>CM072801.1:1672500-2872500 GCA_037013495.1 Hippophae tibetana
AGTTATATGATTAAAGTGTTTTAATTTAAAATTTCTAACGAATTATGTATATAATACAAAAACTATGTGATCAAAATATCTAAATGATATATTTTTAATTGACTTCTAAAGTGATTTTTTAAAAATAATTTATGTCATTTTATCATAAATTACTTTTATAGCATGCAAAGTTGGGAAAAAGGAAAGAAGGAAAGAGTTAGAATATTTTTAATTTTTTTTATATGAGCTAAATAAATGAGTATTTAGTATACTTTGAAAATTTTATTTATTTATATAAAATGGACCTATATATGTAAGTCAATGCATTTATCTAAATAAGTCAATAAATTGTTTTTGTACGTTATTCATAAACCTAACATATATAAAAACCTCTGGATCGAGAAATGGGTCCTAATTCTTATTTACTAGTATGCTTTCATTAATTTTGCTAGTTATTTTTTTGGTTAATTTCATTTCAAGTTTTTATAACATTCAAAATTCTAGCTTTTTTTTACAAAATATTAATGACAATTGAATAATAAATTAATAATTTATTTGTTTTCCAAGAATTAAAAAAAAAGAATTTCAACCCTCCTTTGGATTCTAAATTGGATATCGTTGGATTCTTTATTCTTTTATGCTGTGTATTGTTGGAATGAATAAAAAAGAATCAGAATTGATTCTTTCTATTTTTGTGTTTGGTTAGGTTGAAAAAAGAATTAGGAATGAAATCGATTTTTAAAAGAGAATGAATCACAATTACTAAAGGAGAAGGAATTACAATTTCTTGTTCCTCTTAAGAATCATTATTTTATTCCCATCTCAATTTTTTTTCCAATTTTACTCACACCTCAAATATAACCCTAAACTCAAATCCCAAATCCCAAAACCCAAAACCCAAAACCCAAAACCCAAAACCCAAAACCCAAAACCCAAAACCCAAAACCCAAAACCCAAAACCCAAAACCCAAAACCCAAAATCTTAAAACCCAAAACCCAAAACCCAAAACCCAAAACCCAAAACCCAAAACCCTAAATCCTAAAACCCTAAATCCCAAAACCCTATCCTAAAATCCTAAACCCTAAATCCTAAAATCTTAAACCCTAAATCCCAAAACCCAAAACCCTAAATCCTAAAACTCTAAACCCTATTTAGGAAAATAATAATTTTAACCCTAAACTTTAACCCACAAATATAACCCTAAACCCCAAATCTCAAATTTCTAAACCTTAAATCCCTAATCTCAAACCTCAAAACCCTAAACCTTATTTAGAAAAATAATAATTTTAATAATATATTTTCTTTTTAAATAATAATTATTTAGGAAAATAATAATTTTAATAATGTATTTTGTCTGACGAAAAAATAATAATTAAATGATATTATTTAAATTTGACTGAATATAAGGGTATTAAGGTAATTTACAGTTTTTTCTATTCCAGTGACAAACCAAACACTGTAATACTGATTTTTTTATTCCAATGATTAAACCAAACAACATTATTTTCTTTCTATTCTAATTTCGATTTCGATTTCAATTTTGATAAACAATACCTTATTACTTAAAATATAGTCATATGATTTATAATATACTTAGATTTAGATGTTGAGTTATTTTGATGAGTGCAAATATGATTTATTAAACAGTGTTAATGAGAGCCATATTTATTTTGGAAATGGATAAAGTTATAAAAACTTACACAAATTATTTATTATTTAAGATATCATGTTCAAATTATGTATTTTTTTTTAATATTAAAGAGTTTTGTAAAAAAAATACATCATCAAACTTGTAGTTCAATAATATATAATCTAATTAGATATATAAAAATTATATAATTTATATTTTAATTAAACATATGTAAATAATATAATTATTAAAAAGTTATATATACTTTAATTTACACACACATTACACCTTAAAAAAAAAAGTGTTTCACCTCACTCAGAATAGCGGTACTGTTATTCATGTCGCACAATTTTCATTTTTATTTGAAAAGTGAATTAGCGGTAATACTCAAAACCCTGATTTTGATCTTTAGATTGCAGAGTTACTAGCTTAGGTTTTCTATAATCATGGGAGATTTTTCAAAAATTATGGATTTAGAGCAGTCTATTTCGTATGCTGACGATCTAGTGAAGGTGTTGAAGGATAAGAGGGATATCAACAATTTGACGCAGTGTCTGGAAAGCTCCAAGACTCTTCGCTCATCATGTGACGCCGATTTCGTTCAAGTTCAGAGGTCGATTCGAGGTTCGTTTATTGCTTATCCCTGTTTATTTTCCGTGAATAAAATATCATTTGAATTCCGCTCCATTCGTAACTGTGCAAAATGAAGTTATTTTCTCGAAGAGATTTCTAAGTTTGAATTATGGAGACTACTTTCATGTTTCAAGAATTTGAAATTATCAATTATGAGTAAAACATTTCTCACTTGTCTCTGTTTTTTTTTTGGGTCCAATATGTTTTTTCCCCACTGAAAAGGTTCGTTATTTTTTTATTGTCTGTGAAACTGTGAGGAATGCTTCTAGTAAGTTAATAGAGTACAACGCTTAACCTACTGATTTTCCTCTATTTTGTGTGTGTGTGTGTGTGAGATTCGGTTTGATTGTTAGAGTTTCTAGCATTTTATGGTTTGCTGAAAGTGGAAAGCCTACTTGAAGCTTTTTTATGTATTTTTTTTATTTTTATTTTTATAGAACACACTAAGGCTGGATGAAAAGATAATTCTTTGTGCTAATTGACTCGAAAGACAAGGGATTGCAGCTCGAAAAGCTCACCTATGCTTCAAGTTGTTAGACTTAGTCTAACTTCATCTCAAAACCCAGGTTATGAGATGAATGATTTCTTAAGCTTATATGTGCAGCAGAAGACTAGTACTTAGCCGATGTGAGACTTAACATTCTCTTTTTACATTGGCTAGTGGTCCTAGTCGATACTGGATGGGCGAAGCCCGGGGGTGAGCGCATCGTCAGGCTCTTGGGCACTGATGGGGGCGAAGAAGTCAGAGAACTAGCTCTGATACTATGTTAGACTTGAACCTAACTCCATCTCAAAACCCAGGTTATGAAATGAAGAATTGATCAAGCTTATATGTGCAGCGAAAGATTAGTACCTGATCGATGTGACTTAACATAAGTCATTCAAACACGCACAAGAAATGACTTTTTTTTGTCTTATTTATGGACCTATAGGCTATAGGAAGTAGTTCTCGACTATAGTAAAAACATTAGGATATGAGACAGTTTCCTACTAGGATCTATCTGTGGCAACAAACCAAGGATTTGGGTTTGTTACGGCATGATGCCAAGTTTCAATCTCTGGAGTCAATTGTTAGCTCTGAAAAACTTATTTTCTTCTGAGGATCAAGGATACTATGGTCATTGTTTACTTGTTTTTTTTCATTAAGGATATTACTTTCTATTTTGTAGATATTATTTTCTTAATCAATTATTACTGCCATACCCGCTTGTGCCTGGTGTTGCTTGATTGTTGAGACTGTAATGTGTACATTGTTTTATTTGCGAATATCTCTTTTCTGATGTCATATATCTTTTCAACTAGTCCTTTCCATACAGAAACTGAAAACTGAACAAAATCAAACTGTAGTCTACTGATTTGCAGTGATGTATAGCTACATCATGGATGCACTTTTGTATCTAACATTCATGAATGCTGTACATGTGATCTAAAATTTTGTATTTGAAGCAGAGTATGAGAAAAAGATAGATGAGTGTGAGCAGAAAACAGAGACAGCTAGGTGTGAGGCTGTTTCTGATGAAGATTTGGAGCAGCTTCAAAGAGAATTGCAAGAGGAACTCATAAAAGAAAGATTGCTTATGGAGGAGCTTAGATAAGTATATTTTTGGGTTTGCTAGTTTTCAGGTTGATTTCATGGGTATTGACCTTGCTCTCATTTCTGTTAACACAGTCACCAACAATGAGATTAATGATTTAGAGCGCAAAAGGATTTCTATTCAGGAACAGAAGCAAACTCTATTGAAACTTGAGAAAGATAAGCTTAAGGCGCAGTAAGTATATTATGAAAAAATGGCGATATCATCATTGTGGCCCATTTCTTTTTATATCTAATCTTTTTATTTTCCCCTAGGTAGGTAACCGTGATAAATATTTTATGCATCATTATAACTAGAACAGCTCCGTCGTTGAAAAGGAAAATACATTTGACCTCAACTATATAATATTTTCATCATAAACGGAGCCTTTTTGCCATGTCATAACATTTTCTTTTTTTAGTCAAAAGAGAAGAAACTCGATTAACCAAAAACTAAATACAATCATAAAATCAAGTAGAATAAGAAAGATCTACACAATACCTAACAAACCAACACAAACTACTAAGAACGTAACACTCCAAATAGAGACTTCATCTTCAGTTAGCCAAAAGAGTCACCCAAGGAATCCACAATATCCACTTTCTAGTAGAGAGCTAGTATACAAATGTACAAGAAAGAACTCAAATTTTTCCAGCCTATTCCAACATGGTAAAGTGAAAAGTGAGCAACCTTCCTTAGTGGATACATACTAGTTTGCAAGACTTGAACCAACATTTAAGCACTAAAACGAAAAGCAAGAACAAGATACAAACAGACTAACAATGACTCAACACAAGCAAAAAAGAAATCATAATTCCATGAAACAAACTAGTAAACTAACAATTTAATTGCTACTAAGAAGAGATCAAATCCTCACATCAATACCATCCTTCCTTATAGCAAGACCAGCAGGAGACCCCTTCAAACCCAAGCCACCTACTTAGCCTGGCCCTTTTGATGCACTCAAAGCTGATCCAAAACAGAGCTCTATTATATCAAATCTTAAGTGGAAATCAATAGAAAGAAATAACAAGCGTAAGACTGGAAAAGTAAGTCTAGAGAGAATCAAACTCTTGGATAATTATTGACAAAGAAATTGAACAAAAGCAATAAATGCAAATGAGAATTGACTGATATCAAAAGTTTGAAGCTAGATATATAAGAAGTGGTGATAGAAATTGAAATTAACGCCAATGGTAGTAACTAATGAAGATATTTTCTAGTACTTTAGAGTAAGTGATTTATTGTTGAATACTTCCGCAAGCTAAAAATTGATGAATCTTTACAAAAATGAAAGTGGAAGTAGTTTCAGATTGATAAGAATGAGGAGGAGGCACCAACTTACCAAGAGATTCATGTACTGATCAGCATATAAAAAATTGGTGTTGATGGCGTCAAGAGTTGGATTTGGAAGCAAAGGAGTTGTTGGAGGAAGACATTGAAGGATCTAGAGCATAGAAACTCGATAGTAGATCCCTCATTCTTGTGGGCTTGTCATCTAATGGAATATTATTTACTCCCCCTTAGGGTGAAAGGCCAATTTAGTCCCTTTATTCATAGAAAAGGTGTAATTTAGTCTCCTAAGTTAGAGAATGTGTTATTTAGTTCCTTTTGTTTTAAAAAAGGTCTAAAAAGACATTAATAATTTTAAAATTAATTTATTAAAAAAAATTATGAGGGGTATCTCTCATCATTTCACTGTTTATTATATAAAATTACTTAATTATTTCTTTTAAAAAAATTTATCAATAAAAAATTTATTAATACTACTAAAAGTTTTATATGGCTCTTTTTTTATAAGTAAAAATACTATTGAGTATAATTTTTATAAGTAAAAAAATTAATGAATACCTTTCTTAATTTAGAGAACTTAATAACATTTTTACTTAAAGAAAAGGGACCTCAAAGCATTTATAGTTTTTACTTATATTTCTTTATCTCTTGTTGCTTCTATAATTTCCTTTTTAGGCAACTCAAATAGAATGAAAAAGCTTTGACTGGATCGGAAATTTGGCGATGGCAAGCTTTTTTTCGATTATTTTTCAGAAAATTGGAATTGATATTTCATAACATTTGCATTGCTAATAGCTCTTAAAATTTAAGAATCATCTTATGTTATCTAAAAGCGTCTTTGAGGCCAGTGTAACTGGTTCAACATATAGTTTGATTCAAGGAATCTCTACTTTAAAACATACATAGATTAACCTCTCATGGCTCCTCCTTTATGTGCAAAATGACTATAATCCACTACTTATTAGCAAAAAAGTGGATACCGACTCATCTGAAATGAATTTTGATGAGTCTTCTATGAGATCTTAATTTTATTCCCTTAAACTGCAGGAGGAAGCTTGCAATGTATGCATCTGTCACAAGCATCATTCCAGATTTGGAAGATCAGTCTAGAATTTCAGGACGTATCCTTCTAATGCAAGCTTGTTTAGAATTTCACTAATGCTAGTATATCCCTGTCTAGTGATATTTTTAACTCTGCTACCAACCTTAACGGTTTACAGATATCGTGGACAGGGATACAAAATTGGTTAAGAAGTTTGAATTTGACCCAACAACCATCAATGCAATTGATACGTGTGATAGCATCTGGAAGATGATAGATTCATGGTAGATTTTTGGCTATCAACTCTACACCTGGCCTTGGTTAGCATGCTTTATCTATGACATTGTACGTTGTTGGTATTGTGAGCTCAAGCAGCAATCTTCACGAATATTATGATCTCTTGCTTGTGATAGTGTATTATAAAATTTCCCTAGACTAAATGTCTAATTTATTGCAGAATAATTGGTGCCTCGACAGGATATTTCTCCAATACCACTTTTGTATTTATGATGCAAGATGGATCAATGGCGAATTGCCGTTTCTCGAAATTGGTAGGGTGAAGTCTACATGATTTTATCTCCTTAGTTTGCCTGCAGTGATATATTAGTGCTGAACAATTTACTAGACTTTTACTGAACAATTTATTAAATGCTTACGGCATATTTGGGCATTGTATCATACACTAAGTATAGTCCAATCCAGGGATGAAAATGTTGAGGTTGTCGGGGATATTGTTGTGATAATGTTATTTTTTTACACATATTGACATTGGATGTGATATCTATATCTTTTGGTCAAATTATGATGAAAATGTTGATAAAATACCGTTGTTAAAATATCGTTTAAATTTCTTTTTTGCTTAAAATGTTTTGAATATTGTCGTTAAAATGTACTAAATTGTTAAAAAAATATCAAAAGTATCAATTATTGATTTATTTTTTTCATTTTTGTAGATAATTTTTTTTTTGTTTTTTGCATGTTTTTTATATATAAGTACTTTTAAAAATAAATAATCAATGAATTTTATTTTTATAGAAATTTATTTATTTATAGTAGTTACAGTTATATAGTTTATTTAATTATTTTAAACTTTTAAACTATTTATTTTATAATGTTTAATAAAAAAGAATATATGATTTATTATATAATATTTTAATTAATTAATCATTTTATTGTTTAATATAAATAATTTATTTATTTAAAATACATCTAATTAATAAAAATTAGTTCAAAATATAAGTAGAATTTTTTGATGTTTTATAAAATTTTATAATTTTTTTTTTATATTTTTGATAAAATTTTAATAGTTTTTATGAATTTTTTCCTAGTTTGTAAAAAATTTTGACAATATTTTGATATTTTCATAAAAACTATATATCGATATTTTTACCAATATTGATATATCAAATCTTGATCGTATTCAATCGAATTTTATCACAAATATTTTAAATTTGTTTCCTTGTGTTTTATATTCAAATTGGATGTTAATAATATAATAATGAATTCAATAAGTTGAGTTACTTCAATTCATTCAAATTCAATCTTTTTATGGAAGTTATAATTTAATTTATTTATATATAAGTTAAGGTGTATAGTTTAATGAGAGTTTATTTATTTATTTTTATTAAATTGCTTTAAATATTTTAAACATTTAAGTCATGTTTAATAATCATTTTAATTTTTAATTTATTAGTTTTGAAATTAAATTTTATTTTCAAAATATTTTGAAAAAAAAAAAAAAATTACTCAATAATCAATTTCTTTAGTTTTGAAAAATAAAAATAAAAATTAAAAAAATAGACATTGATTGTTTGATAATTAATTCTTAACTTTCAGTCTAATACTTTTAAGTTATAAAATTCAATTTTAAACTTATTTTTGTTTAATATTTTTCAAATTTGATTGAGTATAATTGAGTTCCAAATTTTTAGTGTCAAAGATATAAAAAAATAGAATTTTTTTAATTTTAAAATTCGATCAAATTTCAAATTGAATTTTAAAATTTAAAAAATATAAATTAAAAATAAGTTACCAAACTTATTAATTTCAAAATTTTTAAAACTTAAAAATTAAATAATTTCACTTATATTATTTTTGCAATCATATATCTTTAATTATCATGATTAATAATAAAGCATTTTAAAAATTACAAAACAATATATAAAAGGTGTATTGCAATTAATTTTTATTTTTGAAAATATTGAAAATTTGTTCATATACATGGTGAAAAGTGGAAAGTAATTAACAACAAAATTTATATAGTAATAAAAACTTTGAAATGGATTAAAATTATAGGAAGTTTTTGACAAAAATATTAATTATTTTTGGTTTCATATATTATCATGGGTATAACTTAATCATTTTTATTTAGTCTTAATTATGTTTTTTTATGTTTATAGATATAAAAAAGATTCACCATATTAATATTTTTAATGTTGGATAGTGATGTAATATATATTGTGATTAGTTAAATAATAAAATTAAATGGTTTAAATCTATTGTTAAAAGAAATGATTGTTTCTTAAAAAAAAATATTCATAAAAAATATGTCTAGTAAAAAAATATTTAAGATGAATTTTTTTATCAAATAAACTAGTCAACTGTTCATGAATTTAAGTGAATTATTCGTTTAAATTTATTAACTAAGTGAGCTAATTATTTATATTTGTGATATCTTTAATTAGTTATATATTTTTTAATGTTTGTATATTTCAATTTCATGGGTTTGTTGATTTAAAAATTCTATCATTTTTTTTTTTCATTTCAAATGTGTATGTTGATTGATGATGTAATTTAAATGTGTTTTTTCCCTTGTTTAAATTATTATCCTAATTGGAGTTTTTGCATATTTGGAAGATGTAATTTATATTGCTTTTGACATGCATGTGTTATTGTAGTGCATTGTTATGGAAGTCTTTTTGTATGGCACCCAAACCCAAGTTTTGAGTTGTATAATGTTATTTAAAATGGGTTATTGAGCTTGAGCTCAATGTAGACTGAAAGTGTATTTGATGCAAGGAAGATAATTATAAGCCTAATAAGCTTCACAGGTGAAAGAAATAACAATACTGTTGTTCTTTCTTTGACAAGTTCTGAATAAAAGAAAATTGATTTACAAAACTCAACTACTAAAAAAGAGAATCGATTTACAAGTTCTGAATAGCAAAAACGAAATAAAAAGCTAACATTCTTTGGGCACTATCTATAGTAGACTACCCATGCATTCTGATGTCAACAGAGAGTGTAGCAAACTCTTGCCATGTCATCACAAGAAGCCAAAACAAGCTTTTAGCCTAGATGCCCTAAATACTTTAAATAGGAAATAAACTTAAGCAAACGACACTATAATGCAAATAAACGACAATGAACTATGTAAACAAGTAAACTAAATCTTCATTAGTGATGCTTTTGCATCAAGCCTCCCTTTTGAAAAGAATTCAACTCTGAATTCAAAAGGATGACATTAGCCTCCTTGGGTGGATGGTGGCTATGTAAGTTATATACATTGAAGTATGTAGAGATGTTCTAGAAGGGAGTTCAAAAATTTAAGAGTTTGGATTTATCTTCCTTTGAATTTGAAATTGCCTATAGTTCCAAGGCTGCAACTTGTCATTTGACCTTATTGGAAGACGTTGTTTGTTGAGATGTACTACGATAAACTTTTCTTCCTCAAACTCTTTATACCTCCTATGTTTATAGTCTTAAAGGTTATATTGGCTGTTCATCTTTTCAAGATGAGCTATAATTTCTTCATGAAATTGCTTATAATCTCGAGCCTAAGAATTGCCTACCTTGCTATCAAAAAGAAGAATAGATTGTTGTTCTTGAAAGTTTCATACGTTGGAATAATTGTACATACGTGAATTGAATTTTCGACTCATATAGATATTTGGAACCTACAAAGGGTGAATACACTAACCCATGAAATATTTTTGTGATCTTTATTCCAACTTGGCCTAGCAGGCCTTACAATGTAAATTAATTAGATAACACATCAAGAATAAAAACAACATGTTTAATTCAATACACCACAAAAACAACAAGCATATAAGAAATAAGATTTGTGGTAAACACATTACCTCACATGCTCCCATCCATGCTAGTAACGTGCATTAACATGGAAAAAAATACATAATATATGAATCAAACAAACATACTGGAAAATCTGTAAAAGATTTCCAATCACTTTAAGATCTTTTATTTGAGAACATATTCGATAAATAATGGTTATACTCTCACAGCATGCGATCATACAAAATATAGCATTGAACAAAGTAAACCCACATAGACCTTTGCTTATAATCTCCAATTACTTATGACAATCACTCGACAGTAAATAATTCACTAACAAAAAAAAAGTTTATAACTCAATAAAAATATAACTTTAATACCTCTACCAACCAGGGCATTTGCTCTCACCACTATACTGCCCTCGTTTACTGTCAACACATCACTTAATCCAAGTAGATCCAAGCTTATCCTCAAAGATCCATTACCACATGATGTGATCGATTACTAATGGCTAAACCTACTAACATGAATACAATTTACGACCTTGTAATACCTAGTCAACATATAACATACCGATACATAGGATCCCTATCTATGCTTAACATTGAAACTTTGTAGCACTCAACCAACACACGACTCACCACCATATAGGCTTATCACCTATGGTAACTATTGCATCCTTGCAACTACCATTCAAAACATGGCACACAACCACATATGATCCTCTCATATGAAAACTGGTGCACTCTTGTAACTATATGTCAATACATAGAAAGATAACATTGAGAGAAACTCCTCAAAATGATGTGATTCTTCACCAAAAAACCATGCATTTTGACTCTCAATAAATCCTCACTCTATCTCACAATTTTTATAATCAACTTGGGGTTTGAAAAACATGAGAGAGACTTATCTCTGATTTCCTACATCATACAAATGCAACACTATTTTCTATAAATTCCTCTTTCCTCCTTGTTTTCTCTAATTCTAGCTAAGAAAACAAGGAAGAAAGAGGAATTTATAGAAAAATTTCAAGCCTTGGGGATCCTTGTTGGCCTCTTACCGACCACATGGTGAGACCACGGTGAGGAAACTAGTTGTTACACACTCGTCACCCATGGGGTTGCGAGTACCTTATCTAGGCAATGATGCTCATTTGTAGAAAATAAGAGTAGAATGCATTTTTAACATGGAGAAACACAGAGTCCCTAACAGGATAACATAACCAACAAATAAAGTTCCCAACGAGACACCACAACAATAAATAAAGTATCCAACTAGATAATGCATTAACAAACACCCAATAATGTAAACTATATATAATCTAAGAGAGTGAGTGTATAACATGAAAACATAAAACTATGTCTTTTGAAATGTTGGTTACTAGTGGCTTAGAAACATCAAATAAAATATAGATACCATATTTTATACACGTGAATGCCAACACCAAAAAAATTGGACTTACAATTTTATTAGGTATATAGTTCAAAGTAAATTCTACCTAAGGTACCAATAAATCAAATTGTTTGGGTTTTTCTTAGGCCAAGGGTTTTAGCATATTTCCCACAGTTTTGTTG
The DNA here is from genome assembly GCA_037013495.1 of Hippophae tibetana. Lineage (NCBI taxonomy): Eukaryota > Viridiplantae > Streptophyta > Magnoliopsida > Rosales > Elaeagnaceae > Hippophae > Hippophae tibetana. The sequence goes on from CM072801.1 coordinate 1,684,241, forward strand.
ATAACCTTACTATATCCATATGATTATAAAGGGTATGCACTTTTGAAATCCAAGCTGGTGTTAAACATTTTCCACAAGTTTGTAAGCAATTAGCTTAACTTTCTTATCCTCAAGCATTTTTGTGTAATCAAAAAATTTATTAGCAAGAATCACCTAATCCATAAAGTCCTTTATATAAATTTGTTCACTGAAAGTTAGAAGATCAATATTCAACTTATAATCTTTCTTGTTATTAGAGTGATAAATGGTTGATTGATTCAAGTGAGGCTCAAATTTTAGCCATTCGGGTGTTTTCAAGCCACCATGCATTTGGGCAGCATGAGTAGACAAGCTAACTTCATCATCAAAGTTGAGTAGCTCTGGGTAGTTTATTGATGGTTGAGAGGGTCGTAAAGGTGGCAATAAGCTTCAAAAGGATATTTTTCGTTTCACAGAAAATAAAATCTATGGATGGAGGTGGAGAGCTTTGAAAAATAACCTTTCCTTTATGTTTTAAGTGTTGTTGTAGTTAAGTTAGTTGTTAGATAATATGTTGTAGGGAATGATAAAAGTCTGGCGACAATTCATCCATTATTTGATCAACTATGTTTTCGAGAGTACTTATTGTTGACCATTGATACATTGTCATCCCATTGTTATGTTTTAGGTAATATTATTTATTTGTTTAGGGATATTTAGGTATATATTATATATATAAAAAGTTTATTTAAAATTATCATGCTTCTAGTTAATTTAAAGTGAATGATTGAGTCTATATTGTTTGTTTGATGTCTTAAACATATTCATGGATTATTGTAAGAATTACTTTTATTCATAGTTTATGTTTTATGCTTGGATGTTGAGATTGAGATAATAGAGACTATCTTGTGAGATTATTGAACCAAAAATGTTTTATTCTGAGTAATGATATTTCTTCTACTCCTTTAAACTTATTATTTCAAATTGTTAGATGATGTTTATAGGTTTTACATTGAATGTTAAGATTTTAAAAATATGATGAAGTATCATGTACTTAATTTTATTGCTTATATTAAATAATTTAAGTAGAAATTAAAAATGTGTGTCTATTTTATTTATGCTTGAGGCACATATTTGAAATTTTTGTCACTCACCACGACCCCTATATGTACATGGGTCAATTCTCTAAAACAAAAAAGGAAAGAAAAAAAAGAAAAAAATAAATAGTATAACTAAATACTATGACCATAAGTTCTTCAAAGTAGTGAGATGGTTATTATAAATAGTAGGAAATAGTCCCTTGAAAGTTAAAAGCATTATTATTCATCTTGAGGGACATATTTGAATTTTTTTCTAAAATATTTTGATTGAATCATGACAATAATAATGTGATATATGATCAATATGATATTGAGAGTTGTGAGGATTTGAGTCGAAGCAAATTTAGATTCCTAACATTAGTATCAGGTGAGTCAAAATTGATATGTTCTTGAAATGGGGCATGAATTTGTGATGTTTACTAATTTAAACAATAAGCTTTGTTTCTTTGGAATGCTTAATGAACTTATACTTGAGTCTTTAATTTTGAACTCAAAAGAAACTAAAACATGAGAATTTTTGTTAATTTTAGTTTTACTTTTTATTTTTCCATGTGAATTATTTTTAGTTTTAGTTTTTACATACTAGGATGTTTGTATGTATCATCATTGAAAATCCTCACGACACATAAAATTGTTTATTAGGGTCATCTATGGGTTTAAAAGCTTCTTGCATAACTAAATAAAAATCGTATCAATCTATGAAAATGACTTAGATTAGTATAGTTTAGTTTATTTATTTTTGTTTTAAATTTTTAGATTTTTTTACTTACTAGAGGCTAGTAAGAAGCTGGTTGGTTGTGATAAATGTTCAAAAAACACTTATATTTTGTAATTTTATTATATTTAATTGAAAGAAATATGTTTGATTATAATGTGTTTATATCATTATTTATGCAAATTTATCTGTTCAAAATCACGTGTATATTTTATTGTATTTAAGGTATTTTTAGCTTCAAAATAGATAAACTTGTCAACACAAGAAAGATACAATTGGAGTAGTTATTTTGCACCCTAAAAGTATAAAAGACTAAGACATTTAAGCCTTATATTAAAAACAAATCATTTTGTAAGGTTTACAAGGCACAATTCAAGATAAAGTGTGCCCTTTCAAAGAAATAAGTGTGTCGCGACACATATCTCTCGAGTTAGAAGGGTGCAAGCTGATCGAACTCAGTGCGAACGTAAAATACATGTGTCGCGGCACGTGAACATAATTTTCACTCTAATTAGAGGCGATATTGTTGAGTGATTTTTTAGATAAAAAATACAAAAGATATCTGATATTCAATAACGCTTTGAAGATCAAAATTACAATTTCAGATCAAGACATGTCTTCCATCCTTAAATGGTATTTAGATCTAATTCTTAATAATTTTATCTTTAGATTAATCTTTTTTGTATTTTTTGAATTTTTGAATTCTAAGTTTAAACCATTGATCATGAAATTTCATAAGAGCATGTTTGGTTGATTTTAACCATGAGAATTTAACTTTGTTGTTATGTTTGTGTAGATTTATTTAAGTGAATATTTTTATAATAAAATAAATAAAGATTATTTCTTTATTCAAGATTCGTTACAATATTTATTTATGATTTATTTATTAACTTTTTATTTTTTACAATATATTTAAAATATGTTAATTAGGTTTCAGAAATGTTGTCTAGACCTAATTTTGACAACTTGAATAAAAGTTTAAATTTGTGACTCTATTAAAAACACTAATTTAAATGGTTTATTATTTTCTTAAAAATAATGCATAATTTAATTAATCATTAGCAATCTCTACCAAAATGCTTTAATTGATTTGATTAACAAAAAAAAAAATGATCCTTATTAAAAGATTTTTTTTCATATTTAAGATTAAAAATCAATAATTTGAATTTATATTTGAATTAACCTAAATAATTATAAGTAAGCATGGTTAACTAGTTTAATATTATCATAAATTCTCTATTGATTATTAATTTTATATCTGTCTTGATTTGTTTGAATCGACTCTATATTTATGTATTTTAAATTACTTTGTTATTAGATAAAAAATCAAAACATTGTGATAAAACGTTTAGGTTTTATTTTCGTATTCGTTTAAATTTTTTAAAAAATTGAAAAATTGTCTAAAATCACGCTATTTCTCTTGAGATCACCTTTGATAGCACACTTATGGTTTATTATAAGTGATTTATAAATCTATGAGTTATTTACAAATACAAAATTTATACATTAAGTTTAAAAAAACCTAATTAATTAATTAATGATCCCGAAAATAGTATTAAAAATTTAATCCACAAATTTTGGATAGGGAGAATTGATTTACAAGTTTTAAATAGCCAAAAAAGTAATGAAAAGCTGACATTCCTTGAGCAATATCTATAGCAGAGTACTTACGAAGTCTGATGTTGGCAGAGAGTGTAAGAAAGTCTTGCCTAAGAAGCCAAAGGTGTCCTAAATACTTTATGGAAATCGGAAATAAACATAAAAAGACAACACTATAATGTAAATAAACAAAATGGACTATGTAAACATGTAAACTAGATCTTCATTGGTGATGCTTCTGCATTGATAATCGATACTAAGTCCAACCCAACTAACTGCCAGCAAAGATAGAAAGCAATAATGCATTATATATGCATGCTTACTCAATCTACACTATTATCTGTTTACCAAAAAAACTACAGTACTCCATCTGTGTAGTATTATCCTTGTGGAGAGCAATATAAACCCACTTACATAATAGCATCTCTGAACATTTGGACAATTACAGCTACAAGGTCTTTAGAAAAAAGAAGAAATAAAAAGCAAGAAAAGACCGATTCTTGGACATGGTTTTTGTTTTGTTTTGATTTTATGTAACCTACGAAATAATCGCGAATGCATCAAAGATATAGAAACACTTAAAAAATAAAAAAGAGATGAACAAAATTTAGATTAATTAGGGTCACTCTCTGATAAAAAAATACATGTATTTGTGTTATGAGAAAAATACAAATAAATTATTATCAAATCAAATACTCTATCAAATTTAAAATAGTACAAACTCAACTATATTATCTATCTTAGACTAGTAATTTAGTAACTTTAAAGTATGATTAATTTAAAAATATTAAAAATAAGAAAAAAAACTTTTTTAATAATAAAAGTGATTATTTTTTAAGATATTTTATACAAATATAGAGCCTATTTATTTATAATTAAAGAGTTCATAGAATATAAAATTTCTACATGAGATTTTAGTAATACACAAAAAAAAGAAATCTAAATAGTGTTTTTTAGGTGTGATTCTAATAACACATAAAAAAAATAAAACTTTAAATAAAATAAGTTATTATTTTAGTAAAATTCTAAACAATAAATCTAAATAAAATAAACTATTTTTTTATTTTCTAATCTTATCTCGTGTTATTATCAAATGATAAACACCCGATCAAATGATATATCTAACCATAAAAACGAAAATACCAAAACTGAGAGACAAACAAAGTCCATTAATTTATTTGAAATATTTAAGTCTAATTAGTTTTAAAATGTTCTAAAATCATAAAAATAAAAATGATATTTTTGGCACATTTTCAATATTTTAAAACATCATAATCTTTTCCTAATGTGCTGTTTTTTAATACTATTAAATTAATTAGGTGATAATTTTTTTTAAATAAAATTAAAAAAATGAATAAATATGTAGTTACTTAAAGAAAATATAGGAACCAATTCATTTACTTTACCAAAACAAATGATTGGGTGGTTTATCAAATTAAATTAATTTTGATTTATTTTTTTAAATAAATAGTATTTAAACCAAATTTGAATCTGGCTAAAATGTGTAATAAAAAGATTTTTGGTCCTGTTCAGGCATGCAAGTGATACGACAGAAATATTGCTTTAATACTATTAATCTCTTCATGCATTCACTTTATTTTCACTAGTCACTATGATTGACCACTCATGATATATAAGAAAGACCAAATATAATTTCGACAAAGAACAAATACTGAAAATTCTATTATTTTATAATCTGAAAATTACTTACCCAATTAAATGGTGTTTAAATCAATGTTATTTTTGTCTTTTAACTTTACTAAAAAGTGCCATATATATATAGGATTATACATTCATATGCAACCATATATATATATATATATATATATATATATATATATGAATAAGATGCATAATATGTAACTCTTTTACAAATTGAGTTCTATTTATAATTTCCTCTATTGTTTTTATAATATAATAAAATGTTTTATTTTATAAAAAATATATTTAATACTTTAAAGGTTTCATTTTGATAGATATATATTGACCCATATTAATTGAGTTTTTCAATTATTTATTACTCAATAACTGTTAGACAAAGGTTAAATGAAATTGAGAGTTAAATAGATAAAATGAGTTTATCTAATTCCATATAGATGAAGTCAATTTTATTTGAATAAAGTGATCATATAAAGATTGATATTTTGATGAAAATAGTTTTTTCAATTTTTATTTTATTTTGAGTAAAGCTTAGTATAATAAAATATGTTTAATACATATTCTCTAATTAGTAGACAAAATTCTCCTTAAAAAAAACCAAGTTAAACCTCTTACAATATTTATAATTAAAGATGGAGACCTCATTTGTTAATGAACTATAATTTATTTAACATTACCAATAAAACATAACAATATTTTTATTAAAAGACAAGTAGAATGAGTCAAATATGATTTTTAATTAATACAAGATTTTTTAAACATATAACCTTTTTATTTTTAATTTTTTTAAACCATACCAATGACCAATTCATCTAAAAACAAATTAGTTGTTAAAGATATTGTTTTTAAGATGGAATAAATCTACAAGGTATGAACCCAGCTTTTGGAAACTTTTTATGAGCTTTATACAATTGGCTTCTTATTACATGTCCATGCACTAAAGTCATATCCAATTATGCTCCAAAAAGATTGCATTAATTTTGTTTTGTGATCAATCTTTGAGAATTAAAGCTTAAAGGCAAAAGGTTAATTGAAGTTTGACTATGATATTACATAAAAAAATAATTTCTAGTTATCACAAAATTTATGATATTATAAATAAGGTTAAATTAATAGCTGAATTATCAAAAGTTCACTACATAAAAAAATTGTTTTGATAAATAAAATTCCACGCGATAACTCATTTAATTTTGATGATTATAAATTTTTGATAGATAACATTTTCTTTAAAAAGGGTTGATTATGACACTGATTAGTGGTGTACATATATATAGTGCACTTGCTATGTTCCATCTTTATTCAAACTAACGATAGAGTTGCACTACAAGAAAATATATGATAAAGTTTTTTTTTTTTAAAAAAGGAGGAAAATGATGGTCAAGGTTTCTCATAATTTTATGACTTTGAGATAATCTTGTTGGTATTTATATTAAAATGAAGCTATCATTACTCCCTAGCTTTAATTAGTTCATATGTTCTCATGGAAGCTTTTATTTCTTAAAAAGAAGAAAAAAGCTTTCAAATTAGAACAAACGGTAAAACATTGAACTATATATATTTGAATTAAATAATAGTGTTTAATGAAACACCATATTGAGAGGTCGGGAAAATTTTAATTTTTAAGAGAAAGAAAAGTGAGAAAAGAAAAAGAAAAAACTAAAAGATAAAAGAACAGTGATCCAAATTTAACTTATAATTAAATTTTAATAAAATAAAATAATGGAAAATTTATTTTAGAAATTTTTTCTCGATATAAACTGGATACAGGTCTTGTATAACTTTATAAAATTCGCAATTAATTTTATTGCATGACTTTCAAGTAGTATAAGTCCTATAATTAAGTTAAGTATATAGTACCGAAAAAAAAGTTTTTTTTTTCAATACTCAAATATAAATTTATTTTAATTGATATTTTAATTTTTAATAAAAATAAAATATTAAAAAATAGTGATAATTAACAAATATTAAAACGGATATTTTTATGATTTTTTATATTAATTATCGCTTTAGCATGGTTAAAGACTCATGATTTAATCTTGTTTAATCATTTGATAAAAATAATAATAATTTAATTAAAATCAATAAAATAATATAATTTATTTTTATTTGATTTCTTTTTTTACAACTAAATAACTAAATCACACTATTTTAATTTAAGGTATAAAAAATTAAATAATATAAATAACTTAATTTAAGAGACTTATATGATATTTTTCTATATCTTAAAGTTCATAACAAGCATTATATTAAGATTTTATTTTATTAAAAAAATCAATATATCAATTGATGTAAATATACAAATGCTTATTCAAACCTAACATTATAAACTTCGTTTTTGTTATCAATTTTAATTATTAATATATTTATGTTGGCTGTTTGTTTTATTTTAATCTAAATTCTACGTTAATATATTTTGAATGATTTTTTTTTTTTGGTAAAAGAAAAGGTTTTAGTGATCCATATGTTAAAAGAAGAAAATGATGCAATACTTTAGTAGAATAGGACAGTAACTCATAAAGTGATAAGGCAGTTGGTGATATTCGTGTGGAATGCACACTCCTTTCCATTTTATAGCATTATCAATATCCCATGTATGTTGTCCTCTCTGAGAATATCAATTATATTAGTGCCTTCCTCTTCAGAATCCATTAATTGGATTTTGGGTATCAGCAATTTGGTTATCTTATTAATTTATGATAAAGGTATCATAAATTTGTTACCTATAAAAAAAAAATATTTTTATTTTTTTTATTATATAAAGCAATTTAAATTCAATATTTTTATGAAAAAATTGTAAATATTTATGTTGTAAAGTTAATAATATGTCATAAATTTATTATGCTTAAAAAATATTTTTTTTTAATTTTTTTTATAATGAGAACGGATTTATATTACTTCACCTAATAGTTAAAAACTAAAATACACTTTAATTAAATATATACATTTTTTCTTAAATTTAATTGGTTTTATAATCTTTAAGATATTTAAATTGAGACTTATAGTTTAGATTATACAAAAGTGTATATATAAAAAAGATGTGTGATTTTCTTATTCAAGCGTATTAATGGGATAAATTTTATCAATTTTGACGTCAATGTAAGTTTAATATCCTTCAATCCGACATTTTTGAGTGGGGGCTACTTCTTTTTTTATCTATGAAAAAAGTAATTTGAAGCTTTTTGTTACTTATAATTTTTTAATAGTTATTGCTTGAAATTATTATGTTACCTTTATTTAGTTAGATATATACTTAATAAATATTTTTATTATTATAATAAATGATTCGACTACATTATACTAACTCAATTAATTTAACTATTTTTATTAAATTATATGATATAACAAACCTAATCATATAATTATATAATTAAAATATATATTTTATAATAATTAGGAAATTAATTTGACCCTTCTCCTTGAACTATTTCTCCTCTCACATGATACTTTTTTTTTTATTATCTCAGGTTATATTAGAAAGAGAATCAATTCTCCTATTATTTACCGTGTGATGCATAATAGAATTTTATTATTTTCAAAATTTTGTGTCATGTTAATATTTTTGTAATAAATTTTGTGTTACTCAAGGATGAAAGTTCTGTCCCTAATTTTACTCTATTTTTTAGGACAAAATCATATTTCATTTTTTGTTAAATTTTGTGGGATTTGATCATTGTGACAAAAAAATCAACAACATATTACCATTCGTTGGACACAATTATAACGGGACTAAAAGATTTGTCCATGATAATTGTTTTTAGTGTTAGTTTTACCATAAAAGAAAAGCAATTGCATTAGCATATAATTTACTTTAACTTTGATGTTTCATATAGTCTTAATAATAATATATTTTTTAATTATTATTATTATTATTATTATAAGTGACCATTACCCACCTTTGCCTCCCCAATACATGAAGCTCTTCCACCATAAATACCCTCACCAAGGAGTGTGTTTTCCACATTTGTTCAACAAGCTAATTAATAAGCTTTCTCACATTGATTTCCATATATGGCTTCCAATAACCAAACAACCCTAACTAAAACTAAAATCCTTATGCCTAATAATGATATTGAGCACCAAACAACTACCATAGATCATCATGAAACAAAAGAAGAAGGTTTCGATTACACGAAACGTTCTCAATGGCTTCGAGCAGCTGTTCTCGGAGCCAATGATGGGTTAGTATCAACCGCGTCATTGATGATGGGTATTGGAGCTGTGAAAAAAGATATTAAGGTCATGATTCTCACTGGGTTTGCTGGACTTGTTGCTGGGGCTTGTAGTATGGCAATTGGAGAATTTGTATCTGTTTACTCACAATTGGATATAGAAGTTGCCCAAATGAAAAGAGATAAGAAACAAAGGGTTATGAATGGTACTTATGATAATGAGATTATTAGTGGAAATGATCAAAAAGAAGAAGGCTTACCAAATCCATTACAAGCAGCTGCAGCTTCAGCTCTTGCTTTCTCAATTGGTGCAATAGTGCCATTATTAGCAGCTTCTTTCATTAAAGAGTACAAAATGAGACTTGGTGTTGTGATTGGTTGTGTGACTTTGGCTTTGATTGTGTTTGGTTGGTTTGGAGCTGTTTTAGGGAAAGCACCAATTTTAAGATCTTCTATTAGGGTTTTGCTTGGTGGTTGGCTAGCTATGGCTATTACCTTTGGTTTAACGAAGTTGATTGGTGCTAGTGGGCTTTAATTCCCCTCTACTCCTCTAATAAGTCCATTATTATTTCTATTTTTTAGTACAATATTGTTGTTACTTAAAGACATACATATCTTATAGTGATCATTAGCTTTGTGATCAGGTGATAATTAAGTATTTCGTTCGCTTACTTGCAAGGTATGTTAAATCCAAACTTATCGTTTCAATTAAAAAGATAATGTATATGTGAGAAGATGATGAAGGAGAAATAAGAGAAGAAGGGAATACAAGAGCCAATGGCAAGGATACTAATAATATTTATTTTGAAGTTGGTTGCTCTTAATAAATGTAAATTATTCCTTTTAATTTTTTTTTTATAACTTTGGGATGAAACATAACCATGGGTTGGGAAATTAGCTATCCCAACTTTATTCTCATCCCTAGAATATATTATGAATAACAATATGAAAATAGTTTTGTATTGTAATGAGTTAATTTCATGTATTAAATTATAAATGTTATAATAATAATTAATTAGCTAGACTTTTACTATTTCAAATGCAACTCTAACTAGTCTCACACATATAATAATCGCTAGTCTTATATATAATGTGTGTCTATCGATCTCTTTGTTTTTTTAGTTCTTTTTTTTTTTTTTGCTTCCATGATTTTTCACTTTGCTACGTATATAATTAACTTTGATGAACAAAACGTCATATAGCACAAACTTTAGTGATGGGGACAAAAATATTATGATACTCACTAAGTAGGGTAAAAGGGGATTCAAACTTTGATCATGATTGAAACTTAACATTATCAACAAAACCAATGCCGAAGCCTCAATAATTAATTGTTGGCTTCATTTCAAAATTAACTCACAGATTTTGACCACTTTGTACAGACGTACAAAAGAAGAAAAAAATTATTAATTATACTACGTTATTATATTTTATATCAAAAAATATTCTATATATCATTTCACAATGATATTAAATTAAATCTATTTAATCTTAAATTTCTACTAAATATTTTACTCCGTTTAATATTATTAAATTGTTAATTTTGTTATTATAAGTTTTAAAATTATTATTTTATATAATTAAAAAAAATAAACACATGTCCAATCCTATACAATGCATTAAAGTAATTATAAATGAAACTTTACTTATAAAATAGATTATTTATATACTAAAATCTTAATCATTTAGATAGAATGATTTAAGTAGAGTTGTGATGATCCTATAAAGATTCAAAAGGTAGTTACTTTTAATTTGAAATGTCGATGTCAGTAAAGATGTTAATAAGTTTTACAAAAATAACGAACATATTATCGCTTTCGACATAAACTTTGGAAAAAATCACAAAAATTATGAAAATATATCAAAATTATAAAATTTTATAAAACATCAAAACAATCAATTAGTTATATTTTAAACTAAGTTTTATTTAATATATGTATTTTTAAATGTATAAAATATTTATATTAATTAATAGTTGATCAATTAATTAAAATATTGTATAATAAAAAAATATTATTTTTTTGCTAAATATTGTAGAATAATTAGTTAAAAAGTTTAAAATAATTAAATAGACTATTTAATTGTAATTATTATAAATAAATAAATCTTTATGGTATGAAAATAAATTTTATTAATTATTTGTTTTTAATAGTATTCATATGTATAACAAACATGCTACAAATAATAGCGACATTCTAATAATATATTCGATAATTTCACAACATTTTAAAATGTGTAACCGGGACAATATCAATGATCTTATAGAGATTTTCATACTTAGTTTCAAATACCAATTAAACATAGCTTAGCAAGTCAATCAAGTAAATGGATATAGAGTATGAATCCCAAAATCGCTAGTTGAATTGTAGCACATAGCAATTAGGAATAACAAAGTGAGATAAAATAAATTAACGAGACAAGCAATAACTAATGGATTCAATTATAGATATCCCTCCTGTATCTAGTTTTGGACTAAAATTACAAAGCAAGTAGTTGCAAATTAGAGGTGATAATTTTGTATTTTTTATTTAATAAATATGTTGTATGGTATTAACCCATTTAATAAGCAAATCAAATTTATATTTGATCCATCATAATAAGGCATGTATTTGATTCAAAAGAATAATTAAAAAATATAAATAATTAAAAAAATTGATGGTGTTCATGTAAGATCACTAACCATGCAAAATAATAATAAAATGATATTTTATTGGGTTTATTTATGCTATCATTTTATGAGGTATTTAACTTGTTTAAAAAAACATGATGCTCATGTTGTGTCATATAGTAGCCTATCACATGGTGTTTGTATCACATTTATATTTTGTACTATATGATTTATGATCATATTGTGTTGTTTATAATGTATTTACGTTTGTTGTCATTGATTGCTAGGCTATTCATACTCTTGCAACTAGATATGCAAGACCAAATTAATCTATTATATCTAATTAGAGAATATTGAACTCATTTGATCAAATGGTGCTTGCATGTCAAAAGCTCTACGCATCATAGCACAAAATTATTGAGGGATAGAGATTATTAGACACAAAAGACCTAACGGTGTTTTGACACCTATATGGAATCTTTCAAACTTGAAAAGTGAAAAAAAGTTTTTAAAAGTTCCATAATTCATTACAAAGATGCGTATTAGTCACTTTATTTTATAGTAGTATTTTATTAATTTTTCATTTTTTAAAGATGTACAATTAAGTTTAATTTTACTCAATAAAAAATCTAAAAGGGATCAAATCAAGGGAGGAGCTACTAAGACTAGGTGGGCTACGGCCCCTTAGCTCGATAATTTTATTATTAATATATAATTTTTAAATTTTTTGAAGATAAAATAAGACATTTGATCTTTTTTATTGCAATAAAATTGTTATTATTATATATAATTAAATTAAAATAAAACAACTAATATAATATTTTACATTTTAGAAAAAAAATCTTACATTTATGTATCATATAATATATAATTTTATTTATCACTAAATAATTTATAACACAAAATTTAATTTATCCCAATTTGCTTATGATATAAATTCTAACTTTCGGCCAATTTAACAAATATGTCCTGAATTTGCTAATGGATAAAATACTCATTAATTCAGGGTGAGCAAAGTGAGATCAAATAAATTAATAAGACAAAAGCAATAATTAATGGATTCAATTAGCTATAGCAATGTATCCTCTATTAAAAAAATTTAACCAATGTTTTTTTTAAATTTTATTTATAATATAAGTTTTATCTAATAATATAGAATGATGTATATTATTATACTTATTTTTAAAAACTGAAACTTAAATATGAGTAAATATCAACACATGTACAGGATCCAAATCCATTAGCAATATCTAATTAGTCACATTAAATAAAACACACCTCACGTATCTAGTTCTGGACTAAAAATTTGTGTTTGACCCGGCATGTTAAGTTGTATTCATATTAAATAAACATAATTTTAATTTCAAATTACACTTTTATTCCTTAAATTTTATTAAATTTAACATTTTAGTCCCTTAATTTTTTTAATAGTATGTTCACATTCTTTTTTAAATTTAACATATTTAGACTAAATTAGACTAAATTGTATTATAACAATCAAAATTAACATGTTATATTTTATTATTTAATTCTATAAATTTTTTTTTACCTAATATTACTAAAAATAAGTTAAGGAACAAAGCATCAAAATTGATAAAATTTAAGATTAAAAGCATAGTTAAACAAATTTTAAACAATATGTTGCTTATCGAATGTGTGTGGCACATAGTGTTAACTAGAAAATAAAAAATATTAAATATATTATATATAAATATCTAATTACAGAATGAAGTCATCATTTCATAAAAATATATAACTCATTTTGCAATTCCAGTTTGATTAATTAGAATTTAGATGCATGCATGATATATATATATATATTGATGATAGTTTTGGCTTCTATGGTACTTTCTTTAATTAGTTGATGTAGGAAAAATAAGTACTTTGAGGGAATCTAGGGAGGGAAAAACATATATTTTAACAGGTTTGGTTAAAGGAATCAAACATGAATCTAACATATCTAAAAGACTAAAAGGTATTGGTTAATTGTGTTAACTTTATTATTTATTTATTTTGGCATAGAGCAAATCACTAAGAAACTAAATTAATCATTGGACCAATATATGTTATGTAGTTCAGTAATATATACTTCTTACTCTACACACTCGAATGTGTATCCCAACCTTATCATTATACATATATACATTGTTTTAATATTACTAACCAATAAAACATAATTTAATAAATTTAATTTAAAATGTTACAATTAATCATTCTATAATATAATTAAATTAAATAACATATAAAAATTTAATTTAAAAATGTAAAGAGTTGAATATATAGTCATTTTGTTTTTTATTGTATTAGATTTATAAGATTTTTCTTATATTAATTTTGTAGTATTAGTAACTTAAAAATTCAAAAATACATAAAGAAAAAAATTCAAAATAAAAATCAAAGTGACAAGTTAAAAATAAAGTAATGTAAAAATATGTATAATGATCAATCTCATACTAATACATATAGAATCATAAAAACATTCAATGATTTTACAATTTTACAATTTATTAATTAAATAAAGCTTTATTTATAACTTAAAACATTTAAATATCAAATTTATCAAAACAAGTATATATTTGGATGCGATATAACTATAAAATACATTTTAAACTAAAATGTAAAATAAAGAAGAAATTTGATATTATTTTACTTGTATATAATATATGCACTAATACATCAATGCATTATAGTTAAAATTAAAAGAAGATTATGTTAAAAGTATTAAAATCCTCAAAATATTAAACGCGTTATAATTTATAAAAGAAAGTAAAAAGAGTGTTTTTTTATAATTTTTTTAATCGTATTTTATGTAGTAATTTTTTTAGTATATTAATTTAGCATATATTTAGAAAATAAAATTTTAATTTTCTTTTAATCCTATAATAATAGACAATTGTTATAATTTTCATGAGTCTTTTAAATTTTTTTATAGTTATCAACTTGATTAATTTTCACATAGAATCAAATATTTTAGGAGTATTTTAATTTTTATTTTCATTCTTCAACTACAAGATAATTATTAATACATATAATTAATTATTTCTATAATAAATATAATTCAAAAATAAAGTAAAATTTAAGAGAATTTTGGTTTTTTTTTAATTTAGTAATAATAGACAATTATTATAATGGGTTTTTTTATTTTTAGTTTTTTAATTTTCACTAAGAAAATTTTATAAATTTTAAATTTAATAAAATTGAATTAATTATTTTAGAAATATTTTGGGTTTTCATTTTAATTTTTTCACTAAAAGATAATTAATACATATAATCTATTTTTTTTACACTAAATATAACTTAAAAAATAAATGATCTAAAATTGAATTATAGTTAGATTATGTTATATAATGAAATATTTTAAAAATATTTTTATTTTTCTATTATTATTTCATTGAAATATAATTATTTATACATATAATTAATTATTTTTATACTAAATATAATTTAAAAATAAATTAAAATTTTAACACATTTTTGAGACTTTTGACTTTTTCTTTTAATTTTATAATAACAAACAATATGGAGTTTTTTTATTTTTAAATTTTCAGTAAGAGAATTTATTAATCTTTATATTATCCTATTAAAAAGATAATTAATATATATAATTAATTATTTTTATATTAAGTATAATTATTATAATAAAATTATGTTATATGATTTATTATCATTAGTATTCCTATATTAAATTACAACATAATCACTTTTATAAATATTAAAAGCAGTAACAAATGATCATAAATCTAATCAATCGCGAGATTAGCGATCCCAAAATAGCTAATGGTGTTTTGACAACTTTACATGTATAATGAAAACTGATCTGTCATGTAAAATATAGTTTCATATAATTATTCTCTGATTTAATTTATTTATTGTTTTCTTTATCATAATTTTAATAATTTAGAATAAATAATTTATTTATTGTTTTCTTTATGCTCTCTGATATTTGTAAGTATCGAATTTTATTTGTCTTTTACTCTCTTTCATTGCTTTCTTGACGTGTATTATTTATTTTTAAAAAATTAATAAAATCTTACATTTTTAAAGTATGATGTAAAATAAAAATATACAATTATCATCCTACCTTTTAAAATTGTTAGTTTTTTTGGTGAATGTAAGTAAATTTTATTTATCTCTATTATCTCTTCTTGTTTGTTATTTATTAAAAAAACAAAATCTTATATTATCAGATTATAACAAAATGAGAATATATAAATATCATCACATTTCTAAATTTTATAACATTTTGAAACGTGTGTATCGATTATGCTCTTCACCCAAACCCACAAAACAATCATACTAATATAAATTTTATTTATAATTAAAAATAAAAAGATTAAAATTAAAATTTAAAAAAAATATATGAACTTACTAATTATACACCTTTATAGATCAGTATATGTTTAAATATGATGTTGATAAAAATAAAAATTAAATTTATTTTAATTATTTTAATATATATATATTTATTTTAAAAAAATATATATTTTAATTATTGAATATATTATTATTATTACCATTAAATATAAATATACACTAGATTCACAGTTTTAGTCAAAAGCAATGGGTGCTCAGTTAATGGGTTTATAAAAAGGGAAATTAAAAAGGCTATTGCCTACTTGTAAGTTTTTTTCTTCTTCTTTTAAATCAGGCCCTCCCATTTGCAACCCAATTAATGTCCTCAGGCCCACAATAAAGCGGTATGGATGAGAGAGGAATGTTACTTTAAAGTATTTTAATTAATATATTATTATCTAAAATATTATTGAAAAATTTATTCCAATATCTTAATTTAAATATTGATATTTGTTTAACAGTAATCATTTTTTTTTTCTAAAATATCGTATTAGTTTTTTTAGTGAAGGATTTTTATATTTTTTTTATGAAAATTAATTAAAATTAGAAAAATGATTTTTTTATTAAATGTTGGGTTTAACAATTCTTACTAAAAATTATGAAAAAAAAACATTTAAAAAATAAATGATATAAATAAATACTAAAAATCATAAAATTCTAACAATTTTATTGAGTGATGATAAAAATATTTTTCATAACTAATTAACACGGATAACAAGGAAAATATTTTTCATATAAAATTAACTAAAAATATTTGTATTAATAATACTGTTAGGAAAAAAAATTAAAAATTAACTAATTTTTCAATTTTTTTAACTCTAGTTAATTACCAAAAAGAAAATCTTTCATAAAAATACTAAAATAGTATTTTGGGTAAAAACAATTAGTTAGTATTCAAAAAAAATAAAAATGGTACCAATATTTGAATTAGAGTATTAAAATAAAATATTTTAATAACATTAAATATTTAAGATATTAATATATTAATTAAAATACCTGTAAAATAATGTACTCTGATATTACTTAAGTTGAACAATTATCTTAAACTTTTTAAAATAAAAATATAAAAATTTATTCAATAAATATCGTATACACCATTTAAATCAAAAAGGATATTTATCAAAAATATTTTAAGTTTAGAAGTAATATAAAAAATGCTTCTAAAAATTCAAAAATATCCTAAAACTTAAGGGAAATTAAAATTCATAGAATTAAATAGTAACATTTTATACATAAAAATGTCATAAATAATAAAAAAATCAAGAAATAATAAGAAATCAATAAATAATAAAAATATAAACACAAAACATCTTAGAAAATTTCTCACAAAAAATGATAATTAGTAAAAAAAGTTTGAAGAAATACAAAACGTAAGATTAAATCTTAAGGAAGAAGATAGATTTAAATATTCATCATTCTTAAGAATAAGAAAAATATTTTAAAGAAAAGATATAGTTTATTATGAACTGAGTAATAAAAATGACTATTAATATTACAGATACAAAAATAATATATATACTATTAATTGACAAAAAAATATTATGGATAAAGTGTTAAAAATCCCTCAAATGACAAAAAAAAATTAGATGATTTTATTTAGAAGGTATCTAAATATTAATAAAACACATTTTAGAAAATAAATTGATATATAAATAAAATTAACATTACTAAATAAAATAATAATAAGTAAATATGTTTTATTAAGAATGATATATGAAAACTTAGGATACTAGAAATTAAATTTCACAACATACCCTATGTTTGTCATTACTATTAATGATTAGAATTTAAACCAAGTATTAAATTTAACATATAAATTTGAAAGATGAGATTTATTAAAGAAGTAAATACTTTATTTTCAATAGACTACATAATAGGATATTCAATGACAACAAGTTATTATAGTTCAATATAAAAAAAATTGAATTCATGAAAATATATATAACTTTCTAACAAATTAAGCAAATACTAAAATAAAAAATATTAGCTGACTTTGAAATACCAGAATAATAAAACTTAAATGTTAAGGAAAGATACCAAGAAGAAAAAGACAATGTAGAAAGAAAGAATAATGTATCAAGATTTGAGTTTTTAGATTTTGAAAGAGAAACCTCTAATAAAGAAAGAGAGCCGACAAGTTTAAAACAAAAAATTGAAGTAACAGAAGCATTAATGTATAATGTAATATTAGGAAGAAAATAATATTATTATTCAAATAATATTCAAAAACAAACTACATAATATTGAATTAAATCTTAACGGAAGCCTAACAAGCACATAAAAAAATAACAATAATAAAATCTTTAATTCTTTTAATAGAAGAAATTGATATAACATAAGAATTAAACATTAAGTGACATAAATGAGATATAAAAAGAATTGTTAAAAGAAATAAGAGAATATGATTGTAACAAAAAACTACAGTAAGGCCCACATAAAGAATTTATATAATTAAGAATATATGTAAATAATTGTTAGGGATTAATTTTGGTTCTAATTGAAGAAGACGACACACAGAGGAGGGAAATTAAATCTTCATTCTTTGGTAAGTTTATTCCCATAGGAAGCCTTTGAGTTCCTTCGAAATCAGTTTCTTTTCCTCTTGAAGAATTTATAGAAACATTTGAGAATCTTTCCGAAACATTTGAGAATCGGTTGCTTGTAGTTGATGGTTCCGACTCAGATATTCTTACTTTTCTTGTTGAGTCAAACATGATTTCTACTGAGCCATCTTCATGTTCTATTATTTGATCGACTTCGGTATTTTGAGGGGTTTTAATCTTTTCAGGTTCTTATTGTATCAACCAGCTTTCTGGAAGAGTAATTTTATCCCATGCTAACCTTTTAGGTGTAGCTAATTTAGTCTTTTCACTATTTGTTTGAAATAGTGTTATTTCTCCTTTTTTATCTCTGATAAGAGATCTTAAATTGATGTCTGGGCAGATAGTATTCATGACTTTGAAGTATACTCTATATATAAGAGCAACATTATTTGTTCCTTCCTCCATGTCGAAACCATGTCTGCACATCTACCTTTAAACATCTTAAAATATTTGCATCTTTGATGCACACAGAGAAATTAGGGAAACAATTAAAATATATTGGTCCTGAGCTTAAGGACGATTCAATACATCCTAACATCGAATTTTTAATCCGATTGTGTCTTTTATCTCTGATACAAATAAGAACTGAATTATTTAGTCCTTCTCTAGTAAGAGATTTAACTGTAATTTGTACTAAACCAATATGTAAATAATTATATTTTTCTTTATATTGATCTATAAGACCTTGAGATAATAAGCTTAAGTCTAATGACTCTTTAGCTAAAGGATATGTCTCTTCTACTGTTTTTATTATATAATTAGATTTAAAAAGAAAACTACCCTTATTATAGACTTGTGAAGTTCCTACTTTAGGAACATTCCAGTTAGCTAAATCTTGTTTAATATTTTCTATATTTATTACCTCTTTATTTTTTGTAGATCTAGCTGTAGAAGTAGAGCTAGTGTTGGAGGATGAAGAAGTAGAGTTTCTAGAGAATGATCTTACCAATCCTTCCATTATAAAAGATCAGAGAATACCTTAATAGGATCAGACAAAGTCTCACTTGTCTTACTACTTCCTCTCTTGGGTCTTACTTCTGCGCTGCTCATTGAAGTCCTAATACCTCGAAGTCTTTCTTAATAGCTAGATCATTAAGATTATATACTATAATTCTACTTTCTTTTCCAACTTAGATGGCTCTGATACCAAAATATACCAGGATCTGCTAAGTTATAAAATTAACCTTCTAAAGATATGAACTGAAGGATGTTTATTAATATGAATATATTACAGAGAATACTAGCGGAATTTTAATAAGAGAAAATTCATAAGTTCTATCTTTCCTAGAAATCTAAGAGCCTTATATAGATAAAAAGGCTCATTTGCAAACAAAATACAATAATTCACAAGATAAGTCTAGTAAGACTTTTTTTCAACAAGCAAAAAACAGATGCTCTCCCATGTGAAGAGTGGTCCCTTTCTTCTGGTGGTGTGTCCTTGTTTAAATTTGGTGTCGTTTGTCTAGAGTGCTTTTTTGGGTCCCTTTGATGTCGGCCACTTTCTTTAGTGGGTGTTGACTTGACTTTTAGCTGGAATTGTCCATCTGTAAATCACTTTCAGAAGGCTCTAGATCTAATTTTTCATTAGAGTTGGTGGAGCTTTCTATTTCTTCTTCAGAACATAATTTCTCTAATTTTTTAGAGATATATTCATCACTTTTTCATTTTTCCTTTAGGGTTTCTATAACAATTTCTACTTTAGTTTTTCCCTTAAGTGGTTTAGGGTCAGTAGTTTCTTTCACTTTGAGTGCTTGAAATAATTCAATAATTTTAATATTATCAAACTGTTCTAGTGGAGTTTTATCCCACCATCTTCCCCATGATCGTCTTATAAGACAATAGATTTCATCCCAATGAGTTACTGCATAATCCCATTTCCATATCCATGGGACTTTATATAATGCAAAGAAGAACAATAATGAATGATCTTCATTCTTGGTGGAGTTTAAGTTAAACTCTTCAAATAATGTAAAAGCTTCTAAAACCTTTTGAGGAAATATATCTTTTGTTGGTCCGAAAAATGAGAACCAATCTCTAAACCAAGTAGGAAAATCATTAAACGCATAATAATCTCCTGTTAAGAATTGGATAAACCACGTATGGGTTTTCTTTGAGCTTTGATAAAAGAGCGTGTTTTCCCACGCCTGTATGTAATCAAAATAGTCATATGAGACTGGATTCATTCGTTTGTTTTTAAATCTTTCTCTAACAAATAAGTTAGAGTTCCAATCTGATTTAGATAAAATACTTTTTACTTTAAAGGTTGAGTAAGCGATTTCATGAGAATTTCTTATGTTATGAATTATGTCAACCGAATTAGTTTCTTTTAAGATTAATTCATAATATTCCTTGGATTTAGGGGTAGTATTTGTTGGTAAATTATCTTTAAGATATATATTAGCTACCTGTTCAGGTGATTTGGCCATATCTTCATCTTCAACCGAGATGATAGATTTGTGGGTGATTTTATGTCATTCGTACTCCTTTTGAGGAGCCTTCTCTTTCTTCAGTACCTGAAGGTAATTTGTTTTCTTGCACAACAACTGTCCAAAAAATCAAGCTTCGAGCTAAAGAGCTCCTATGCCTAGCTTTATCTGATCCCGAAGCTCCAAAAGTAGTAGAAACTGATGCTTCGGAGATAGGCTATGGAGGCATTCTGAAGCAAAAAATGCCTATAAAAGAAGTCTTAGTAAGATATACCTCAGGCACCAGGTAACTTGAGCTCATACAAATCTTAGTATCCTGTAGGCTGAATAGGGCTTTCCAGAAGAAACTTACAAATATTTTGTCTCTGTCACTGATTATTGAAGTGGGAATGCCATGTAAGCGTACTATGTTTGCCACAAAAGCTTTAGCAACAATTAGGGCAGTGAAAGGACGTCTCAAGGCAATGAAGTGGCCATATTTGGTCAAACGGTCTACTACCACCATAATCACTGTATGTCCTTTGGAAGGGGGCAACCCTTCTATGAAATCCATTGAAATATTTGTCCAGCTTTTATTAGGAATAGGTAGGGGCTGTAGTAATCCAGCTGGTTTCATGCAGTCATTCTTGCACTTTTGGCATATATCACATGAACATAGGAATCTTTTCACACCTTGTTGCATGTTGGGCCATATAAAATTTTGTTTGATGCGGGCAAGTGTCTTGTGGAATCCGAAGTGCCCTGCTGTTGGTGTTGAGTGACATTCAGCCATAAGCTGATGAATTAGGGAGGACTGTGGGTTTAGATAAACCTTATTTTTTTTAACCAAACCCCATCACGCTGGCAAAAAAAATGTGTTTCCCTTGTGGAGATTCTGGCTTGTAGCTTTTCATAAAATGGATCTTGTTGGACTTCTTTTTAGAGGCTAGACCACTAGGTTGCTTGGGGTTACGAGATGGAGATCAATTGAAAATCCACCCTTCTTGATAATGAGTATGCTGCCTGATTCTCTGAGCCCTTCTTGTATTCAATCTCATAGTCATACTAAGAGGTATTTAAGGCTTCGTTGATCTGTACGCACGATGAAAGGTTTTCCCAACATATATGGGCGCCATAGTTTGATAGCCTTCACTACAACCAACATTTCCTTTTCATAAATTTACAGTGACAACGCTGATCCTTTGAGGGCAGCACTGTAATAAGCTACTGGACGGTTTTCCTGGGTCAAGACTGCTCCTAGCCCTTTGCCACTAGCATCACATTCCACGACAAAGGGTTGAGTAAAGTTAGTTAACCTTAGAACAGGAGGGGAAGTCAGTGCCTCCTTCAATTTTTGAAAGGCCTGAGCTGCAACCTCATTCCACTGGAACCCTTCCTTCCCTAATAGGGAGGTGAGAGGTGCTGCTATTCCACCAAAGTGCCTAATAAATTTTCTGTAATAGCCAGCCAATCCTAGGAATCCTTTAACTCCCTTTGCTGTGGTTGGGGTTGGCCATTCTATAACAACTCAAATTTTTGCAAGATCCACGGCCACCCCTTGTTCTGATATCAAATGCCCTAGGTATTCCACCTGCAATACTCCAAAATGGCATTTGGAAGGTTTAACAATTAAATTGTAAGTTTCTAATACATGCAAGACCGTTTGTAGATGCAGTGTGTGATCCTCCCATGACTGAGAATACACTAAAATGTCATCAAAGAAAACCAATATAAACTTCCCGAGGTAGGGTCTGAAAAGATCATTCATTAAGCTCTGAAAGATGGCTGGGGCATTAGTGAGACCAAAAGGCATCACAAGAAACTCATAGTGGCCTTCATGTGTCCGGAAGGCTGTCTTTGGAGTATCTTCTTCACGAACCCTGATCTGATGATACCCTGAGCGAAGATCCAGTTTGGAGTAGACTCTGGCTCCATGCAATTCGTCCAATAATTCATCTATGACCAGTATAGGGTATTTGTCTTTGATAGTAATGGAGTTCAGAGACATGTAATCCACGCAAAATCTAGAAAGTTCCATCAGTTTTTCTTACTAGCAATACTGGTGCTGAGAAGGGGATGTTGCTTGGTCTAATCAGGTTAGAGTGAAGGAGTTTTGACACCATTTTTTCTATCTCAATTTTCTGATAGTAGGGGTAACGGTAGGGTCTTACAATTATTGGTCCAGTTCCTGGTTGTAGGGGAATACAGTGATCATGTAATCGTTTAGGAGGAAGGCTGGTGGAGGGTTCAAATACTTGGGGGAATGCGGCCAATATTTTACTTATCTTAGGTGAATGAGTTCTGGTTTGTTCCTCTGAGGGTTTAGTGGGAAGTATCTGAAGGAACACCCATGTATCTGGCAAGCTCTAGGTTTCCTTGCATGTTAGGGCTATAATGTTTGTGTGCCCTAATCCTTGAAGCTTATGAGTAGTACCCTTCTCCTGGAAACTGATGGTTAGCTTCTTATAGTCCATCTCAATAGGACCCAAAGTCTCCAGCCATTGGACCCCTAACACCAGTTGGCATGCTGTAACAGGGAGGACATAGAAATCTGCGGTTACCTGATACCTTTGTATGGTAAGGCTAAGGTTGCAGCATTGCCCTACACATTCCATCTTCTCACGATTGGCCACTATTACTTCTAGCTTCTTTCCCTTGGTGATAGTTATTCCACACTGGAGAGTAAGAGCTTGATCAATGAAATTATGAGTACTACCTCCGTCAATCAACACTAGCACTCTTTTTTTTTAACTGCCTCATTACCTGTATGGTTTGAGGATGTTCAACTCCTGCTATGGCATGAAATGAGATTTCAGGCATTACCTGTGGTGATTCCTGCTCTACATTTTCTTCAGAGTTCCCTGAGAGAATTTGTTCCATCTCCTCTATCATAAACAGTTGTGGTCGTGCAAAACGGTGGCCAACTGTGAACTTCTCATCACAGTAGTAGCATAGTCCCTTATCTCGACGTTCACGTGCCTCCTAATTAGTGATACGATGAAAGGTATTAGTTGAGGAAATTGGTGCTGAGTTGCTTCTTTGTTGAGGAGGGGGTCCTAATACACCAGTAGTAAGATTATTGGAGGTCCTTACTGTCACAGAGGATGTTAAGTATCGTGGATACTGAATGGCCTTCCTCTGGAGCAAATTCTTTTCTTCAATCAACCTTGCCACCCCTATAGCTTCAGCCAACGTTCGTGGCTTCTTAATTTTTACTTCAATTCTGATCTCATCTCTTAATCCAGCAATGAAACAGCCTATCAAAAATTCTTCTAGAAGACCATCCACTCTGTGAGAGAGTTTCTCAAATGTTTCCTGGTAAGTAGCTACGCTTGAGGTATGTTTGAGTCTGGTGAGGGCTTCAGAGGGATCTTTATAATCAGTTGGGTCAAATCTCAGATATATAGCTTGGATAAATTCCTCCCAAGTGAGTGGTCCACGGAACTTGGTGATTCATCTATGCCATTGTAAGGCAATACCATCCAAATGAAACGATGCCAACTGCACTCGTTGTTCTGGTGTAGTATTTATGAATTCAAAGTATTGCTCGACTTTGTATACCCACCTAGTGGGATCTTCCCCTACAAAGGTAGGAAATGATAGCCTAAAGTGGGAACATGGTGGCTCATTAAGGTTTCTGAACCCACCATTTGGACGTGGGTTTTCTTCTCGTGCGAACGAGTTTTCTTAAGGTAAATTCCGAGTGACGCGAAGTCCCTATAACTCGGTTAGCATAGCTTGTAAGGTTGCGCCTATCTGATTGAAGCCTGATTCATGCCTTGCCAGGGTTTCCATTACCTCGCCGTGAAACTCAGTGTTGGATTTGCCCCTGGTGTCGATGGCTTTGATACCACTGTTAGGGATTAATTTTGGTTCTAATTGAAGAAGACGACACACAGAGGAGGGAAATTAAATCCTCATTCTCATATTTCTCATTCTCTGGATTCCTTGGCATTTATATAGCCTTACATATCAGATTATTGAAAGGAAATTACATTGATTTCACTAATTCAGTTGAATCGTAACAGAAAATCAGTAGTGATGTTACGGACTCACCTACGCACCCTTCATACCTGTCAGAGTTCTTCTAACTACTTGAGTGGTTCCTCGCTAACCGATCGAGTGTTCCCCAACTCTTCTGAGCATGATCGTTGCTCTGGGATCAGCCCTAACCCTCTTCTTTCTTCTCTGCAAACGCGTGAAGGCTGGTGCGTTTTTCACACCCATCAATAACATACCTAGAAACAATAAAATTATAGGTTGTAAGCTTGATTCATTTGTAAGATTAAGGAAGAACCACTTGGGAGATCAGATGCATTGATGATTTTTAAGAATGAGAAAAAAATCAAAAGATAAAAAATAAACTACGATCCCAGTTTAATAGAATATAGGAAGGAATTAGAAAATAAGTTTATGAAACTTGAGAATAAAGTCATAGAAAAATTAGTTAGTTTATTAATTTTAACAGATAAAGAACTAGAAATACATTATAATGAAAAACTTTGTATAAATAAAGAAGATGGTATGACAATAATCATTGAAACTGATTCTCAACAAGAAAATATGATCCAAAAAATCATATGAAACTAATTTCTTTACTAGATCTTTATCAAGAAAGAACATCTGATTCATATAGAGAAAAAAGAAATAGGCAAAGGTTAGAAGAATTTGAACATCCTTATAGAAAAAAACAATAGCCCATAATGAAAGAATAATTAGATTGAGTAATTAGATGTAGTATCCCACCAAACAGGTTGAAGACCTTAGGAAAGATAGTACCACCAACAATAATATTCAAGAAAACGTCTCTCTTATAGACAGTAAAAATAGTGAGATTACTAGTGTTATTAGAAAAATATCTCTTAGGAATATATTGATCATTGAAGATAAAAAAGAGAGACCAATATAGGATTTAAGTAAACCATAATGCTTAAGTCTTTGTAATTTAGCCAAAAAATCTATCATAGAGTATATCAAAAACATGAATTTTTACACCATAAAAAAGAATTCTCTATAGGTAGTAAATTTAATATTTTTAAAAAGATGATCAATTTTTTGTTTATAAATCTTACCATATAGGTTTAATTGAGAACCTATATCTAAGAATTAGTTTAACTAAATTAAATTATTTTCCTAATTTTTTTAAGAAGGATATCAAAAACTTCAGGAAAAAGATCAGAGTAAGTGACAAGCTTGTCTATCTCAGATTTTTTAGTTCACTTAAGAACTAGAATGAAGAAAGTTGTGTTAGACCCTATCATTTTATCAAATTAATGATTTTCAGCACTAATAGAGAAGTTCCAAAACCAATGACTCTTCTAGAAAGAGAATTCAACACAGATGAACTATTTATAATAAGAAGATATATGTTAGGTCAAATTTATCATGAATTTAAGAAAATTGATAATTATTCTAAAATCAAAGTAAATTATTTGACTAATAAAGTCATAGTCACGTCTTATAGTAATATAGCCCTTACTGAGAAAGATGGAGAGAATTTTAGTAAGTTTAAGATTTGACAGAATTAAAAAACTGTTTGTCTAGAAAGAGTTGCATAAAAAGAAAAATTATGATAAGATTGTAGGAAGAAATACATGTACAAACAAGTTAAAAATAAAATTATTTTATTAAAATTAGAAACACACAAATATAAACATATGTATAAATTAAAGAATCGAAACGTGTATATCACATAGTGTCTTTAAGATAATTTTTTCGCTCACCGTAGTTGTTAGAAAACTATGAAATTTTATCTTATACGATACACCGATCAAACAATAATAAACTTACATTATAATTTATTATTACATTAACTTTTAAGTATTTGAACTCTATTAAAGAGTCTAACTCTAAATAAAAAAATGTGTTAAAATTTAACTCTATTAAAGAATTTATTATTACAATTTCCGTGTCAAAATTGATTTGAGTAGTTTTTTTTTGTTATAAACTCTGTTAATTTCTATTCATATGAGATATTGTTGGAAAAATGAACGAAAAAACGTTTAAAACATTTTGCCTATAAATCTAACTAAATATTTCTTCCAAAATAGTTTTTGCATTAACTTCTTACCATTTTCTTATAAAAAAAATTTATAATTTAATTCTTTGAGAAGTGCTCTTCATCTACGTATACAAATGAAAGGGCCTTCATATGAGAGAAGGTAAAATATAAAGTTTAATGTTTTAGCTTTTATTTAATTAATTTTTGTATTCATATTCTAGAGTTCGGTTTCTTTTCAACAGAATTTAGGTACATGACACTTCTTTGGAGTAACAAACTATAAGGTAAATTTGTTATTAGTTTATCGTTATATCATATGACATAAATTTTTAGAGTTCTCATTGGGGAGCAAAAAATTTGTCTTAAGTATACTGTGTGATATACGAACCTCGATCATTTCTATACTCTATTTCTTTTTTATGTTATTTAAATTTTGTATTTATAATTTATATATATTTATATGTATGTATTTTTTTTATTTAGAATAATACATTTTTATTCTTAACTTATTTATCTACATATTATTTTTTATACAAAATTCAATTCAATAAAAATATATTTACTAAAGAAGGTAATTTTGTTTTATTTTGGTTGTTGAATATATCCCATTGAGTTACTCAAAAGCGCTATATTCACCGAGATAATATGATATCAACTAATTGACATGACAAATTCAGACATAATTGTCAAGTTGAAGTTTCATATTAAAAACTTTTGAGACTAAATAATGTGAAGAAACCCAATAAGATGTCAAAACTTAAGAGCAATATTGAATGATATGATTAAGCTTAATAATATATGTGACAAGAACTGGTACAAGAGACATGGACAGGTTAAGGTAACCTTTTGAAGGGACGAAACAACTATATTGAATTTATAGCATTCCAAAGAGGTATCTCTAACTGATTTGGTATAGCCTATTTGTATGGCTATTGATGCTACATATATTAAGTGATTTTAATATTTTATATATTACATTGATTCGGAGATTAAACGTGATGATAATCATTTTTTTCTAATGAGGCTTTCCTTGAAAGAAAAGAGAGAGAGATATCTTTAAAAAATTGTGCCGGCTCTCTCCACCACTTTTGTTGTTAAAAAAAATAATAATCTCTTTCTTCAGTCATATTTAAAAAATATTGAATTATTATTTAATAAAAACTCTAAATATCTAGCAAAACCCAATTAAAAATAATATTAAAAATGAAACTTGGAATGAAGGAGATCAAGAGCAGCCAAAATTTATAATCCCAACTCCCAAGTGCTTTTTTCATATATATACTCTTGGCTTTAAGTTCTTTAAAGAGTGCTTTGCAATCTTTTTAGTATTGTATTTATGTATTAATTGATATAAAAAAATTATTAAATTTTTTTAATATTTTCTATTTATAAAAATAAGAAACAATAAAACTTTTTGTTTACCATTTTAAAATATGAAAAATTATTAAATAATATCGACTAAATTTATTACCTGTATTATATCATATTTTTTTTGTTATTATATCTTATCAAAAATTGCCCTCCGATCTTTAAATACAGTCTTATGCCAGAATAATTAATTAGAGCTACAAGTCACAGATGTCGATTAAGCCGTTCTAATCATATAAATTGACTTGGCCGGCTAGGTTATAAATTATATAT
Source organism: Hippophae tibetana (assembly GCA_037013495.1). NCBI lineage: Eukaryota > Viridiplantae > Streptophyta > Magnoliopsida > Rosales > Elaeagnaceae > Hippophae > Hippophae tibetana. Next base: position 1,713,052 of record CM072801.1, read on the forward strand.
AATAGCAAGCATGTTTAATTGGAGCAGTTTATTAACATAAATTAAAATTTATAATGTAACACGTAACAAAATTATTTAAAAAATAATATTTTTTAAATTTTCCTAAATCATTTTACCATGGTAAATCATTAACGTGTTTACGTATTTTGTATTGTTAGCATTTTTTTTTTTAAAACCGAATATTTTACATAGATGCTTTTACAGACAGTGGTGATAATCATGTTGTACTAACTGTATTTTTCTTGCATTTTGGAATTAATTATATTATGATAATTTATTAGTTGAAATATGAAAAAAATTAATTAAACTTGTTGTGTTGTAAATGTGGAATCAAGGCAAAGTTATATGGGAGTTAAGTTGTCTCAAACTTAGAATTTATTTTACTATATAACGAGACCAATTAAACTTTATGCTTTAAATTATTTGATGGTAAATAAAGATATTTTATATGATAGATAAATGTAAGGTATTTTTTAAAATATAAAAGATTATATTAATAGTTTTATTTTTATTTAATTATATATAATAATAATAATTTTATTGTAATAATAGGTGTCAAATATTTTATTTCATCTTTAAAAATATTAAAAATTATATATTAGTAAGAAAACCCTATCACAACCCAATCCCCTTAGCCTCTATTTATAATAATAATAATTAACAAGAATATTAAAAATTTAATTATTAAAACTAAAAATCTTATTCATCTCACATTATATTTATATCATCATATTATCATCCTATTTACATATATACAAGGGCTCATTTTGATATCGAAGCTAGTAATATTTTGTTGAAAGCAACAAAGCACGCTATTTCTTTTTTTAATAAACAACAAAGCTCACTATTAATTTGGTAATGAAACTTTCTCTTTTATAACTTTTTTCCACAAGGGCTTAAAGATAATATCAATTCTAATTCTATATGAACAAGACCTTCCTCCGTAACTCATTTTCAATAGGTTTAGCAACATAATAAAAGCATAAATTTATTTCTTATTCCGGCCAAAGGAAAAATAATAATAACAAATTACTATTTTTAATGTCAAAGTCATACCACCTCAATTTAGGACGGGAATAGAGGTATCTTTCAAACAACCACTTCAATAACTTCATCTTAACAAATATGAGATGCTATATATTTTGGCCTAAAGTGTTCTTTCGTTTAAGCCAAAAATGTTGCTTAGTATTCTATTTTTATTTTCAAGTCTATTTATTTGTAAAAAAATATGAATTAAAAATAAAGTTAATTTTTTATATAATTTTTTGTTAAATATAACAAAATAATTCATGTGTCATATGCATGTTTATATTTTTCGATAAATATATAATAAAAAATCAATATTTAATTAAAAACATTACTCAAATTTTTTTAAAAAAAAAATTCTTCAAATTTAAACAATTTTTTTATTGTTTAATATCCAAAACTATACATTTGAATATGGAAAATTCATTTACGTTTGATAAAAAAAATTGGGTAATTTTTTAATTAAAAAAACTAATTTTTAAGTATATGTCTATCTAAAAATATAAACATGTATGTTACATATATATTATTACATTATATTTAACAACAAATTAAATGAAAAATTAACTTTATACACATGTATGGTGGACATTTTACTAAGTGTATAAACTTATATTATAAGAGGCAAGTGTTAGGTGTACTTTCAATTGTATTGTTTTTAAATACTTTCTAATATCAATACTATTTATTTTTTTAATATGCTCGTGTATTTAGTTTCATCCTTTTAAATCAGTTTCTCAATTTTATCATATATTATTAGAGCCTAGAGTTTGTAAACTCAATAATGACAAACAAAAATCATGTGAATTAGACCTTCAGGGATGTTATTGCAAGTTCACCTATTTTTTGTGCTTCCGTAAATGTTCTTGTTCAGAAGATAACCTTACAAAGTCTTATATATTGATGTGTTGACTAATAGTTTTTATTCTTCTCTTGAAGTTGGATGAATGTAATTACATGATATAGAAAGACCAATTGTTAATCTATGACATTGTCTATGGACTTAAAAGTGTCATTGATGGGTCACTGGTTGTATCTTTGGGATTTTTTGATGATTTTTTCACACCAAACTCCACTTTCTTAAATTGGAACATATTGAATTCAATTGTGAATGGTTGGATTTACAATTCTGTCTCAAATGAGTATATTAGGATATCTTATCTTACTAGTGGTACGACGGTTAGGCAACAATGGATTGTACTTAAGGAGTCATACACAACCAATGTTCAATATAAGGCTATGGAGTTGAGGGAAAAACTTCTAACATTGAGTAAAGATGTTCTTATTATTTCACACTATATTCTAAAGGCTAAATCTATTGGTAGAATATTTTCTATTATAGGTGATCTTATTAGTGAGAGAAATATTTTGTTTTATATGTTGAGAGGTCTTGGACCTAGATATAATAACTTTGTTTCGAATATCAAGATGTAAGAAACTTTCCATATATCAATGTAATTCATAGCTATCTTGAAGGCTATGAAAAGATGTTGCAAAAATAGTGACATGCTTACTTTGATTAATTTCATGCAAGTGTTTCCAAGGTTTAAGAAAAAGGTGCAAATTTTAGATTCTTCAATAATAAAGGTGGTGAAAATAAGTTTCAATGTACTTTTAAGCAGTTTCTTCAAGAGTCATCTCAGTCTCAAAGTGCTAACAATCCTCTATCAATTTTTCCAAGAATTTTGTTAAGAATAGTGGTTTGAGAAGCATATGTGTCAATTGTGTGACAAGGTTGGACATACTGCTCAATCTTATTTTGTTATCATAAAAGCCTATTTCTCTTTAAACTATGGTTGCATTGAATTTTCATTTAGTTTCTCCTTAAGATTCTTTTATTAGTGCTTCTTGGGTGCTTGAAACTAGTGTTAGTCACTATATTACCTCTAATGCTACAACTCTTTTAGACTCTATTCCATACTATGGCCTTGAGGGCATCACTTTAGGTAATGGTGACAACATTTCTATTTTCAGCATTGGTAGGGGTGCTATTAAATTTTCAAATGATTATGAACTTACTTTACAAAGTGTTTTATATTCCAAGGTTGCGGTAAATTTAATTTCTATTAATAAATTGCATGCGTAAAGATAATGAAGTTTTTTTCTTCTGAAATTTGATCCTTTTAATTTTTCTAGTAATGATCTTCACTATAAGAACATCAAGGCCAAGGGTCCTAGTTAGCATGTATTATATAAAGTACAGAACATCATTCTTTTACAACTATTAAAATTGTTTTACATCAACAAAGGATTTACATCTATTAAAATTACTTTACATCAACAAAGCATTTCTAGTAGTGCGAGTAGTAGTAGTAGTAAGGATTATTCTTTGTTTTGTAAATATTATTAGCTATCTAAAGCTTATCGGCTGTCTTTTGTTTCTTCCCATGATAGAGTTGAACATTTATTTGTTTTGTTATACTTGGATTTATGGACATCTCTTAGGAGTATTGGTACATTTCATAGATACTTTGTGTCTATTGTAGATGATCATACTCGATTTACATAGGTTTTTTTCTTCAATCCAAGGATCAGACTATGTCTATTGTTATTACTTTTAAAAGCATGATGAAGAGGCAATTTTATGTTAAAATAAAGACTGTTTAGAATAATGGAGGTGGTGAGTTCAAACCACTTATGGCTCAACTCCCACAAGATGGTATTTTTCACATGTTACTTGCTCAAGCATCTCTCAACAAAATAAGTTTAAGAAATGTCGTCACATGCATATTATTGAACGAGGTATGGTTTTTCTTTTCATTGCTCACATGCATATTTCTTATTGGGCTTATACAATTCAAATAGCTACTTTTTTATCAACCTTTTGCCTACTAAAGTATTATCTAGATTATCTCGTTTTGAGATGTTATATGACAAGGCTCTAACCTATGATGCTTTTAAGGTATTCAATGTCAATGTTTTTCTTGTATAATAGATTATAATTATGAAGTTTGACTCTTGTTCAATATAATGTGTTTTTCTTGAATATGATATGTATCAAAAGGTTAGTTATGTTTGGATAGGTCTTCAAGTAAAATATTTGTGCATAGATATGTTGTTTTCAATGAAAATTGCTTTCTATTTGTTGAGTTGTCATCTCATTCTTCTTTTACTATTTATCCCTCTATTATAATTTATTTTCTAGTAAATTTTCGTGTTGCTTATCCTTTGCATGTTGAGCAATGCATTCCTATGCCTATCTCAAATGATATTTCTAGCACACCTGCTTCTATTGTTTCCCATATCAGTCCTATTTTGGATTCTTTACCAATTTTGCTTATGTTCTTCCATGTGACTACTATGAATGTTATGTTGAGCCTAATTTATCTCTTGGTAATGAATTACTTGTTGCTACACCTATGGCTTCAAGCAAGTTACTTAATAAAGTTGATAGTCATATACTTTTTAATTCTTCTACATTTAAGAGATTAGTATATTCTCTACAATATCTTACACTTACAAAATTACAAGGCTCGACACTGCCTTTGAGTGAATAAACTTTGTCAGTTTATGACATCACCGACTAATTTACATATGCTTCTTGTCAAGAGGTTTTTAAGGTACACTAGTGGTACTTTACAATTTAGGCTTGCTTTGTATAAACCTAAGCTATTGTATTTGACTGATTTTTGTGATATTGATTATGCTAGTTATCTTGATGATAAATGAAGTATTAGTGCCTATTGTATCTACTTAAGAAAAAAGTAGTGCCTTTTAGTGGTATTGAGAGTGAGTATAAAGCTAGCACTAGCTTGTACATATATTATTTGGCTAAGGACCTCTTAGTTGAGGTAAGTATTCTTTTTTCTCATGCATACGCTTTGTTTATTGATAACATTAGTTCAAGATCCTATGTCATAATTATGTTTTCCATACAAGAACAAAATATATTGAAATTGATCATCATTTTGAGACAAAATTGCATATTATTCTTTTTATTAAGCATGTATCTACAACTTATCATATAGCTTATTACCTTACCAAGCCTCTACTTGGTTCATCTTTTTTTGTTTTTGAGGCCCAAACTCATGGTTTTACCAATGCCATGAGTTTGTAGGGAGTCTTATACCAAGTATATGAGTTTTGGATGTTAAATTTAATAGTTTATTATAGGTTGTTGTCAATAATATAATCCTTATTATACATGTGTATGGTGGATATCTTATTGTGTAGGCAAGTATTAGGTGTATTTTCAATTGTATTATTTTTAGAGACTTTCTAATACATATATTATTAATTGTTTTTTCAAATGCTCATGTATTTAGTTTAATTATGAATTAGTTTCTTGATTCTATTGAATATATGTCCTTTTATTCTTTTAAATGTGTATATAAGTTCAATTTAAATTAAATAGTTCAAATTAATTTTGTTGAAAAAAAGTGAATGTTTATAAAAAACTAGTGAAACTAATTTTTAGCCTTGTCTCACATTGTTTTTTTTACATTACTTAGAAGATGTATAAATAATAAAGAGTTGGCTATTAGGATTGGACCTCAAGGGGTACCCACTTTTGTAGAAGGGGAGAGGACCTAGGCAAATATGATACCGCTGCCATCGCCGTCTGTCCGACTGGCCGAACTGAGTCCGAGTTCGAGTGCGTGAAGTGACATTTTAATTTTTAGAAAATTTTTTCTTATTAAAATACTTTTCCACTCAAAAAGTGATCATTATATTTTTACTCAAAAAAATAGTCGTTATTTTCTTTTACTCAGACCGTTAAATGACTGTTACTTTTCTTTACTCGAAAAATGGTCGTTACTCTTCTTTACTCAAAAAAATGATTGTTATGCTCTCCATCCCCAGACATTACTGTTATTATCATAATAGCCACACGGTTTCTGAAACCTATAAATAGAGGATCTCAGCTCTCAATTTCTACACAAAAAATCTGCAAACTCATCTCACTAAGAAAAAAATTCTCTCAGAAAGAAAAAGAAGATCCTAAATTACTTTTGAGTTTTCTGAGCAACAAAATTTTACAAGTGTAGCATTCCGGTCTTCATCAATGCAGTGAAGTTCCGAGACAGAAAAATAAAGATTCTAGGTTGTTTTATCCTGGGAACGATGGGGTTGTGTTTGCTTGCACAAATTTTAGTAGAGCCACAAAATGTCTTAAAGAGAGCGACCTAGTCCGCAACCTAGTCCACGACCTAGTCCGCGACTCATTCCAAGCAGTTCATTTCAGATTATCGATAATATTATTCTAGCACTATTTTCACGTACTTGTTTCAACAAAATCTTAAATAGCTTAAGTAATCATAAAATTTTAAGTATAATTGTTTGTTATGTAATTAAATCTAATAAATTTAAATTTAAAATACAAATTATAGTTATAATTAAAATATTTATTTTAATAATTTATGATAATTGTAGTCTAATAGATTATAATATTAAATTTTCATAATTAAAGTATTGATTTATTGATAAAATATTATTTTTGATAAAAAAAATTAACTTTAAAATTTTACAAAAATATAATATATTTTAAAATAAATTATAAGAAAACATATCAAAGAATAAGTAAGGTTAGAAGACTCATTCCCAATCCCACTCTATCCCCACAAACATTTCCCATCAATTCAAAATCAAAGTATTTTCACAAGTTTTAATTCGTACGGCTCAAATTAATATCCCTAGTTATTGAAAAAATATGTTCAATCAATTGAAATTTAACTATCTGATGGTCTATTGTGTAATCAATTATGTTTTCAAGTTTTATTTTTTAACTTAAGATTTCAAAATGTGCTTCATAATTAGTTTGATTTTCAAATTTAAAATCAAGTTAAAACTTAATTTTATTTATACACACAATTTTTAAGGTTTTTAAGACTTTAAAAAAAGTTTTGAAAGCCACTTTTTCTTTCATAAGTTAATTTTACTTCTTCTTTTTTGCTGTGACTTAGTAAGAATTGAAAGGATAAAACAAATTTTTTTACCAAATATTTTTTTCCTAAATAAATTAAATAAAAAAATAGTTTCAAATACAAGAAAACATAATTTAAAAATAAATTAAAATTAGTTAATAAACTAGACATAAGCAATTCCCTCTTGTATGATTATGATATATTTTCATGACAAAGAGTTAATTCGGTTGTACACAAACATAGATTATACATTTTTATTTTTTAAAAAAAGCATATATTTTATAACAACTTTCAAAATCAATTAAAAAATTTAAATTTGATAGGTTTTAAAAAAACAATGAAACTAATTTTTGAAGAAAATTTAAGTAATGAACGTACAAAGACAAAAAATATCATAAAGAGTAAATAAATTGTTAATATCACCTTGGGGAGTTTAAATTTTTAGAAGAATGTAACTCAACACTTTTTTAAAATGGAATACTTGATACTACTTATGAACTATAACAAAGATTCTTGTTTTACGAGGGAATCTATGAAGAAATCTATATTTATTCATTTTCTAAACATTAATCACGTTCGACTTCGTAACAAAACCAATACATGCCCAAATATCTTTGAAATTTAGGTTTTTGTATGGCCATTGACCTTTTCCCCCAAAACAAAATCTAGTTTTAAATTTTTTTAAATGTATAATTTAATCTTTAATTTTTTAAAATTTTGTAATTAACTTAATAGATTTCGTGCAAAACCATTTTACATATGATGACTAACATTTAAAAAAAAAAACTGTTAGATTTTAAAATATTATAAACTAAATTATATGTTTTAAAAAGTTAAAAATCAAATATTATTTTGAGATAAAGATTAAGCTTACATATTTTGACTTTGAATCAGATATTTTTTTATGCAATAAAAATACTGAACTAAACATAAATATCATTTTTATTATTACAAAAGTGGCATATTTTCTCACTTCAAAACTAGCCATAAAAATCAATTTGTTTAATTCCTTAAATTTTAGTAAGAACGGCAAATTGGAAGCATGGATTTACAGTTGTAAAGAGACCCTACACGACCACAATAAATATAACAATATAATGTTCTCTTGTTCTGAATACTACTATAATATAATACTATGATAACCAAAAATAAAATAAAATAACTATATATATATACGCGAGTATTAAGTCAACACGGATTTGTTTTTAAGGTCAACGAGTTTGTTTTAACATACATGATACACGCACCTCCTCACCAATCCATTTTAGCATTTCATTTTTGGAAAATAAATTTACCCCTACGTATTACTCTGCTACTATTTAAATGAAAAAGAGTTATGGAATATATGTTATTAAAAAAATGTGAAATATTTATTATTTGATGTATACGATCACGTACATTATTAATCACACATTTTTATACCAATAGCAATGCATATGATATCATTACTCATTTGAGAAGTAGTTTCTAAAAGGACCACTAAATGTGGGTGGCAAACCAAACACGTAAACACAATATTAACATAACACTAATACCAAATTTACAATAAAAAAAAGAAAATTTATCAAAAATAAGTAAATAACACTCATAAAATTCATAATAAAAATAATATCATTATTTTAAATGAAGAGAGCACCAATTAATGTTCACCGATGTATTACTTGTTAAAGATTGTTATAAAGCTCATTAATTTAAGGAGCAAAACATTGAACTTAATTCAAGGAGTAATTCAAGAAACCATTAATTTAAAGAGTAATTCAAGGAGTTAATTTTCTTATAAATAGATGTGTAATTATAATGAATTAATCATTCAAAGTGTTCATTCCAATTGAGAAAAAATCTTAAAGAGAAAAGCTTTGTGAGAGAAAATTGAGAGTAATTTTCTTGGGTGTAATTAGGTTGTGAGTTGTGAGTGTTGTAAACATCTTGTGTAATTTCTCTTCTTTCAGTAAAAAAATTTGCAGTAGGTCTGAAGACGTAAGCAATATTGGCCGAACTCCGTTATCAAATTTATGTGTTATTTTTATTCTTGTTTTCTCATAAATCTAGCTTATCGAAAATTTCGTAATTTCCCAACAACTGGTATCAGAGTTATTGGTGGTGATTCTTGTCAATTTTTTGCAAGGTTACTATTTACATGAATAGTAAAATTTGTTGGCGATATTGGTTTGTCGACGAAGATGTTCTAATACACGATGGTTTGCAGAAATAGTCAAAAACGATCCGGAGGAAGTCAGATTTGAGTGGGAGCAATGACCGCAGATGAAGGAAAGGTGAAACTTGAGAAATTCGATGGCACAGATTTCGGATTTTGGAAAATGCAGATAGAGGATTATCTGTATCAAATAAATCTATATCAACCTCTCTCAAGGAAGAAGCTAAAGGCTATGAAGGAAGAAGATTGGAATCTTCTAGAGAGACAAACCCTCAGAGTTATTCGATTACCGTTATCCCGTAATGTTGCTTTCAACATAGCAAAGGAAAAGACCACAGCAGGTCTTATGGCATCTCTCTCCAATATGTATGAGAAGCCATCAGCCTCAAACAAAGTGCACTTGATAAGGCGTTTGTTCAATTTGCGGATGACGGAAGGCGCATCGGTAGCTCAACATCTCAATGAACTCAACACAGTCACAACCTAGTTGAGTTCAGTGGAAATTGAATTCGATGAAGAAGTACGAGCATTGATACTTTTGTCTTCTCTACCAGAAAGTTGGAATGCTACTGTCACGGCTATGAGTAGCTCGTCAGGAAGCAATAAGTTGAAATTTGACGATATTCGTGATTTGGTTCTCAATGAAGAGAACCGACGTAGAGAGTTAGGTGAATCGTCAACTTCTTCAGTTTTGCATACAAAGTCAAGAGGAAGAAATTCAACCAAAGGGAATGGACGTGGCAGAACAGACTACCGAGGTAGATCAAAGGACATAAGGTCCAAATTCAAGAATCCTAATAATTCTCATAGCTCGAAGACTATCGAGTGTTGGAATTGTGGAAGAATCGGGCACTACAAAAATCAGTGCAAAAGTGCACCGAAGGACAAACAAGTGAAGGCAGAGACAAATGTTACTTCCACCTCAGGATGTGATGATGCATTGATATGCTCTTTGGAGAGTAAGAAAGAATCTTGGGTGTTAGACTCTGGAGCATCGTTCCATGCTACTTCACAGAAAGAATTCTTCGAGAAATGTCTCCAGAAATCTTGGAAAGGTATATCTTGGTGATGATCAACCATGTGCTATTATTGGCAAAGATGTAGTGAAGATTAAGTTAATCGGGTCTGTTTGGGAGCTGAAGGATGTCAGGCATATTCTCGACCTCAGAAGGAACTTAATCTCAGTAGGGCAGTTGGCCAGTGAAGACTACACTACGATCTTCCATAGTGATGATTGGAAGATTTCAAAGGGTGCAATGACAGTTGCTCGAGGCAAGAAAAGTGGCACTCTTTACATGACAGTAGAGGCACATTGTTTTATCACAATTGCAGCAGGCAATGAAACACCAAATCTGTGGTACCAGAGACTAGGCCACATAAGTGAGAAGGGGATGAAGATTATGCACTCAAAAGGAAAACTTCCAGGTTTACAGTCTGTAGAGATGGACATGTGCGAAGATTGCATACTTGGAAAGCAAAAGAGAGTCAACTTTCAGACAAGTGACAGAACCCCAAAGAAAGAAAGGCTAGAGCTTATTCACTCTGATGTTTGGGGACCAACGACCGCCTCATCTATTGGTGGGAAACACTACTTCGTGACTTTCATCGATGATCACTCTCGGAAGGTATGAGTTTACTTTCTAAAGCATAAGTCTGAAGTATTTGAGGCTTTCAAAAGATGGAAAGATATGGTGGAAAATGAGACGGGTTTAAAGATCAAAAAGCTCAGAACCGATAATGGTGGTGAATATAAAGACACTAGATTCAAAAATTTCTACTATGAGCACGGGATCAGAATGGAAAGAACTGTGTCAGGCACGCCTCAACACAATGGTGTAGCTGAGCGTATGAACTGAACGTTGACAGAAAGAGCCAGAAGCATTCGTATACAGTCAGGTCTACCGAAGCAGTTTTGGGCAGAAGCAGTCAACACGGCAGCTTACTTGATCAACCGAGGCCCATCTGTTCCATTGGAACATAGAATACCAGAGGAGGTATGTAGTGGAAAAGAGGTGAAACTATCACTTCTAAAAGTTTTTGGTTGTGTAGCATTTGTGCATATCAGTGATCAAGGTAGGAATAAGCTTGATCCTAAATCCAAGAAATGCATATTCATCGGCTATGGTGAGGATGAGTTTGGCTACCGCATTTGGGATGACGAAAAGAAGAAAGTTATCCGTAGTAGAGATGTGATTTTCAACGAAAGGGTGATGTATAAGGACATGCATAAAATAGACGCCAATGACTCAGAGCAGAATGAGTCAGTATTTGCAGATGCAGATGCAGATGATGTCCCAGATAGTTCCGTAACAGAACCAATTGTAACAAGTCCTCAGCCAGAGGAACTTATTGGACAGAGCAGTACACAGCATTCCGACACACCACAACCTCTTACTCCAACTCCTGTATTGAGAAGGTCTTCTCGACCTCATATGCCTAACATGAGATATATGAATTATATGTTACTGACTGATGAAGGGGAGCCTGAATGCTATGATAAAGCTTGTCAAACTCGAGATTCTAACAAGCGGGAGCTTGCTATGAAAGAATAAATGAAATCTTTCATCTCCAACCACACATGGGAACTAGCTGAGTTACATATGGGAAAGAAGGCACTTCACAACAAATGGGTGTACCAGGTGAAAGAGGAGCATGATGGTTCCAAGAGATACAAAGTCCGCCTAGTTGTCAAAGGGTTTCAACAGAAAGAAGGAGTTGACTACACTGACATTTTCGCTCACGTTGTGAAGCTCAATACTATCAAATCAGTATTGAGTATTGTAGTCATTGAAGATATTCATCTTGAACAATTGGATGTGAAGACTGCATTCCTTCATGGAGATTTAGATGAAGAGATATACATGTACCAGCCAGAAGGTTTCTCAAAAAGAGGGAAGAAGAACATGGTGTGCAGACTTAAGAAGAGTTTGTATGGCCTAAAACAAGCCCCGAGACAATGGTACAGAAAGTTTGACAGCTATATGCACAAAGAAGGCCAGAAGTGCAATGCTGACCATTATTGCTACTTCAAGAGATATAGGTCCAGTTATATCATTTTACTACTTTATGTTGATCATATGTTAGTAGCAAGTTCAGATATGGATGATATTAAAAGGTTGAAGCAACAATTGTCAAAGGAGTTTGACATGAAAGATTTGGGTTCAGCAAAAAAGATTCTTGGAAGACAAATCACAAGAAATAAGAAGAAAGGATCCTTGCAGTTATCTCAAGCAGAGTACATCAATCGTGTTTTGCATAGATTCAACATGGGCGATGCCAAGCCAGTTAGCACATCTTTGGCTAGTCATTTTCGCCTTTCCAAGGATCAATCCCCTTAGACAGAGGAAAAGAGAGAATTCGTGGCTAAGGTTCCTTATGCCTCAGCCATTGGAAGTTTGATATACGCAATGGTCTGTACGAGACCAGTCTGTACGAGACCAGACATTGGCCATGTAGTGGGATTTGTTAGTAGATTTATGTCAAATCCAGGGAAAACTCATTGGGAAGCAGTCAAGTGGATTTTGAGGTATCTGCGAGGCACCACAGAAAAGTGCTTGTACTTTAGTAAATGAGAGTTAAAAGTACAAGGGTATGTAGACGCAGACTTTGGAAGTGAAGTTGATCACCGAAGAAGCACCACTGGTTATATATTTACTGTTGGAACTACAACTGTTAGTTGTATGTCACAAATACAGAAAATTGTCACTCTATCCACTACAAAGGCTGAGTATGTAGCAGTAACTGAAGCTAGTAAAGAGATGATATGGCTTCAAGGTTTGTTAACTGAGCTGGGATTCAAACAGGAGAAGAATGTTCTGCATAGTGATAGTCAAAGTGCAATACACTTGGCGAAGAATTCAGAATTTCATTCTAGAACCAAACATATTGGACTTCATTATCACTTCATCAGATCTCTATTGGAAGATGATGTGTTAATATTGGAGAAAATTCAAGGAAGCAAAAATTCAGCAAATATGTTAACAAAGGTGGTGACTATTGACAAACTGAAGTTGTGTTCAACTTCAGTTGGTCTGCTAGAGTAACAAAGACTAGAATAGTTGCTGCATTGATCGAGGTGTGAAGACAGATTAAAATCAGTCTTCAAGTGGAAGATTGTTGAAGATTGTTATAAAGCTCTTTAATTTAAGGAGCAAATTAAGGAGCAAAACAATGAGCTTAATTCAAGGAGCAATTCAAGGAACCATTAATTTAAGGAGTGAATTTTCCTATAAATAGATGTGTAATTGTAATGAATTAATCATCCAAAGTGTTCATTTCAATTAAGAGAAAATCTTAAAGAGAAAAGCTTTTGTGAGAGAAAATTGAGAGTAATTTTCTTGGGTGTAATTGGGTTGTGAGTTGTGAGTGTTGTAAACATCTTGTGTAATTTCTACTCTTTCAATAAAAAAAATCTACAGCAAGTCCGAATACGTAAGCAAGATTGACCGAACTCCGTTATCAAATTTATGTGTTATTTTTATTCTTGTTTTCATATAAATCTAACTTATCAGGAATTTGATTAATTTACCGGCATTACTTTATAAGTTTTAGGTATATTAGCTTTATAGTTTTCTTAGAAGAAAAAAAATCTGTATTTGAATTTATCGGTAACTGATGGTGATTGACTTATATAACCATCTGTTAACACAATACACATTTTTAAACACAGTGCATATTTTTATGCCCAATTGTGTAGTTTTACAACTGTATAACTAGTTGTGTAATTGGATATTGGGATAGGATAGCAAAAAGTGGACGTATAAAAAAATTGTGTTCTTATTGAAAAATGGGTATGTACTGTAATTTTGTCTAACCTAAGATATAATTTTTGAAAGTGCTTGATACTTAGAGACACTCTAATTGATATATTTTTATCGGTATTATTAAAAAGTTTGTATCAATTTAAATATTAATACATTCTCTATCTTTCTGAAAAGTAATTAATTTTATTTTTTTCCAAAATACTCTTTTTAGTCTTTTAATTAAAGGCTTTTCTTTTTAAAAATTAACTAAAGCTTGAAATTTTCTTTGCTCCAAGCTTGGTTTAACATTTCTTATTAAAAGTTAGCGAAAAAAATAACAATCTTTAACTTTCTGCTTTTAAAAAATATATATAAATAATTATTAAAGAATCGTAACATTCTAACATTTGTAGAAAGTCATGTCCTAACTCATTCCAAAGGAACTCTCAAAGAGGAAGGGTTGTTATAACCTTATAACCAGCACTAAGCTGGCATCCCTGATCGATGTGGGATTAAACAACATTTTCATTGAAACTTGGTGAAAATATTTTTCATGAGTAACTAGCATGGATAAATAAAGAAGTCATCTAAATGTTACAATTTTTCCTTATTAATTTTTTTTCTTTTTACAAAATACCTATTCATTAATTTCTTAGTAAAAAATGTCTAAATTTTACTTTTAAGAGGGAAAAAAATATCAAAATCTAACTAGACATTAAAAAATTGTGAATAAACTATACCTATACTATATACATTTAACCATAAAAGTATCAATTTGTATTGATAATAATGTTAAAGAAAAAAATTCTGAAAATTAACAATTTTTTTGACCTTTTTCAACTAAAGGTAATTTTCAAAAATAAAAATAAAAAATCCTTAAAGGATCAAAAAAGTATTTTAGACAAAAAAAAAATATACCATGTTCTTTATAAGTAAGGGTATGAACCCATAAATTTACTTACTTCTTTACCCATATTACTTAAATCATTTCTATAATTATGACACATAACAATATATAAATATTATGAATACAAAAGTATGCAAAATTAAGTGATATTAATATTAGTTCATTAATCACTTATTATAATAAATAATTTAAATGATAAAAATGTTAAATATTTTCCTATATCAATTAACATACGAACACGACTCAATAAATTTATCTTAATGAGACTATGTAATACAACATCGATATTTAATTTTTGTTTCTTTATTTTTCATTAAAATTTTACAATTTATATTTAATCTTGTACTTTAAATCATTTGAATTTTAATTTTAAAAAAAAGTAAATTCTTATTTGTACACTACATTATTTCATACACGTCTGATGGACCCTTCGATCTACTCGACCTATAAAATTATGTTGAAATCTATTTGATGGATCTTGAGAATTATCTACTCATCCCATAACTTAAAAAGCCTATTGCTGAATTTGGCATGTAACTAGATCCATCAATTTGGACATTCTGAGTTGAACTATACGAAGGGGGAAAAACTGAATGTGGACGTTCTTACATTGAACTATTGACAGCTTTAAGATTTAGTCATTTAGATAGTTGACATGGTACAAGCTCAGTTTTATTTTATAATTTCACAGTACATAAACAATGAGAGCCAATGGCAAGATCCATAAGGGAACAGCTTCATGCGAAAATAATATATGTCAATGAAACATAGAATGAACACACGCCCTACAGTTTTTTTTTTTTTATGTTTCAGTGAAAATGTCAAAGAACTAAAAGAAGGGTTAAGGTTATGAAAATGACATAAACAATATAGAATTATAAAATGAAATACTAGTTGAACTATTAAAAAGAATATACTTTTTTTTTCTATTGCTGTACTACTATAATCTGTTGACTTGCTGATTAAATGTCAACATGTTATGCACATAATGAAAAAAAACAGAGGTTTGGCTCCACTATATCAAGTATCATCATCAAACCATGCTGAAGGAAAATAACGAAGAGAAAGACGATGAAGTTTACGAAAAGATACCGGGCTTTTGTAAAGGAGCAAGAGGAAGAACTACCAGTTGTGCAGCTAAAGAAGCTTAAGTCTGTCTTAAAGAATTGTGAAGTAAAGAATCTGATCTCCAAAGATAGAAATCAACAAGACTTCCATTGCCACCAGGATTGCCCAGGTCTCAAACACATCTAGCTTAGATGATGTTTACTTTCTTCGCTCACCATATCATTTATTTTTCTCATATGCTCATATTTTATGACAACTCACTTAATTCATATAAATTTAAATGGGTTGAACTTAAAGGAGTTGTAACAACTCAATTCATTTGAAACCTACATTTATATATTAGAAACATCAAAAGATTTCAAGAACTAAAAATTTTCATGTTATTATTATGTTAAATGAAATTAAATTTCTAACTTTTTCCCTGATGCTGCTTGGTTGTTTTTCTAGAATGTGATGGAGCTTTTTTTCCTTCTCTTCTAAAGGACATGTCTGCAATCGTAGATTTCTTCAACAAGCGTTCAAAAAAGTTGCTGGACTACCACTTAGCTTCAGGTTTCCAAAAGTGTATTATGTTTCTTGGAAATAAAATGCAAGGACGCCATGTTAATTTGATAAAAGACGGGAACGATCTTGTAACATATGCTACAGCCAATGCAGTTGCTATACAGAAGATCTTGAAGAAATATGACAAGGTTTATATTCTTCTATTTTCCGGTTACAGTTAGTAATTATTTGGTAATTAATTTCATTTTCAAGTTTAAAATTAGGTTGAAATTCAGTTCTATTTTTACACTTTTTATTGTTTTTGAAAACCATATTTCAAGTTCGTTTTTTTTCATTAGTTAACTTTTGTGACTTAAGAGGAAAAGAAAAAAAAGGAAAAAAAAAAGAAACTTCTTACCAAACAAAATTTTGTTTTTTTTTTAATTTTTCAAAATGAATTAGAAAACAGAAAACTAGTTTTAAACAAAATAAAACAAAAATGAAAAACAGAATTCATTACAAAATGAGCTCTAATTAGTACAAACTAATCAATTTATGTTCATTAATTGTCTAATATACTGGGAACTTATGTGCATTTGTGTGTGCGCGCGCTCGTGTATAGGTTCATTGCTCTATGAAGGGACAAAGATTTAGACTAGAAGCTCAAAGTAAACATTTGGATCTCCTGAAATCCCCATGGCTATTTGAACTAATGGCGTTTCACATTAATTTGAGAGGAAACAAGGAACAGAGCAGTAACTTTGAAGCTTTGTTTGACTGTATTCTTCATGTAGATGATGAAAGGCCTCTTTTTTCGGTGACACTTTTCAATTCCATAAGGCTGAATCTTGAATTAATTTGTCCAATTTGCTTGGTAGGTTTAACTTCTTGAACCTACAATGTTATGACCAATCAAACAGTGACATACAGTGAATAAATGACCAAATTTTATGGGTTTTTATGTAACAGGAAACAGTATTTGATCCAGTTTCACTTCCCTGCAGCCATATCTTCTGCTACATGTGTGCCTGTTCTGTTGCCAATGTCTCCATTGTTGATGGACTTGAGGCTGCTGATCCAAACAAATCAAAGTGTCCTATTTGCCGGAAAGTAAGCACTCTTCTCCCATTGTTTCTGCCAAAAACACTGGTAACCATTAGGCTACAACATTTTAAAGATGGCAAAGGATGTTTACTATATGGATGCCTATTAACTTTGGGAGCAACTAATGTCAATCACGTATATCTATGAGCCTTTTCTCTTTTTTTATCAGAACATGATAAATAGACAGAAATAATTCAGAAAAGAAATAAAATTCTGAACATTGTTTTTTTGTTCTTTTCTTTTTTTTTTTTGTGGTAAAGGAACTTGTATAGAATAACTAGTATAGCTTCTACAAACTGCTGATGTTACACACACAATTGAATCATGTTGTGCTAGCAGCTTCACAGAAATAGAAGTTTTACTGCACTTTCTATATAAGAGACAAATGCCGGGCAAGTCTACTAGCTATGGCAGTTAAAGTAATTAAGTCCACTAGTTTTTTTTCGGCAGTTCAATCCAATAGCTTTAAAAAGGTGATAGTTTAGTTTAAATTGTCAAATTTTATGTTTTCTAAGAGATGAAAAAAATTCACTGCATTTGAAAAAGAAAATTTTAACATAAATATTTGCTAAAGTACTTTTTTACAATAAAATTTTTAAAAGATTGAAAAAAAATGAAGAAAAACATAAAATTAATATCTATGTTATCACTTTTTCAAAATTAATGAACTAAACTGTCATTAAAAAAATTATTGATTTAAGTAATTTATTCTGAAAAGCTATTGGAATTAACCAGTCATACGCTCATATATATCAAATGTCAAATGAATAATTAAAAAATATATATATACTAGAGAGAAAAATCACTTTCATACTATCTACATTTAATATCATGTTACTCAAGTACATGCATGATTTCCTCTTAAATTTAACTGCAGTTTGGAGCATTTGAAGGAGCTGTTCATTTGGATGAGCTTAACATATTATTAAATCGAAGGTAAAGACTCTAATGATGTGTATGTATACCTTAAGTTAATTAATCACATTATAATTATTATGCACGCCGAAAGGAATTACAGAGAAAAACTATCTTACATTAATTAATTTGTTTCGTATAGTCTCTTAAATTAAAAATTGTATCATTTAGTCTTTTAATTATAAAAAAATGAGACAATTAAAAATAAATTATATTATTTTAATAATTTTTATTAAAGTATTATTATTTTTTTGTTAAATAATTAAACGTGATTAAAACATGAGTCTTTAATAATGATAAAGTGACAATTAATATGAAAAAAATTTACAAAATATTTTTTTAATATTTATTAATTGTCATTATTTTATTTTAATGCTTTATTTATTTTTAATTTTTATTAAAAATTAAAATATAAATTTAAAAAAATCTCTGTTTAAATATTCTTATTGTTAATTTTTTCTTAAATAATTTTATATTAAATGTCATTTTTATCGTTGTTAAAAACTCGTATTTTAATTACTTTTAAAAAATAATAATATTTTAATATAAAAATATTAAAAAATATAATTTGCCATTTTTTACATGACTAAAGACCTAAAAAAATACAATTTCTAATACAAGAGACTAAACAAAACATATAACTTAACCAAAGACTTTTTTTTAATTCTATATTACTGTAATACATGGTGAAATTAATACATGTAAGTTAGACATCTAATCACACTTTAGACTTCCTAGTTCAAGTCTCTCACACTCTACTTGTAATCAAAATCACTAGCAACAAATTGGTGACGGAAGAAAGGATCAAATACAAAAATAAATTATCTTGATCCTGATTAATGCATAGTCAAATTGGTAATATTTAGATGAAAGTATCATTAATCTAATAAGCATGAAAGTCACACATATCTATATTTTGTTATGATATAATTATCATAGTAAGTAGTAACCAAGAGATCACCTTAAATTCACTACCAAGTTTATATAGTAGTAGTAGTATTAGTTAAATTCCTTGCTCATTCTATAGTAATGATGCTATAGCTTATTTGGGTAAAGGTTTTAATTGATTTAGTTTTTTTCTTTTTCATTCTTCAAAGCTTGCCAGAGTATTGGGAGCAACGACTCAAAAGAGAACGAAGAGAGAGAATCAAACAGACAAAGGAACACTGGGAGTACCAATGTCGTGTATTTATGGGATATAACTAAAAGAAATCAAGTTAATTGCTATTAAATTCTTTACGTACTCTGATGTCAATTTCGTTATTATTATTCAGTTTAACTTTCACTTTTTAAAAAAAAAAAATAACTACACTAATCACGTAACTATAATTAGTACCGACCTTATACATGCTCAAGTAGGCTACATGTACTGAAGCTACAAGCTCATTGGTAACTTTCACATCTCTTCACAAGTTTTCTAATGTTTGTTCTTATATAATATCCATTGCAATAAGCAGAATGAATTTGATTATTGGAGAGAATATATTTTACCTGGAAAAAGAAAACAGTTAAAATTACAACAGTGCTCTGAGCCACCTTTTCTGAAGCATTTTCCCTGAATTACCTAAAAGAAATGTGAACATGTCAAGATAAACATATTAATACCATTATCTGTATAATCAACATTTCTAGATAAAAATTCTAAACAGATTGAAGTTAATGAAATAGGTAAAACAGATCAGGCATTTCATTTAAGCTTCAGCCAGTGAGTAAAAATGCCACCTTCTTCCACCCAATAAGCTGAAAATCTCACTCTTTTTTAAATTTTCTTATGGTACTGGGTATTGATTACCAGTACATAGTACATACCCAGTAAAATCATAGTTACCTTGAGCCTTTTCTTCAGGGGTTTGTGATATATTAGCTTCTTTTTTAAAAAAATTACAAGCATCACTAAGAAGGGAAAAAGGGGGGGAGGGAGGGATTAAGAAGTTTATCAGAATCATTCAAAACATACATGCATCGAAGGGAATCACAATAACATTTTTTTTTTCTTAAAGAGTCACGTTAATACAATAAATGTTAAGGGATTAAGACCATTTTTTGTTAATGTTTGTATTGTGATTAACTTAACAAACTACACAACATCTCATGATATCAACTTATTATTTAAACATAAAGTGTTCTTACTCAAACTAATTCTTGACTAGATAAAACAATCTCTTCTTAACATATGTTTGTTTTGTTCTCTCTAATCTTCGAACTCAAGATCTAACGTTTAATTAAATTTTGGGAATCAAGTTTGTAACATCTGAGCACAAACAAATACTATAATATTTGTAAAGATAATTTTTCTGAAAAATTATGGAAAATAGACGAAAATTATCTATTATCAAATTGGTAAGATCCTTAGCAGATCCATTGTGAAGTTTCGTAAGTATGTACAGTAAAAGAAAATCCCTTGAAAAAGTAACGGAGTTCCCAATTTTGTATTTGACAAATGTCTAATGGTATAAATTAAAATAACATTTTTTGTATGGATCGTGTTTTATTTTTGATTTTTTTATGATAAAATATAGCTTTTTTTAAGAAAAAGTTATTTTTTCATGAGAATTAAAAATAAAATTATAAGAAGATATATAAATTAGTGATTAAAATTTCACCCTTAAACGGGTCGACCCGTCTAGGATATTTTATTTAAAAAAAACTTTTTTTTTTTGCTCGGTGCTCGCATTCTTTGTCTCTGCCATTAAGCCACTCAAATCTCTATGTGACTTCAGTCCAGACTCTATCTACTGTAAGAGACATCGCCGAACTGACTAGCCAGCAGCCAGAGATCAACATCTATGTCGATTTAATTCCATTGAAGAAAGCTAGAAATTTTAGTGGATCCCAGTTGAAATTTTGAGAAAATGAGTGGTGGGTTTGCGATGGGTTCGGCTTTCAATTCGAAATCTGTGCGGATGATAATGGCAGCCCTTCTGCTGATGGCTGGCTCGTTTTACATTGGCACCCTCTTCGGAAACCAGACACCCTTTGTCTCTCAGCTCAATTCCAATTCTTCTTTGTCTCTTGGTATGGGATTATGATTCCATCATTGTGCATTTCTTATGGGCTAAGTGACTTGATTGACGTATATGATCTTAGTTTAGTCTGTTGATTCGTTCTTTGTTGAAAGCTGATTCTTTAGTTTAGAGGTTGGTCATATTGGTTCTCAGAGTATGTTATTTTTCTTGCTTTGTCATATGTCAAATCGAAGTGTTAAAAATTTATAGATTTTCCAAGACGTATTTCAAACTTGTCTCCTTAATGGAAACTGAATTTTCATATGGGTTGTCCTAGTTTGTATTCTGGCTCCATTGAGCAGAGCTATTTGGTGCTAGTAGATTTTCATGTGAATTCACAATGTGATTTTTATAAGTTACTGTAATGTGTATCTATCTAGCTGACTGATAGTGTCCACTTTTTCTTCCTTGGGGATTACCTTGGATTTGAAATAGCTCTGAATTCATGATATCCTATAGGTGTCTGATTGCGAGAAATTATTCAATCCTGATGTGGTGATCCAGACCAATGAAAAATTAGTATTGCAAATTTCAATGGTAATTAGGGGACACTTTTAGCTCTTCTTTCCGTGATAATGTCATGCTATTGATTGAGACCATTGGTCCTAGACCAATAAATAATTCCTTGTCTTATTGCATAGACTTATCTACGAGATTGGCTTTTCTTTTCTTTGAAAGCTAGGCTGACTTGCTTTTTAGGATAAATTCTTGGGAAATTACCTCAAATAACACCTCAAAGCTCATAACAACAAAAGGGCACCTTTCCTTTGAATTGAGATAAGTATGGGTTAGTATTAGGGGTGCTAATTTTATTATTGTGAGTTTTAAGGGCATTAGATTTGTTATTTTCCCATTCTTTCCCCACTGGAAGTAATTCGAACCATAATATATTATAATTTCCCTTATTCTTTGTGAATTTAAACGGGAAAAGTTGTCTTTTTAGACTCAAGTATAAATGAATCTAGGCTTATCTTCCATATGATATAGCTGGCTCTTTATATTTCTTGAGTGACTATAGCATGAGATCTGGTAAAATATTCAGTAGTGAAATTTCTTTTTGTCAGTCAGACTCACAGCAACTTAAGTGTCTTGTGGGTTCTTCTTTAAAGCTGAAGTAGACTATTGCTCTGTAACCAAGCATGAGGGTTCTTGGCATTTGGTTTGTGCATATATCATTAGCTTTTGCCTGCCCTCATTTGTGTCTACCACGATGGTACGAATCTCTGAATTTCTTTGCTACATTCTCATACTTTGGTTCTTGAGACCACTTAGTGTATGATTTTCCAGTCTTTACAGATTTGTAAATCTTTTATGAGATTTTCTTGCATTCTTCATTGAAGGCAATTGATTGTGGTTCCTTTATGCTGCAGGCAGATCTACATTTCCAAATAATGTTGCTCTCACATACAGAAAAACACCCATTTTGATCCCAGAAACGGGTTTGGATATATGCCCATTGACATTCAATGAGTATATTCCCTGCCATTATCCTTTTTATGTGAAAGAATTGCTCCCAAACTTGAACACCTCTAGAAGAGAAGAACTAGAGAGACACTGCCCTCCACTGGAAAGACGCTTGTTTTGCTTGCTTCCACCTCCAGATGATTATAAGATACCAATAAGATGGCCAATCAGTAGGGATTTTGTGTGGCGAAGCAACGTGAATCATACACGTCTTGCAGAAGTCAAAGGAGGACAAAATTGGGTGCATGAGAAGGATCAGCTCTGGTGGTTTCCCGGTGGTGGTACCCATTTCAAACACGGAGCACCTGAGTACATCCAGAGGTTGGTGTGGGGTTTTGTTCTCTTATTTGTTTTCTTAACGTTACTGACCATGATCTAGGTTGGGAAAATTATGAGTTTTCTTTTAGCAATAGACTAAATCTTCTTCATTTGAATATTTTCTAAATGTGACAATTTTGAGGCTTTGTATGCCCATGTATACAGCTTCCTTAATAATTGAGACTTTTTTTCAAGCATGGAAATAATACTAATTTTAATCAGTCCTAATGATACAAACATTTTAACATGCATGTTTATGTTTTGTATGTTAAAATTCACTGAATTTGCTGAACCTTGGTGAATATTAGGTTGGGAGATATGATAACATATGAGAGAGGTAATCTACAAACTGCCGGGGTGGTTCAGATTCTGGATGTTGGTTGTGGTGTTGCTAGCTTTTCGGCTTATCTTCTTCCATTGGATATACAAACGATGTCATTTGCTCCCAAAGATAGTCATGAGAATCAGATTCAATTTGCTCTAGAGCGAGGCATTGGTGCAATGATCTCTGCTATAGCCACTAAACAACTGCCATATCCATCAAGCTCTTTTGAGATGGTTCATTGTTCAAGATGTCGTGTTGACTGGCATGAGAATGGTATTTTAAAACCTAGTTTCCTTCTGATTTTTATTTTTGAGTGTTATCTCTGACCATAGAATGCAAGTGATATACATATCATTACTCTAACATGCATAACCTTGCTTTACCATTCTATGCATCCTGGACAAGAATTCACTGGTATCAGACATAATTAATTACATCAATTAGAATATACTTGCATTAATTTGTTAGGCAGCCAATCCCAGCCCATGCATTTTTTTTTAATTTAACATGACCAAGAATTACAGTTTATCAATAAAGTTGTTGGAGAAAATGAAGCAGATATATTAAGGGAGAATATTGAACGTACCCTATTGTATGGACACATAATTTCACTATATCATTACAAGCAGGAAATCACAAGAATATCACCAAAAATCAAATTCATAAGTAGCTCTTTAATGATATGTATTATGCGGTAACCCTCTGCCTCAGATTAGGGGATCTCTATTGTTAGGACCAACTTGGAACCAGCTAGGAGCCAGAACAGATAAGAAATCTGCATATGTACAAAAGATATTAATGATGTGATCTTCCTACTTGATACATGCGGTTATAATCTTCTTGCTTACTTATGCTTATTTTGATCAAATAGAAATCTTCTTCGAATTGCTTTTTCCTGCAGTGGAACAGTAGATTACTCATCGTGGCAGCTGGATTTTCGTAATACATATTTATTGGCTTGTCTAACAGATCTTAAAACCGCCATAGAGGAAGAGATCTTAAATCCTAATGAGTCCAGTAGTATGAACCCATAGCTCTGCATTCAACCTTAGCATTAAAATTTATTGTCTCGTTTGTAAGTAATAAACAGAACAGAAGTACAACAGCCAATGCTGAATCTTTTGTACTAGATCCCAATGATATCAAAAACACCAAAATAGATGAAGACCCCCTTAATAGTACTATTGCACCAACTGTACCTTTCTGATACATTAGAATTATTTACAAGGCTTTCCGGAGGATATGATATGATGCTTGGATGAGCTGACTCATGACACTCTTCTTGAGAACATAATATCTGGTCTAACACCTGTCAAGTATTAGTTTCCTACCGGATTCCTATTTCTATTTTTGCCAATGGACTTAGAACTAGTGGTCCCACTAGGATTAACGTCTTTTTACCTTAAAAATTTAGGGGGAGAATTGGGGGTTATTTTTTCCCCTGTACATGTTTCATTGAATAGTTACTTTTTGGCAACAACAAAAAAGAACTTTAGACCTTTAAAAAAATCTTGCTGACTTCTTTCCCTTTTTGATTGCATGTGTACTCTTTGACCCATCTTGGGAACAAACATATCATCGCAAGGTTGCTTCAATTGGGACATATGTACTTTGTTAAGAAAGGCTACGGATTTTTCACCATTGTTACCTTTAGTGCTACTGTGCATAAATGAATATCATGGAGAATGATATTGTCTATTAGCATCAATTTGGTGCTTCTCGACACAGTGAAATAGTGCAATTCTGTTTTTGATTTTGTCTTTTCATAATGGATTGGATGCATTAATTTTCTACATGAGATTTAGTAAGCACAGCTTCTAGCATCAGTAGATTCCAGATTTGCTATTTTTAAATATTGTTCTTATGTTTTAGCAAGTTATACAATATGTATATTGTTTTAGGAAAAATTACTAGAGAGAACCCCTTTAGATTTTCAAAAATAGCAAAAAAATCTCTCAACTTTAGAAAATAGACAATCATTTCCCTTCAATTATTGTTTTATTACAAAATCCTTCCCCCAAATTTCTTGAATTTCATCGATTGTTTTACAAATACCTCCCTTGAAAAAATTTGAAATAGTGACAGAGAGGGTGTGATTGTTATTTTTCAAATATGTAGGGCTTTGTTGTTTCATGAAACCCAAAGGGACGTATTTGTAATTGACCCTTGTTTTTATTTTTCTTTTTCTTTTCCCTTGATTTATTTTCTGTAGATGGCATTTTATTGAAAGAAGTGGATCGGCTGCTGCGATCTAATGGGTACTTTGTCTATTCTGCCCCACCTGCTTATAGAAAGGATAAAGATTATCCAATGATTTGGGAGAAATTGGTAAATCTTACTTCAGCTATGTGCTGGAAACTCATCGCAAGAAAAGTTCAGACAGCTATCTGGATTAAACAAGAAAATGTGTCATGTGCCCTGCACAACGCTGAGGAGAAGCTTTTAGATATATGTGATGTTGTGGATGACTCCACTTCATCATGGAATGTGCCACTTAGGAATTGCATACGGCCTAGGGATGAACAAAAAAGTTCTCAGAAGCTGCCTTCAAGAAGACAAGACCGTCTTTCAGTATACTCAGAAAGTCTTAGCAGAATAGGTATGTATCGTCTCTCTCACTAGTCCCAAGTTCATGCATTCATGCACTACATATTTTTTCCATTTACTAATGTACTTTCG
Organism: Hippophae tibetana; assembly: GCA_037013495.1. Taxonomy (NCBI): domain Eukaryota; kingdom Viridiplantae; phylum Streptophyta; class Magnoliopsida; order Rosales; family Elaeagnaceae; genus Hippophae; species Hippophae tibetana. The sequence goes on from CM072801.1 coordinate 1,739,107, forward strand.
TGAATATATTTAGGTTCACGAATTTAGGATATTTCTAAATTTAGTATCTAAATTAGTTGTGTTGATTTGTCCACAAGGAGCATCTCTTGGTTGCATGTACTTGATAGCTCTGTATATTTTGGGAATGAATGAAATAAAATAAAGTTTTTAGAACTTTTCAGCATAGCTACTCTTCTAGGCTTTGTATGATGCAAAGTTAGCTTTAGAGCACATTTGGATGCTCTACTTGAAAGTGTTTTTAGAGACAAGCACTTTAGTTTGCGTTTGCGGAGAAAACTTGAAGCACTTTTAAGAATCATGGGGACCAAATTTAAGCACTTTACGGTACTTTTTTTAGAAGTAAACCCCCTTTTGAAAAAGAAAAAAAGAAGAGCAATTCTAGAATAAGGGGCCCACTTGTAACATTAGTTAGTTTTTACAAAATTCCAATAATTATCCATTTTTATTAATTTCATCACACCACTATAAATACTATTAAGGTTGTTATGTCTGTAATCATAACAAATACTAGCACTTTTATAATCTTGTTACCAAGCAGTTATAAATGCTTTTAATATATTTTTGCCAAACATGTAAATACTACTCTATAAAATGCTTCTAGTGAAAAACACTTCTTAAAATATCACTTTTAATTAAAACCATTTTTTTAGTAATACATCCAACCCAAAAGACTCCCCCTCCAAGAACCGTATATGAGAATTTCACCTCGTATGGCTCAAACAGAAACACCCCAATACTAATTCTACAGAAAAATCATTCTATTAGATCTAATATGTGCCTATGATTCCTAGGAGTTATTCCAAGTAGCCTATACCTTGTCGTCTTAGTTTCTAATTATTATTATTTTTGTCCTACATTGTATTCACATAGTATCTCTATTATCAAATTGTCACTTAACTAGGAATTGCAATTAGATAACGGGGATCACTACTTTGTGCTGGGATTAGTGTGCTTTAATTTACTGAGTTTACACTGATAACAGGTATTAGTCCAGAGGAGTTTACTCTAGACACAATCTTTTGGAAAGACCAAATTCCGAAGTACTGGAAGCTGCTGAATGTCAATGAGACAGAGATACGAAATGTCATGGACATGAATGCTTTATATGGAGGATTTGCTGTCGGGTTGAATGAAGCGTCTACCTGGGTTATGAGCATAGTTCCTGCAAGCATGAAGAATACCTTGTCTGCAATTTATGACCGCGGTCTAATTGGTGCTTTTCATGACTGGTATGTTAACAGCTAATTCATTCTTTATTGCTCCTAGATGCTAATGCTAATATTGAACTACAAAATGAGTTGTTGCTAGGGAAGAACTCTAACATATTGAATTCAAGCCCCTTCTTTGCTTCCCCGTCAAACAACACGAATAGCATCTCATGCCTTGTACATGTTTTGACACCAGGTGTGAGCCATTTTCAACTTATCCACGCACATACGATTTGCTCCATGCGAATCATCTCTTCTCTCACTATAAGGGCCATGGAGATGGTTGCTTACTGGAGGATATCATGCTGGAAATGGATCGCATAATACGACCACAGGTAATAGTTTCTCTCTTAGATATAATCATGCAAGAAATAAAGATTTAAAAAAACCTTCAAGTCTATGAAATCGAAGCACAATTTTCTCTAATGCGTTTACTTTTTGTCATGTCTAGGATACAAGTAGAGCCTGATAAACTCTTAATCAGAATTTAATTTATAGAGAAATTTAATCTACAGGGATTCATTATTATTAGAGATGAAGAATATGTCACATCAAGAATCAAAGATATTGCTCCAAAGTTTCTCTGGGACGTTGAATCTCATTTGCTCGAAAGCAAAGAAAAGAAAATTGAAACTGTTTTAATATGTCGAAAGTTGTTCTGGGCAGTAGTTTGAGGTTCATTGGCATATATATCTCTACCAATTGTAATTTTTCTGACCCTGTAGTTATTTGTATCTTTCTTTTTCCTGCTTTATATCTGATTAGGGTTAGATGACGTTTGGTCCATAAACTAATTGTTATTCCCCTATCATGATTCGAACCGATCAAGAGATTGGTTCAAGCTCATGAGCAATCCTTAGTGTTTGAACCATTTTGGAGAAAAATGATTTTGATTATTCCCCATTTTGTCTCTTCTTAGCTCTCTATCCACGTTTCTTTTTATACTAGCAATGGTACATGTATTACTTTTGCATCCTCTTTGCTAGATTATTTAAGAGTATAACTTCCCTAATTTTGATTAATCAACCTTTCTATACAAATGCAATGGTTCTTATGAGCTGCTGGTTTGCCAATTTCCCAACTTCAAGTCCAAAATTCCTCGCTCAATTACTGTCCTTTCTTTTTTTCTTTTCTCTGGAGCAAGTTAAAACAATAATTCATATTCTTGTTTGTTTAAGAGTTTTACAGTGATATTTATACCCGTTAAATATTATTATAATGTTATTTTTATTTAAAAAATTTAAAGATACATCTATTATATAGTAACATAGACATTGTATAATTTTTATATAATCATACATTTAATTATGAAATCAAATTATATCATACAATATAAAATTTAAAAATTTAATACAACAAAAAAACGTAGATTTCAATTGTATTATAAAATTATGTTTATTGATTTTTTTCTTAAATTAAAAATAATATTTTTATTCTATATAATAAAAATATCAAAAAATTAATTATTAATTTAAATACATTTCATAATAAAAATTTATTTTGAATACAAATAATTTTAATAAAATATTTATAATTAATTTTATCCAACTATATTATATAATTTGTCACCACATACCATACAAACTAAATATAATACAATTCAATGCATTTCATTACGATTATACTTAATCTATCTAATAATGTATACCAAACATCACTATAATATTATTTTACATAATTTCCCTTTTCTGTTCAGAAAAGAGAATTTCCATTAATGGCAGAAAAAGTACTACACACCACCACTAATCCCAGTACCATACCCTAAAACACCTGCAACTAACAATCTTACCAGAGTGAAGATTGCCTACCAAACCCAATCCCAATTCCTCGTACTATTTTACTGAAACATTTTTCAAGAGGGCCAAAATCAGAGAATATAACTTCTACAAGTTCCTACCGTCCAGCAAGAACATTATAAAAAACAAATTAACACCGACTCAAAAATAAAATGATCAATCATCCAGCAAACCACCTGTAAACTTATACAACAAATTTAGAACATAATATATAAGGAAATCAACACCCCACCAATCACAAACCATAATAACAAAACTAACAAAAATAAAGCCAACAAAATGATGAATCCATCTGACCAAGTGCCAAACCTTGCCCTCGTGGCAAAGATAACCAAAATCACAAAGTGGACAGCGGTAGAATGGAACCAAGTGAGAGAGTAAAGAGAGGTCATCAAGATGCAAGCAGCAGCAGCAGAATCTAGATAGTGGTTGGTGGCTGTACGTGCAAATGGGGCTAGAGGGTGAGTGGGAATGGAGGATGAGAGTGGCGTTTAGAAGGTGAAGAGAGGAGACCTAGGATTTTTTTTAGAGTGAAGAGGGCTTGAATGTTGCTCTCCACTTGTATTACTTGCTCCCCATTCACATAAAAAGAAATTATTCATTTGAAAAAAAAAAAATCAATAACAAACTTAGCGGTTACCCTTTCTTTTGACAGCCTAATTCCTAGAGACCATATTCTACAAAATTGATGATATATTTCATTAAGAAAAACATGTATAGTAATGTCCTGCCGAGGAGAATGCCATCCACCAGCTAATAACTCTCACTCAACCACTTTTATGATTCTCCTTTTCCGCAATGGCTCTGTGGTAACAGTTCCTGGGGCACTGTGTGCTTTCCTCCTCTGCTCTCTCCTTCTCTCAGCGTCAGTAATGGTGCGTCTGAGCGCAGCGGCCTTGTATATTGGTTTTGGCAGGTGCCTATGTCTGCACAATCAACATTATCATGTTACAACTTTTATTTTTGCTTAGTTACCGAGTTAAAACTTACCATAACACATTGAAATCCTCAACTACAATCTTTATCTCAGAACTCTCTACAGTTCACGTTTACATGAAAACAGATGGAAAAGCTGAGACATTCATTCTTAATACTTTTAACTAAAATGTGACTGAATTTGTAACCCGCACATCAGTCACAAATGCTATGAGAGGTTTAAGGTCCTGAAGATTCAACTCAGAAAGATACTAAATTTTAAAAAATTGACAACTTTAAACCTTTTCGGGAGAACAGACAATGTAACTATTTAAAGAAGGCTTTAGGAAAGTCATTGTGCTACATTTGACATCTTTGGTGAACGAAAATAATTTATATGTGACGTTCTGATCAACAGAAAATCCATGCTCAATAAGCCTTTGTTAAGCAAATGTAAATTAAGATGGTATATCTCCACACAGTAAACCATTACATTACGAGTATGTGCTGCTTTAAGAAGATAATTTATTAAACCTATTTTACCTCACTATACGTTTCACTTCAGGAAGATGCTTGTAACGGTTCTTGACAGCCTCGTGATACTCATGCTTTTTCTGCTCCCTTGGAAGAAGCTGCAGAGCAAGTATAAAAAAGTTTTAGATTACAATGTCACCGTAGAAAAGATGTTATAGCTTTAAACAAATCTGAACTACTATGAAGTTCATAAAAGTCAAGGAAGCACTATTCTCCTGAAAAGGCCACCTCCAAGAACCATTGTATAAACGTTTTACATATAACATGAGAGTTACTTCATAAGAGAAAGATAGAGAGCAAAAGAGAGGGGAGAGCTACTTTAATTCACCTTTTCTAACAAGATCACATGCAAAAATGCAGCAACATCTTTCAAGATGTCAAATGTGAGCTACCTAATCGTGGAAGCTTCAAAGTACTTGATAGAAGCTACATATGCAACAATACAGTTCACAATAGGCATATGAAGAAAGGAGAAAGGACAGGTTCTTACAACTCCCAATTGTTCAGATGCCTTTGCCTTCCATAGTCTAAGATTAGTATCATCACTTCCAGAAATCACATAACTCGAATCACAGCTGAACTTCACACAAAACACCCTACATATGAAAAAACAGAAAGGTAATTAAGGAAATGAAGGTTATAAGAAAAAATTTACAAATATATATTTTTTCCCACTTGTTAAGTTTAAAAAACATGAAAGTATCCACACAAAAGAAAATGGAAGGGTAAAAAGAAAAAAATGATCTGTGCACAAACCCAACCACATGCAATTAATAAATCCAGACAACACAAAGGTAAAACAAAGCTGACAAAACCTTTGCATTCTCTTCGTATGATAAATTTCCCTACTATGACCACCATTATATGGAAAAATTCTCACCTACAAGATGAAAATTTAAACAAAGATTAAAGTAAGAGTGAGACAAACAAGAATATCGGAATGAATTATATTTGTAAAGCAATAAAATACTTACTGTTCTGTCATAAGACCCAGTCACAAATTCTCGACCTGTTGGAGAGTAGTCAATATCCATCCTGAAAACATTTAAAAAAAACCTTATTTAAGCAGAAGGGTATTACTTTAGCCTAACATTGTGGTCACAAAGTCCCAAAAAAATACTTTCGTCTAAATGTGTTACAAACACATTTCAGTTCCAAAAAAGAATCAAGATTTTGAAATTATATTTCCCAACTTACACGGCAGAAACATGATCTTTATGCACACACTTAGCTTCATCCAGCTTTCTAGCATCATAGCTATACAGGTTGCAATCTTCATTTGCCTGCATCAACCATATGATTAGTATCCTCACTTAAATGGCAAAATTCCAATGTCCCCAGAGGTGAGAACAATTTCTGTATTTTTAGACCGACACAAGGGAATTTGGGGATCTGAACACCTCCCTTTTGGTGAAGGAGACCAGACCTAAACCACCTCAGGTAGAGGAGATCCAAAAAAATGATGAAAGAATAATTTCAAAAAATCCAGAATGAGGACAGATCAGAAGCCGTGACATCATATTACTATTTCATTTAACTGGTGTATGACATCACATAATTCCATTAAGAAATAAGAATAAATGCCAGTAGATTTTTAATCTGATAATCCTTGTAATAAGTGGTCTTGTTATCTTGTTCAACAATAAAAGAATGGTTCTCATGTCCAAATCTAATATGATCCAAAATTGTCAGATAAAATTTTCTGAAGTAAAACACCCTAATATTTTACTGATATTCTACAATTCAAAGACTTCCAGCCTTAAAATGATACGCATGCTTAATATGTACTATAGTAATCCCTGTCACAAACACTATTGTTTGGAATATATACCATTTCAAAATACAAAACTTGATCCATGTACTTACAGCAGTAAAGTTAATGGGCTCCATTGGGTTCCAACAAATAGCATTTACTTTTGTCTGCCAAATAAAAGAATAACGATACAAGTCAGACAAGCTAAAAATATCTGGTCATATAAAATAATAAATTCAAAAATTTATGACTTTCAAGTCATAAAAGATGCTGAGAATCCATTGATAACGATTATGAACTAAAATAATATCGAAATTCAATTTGATGATGTGCCTGAATACCTGCATTATAACCTTTGTCACTGGTGCTGACATGCGCAAATCGTACAGTGTTATGCTGCGGTCACTGCAAATAAAAAAAGTAAACAAATGATTTTCTTAATTTGGGGGGGGGGGGGGGATAATAATTGATAAATCAAAGATCATAGCAAAATGATTAATAAGGGGAAATTGCAGTGCGACATATTTAAGATAAAACAAGGGTAAGCCACAAAAACATAAGAAACCAAAGAATATGCTATATAAATTATTTGTGCCATTAACTGTGAATCCAATTTTGAGATTTATCACGGATAAATTGATCATTTGAAGCCTCTAGTTAAATTAGAAAGACTGAGTGGATCATCATACAGGACATATAAATATCTTAACACAAACAATTGATAGAAACATCAAAACTATGCTAAGCCATCTAGAGAAAAATGAAGTTCCAGCAAAAAAATTTGCCTTATTGGGTCCAAAGGATGCATGCATCAGAAGACACCATAAGCTAACGTTTATCTTCCAGCTAAAATTCACAGGTTCTAATAAATTAAAGTTCTGGAAAATTGAATATATAGCTGCAACAAAAATGCACCTTGTGTGTGCACACAAGCAAGCACAATCACACTCTAATTTAATTAGATTGCACAGCACTTTAGTGAAATCCCATAACATTAAATCAGAACAGTGTGACTTAAACCTAACTCTATGGTCAACAGACTAATAGCTATATAATCAGAAAACTCAATACTTACTTTCCTGACGTTGCTAAAACATTTGGCTGTCCAGGGTTGAATCGAACAGATATAGCAGTGTCTGTTCCCCACTCAAAACTCTTTTCTGGTACAGATCTATTTATGGAAATAAATTGTCATGTTGAGGGGGGGAAAGGAAAACAAATCGCAGAACCAAGAGCAAGAAACCACATCAGAACCTATTCTGATTCCAGACATGTACTCCAGCTCCAGCAGTGGCAAAACGATCACCATCCCACTGATGATCAACAGCCCTGAAATTAGATAGTAAATCTTTATTATGTACAAGCAAAAAAATTGCATAGCATGTTACCCTACTATCTAAATAATACAACACTGTACATGGAATTCTATTCGGAACTTACCAAAAAGCATTCTTCCAAACATATTCCTCCAGAGGCTGCAAGTAATACAAGGCTGGTCAGGTTATTGAAAGAAGGAAAAAAAATAAAAAAATAAAACTCATCCACTTAATAAATTTTGAAAACAAGCACTACCTTGGCAGATTTATGAGATGACTCGTTATCCATAAGGGAAGGATCTGGGACCTTCCAAAGCCTGACACTACATTTAACCAAAGGTACAAAGTTTAGCCAAAAAAAAAATCAAGGAAGAATCATTATAAATGATGCACAACTTTACATCAAGATCACTCAACTCAGGAGTTTGTGCCTTACATGCAATCAGTTCCACAAGAAACAAGGAGATGTCCATCCGTAGATACTGCCAAGCCCCGAACTGCACCTTGGTGTCCATTAAATTGACAAACTGTCCGCCTAATTTTTTAAATAATAACACATACATAATATTCAATATGTTATGAACGTTGTGGGAACACGCTCATCAATACTACCACATCGAAACAGCATATCAGACCAAACAAATTATTTGTTACAAATCATGGAGTTCAGATTCAGGTTTCAATCACACCATGTTGTACCAAAGTAAATACAGAAGGGGATAACATGATATGATTCATGTCGTTTTTCAGATCAATAAATTATATACACAGGTCTTAATCTGGCCCAAGCTTCCATAGGTTATGCATGATAGCTACACTCTAAATATACACAGAAACACCAAATCACTCACTGAACCTAACCTAACATTCGGGTATCTACGAGATTTACATGAAACTAAGTCAAAAAAAAATTAAAATAATATAACAGGCATATTTTAATGAAGAAGTCAAAAAATAATAAAATTTATCATAGAAAATGAGACAAAACAAGAGGATAGTGCTCACCATCAAGAACAACAAACAATTTCTATATATATATATATATATCATATCAATAATATGCAAATAGACTGACATGCTTATTTCCTTTCTTTTCTAATATTCATGCTCAAATAGCAATTACATGGTACAAAAGAAAATAATAAGTTTTGATTTTGAAAAGTATGAATCAGCACAGGTCATCCAATGCCCTCCTCACTAACAAATAGTATACATTCAATATATACTTCTCAGTAGCCACATTAAGATATACTGGCATCCAAATCATAAACTACAAAAGTCTTCTGAAGAAAATATAATGTCTAATACCAACAATCTAAGCTATGGTTGTTACCTGGAAGCTATATCCCAAAGACGAATATCTGTAAAAATAATAATGTTAAGTGTTAGCATGGTCCAGGAAATTGTTTTTATCAAACTCAATTATTGAAGTTTCTACAGATTATCGTATAAGCAGAAAACATGTGATGAACTTGTACAAAATGACATAAACTTTATAAACAAAATATGACTGCAAAAGGTGCCACTTCTAATTATAATATGCAATGATCGTTAGTTCAGCAAATATAATATGCAATAAATCCATAAATCCTCTTCAAACCAAAAGACTACATTTCATAGAATGGCATCAAGCTAGTAAACCGTATTAATTCACAGAAAACTTGAACATAGTTTTTCTATCCAATACTCTACATGACTTCATTACACGTACAACACTACTAATAAGTAATTGTTTATTACATTCAGCTATTAGGCTCAAGGCTTAATACAATACCTTCCACTTGAGGAAATGTAACTTTTAACAAACCAACCTTTGAAGTTTGAGCAAATGTTTTCTCTAATAGATCAAGCCTAGTTCAAGTGATTAAACTGTGAAATCATTTTTTGAGTTTGTGACGAAGAGAGCAATATAAGAATTTACTGGCTTAACAGGAGACTCCACCACGTGCATTTAACCTTGCAGTAATCATCTGTAAATTTTTTGAATATATACTAGTACCAAATAACAGAAGCATAAGAAAATCAAAAATACTTTATCTTGGAAACAATTTCTATTTGGTATTTTTCAAAACAAAGGGAAGGTAAATATTAGAAAGGGAATGATTCATTTATTATGAACAGACACAAAGATTGAAACTACCCAAGTTCTGCCTATGATCATGCCTAAAACTTGAGTTTTGAATAATTGAGGCAAGTAGCAGAAAATCTAAACAACCTTAAAATCTTCATTTTCATGAGCAATTTCACTCGCACAACAAATACCAAAAGCATCAAGTCTTAAAACAAATTACCTCCATCCATAGAACCCGAAAATACTCCTTTCAAGTGGTTCGGATTCTTGGCCATACACGATATAGCATCTATATGCCCATCCATTGCTCCAACAAACGGCCTTGCAAAAATCTAAAGCACCCATCAAACTTAAAACTCATTATTCAAATAACTTCACCAAAAAAACGTCAAAATTAAATATCCAAATATTCAGAATAAAAAAAAATAAACCCTCAACACTCCAAAAATCACCTTATCTAACTTCGCAGCATTGACAGCCCGAACATATTCTACGGCTTTCTCTTGAGTTCGGATACTGGGATCAAAATTATGGAACACCCTCTAACCAAATTGAATAAAAGAATCAGTTTTTCATGGACATAATGTAAAGCATAAAAGTAATTTGAGTTTGAAAAAAAATAGTCTGACCTGAAGGTCTTTGCTCCGCTCCCGAGTAAACTCATCAGTGGAACGGGAGATTACTTTCACCTTCATTGTTGCCAGAGGCGGCTCAAGAGTTTGTGAGGCCCTAGGCCACAATTAAAACTGAGATCCTTGAAATCTATTGAAAAGTTGAGAATAAGACATTTGAATGATTGAAAAGGTATATAAATCATCATATTAGGTTACTAAACTACGTAATATCACAGTACCATATATACAAGGTCGGCAATTCTAAGTATAGAAAATATAACTGAAACCAATAAATCAAAACTAGGCAAAGAGATTACCTATTACAAACTAAAAGCCAACCAAGCACAATATTTCACGGGAAAGAGAGTAGGAGAGTGGAGTGTGGAGACTATTGGACGCCGGCAACAGAGTTGAAGGATACTCGACGGCCAGTGTTGGTATGGAAAAGGGAGAGAACGAAATTAGGGTAGATAAAATCGAATATATAGATACGCGCTTTTGCGGTTTTGCTTGTAGCGTGATTTTTTTTTTATCTTTTTTTTCAAATAACATATATATATCTTTCATTTTTGTATCGTAAGTAAATAATATAGTAACAAAATATATAAACACGAGAAAAATAAAAAATTAATATGTAAAACTTTAACTTCTAACAATAAGGTCAAAAGTTGAATAAAGATGAATTGGTGATCAAATCAAGCGATAATAATCGAGTTTTAACAATTCAATCTTTAGAGTTATTGACACTAAAGATAAAAATATCAACGATATCATCAATATTTTTACGATAATATTTCTATTATATTAAAATATAATATTTATATCTTTTGATCAAATTATCGTTAAAATATTCAAGATATTATAAATATTATGACTAAAATATCGTTAAAGTGTTATTAAAATATCAAAAATATTAATTTTTAATTTATTTTTCTCTTTTTTCTTCTTCTTTTGAACAATTATTTCAATTTAATTTTTTCTCATAATATATTATCTTTTTTTATTTGAAGCCTATTTATGATACATATGAAATAAATAGATAAAAATATCATTTATTGTGATTGTTTATAAATTAAATTTGCAAGAATAAGTTAAAATAGAGAAAATCATGTCACCAATCATAAAATAGTACATAATGAGCAAATAATCATGAATAAATTAATGAATTTATTTTTAAACAATTGATATTTATCAATTTATGATAATTAATACAATTAAATAGTCTACTTAATTATTCTAAACATTTTAGCTACTTATTTTATAATACTTATCAAATATATATATATATATATATATATATTAGTTAATTAGTCAACTTATTGATTCATATAAATATTTTAAGTATTTAAAAATACATGTATTAAATAAAAAATTAGTTTAAAATATAAGTAATTAATTATTCTAATGATTTATAAAGTTTTATCAAAAAATTCTATATTTTTGATAAAATTTTCATAGTTTTCGTAATTTTTTTCAAATATTCTATCAACAACGATAATATTTTTGACATTTTCATAAAAATTATATCTCAATATCTTTATTGATATCAACATTTCAAACGTTGATTGGCACCACACCTTACATGTTGTACTTGTACATATGAGGTATCACACAAACCACTCCTTAAACTAATTATTATGCTTGCTAATTTCCACGAGACAATTGAAACATCACATGTTAAGGAGTCAACTAGTAGCTTCGAATCACTTCTTAGTTGGAAATTGGTGCAGTCATTACTCTTAACTAAGTTCAATGCATAGAGAGCTATTAAACATTCAGCCTTCAAGGTTGAGTTACTAGTTACAATAGAATGTGCGTCAAATAAAAAATTTATAATTTGATATCTTCCTACAAATCCCAATGCTACCTAGTTTTGAACTTGCATTCCATATGTCATCACAATTGATAGTGATATAATATGCAAGTGACAAAAACCCAAAAATAGTATTATCTTGGGAAATGAGGCCAAGGTCTTGAGAATCATCAAAGGTATGCAAAACTTTATACTCTAGACAACTAATAATGGTCAATGTGTTTGTCTTGATTGGATCAAGTAGAGTCTATTCAAAGACCTAAGAGCATCTATGTTTTCAAATAAACTATAAGTGTTAAACCAGAGAAACTTGAGTATCTGGACCAAAGCATTATTCTCCGATCTATTTTACTTATCCAAAATAGCAACCAATTTTTCATGGATTCGACAATCAAATAAGAATGAATGGAAAAAAGGCTTGCGAATCGAAGTACACGTGTGTATTGACATTGTACGAGCATATGTTGTAAGGATTTCACACCTTGACCATAATATGGATAAATAGTAGAGTTGGTTATGTTTCTTTTGTGAAGTGGTTCTCTAAGAGCAAGAGTGTGGTTAAGCAATTTTCACATTAAGACACGAAGCTTTGGAAGCATATGCACCCTATAAATCCATTTAATACATTTTTATGTTCCAAGTAAATAGAAGGTTAAATGACTCATCTTTCAAGTTTAAGTGTGTAGTCCTAATATATCTTATGGTAACAATTTTTATTATTAAAAATATCATTAATAATGTGTGGTCAAATAAATTTATCCTCAACATTACTTAACTTTGAGTGGATTTGAATAATTTTGTTAACAACATATATTGAGAAAATCTCTTTAAGTACACACAAGTTCCATCTATTACTTGCATTATGAAATAGGTCAGACAAAAATTAAATAGAATGGTTCACATATATTGTAACATGAATATAACGGAGAAATCATTGCCAACATATCGCCTACCATATCTAAATAGAATATCTCTTCCATACAGTAAACTTTTCCATACCCATTATTAAGCTTATATAGCATGAACATCCAAAAAGAATAATTTGTTAAATAATGATCCCATACAACCCTTGCACAGAATGCATTGAGAGTACGAAGGAAACACCAAGCTAATTTAACCAAGAAAACATAGTTGAAGGATTATATATTTTTCATACCAATACCATTGTCATCTTTTTGGTTGGTCGTTATTGAGAATGACATCCAATTAATTCTTATGCTACTATTATCTTTATCCAAAAAAAAATCTTATTATTGATGAGATTAGTTATTGAAAGAAAGTAATTGGCATTATAAAGATTATTATGGTAAAAGAGAGACATATTTATAAGAATGATTTCAATAGCACTTCTTTATCAGCCTAGGATAAGGATTAACACTTTCATCATTCTAGGCGACACTTCACACCTTTCAGAATATAAGAAAAAAGGTTACATTTATTTCTTTTCCAAACTATTGTCAAGTCCAATTAAGATTCAACCTAAAATCGTAGTGGAACATCAAGTTCTTTCTAGATTCAAAGATGTAATTATTGAATGTTATAGATTAGCACTTACCAAAAAGAAGATTGAATTCAATTTTGGTTTTATAAATATATAATAATATGAAATAGTAAAATAATAAATACTGAGAAAATAGATTTCATATAATAATTTAAATAGTTAAATTCTTTAATGTAAAAAATCTATTTCACTAACGATGTCACACAGAAAAAATTCTAATAATAATCAAATAAAGATATAAATACAAATTTTCAGATAAATTCATAAAATATGTCAAGAAAAACCTAAATATATCCAAAAAATAAATCTCTTTAATTTACTGTTAATACATAACAAAATAAATTAATAAATTTATTATTAAATCAAATGTTTTCATATAAATAATAAATAATAGAAACTCCACAGGTGATAACAACTTGTCTTTGCGCTGATTTCCCCTCTTTTATTTCTACGGCTGTACACTGTTTTCTTTTGTTTCAGCTCTAGCAGCTGTCGGAGGGCCTTTTTCTTTTCGGCAACTCCGTTCTCTGTTCTCTGCTTTTTCAGTTTTTCTAGCAGTTCTTAGCTGTTGCATTACGCATTAAGCAAGAACTAATATATATATATATAAGAAGAAGAAAGGATTTGTTTGGATATATGGAAGTCCGCAAGTTTTGGACCAATTTAACATTGAAGGATATTAACGCTAAAAACTTGTTGATAAGTGTTAAAGAACATGATATCCAGCTGGTGACAACCAACACACCAGCTGGAAGCAGCCACCAAGCTGTTGGTGGGGAAGGATAGGCTGTCCAAGAACATGCCTCTCCATAATTGTGTTTATTTTTAATTATTACAATTTTGCTTTTCTTTTGTATAAATAGGTTGTAAACATTCGTTTATTCATCATCAATAAATCCAATTCTTACATGGTATCAGAGCTTAGGAAACAATTCCCAGAAAAAATCAGCTCATAGAAATTTTTCCAATTTTTCCTCAATCTGTTTTTTTTCCAAAACCAATTTCGATTCACAAAATAATTTCAATTTCATCCCACAATATTATTCAGAAAAATCCGAGCAATCTGCAATTAAAATCAAGCCAAAATACCTCTCCACGCGCTCACACGCGCCATTTTTAATCTCGCCGGAGTTCAACGCGCCTCGCCGGAGACGCACGCTCCAACACGCGCCAGCTGCTGAAGAAGACGACTCCAACGACACGTCGTCGCTCGCCCGCTGAAACAAACGACACGTCGTTCGCTCTGCGCTGAAATAAACGACGCGTCGTTTTCTCGGTCTGGTCCGGTCCGGTTCGGTCTTCATCCGGTTCAGTGCTTCACCGTTGCAGCCGCCGTTCCAGCCACTCCAGACGTCGGTTCACCCCTTTTCCGACCGGTTCTGCGGCTGAAATTTCCGGTTCTGTAATCCTTGACTCATTTTCTATAAGATAGAGCATATTTCAGTACATTATTTATTTCATAAATAGTCATTATTGTCTAAAACACACTTAAACCCATCCCGTTCTTTCAAATTTATTCAACCAAAAATGTCTATGACTACCAATACCAACCCTACTTTACCAAAATGGTATGATGATCCTAGTCATTCTTTATATTTACACCACTCAGACCAACCAGGCATGGTCCTTGTAGCTCAATCGTTAAACCAAGAAAACTATCACATTTGGAGTCATGCAATGCTCATGGCTCTAATAACCAAAAACAAAGAAGGATTCATTGACGGCACAATCAAAAGGCCATCAACAAACCTTGAAGCAGAATATCGCTCTATGGCAGCAGCATGTTGCGAAGTAACCTGGTTACGATATATTCTGGATGATTTAGGTATCAAACACTCCCAACCAACCAAGTTATATTGTGACAATCAAGCAGCTCTTCACATTGCATCAAATCCAGTGTTTCATGAGCGAACTAAACACATAGAGATCGATTGCCATCTAGTAAGAGAAAAGATTCAAGCTGGAATGATCAAAACTTATCATATCTCTACATTAGAGCAACCAGCAGATATATTTACCAAATCCCTGAGTTTTCCACAGTTCTCAAGCTTACTTAACAAGTTAGGAATAATTAACATATATTCTAACTTGAGGGGGAATGTTAAAGAACATGATATCCAGCTGGTGACAACCAACACACCAGCTGGAAGCAGCCACCAAGCTGTTGGTGGGGAAGGATAGGCTGTCCAAGAACATGCCTCTCCATAATTGTGTTTATTTTTAATTATTACAATTTTGCTTTTCTTTTGTATAAATAGGTTGTAAACATTCGTTTATTCATCATCAATAAATCCAATTCTTACAATAAGTTGTCTCAATTAATGACGTGCAGTGGTCAAAAATGATCCTCATTAGTGTCATATACTCACCTATTGAGAGCACAAAAACAATATATATGCATATAGATAAGATGATGTGATACGAATAGATAATAAAGAAGACGTTAGACGTGAAAATATCAATAGAAAAAGTATTTTAACAATATTAATAGTAATAATAACACTAGTAATATTAACAATAGTAATAAAAGTAATAAGAATATTGATAATATTAATAGTACAAAAATGAATGATGTTTGTAGAAACAGAGGACATTAGCAAAAATAATAATAATATTATTAATAACAAAAAAGATAATAAGAATATTGATAGTTATAATAATAATAATAATAATAATAATAATAATAATAATAATAATAATAATAGTAGGAGGGATATTAGTGATAATTATAACGAAAAGAGAAATTACGACAAAAATAAAAATAATATTGAAATTAGTTAAAGTAGTGAGATAATAATGACATTAATAATAACAATAACAACAATAATAATTGTATCAGTGGTAATTTATAAATATTGTGTTTCTCTGATAATTATCATGTATATTTCATTATTCTTTCTATTCTGATTTTTATACAAGTGTTTTAACTATATGTATACAATGAAAACGAAAATTAAACAATAACCATAATTCATGCACATCCATGTTTTATGGCTCCACTAATAATTGGCTGCTTCATGTTTTGCTCCACTAAGCATTGGTGTATGCCATTGTTGCAGCATGCACCACAACACACACCAACACTCCTCCTCAAGTTGGTGCATATATGTCTCTTATGCCCAACTTGTCAAATGAGTTGTAAAAGTTCCTTACAGACACAGATTTTGTGAGTATATCAGCCAATTGATCTTCTGATTTAACAAATGGAAGCTTAATAATATTTTCTTCAAGATTCTGTTTAATGAAGTTACGATACACTTCAACGTGCTTCGTGCGATCATGTTGAACTGGATTGTGAGAGATGGCAATGGTTGCTTTGTTATCACAAAATAAGTTCATTTCAGAGTTAGGAGTAACACCAATCTCCGTTAGAAGTTTTTTCAACCAAAGGAGCTCACATATTCCTTTGACCATTCCTCGAAATTCAGCTTCAGCACTAGATAAGGCAACTACCTTTTGCTTCTTGCTCCTCCATGTAACAAGATTGCCCCCCACAAACGTAAAGTACCTAGCAGTAGATTTCCTATCCTTCATATTCCCTGCCCAATCTGAATCTGTATATCCAATGAATCCCAATTGACCATTCTTTGAAAACATAAGTCCTTTCCTAGGGGAGGATTTTAAATAACGAAGTATTCGCATGACCGCATCCATATGGTCTTCACTTGGGCAGTGCATGAACTAACTCACGACACTCATAGCATAAGCAATATCAGGTCGAGTATGAGATAAATATATGAGTTTACCTACTAACCATTGATATCTCTATTTATCTGCTGGTACTTGGTCCACATATTCTCCGAGTTTATGATTTTGAACCATTGGAATATCGACCGGTTTACAATCTAGTAGTCCTGCCTCTGCTAGTAGGTCCAGAGTATATTTCCTTTGGGAAAGACATATGCCTTGTTTTGATCTTGTTACCTCAATACCTAAGAATTATTTGAGCCCTCCCAAATTCTTCATTTCAAACTCATTTGACAGTTGTTCTTGAAGCTTAGAGATTTCTTCTTTATCATCCCCTGTAATGATCATGTCATCTACATAGACTATAAGGGTTGTTATCTTCCCTAATCGATGTTTTAGGAAAAGAGTATGATTAGAGTTGCTTTGTTGGAACCCATATTTCTTCATTGCTGAACTCAACCTACCAAACCATGCTCGAGGTGATTGTTTTAGTCCATACAATGCTCGTTGTAATCTACATGCAGTTTCTTTTCCCGATGTAACAGTATATCCTGGTGGGATATCCATGTAAATCTCTTCTTCAAGATCACCATGAAGGAAGGCATTTTTTACGTCAAGTTGGTGCAATGGCCAATCTAAATTTGCCGCAAGAGATAACAAGACTCTAACGGTTTTTAGTTTAGCCACAGGTGAGAAGGTTTCTTGATAATCTATCTCGTGTTTCTGTGTATATCCTTTTGCTACAAGCCTCGCCTTGTATCGATCAACTAACCCATATGCTTTATACTTAATGGAGAAAATCCACTTGCATCCTACCATCTTCCTCCCTTGAGGTAACTCGCTTAACACCCATGTGTTATTCTTCTGCAATGCCTCAAATTCCTCTTTTATAGCTTGAGCCCATTTTGGATCAAATAAGGCTTCTTCAATGCTACTTGGAATTTGACACGAGGAGAGTGTTTGTGCAAATGCCCTTATAGGTTCTGATAACCTTTGAGTATATACATAATTTGCTATTGGATACTTGGATTGTCGTTCTTCTCTTTCTGGAGAGTATCGATTTGGGGGTTTGCCTCGATTGTGTCTGAAAGGTAAAACATAACCAACAGATGTATCTATAGCATTAGTTTATAAAGGTGTGATAGGATAGCTTACCTCAGGAGTATTCTCAACAGGAGGATCACTGGGTACTAGAGAGTGGAGGGGTACATCAACCACTTCATCTTCTGGAGATTCAATTACTACTTCAGCTTCAGTTCTTGGAAGTTCAAGCTCGGGTCTAGATATTGGCTCCTCCATATTATTGGCACAATCCGAGTATGTTGGATTAGTGTCTAATATGTCAATATCAAGCCAATTTCGTTCTTCACCATAACTCCCCTCCTGAAGAGTGTAATTGGATACCGGTGATGGGAAAAAACATTCGGATTCGAGGAAAGTGACATCCATGGTAATATAGGTTCTTTTAGAAATTGGACCATAGCATCGGTAACCCTTTTTTTGTACGCCATACCCCAAGAATACACATCGGACAGCACATGGATCCAACTTAGTTCGTTGATTTTTATGGAGGTGGACAAAAGCAACACATCCAAAAATTCGGGGCGGAAGCATCAAAATAGTAGGCAAGGGAAGATGATCAGATAGCACCTTTAATGGAGTCTGAAATTGTAAGGTTTTTGTGGGCATACGATTCAGTAGATACACAGGTGTAGTAACCGCATCACTCCAATATTTATTAGGCATATGTGCACCGATTAGTAAGGCCCGAGCCGTTTCCAAAATATGCCGATTCTTCCTCTCGGCAGTCCCATTCTGTTGCGGGGTTTGTGAACACGAGGTTTCATGGAGAATACCATGGGTGTTCAAGTATGCCCGAAATTGTTGATTAACATACTCCCCTCCATTATCAGACCTAAGTATCTTAATTTTTTCAGAAAATTGTGTCTGAACCATGGTGTGAAACAGGTGAAATGTAGAAAATACTTCATCTTTATGTTTGAGAAGGTAAAGTCATGTCATTCGTGTACAATCATCAACAAAAATAACAAACCAACGATGACCCGATGATGTAATGACCGGGGAAGGTCCCCAAACATCAGAATGTACCGAAGCAAAAGGAGTCAAACTTTTATTCATGCTCATAGGGTACGACGCCCTATGACTTTTTGCTAGGATACAAGTATCACATTTGAAATCTGAATGTGTGATATTTGAAAATAAACTGGAGAGTAGGTGCTTTAAATACCCGAATGATGGATGCCCAAATCAACGATGACATAGCCAAATCTACCGTTCCTTGTTACCAACAGTGTTTTGCATGTGATTAGCTTTCCCTGAACTGAGGTCATCCACATAATATAGTCCTCCTCTCCTAGTACCACGCCCAATGATCTCCTTGGTGAGAATATCCTGTAGAAGGAAAAAAGTAGAATACATCAATACTACACAGTTAAGATCTGAAGTGACCTAACTTACAGACATTAGTCGGTTTGATAGAGATGGTACAAGTAAAGTATTAGATAATGATAATGAAGGAGATAAGGTCATTGTTCCAGCTCCTGTAACTGGATAAGTGACTCCATTGGCATTGGCAACACGGCTCCGTCTTGGCTGGGTTGTATTGGAGAGATTTTTTGGGTCGAATGTCATGTGATCTGTAGCTCCATAGTCCAAAATCCAATCCTCATTATCATTACGAGTAGAGATGTGAAATGCTTTACTTGAAATACCTGGATCCTGGGATGATTCGGCCTGATGAGTAAGGGATAGTGAGGCATTATTGGTAGCCACAGCGACTCACCTAGTGGTGTCCCGTTTCTTCCTTGCTTGAAGATCATTCCACCATTCTGGATACCCGTGGAGTTTGAAGCAGTTTTCACGGGTGTGTTTAGAGTTTCCGCAATGGCCACATTTCATGTCAAGAGATGGTGGATTCCCCGTGAATTTCTTGCTACCCAAAGAGGGTCCTGTTTTTGGTGGCATCAGATTATGGTATCCTTTGACCCCTTTAAAAGCCATAATTGCTCCGGGTGTCGTATCTATACCCATGATCATCACGGTCTGCCGTACTTTTTCCCTACGAATGAATCCATAGGCTTGTTCTACCATAGGGAATGGTTTGATTTGAAGCACATCACTTCGAGTTTTGTCGAGTCTGTCATCAAGTCCATCAAGGAAGGTATACACTCGATCTTCTTGTACGATGGAGTTGTATCTTTGTATGTCATTCACACACTCCATTGGATTAGGACGACGGAAATCAATTTCTCGCCACAACCCTTGAAGGTCATTGTAGTATTTTTCAATAGATCCACCCGTCTGCTTCATACGAGTAACTCGATGGCGAAGATCATATACTTGAGACGTATCTGTCCCATCATAGAAGGTGGTAGCAGCAGAGTCCAAAACTTGTTTCGCAGTTGGGAATCGAATAAAATTTGCAATCAAGGAGGGGTCCATTGAATTGATCAACCATCTTTTCACAATGGCATTTTCAGTGCGTCATCTCCTGAATGAGGGGTCGGTTTCAGTAGGTTGAGGAAATTCCCCATTAATATATCCCAGTTTGTCTTTGCCAGAGATATACATCTCCACCACCTGGGACCACAAGGCATAGTTGGATCCTCCCAACTTGATACTAATGGGGGAATTCGACGCTTCAGTTAGCGGAGGTTATGAGACGGTCTGAGCTCTAGTTAGAACTTCCGTCATTTTCATCGTCAAATCTTCCAATATGAAATTGGTGGTTAAATCTCTAGATTCCGCCATGAATTCTAAATTTTTTTTCCTTCCGTTTTCCTTTTTTTTTACACTTCGTTCGTACACTATATAAAGAAAAATACGTAACCCTAAAAAAAAATTTACAAATTAGCGCAGCTTCTTCTGCACGTTTCTAACCCTAAATTAGTTCCAAGTTCGCGCAGCTTCTTCTCAGCCAAGATTCACGCATCTTCTTCTCAGCCAGATTCACACAGCTTCTTCTGCGTTCCTCAACGTAGCTTCTTCTTCTGCGTGGTTTCACAGCAACTCTTCCTTCATGCAGCCTCTGTGCTTCTTCTCAGCCAGATTCACGCAGCTTTTTCTACGTTCCTCAGCCAACTTCTTCTGCGTTCCTCAGCGCAGCTTCTTCTTCTGCATGGTTTCACAACAACTTTTCCTTCACGCAGCCTCTGTGCAGTTCCTTCTCGTTCCAAGCTTGTCTGAGCTTAGAAGAACAGTATGGTTACCCACAACTGCAGATAGACCTACCAGCTACACGTACATAGACAAACCACAAATTATATGTTGCTGTTTTTCAAGTTTCACAGAGTCAGGAAACCGGTGCAGTTGCCTACGGCTACGTAGAGAGACTGCGAACAATTTGTGACTCCAACCGCAGATACAAAGTAGATACACAGAACGCAACCTCAGCACCGTTGTGTTTTTTTTTTCAGAAAAGAAACTGATGGTGGATGTAGTGTCGAGAGATCAGAAATGGCCACTCTAGAAATCAAAATGGCCACCCCAGAAAACAGATTCAGAGATCAGCAGCCACAATCAGCAAAAACAGAGATCAACAGCCACAATCAGCAAAAACAGAGATCAACAGCCACAATCAGCAAAAAACAGAAATCAACAGCCACAATCAGCAAAAAACAGAAATCAGCAGCCACAATCAGCAAAACAGAAATCAGCAGCCACAATCAGCAAAAACCAGAAATCAGCAGCCACAATCAGCAAAAAACATAAATCAGCAGCCACAATCAGAATCAGAATCAGAAATCAGTAGATAATTCCATTAATCAGCAATAACTTGCTCTGATACCAAGATAAATATTATGTTTCTCTGATAATTATCATGTATATTTCCTTATTCTTTCTGTTCTGATTTCTATACAAGTGTTTTAACTATATGTATACAATGAAAACGAAAATTAAACAATAACCATAATTATTACACATCCATGTTTTATGGCTCCACTAATAATTATCTACTCCATGTTTTGCTCCACTGAGCATTAATGTATGTCAATGTTGCAGCATGCACCACAACACACACCAACAATAATATCATCAATTATAATATTAGAATTAGTAAAAAAGCAATTATAGTAAATTAGTGATAACAATAATTGTGATAGCTGGTGATTTAAACCGATATATAATATGTTGTTAAAAAATATATTAAATATTTATCAATTGTATTAAAAAATAATCTATTAGTTTTTTTTCTTTTAATATTATAATTAAAATAAAAGTAAATATTTATTTACCTATCAGTATGAAAGTTTTTAATTTATTATATCTTTTGTTTTAATTCATTATTTATATTATTAAAATATCTTTTAATAAACTATTCACTTAAAATTACTTACATTGAAATATTTAAGTTATTTTTAATATATAAAATTATATTAATATATTATAAATAAGATAATAAAATTATAAATTTACGTGTAATATATTTAATTAAATTTTCTCGATCAAATTTAACTATTTTAAACAAAAATAATCAGCTAAAAAACTTTTAAATAATATAATTAGTAAATTAAAAATATATATGTCAAAATAAATATTTTTTAGATAACATTACTAATTAAATTAAAGTATACTAATAATATCAATATAATCGATGATCCTTACCCTCATCCCACATTAATTTCATATTAAATTTAAACCTCACGCTCCTTTTACTTTTTTTTGTCAGTTTTTCTCAAAAACAATTCCTGCTTTTTCCACTTTATTGCAACTCAAAAATATATATAATAAAATCATACGGTTGAAACAAACTGAAAGAAAAATACATTTTTGATATAAATTGGGAAAGGACCAAAATTATAACTTAAAAACAAATGTCCAAAATAATAGGTATGTGATAATATTAAAAACAATCCTAATGTCTTTTTTTTTTTTGCTACATACTCAGGTTTAATTTAATATCAAAAACTCTCAATTTTTTTTTAATCAAAAACTCTTTCAAGTATAATATCACAAAAACTCATGCGTTATATACAATAGTTAAATCTAACAGAAATTATAAACATAACTGTAAATTTTTAATTTGTTTTGCAATTTTTTACTTTATATTTTATTTTTATTTATTTAAAAATAAAAAATGGTAAATATCTAAAGTTAATGTACAAAATTGATTTAAAATCAAATAATCTAAAACTTTACATGCTATAAAATCAATTTTTACAATGCTCTTCAGTCACAACTACGATATTCCAAGCTACTGATTTAATAGTTTTTTTTTTAAATTTATTTGTTATGTTGACTTTATATTTACCTAAAGTTTTATTTATGTTTAAAATAATATTTTAATTTAATATGTTATAGTAATTTCAAGTATATAAGACCGTTTACTTTTACAAGGTATTTGTGAAAATATAATAAACATCGAGATAATTTTGGGATATAATTTCAAATTTTAGAAAGACACGTAAAATAAGGATAAACCTTGTCGATAAAATTAACCCTTATAATAAGTAATGTTACATGCAAAGCATGTAAAAAAAATCATTATTTGCAAAATTTGAACATTCTAAATATTAGTTTTCTTTGTAAATAATTATTTATATTTTAATTGTTTAATTACTTTGTAATTTATTAAATTTTGAAATAAAGCCTTCAGCACTACTTTAGCTAATAACATGACATTTACATAGTTTCTTTGTGTAGAACAAAGAAAAAACATGCCATTTAAATAATTTCTATTGTTAATCTCCAACTTTCACTGAACTCATTTAATCTAAAATTTACCGTTATTAATTTATTAGTTTATGTTTGATTTTTTTAATTAACATAAGCTTTGTTAAGAAAACAAAACATTATATATATTTTAAATAAAATAAAATCTTTAAACAATAGATAGTTATCCCATTATAAACAATAATGTAACATAATATTAATATATAAACATATTGAAATGTTTTAAAGAATGTAACCATCTTCGTTACCACATAATAATCTAAAATAAATAATATCAATATATGATTTAAAATTTAAAATTAATTAATAACTCTTAAAATTAAGAAAAAACTCTACAAATACATATAAAAGTTTCACAGATATGTAAAATTTATACGCACTCAACTCAACATTATGATTTTTGCTAAACTCAAACGTATTTGTAAAATTTTCCAACGTTTTTGTAAATTCCCTCCAAACTAAACCATATTTTGAGTGATTTTCCAAGAAAAAGACTGGAAAAAATTAAAAATAAATAAATTCAACAGTCCATGATAATCACGATAATGATTACAACAATTACTATTCGGTAAGGATGGTCGAGAATATAGAATCACTCGTGTAAGGGTTGATAAGGAGATACTATATCATCATTACTGAACAATGGTGGAAAATTTTACCATTACAATTCCAATAGACAAGCACACTCGGTGTTTTATTATAGTCGCCAGCTTCTAAAAATTCCCTAGTCAACAACTGTCCATCATATATGATTACTTCTACACTTGAGCTTCACAACTCTTCAGACATTGAATCACGAAATGAAGCATTGAATTTGAAGCAACAATACATCACAAGCAAATAGTTGCAAAGCCATATGGTACTTTGTGACTAATGAAGCTGTGTGTCTTCCTTTCCAAATCAGCCAATTCTATTTTTTGGTGCTACATTTGGTTTGCTTCAAGCCAAACACATCTTTACTCCCCTACTTACTTCCCACAATGAGTTCAATTAAACATCGATGCAGAATTCAGACGATGCTAGGTGGATCCCCTACCCAGTTGCAAACAGCACGAGGCCAACGTGTCCTTATGCAGTCCACTAAAGGTGCATGCTGCGCTGGCTCGGGTTTGGTCACATCAGTGTCTTTCCCTCTCAATTCGTTTCCACCACTACTAGAGGACAATGCCACATCTGTCATATACTCCTCAGGAGTCCACCTTGGTGGGACGGAGACCCTCAATTTGGTGAGTCTGGGTCTCTGAACTGGAGTTTCATCTCCAGATGTTACTTGACTTCCGTTGAGATCTGATTTTGCAATGCCATTAAAATGGTAAAGATCAAACACTTTCTTACCCATCAAACCAGTTGAATCCTTTAGCCCTCCTAGACTCTGGTCCAAATCTAAGATGACCTGCCATAACTCACTCCAAACAATAAAACCAGTGCTACATAGGTGATCAACCTTCTCAGGTGGAAGTCTTATATTTGTATCCTTTAGGACTTGATGAAAGCCTTCCACACTAATGAAACCACCACCCCCGCTCTGATCGTGCACATCAAAAGCTTTCCGAATCTGTGATTCCCTTTCTTCAAGTTCGTTCTCATTTTGAACAGAGGTATCAAGAGCAAATAACACTGTATAATGGGACTCACTCCCAACAACCCATATTGGCCATTTTGGGTGTTTAAGATATTGACCAACTTTACAGAAATTCAAGGATTCAAGAAGAGTGAGGAATCCAACTTCCACAGTTCTGGAAATTCCCTTTAAAGACATGCCACCACCTAAATCCATCCTTCCATCAAATACATTTGGGACTGCCTGGCCACAGAGCAATAAGTTGACAATTTCCTAACGCAAAGCAAACAAGAAAGAACCCTAAATTCAGAAGGATGCTGATAACCACAGGGGAGACCATCAAACCAACCAATAACGTAAACAACAAGATAACCAGATGTGTTATTAATTTGTATTTTCCAAATACCTGTGAGGCATGCCCAAATGGTGCGGTGACAAGAGGCAGGCTGGGATCATCCCGATCTGCTTGTACAAAGTCCTAGGAAATGCAAAGCTTTATCTAATTAATAACAGTTGAGGTAACAGATGAAAATTTGCTGTTTGATAAACGATCAATGTCTCAATTTACCCCATAATATCACGAGAATCCAAGAAAATTGAAACATAAATCTTTTAAAAAATTTCCAACTGCATGCCAAGTTACTGTTAGCAGAAGGTCATCCTAGATATTCCAACTCTCTAGACTAGCTATATACAAAATAAGTTTCTCATTTTGCAGCTACCTATCTCTCAGAATCAAAAGGCACATCAGGAGAATTCTCTTGCATTCCCCATCTGATAAATGGATCTGGTCTTGCTTTAAAGCTTAAGTAAGAAAATATTTACCAAAAAGTTCAAAATAATAGATGAAGGAAGGAATTAAGAAAGAAAGATGTCATAGTCTAATTACTTCATAGAATGATAGAATCACATCTATGTATAAGTATCCTGAAATTTTAAAAGCCTAATGAATCCAAATATAGCACAGTAATAAAAGTTACCAGAGTTACTGCACCCTACTATCTAATAGACTTTTGGGTCAGTACCCAGAGGAAAGCACCATAAGAGAAACTTAAAGGAAGAACCCAGGGCTCATTTCCCCATACCATGTGTTCTTTAATTACCAAGGCAAACAGTCCTTATATAGTAAAATGATTCTTAGTTAGAGATTGCTCACCATTTATTACATACTGTTACCAAGTCAAACAATCACTACCTAGTACACTGATTCTTAGTTAGATATTGCTCACCAGTTATTATATATATATTGCTGAACCTACCTACGCAGGAGATGTACTCTATATATAACCTAACAATGAACCTAATGGGGCATGGGCCTTTAGATAAAAACAGCTCCTGGAAACTATCCTAGGTTCATGGTGAAACCTAATTAATAAAAAATAAAAGCAGAAAGCTCTATCCGTGAGGGCTAATGATTCAGCTACTCATTATACAACAGATCTACAATAATAACAAATTAACCAACGAAATACTTAGCTACAATTGAAAATAACTAATGTTATTCCTGAAAGAATAATGGCAAATGCAAGGGAACAAAAGCATACCAGTCCTCGAGAAAGTAAAGCAGAGAGAAGAAATAGCAATGCCCCAATACGACTTTGAAAAACTGGAAGCATCGCTTCAAGCTTCTGAAATGCACTTGCTTGTGTTGTATAAGTGTTAATTCTCAGCACTTCCTGCAAGTCCAAAGCTGATTCTAGTGAAAGACCTTCAAGTGACCTTGATATGACCTGTATAAATTTTACAATGTCATAAACTTGGAAATTCCAACAATCTCAGCAAAATAAAGAATACAATTATAAAGTAGGAAAATCAGTAAAATAACTAATTTCCATCCATACGGACAACTGCAGTAAAATCAGCCTACCTCATCCTTCAGGGTGCCTCGAGATCCTTCAATGTCCTGTCCAAAAATACTTAAAGTTGCAATAACAGCCCTTCTATTACTTCCACATACAAACAATATCTCACCCATACTTTTGATCAGAGATCTGAACAAAAATTTCACAAGTAAAGGAGTTAATCATTACTTTCCTAGGAAAAAATTAAAGCATGGTACAAAGTACAAAACTAAGTTCCAGCTGAATATCTCGCATAATTTCAGCAAGACACAAATTGCTGGGAAATGACAGATATTTTCAATCAACTATTAGCTTTATAATTAGTCGAAATATGCAAATTTCTAAGATTTAAAGTTTGGTACTTATATCAAGACAAGACATAATGGAAAAAAAAAACAATGATCTTAAGCAAATCTTAAACTTTATTTCAACAGACACCACAATTTTTTGAAAATGTTAATTACTCCTACTGATGTTATATAAAGATGATGTAGCATTATCATAAAAAAAGAAGCAAGAATTTCAACAAACAAGGACTAAAAATACAACAGTAGGAGGTATTTCATTTGAGATATGCAAACAATCATCTTGCTTGAGAAAAAGAGGTATCTTATCTTTCAACTTGCAATTTTGAAAAGATCAGAACATAAAATATGCACATATATTTCTAGTTATAATATACACACAAAATGGCAATATAATTTACTTGTACTTAGAAATGAGTGCAGTATATGCATGATAAAAGAGCATGCAACCCAAAAACAAAATGTATTAGACGCAAATAACGAAATTCATATAGTTTTAAGTTTTAACAGCACTTGCTTTTAATGGACCTTGCCACATATTATGAAGCAGCTCTGGATTATATAAACCTACCAAGATCTTTTCTTACATTTGGTTTCTTCTAGGTAACAAATGGTTCTACATTACAGAAAAGATATGTCAAAGTTACAACTAAACGGTACACAAAATATTATCACACACAAGACCACCACAAAGATGAGAAACAATCTCAACTAACAAGTTGAGGATAACTTCAAAATACTATTATTCTATTTGTTGCTAAAAATTCAACCAGCTGTATAATTTAACGTGTCATTTAGTAATCACCTTGCTTTTGTGCTCTCAGTAAGAGAAGTAAAATTATCTGATGTAACATGTTGATGTTTTGGTAAAATCCTTCCCAAATTTGATGGTGCTCTACCTATTTCTTCTGGGAAGAAAAGGAGGTATTTGAGAACAAATGCCTGGTCACAAACAGGAAATGGTCACCATAAATATAGTATATGGCACACACCCCTAAGATAGCAGACATCTTAAAATATGTGCCTTTCAAGGAGGGAGGAAGGGAGGGGGGGACACTATGTTTCCACAACAATTTCTTGAAAATTATTTATAACTGAATAGAATGCATTCACCACTATAAATGAACATAATACAAATGCAGTAAGAGATATAAATTAAGATAGATGAAAATGAACATGTCAACGGATGTTAAGACATTCGAGTTCTTAGCCCAAAACCTTCTCTCCTCTCCTTCCCCTCCTTTCTGCAGGTTAGAGGTCAGAAAAGGATCTAGTGAGAGCCATCTTGCACCCAATTTTAATGAGCACTATATAAAATTATTTGTTGTGGTCGTAATATGTCTTTGTTTAAAATATACTGGCTGCTGGAGTACATTGTGTTCTTTATATTGAAAAAGATGTTTTCGGTTTAGAAAAGAAACATGTCTTTAACGAGAAGTCTTAGACTCTTAATTTAAGGTAGTACAGAAATAAATGTCCAGCTTCCCGTTGAAGGACATTGAAACCTGATCCAAGTGTTAAAAAAAAAAACCAAGCTTATGAAATTCATACAAAAAACCATCATCAATCTGAATAAACATTACAAAGGCTTAAGAGAGTGAAAACTTCAACAGCACTGGTACAGTTTAAGTTTAACACAATCAGATAACACTTTATGTAGCTGTTGCTCGTTGGAGCTCTTTACCACTACTAATTTATCACCTTGAAAATGGAATATATAGATGAAGCATAAAGCCATAAAAATAAAAAAAAGATTCAGTATATTAGCTAGAGAACCTAACATGTGTAAATTTCTTTAACTTTATGACAAACTCAACAATGATCAGATTTACGAGAGTTATAGATGTTTAATACAAATGTACACTTAGCTGGCTATGACCAAAAAAAAAATCAATTAACTTCAGCATTTGAAATATGTTGCACAACAGAATAAGTCAAGAGCACAAAGCAATTCAGCTAAAAACATCTGCATGTTACACAAACACACACTAAGAAACCAATATGTTAAGAAATTAGAAGATTACTTGAATGGCTGCTAAAACACCACAGGGCCCACCTTCATGCTGCACTAGGCCCATAAATGTTTCTGGATCAGGGCTAAACCTATATGAACGATTTTTCATAAAATTAGAGAATGCAAGAAGGGATAAAAAATGATAATATCATCAGTAAATCCTTCTTTGGCTCTTTGACACGCATTTTATGCCTTCATGCAGTCTTTGCAAGACAAACATAATAGTCCAACCACACGAAATTTGGGAGGGTTTCTCATTAAATCAAAACAAGCATGCAGAACAACACAAAATGGAAAACTTATTATCCTCAATCAAAAGCCAAAAAAAAATAATCACCAGTCAAGAAACCAGACAATCATAATCATGTTCGGCATTAACCCTTGAGAGTCTTTTTTTTTTTTAAGATCAAATGATACCTAGTGTGGTTTGAAACTGTGACTTGTATAGGGAGTGAGTCTTACCGTTAGACCACTAGATGAATTGAGAGTCTAATTCAGTCTTCAAAGCAATTTACATTTATTCAAATTTCATCCGCTTTTTTCAGTAGAAATAACAGTATAAAATGATTATAATTAATATTTCAAACTAACTCAAACGTGAAGTATGAACGAACTTTTCATTAGAGGTTAACAACAAATTCAGCATTTCAACTTAGCTAACACGAACATCCTTAAAACCTTCACTATGGTGATCTTATGTGTGTTATTAATGTCATTGGCGGCAGCAAAGAAGGATGTCATTACTCTCAAAAATTCTCATTCAAAATCGCAAAGTCCAAATTGATACCTACCTTATACCCTGATTGCTCCATCGTGTCAGGATCCCTTTGGAGACTTCACTCCCGAACACCATAGTAAACAATTGCATCGCTTCCGCTTCTGCTAACTCCTTTCCCAAATTCACTTCCTTCAAGCTTAAAAGATTATCTTTCTTCACAGCTTTCGGGGCAGAATCAACATCCAAACCCCAACCTGAAGGCTTTACAGTCGAAACAGGCAAAGGCGGGTCCTTTTTAAATATTCGCTTCTCAGCAGCAGCGGCCAAAAGCTCGCGTTGAATTCGCCGGCTTTTGACATCCGGAGACTCTTCCCCAGGCGTTCCGATCGGAATATCTCTGGGCTTACTTCTTTTCGGCTCCGGCTGCGAATTTGGAGAGTTCTGCATGCTCATCCGCAAAGCCATTCGAAGTTCCTCATCCTCCTGATCCGCCATGTAATAAACAGATCCGGAGCCTTATCACTAGGGTTCAAAAGATAGTTTCCCGCTGGGATCGGAATCTCTTGAATTTATCGCGAATTGAAATCAGTAATCGTAATTCATAATCGTACGAACAACCGTAAATTCTTCAATTCGACAAGACGATCGGAGACGAATGAAGTTTGAGTTTAAAACCTCAAAAAGGGTTATTGGAAAGAAAGTGGAGAAAAATCCAGGTTGTCTGAACGCCGGTTCTGGAAACAATACGATGACGTTTAAGGCAAGAAAAGCTTTTCTTGTGGAATGCCCGTGAGATAATGACTGTTGTACTCCTCACTATCTTGTTTACTAAAAGCAAGCAATGAGTGTAAAATGATAAAAAAATAAAATAAAAGGGTATTTTAGGACACTGAGGATTAATACTTTCCTTTAGTGAAGAGCAGAGTGTTATAACACAAAATAGGCACCCTACCGTTAATTTTGATTGTACACTCCATTCAAACTTATAATTTTGTTATTATTCTTATTATATAATTAGTAAACATATATTTAAACATTTATTCAATTAAAAACCAAAAATTTTACTTTTAAAAATATTCCTTAAATTTTATATAATAGAGTTTAACAATTTTCAAAGAACAAATATAGAAAAAATATTTATAACAAGTTATTCAAATACATATTAATATACGATTGAAATTATACGTAGATTAAAATTTAATTAGTTGATAATGTGTCTAATTTGACTCCGATGAGTATGATTACCAACCAATCAAAATCCAACTACTTGAATATTTATCCAACTTTAGTCTAACGAATAGAGTTATCGATCGACGTATCAAACTTTGGTTTATTGAATATGTGTCTAATTCAATTCTAACTAGTAAGTCATTGCCGATCTAAATCTAAATAGTTGTATAATTATTCAATTTAATTAGGCATTTGTCCAATTTAGTTCCGATGAGTATGATCACCAACTCATCAAACTTCGATTAGTTAAACATGTGTCTAACTTAACTCCAACGAGTGAGATCATCGACCAATCAAAATCCAGTTAGTTAGATAACCGTCTAATTCTAATCAATCAAATTGAACAAATATTTAGTCAATATTAAATCACAATTGATCAATAAAACTAAGGTATTTTTATAAATTTGTGTAAAAAGAATAGTATAATGGATCATATAATTTTTAACTAATATAAAGTCATCATAACATATAAACCTTTAACATTTTTCATTGAGGCAATCGTTTCTTTGTAGTTTGTATTAAGAGTGGATGTGATTGATTATTAATTTATTTTAAAAAAATTATTTTTATAAATTATACATATTGTTTATTTTATTTTATATTAATAAATTTTAGTTAATTTATTGTTATATTTATGAATATTTTAATTTATATTTTTTTATGTAATCTAATAATAAAAATATTTTAATATTTTTTAGAACTTAGATTTTTTATTTTATTTAATGTTATATTCTTTTGTATTGAAGAACAAGTAATTACTTTACAAGGATGCATATTTAAAATATATATATTTTGATTAGCCTCCAAGTTTTAATTATTAGCCTATAAATATGTAAAATTATAGCTAAATAAAAAATAAGAAAAAATTGTTAAAATTTAATTAAAATTGAGATTATATTCTCTCACTTTTGATCCAAATCTTTTGACATTTGCACAAATTTATGATTAGATTGATACCTTACATCAACAATCCTATATTTAAGAAGTGTTATTTTTGAGATATTATGTTATTTAATGGGTTCAAATAAATTGAACTTAAGAACATATCTCTTTCTTTAATGATGTTGTCTGATTCGTGCCTAAAAGAGAGATTGACTAGCTAGGTTTACTTTAATGACTGAAAGTCCACATATATTTGACGATCAACCACAACAAGTTATTGAGTACTTAATTTGATGACTCAAACATTCTAATATATGATGAAGAAGTCTCAACTCTAAGCAGTGATGGTCTCATTGAGTACCAAGTTGTTGATTGCATCGATCATATTGACTTTGTTTTAACGTCGTTTCATGATTTACTCAATATGTATCATATGAATTTTCTTATTTTGGTTTTGTCAATACTTGCCGATTGTTTTGACTAGAAAGCATATGAACAAATCAAGTTAATTTGGAGAACACTTACCAGTAGTGGAGTGGCTTGAATCAAATCATTTGGTTTTATCTAATTTAAAATGAACAAAATCCCTCATGCGGATTTTTCCAGTACGGACTTTGCGTCTTTGATCGTATAGGTGATATGATTTGCAGAATAAGCAAGAAGTATTATTGAAGTGCTTGCAACTATAGAAAATTCATGAAACTCAAGACAAACTCGAAGACGAGTTCTTTTGAAAAGTGGAAAATGATGTAGTTCAATAATAAAAATATTTTAATATTTTAGAAATTATATGTCTTCTTTTTATTTATTTATTTATTTAATATTATGTTTTAGTGCTTAAGTTTAGGATACTTTAGAATTCTAATTTTACTTGAATAGCAAGTAGAGTTATTTGTACAAAACAAGTAATTATCTTGCAATAAAGCATTTTTCTTTTAAAATATTTTGCTTAGCCTCTATGGTTTGTTAGCTCATGAATATGTAAGTTTTTAACCCAAAAAAAAAAAAAGACTCGTTGAAATGTAAAATTTAATTAAAATTGAGATTATATTTTTTAACTTTTGTTTTAAATATTTTGGTATTATGAATGATTTAACATCTTATATCTAACAATTATATGAAATTCAACGAGTTTAAAAAATCTTATTTTCTACATATTCCATCGAGTAACATGTTAGTTACTGAACAACACGCCGAGCACATATTTTTATATAATGGTAAAATAGTCTAATATTTTTTACATACATGATAGCTAAAATTACATGGGTAAATTAAATAATTATTTTAATAAATTCATTTTATTATTATGGTAAAATAATCTAATATTTTTTTATATCCTTTCTTTTAATTGAACATATTAAACCTATATTTTTTAAAAGTTGAATTGATTTTGTATTAGAAGAGTAAGAAATAAATGTGTTATGTTTCATCACGAGATTGAAAAAACATGTGATTATGATATATATGAAGAAAATAAAATAAAAAATTGGTTTAATAACAAAAAATAATACTATTTAATTTATATAATTGTTGTAATTTGATTTAGTATTCAATAATTAATATTTAACTTTAATATTTATTGAGATTTAAAATCATCAAATATGAAAAAAAATGAAATTTTGGTTCCGTTTTTTAAAACATAAATACAAAAGTGCACCGATATCCTAAGAATATGGATCAAAATATATAATATATAATGAAATCAAGAGTCCTACAACCTTACAATGAAAACGTGAACAATTATTATTAATATTTACCAGGATAATAGTTTAGAATGTAGTTTAAGAATCATGTGTTTCTTGAAAAGTAATGAAAAAATTATTTTAGAAATTACTTTCTTTGCATTATTTTGACACTTTGTTCATATAAGTTTTACAAATGACACATAATTCACTCGATTTTTAAAATTTGGACAATTTGATTACATAACTTTATGTGTATTTTGTAAAAACTATATGGCCAAAGTATATTAATGATAAAAATAAAATGATTTAAAAAATGATCACCCATTAATAATTTAATATTTTAATTTATACGTTTGGCTTGTATTAAATCTCGTAAATTTAAAAAAAAAATTATTTTACAAGCTTTGTGTTTTGAATGATAACACTACTTCATTTGCTTATCTTCTTTATCTATCATATTGTTTTCTTAATGTTAACATTAGTGTTCAATTATGATATTTCTTCTATAGCTTTAACCTTAAATCACGTCATTTTCTTGGTCTTGATTTGATTCAAATTAGGGTTTCATCGTTTCTCGTTACTTATGTAAGAAATGGATTTATTGATGATGAATAAACGAATATTTATAACCTATTTATACAAAAGAAAAACAAAATTGTAATAACTAAAAATAAACACAATTATGGAGAGGCATGTTCTTGGACAGCCTATCCTTCCCCACCAAGCTGTTGATGGCTGCTTCCAGTTGGTGTGTTGGTTGTCACCAGCTGCATCTAATGTTCTTTAACATTCCTCCTCAAGTTAGAATATATGTTAATTATTTCTAACTTGTTAAGTAAGCTTGAGAACTGTGGAAAACTCAAGGATTTGGTAAATATATCTGTTGGTTGCTCTAATGTAGAGATATGATAAGTTTTGATCATTCCAGCTTGAATCTTTTCTCTTACTAGATGGCAATCGATCTCTATATGTTTGGTTCGCTCATGAAACACTGGATTTGATGCAATGTGAAAAGCTGCTTGATTGTCACAATATAACTTGGTTGGTTGGGAGTGTTTGATACCCAAATCATCCAAAATATATCGTAACCAGGTTATTTCGCAACATGCTGCTGCTATAGAGCGATATTTTGCTTCTACACTTGATCGTGAGACTGTATTTTGTTTCTTAGTCTTCCAAGAAATTAGCGAGTTTCCAAGAAACATACAATATCTTGTGGTTGATCGTCGTGTGTCTGTGCATTTTGCCCAATCTGCATCACAAAAAGCATTTAATTGTAATGAACTAGTTGCTGAGAAAAAGAAACATTGCCCTGGTGTGTTCTTGACATATCGTATCACTCGTTGAGCTGCTTCCAAATGTGGTTGTCGTGGTTTATCCATATATTGAATGAGAATGTGCACAACATACACTAAGTTGGGTCTTGTGATGGTCAAGTATATTAATCTCCCAACAACGATAGGATGTGGGATTACTGATGAATTCCTTTTCAACCTTGCTTAGGGATAAATTTTGGTCCATAGGTGAATTGGCAGATTTGGCACCAAGATAACCCATGTCCTCCAATATTTCAAGTGCGTACTTGCGTTGTGACAGAACAATTTCCTTCCTGGAACGTGAAACTTCTATGCCCAAAAAATACTTTAATTCACCGAGATCTTTAAGCTTGAATTGTCTCATGAGATGATTCTTAGTTTCTTCAATGTCTTGTATATTATTTCCTATTATGATTATATCATCTACATAGACAAGAAGAGCATAGAAGGAATTACCACGGGTTCGGACGAACAGTGAGTGATCATACTTGGATTGGTTAAAACCAGTTAGCTTAAGTGTTGTTGATAGCTTGATGAACCACTTTCGTGAGGCTTGTTTGAGTCCATACAAAGATTTATGTAGCTTACATACTCGTGTTTCCCCCTTTCGTCCGAATCTAGGTGGAGGGACATGTAGATATCTTCATGAAGATCTCCATAGAGAAAAGCATTATTGACATCGAGTTGTCGAAGGTGCCAATTTTGAATAGCAGCAACGACAAGGAGAAGCTGAATAGTGACAAGTTTGGCTATTGGTGCAAAAGTTTCTTGGTAGTCAAAACCTTCAATCTAATTGTATCCTTTGGCCACTAACCGAGCCTTGTATCGTTCCACAGAGCCATCAAGATTATACTTGATTTTGTAGACCCATTTACAACCAACTGGTTTCTTGTTTGGATGAAGCTGTTGAAGCGTCCAAGTGCCATTAGTTTCAAGAGCATCCAGTTCTTGTTTCATGGAAAGCCGCCATTTTGGATCATTGAAAGCTTCATCAAAGGTGGTTGGTTCCCTGAGAATCAAAATAGAAGTAGCAAAAGCATGATGCGCAGGTGATAATTGGTCATAGGTAAATACATGAGATAAAGAATAAGAAGTACCTTTGTCTTTGGACGATGTTGAGTGAGACGAAGGGAAGGACCGAGAAGGCAAGGAAGCTTCTACATGATATTTTTGAAGGTAGCTAGGAACATTGGTGGATCGATGAAGCCTATGTGTGACTGGTGTTGGAGGAGTTATGTGTGTGGAAAAGTTGATGATGATGTTTCTGGAGATGAATTTTGAAGATGAAGAGTGTTTGAGTTGATTGTTGGAAGGACACAGGATGTATGATCAAGTGATATATTTGGATTGATTGATTGACGAATGTTGGGTATGTCATCATAAATAGTATCTTCTGATGGAGGAAATAGAGTTGGAGTGTTGACAGCGGAAGTGAAATAAGGAAATACATGTTCATGAAAGATAACATCACGAGACACTAAAGTCTTGCTTGTTTCCAGATTGTAGACACGATAACCATTGATCCCATATGGATACCCAATGAATATGCATTTATGTGACCTAGTATCAAACTTGGTGAGTCGATCATGATGTGTAGACACAAAACAAAGGGAACCAAAAACACGAAGATGTTCATACCTAGGAGTTTTGTGAAAAAGGACTTTAAATGGTGTTTTACCCTTGAGAACAAGTGTTGGAGTACGATTTATAAGGTATGTGGCTGTAAGAATGACATCTCCCCATAATTTTTTAGGAAGATTGGCTTGGAAGAGCAATGAACGAGCGACATTGAGAAGATGACGATGTTTGCGTTCAACAACACCATTTTGTTGAGGGGTAGAGACACAACTAGTTTGATGAAGGATTCCCTTGGTAGAAAACAACTGGGTCATAGAGAATTCTGGTCCATTGTCACTACGAATCATTTTAACTCTGGATGAAAATTTTGTTTCAACAAGATTGATGAATGTGGTAAGAAATGTGCGTGTATCAGATTTAGTATGTAAGAGATAGACCCATGTGCATCTTGAGTAATCATCAACAATAGTGAGAAAATAACGTGCTCCATTAAGTGCTGGAATGTGATAACCACCCCAAATATCGACATGAATCATTTCAAAATGTGCTTTTGTATTGATGGAACTTAAAGAAAATGAATTACGTGTTTGTTTAGCTAATGACCAAATAGAACAATCACTAATGGAACAAAAAAGGTGTGTTGATGGAAAGAGAAATTACACGAAAACTGTTATTAGATAAATGACCAAGTCGTTGATGCCATAGATGAGAGTTGGTGGAAGCAATGTTTGAAACGGAGAAACATCCAGCCTTTGCAGAAATAGTCAGGTAATAGAGTCCTGCTTTCTCAATTCCCATCCCAATCGTCTTCCCTGAGCATTTGTCCTGAACAAAGCACATACTGTTAGTGAAGGTGACATGGAAAAATGAGGTTTGAGTTAGTTTGGCTACTGAAACTAAGTTTAATTTGAAGGAGGGAACACACAAGACATTATGGAGTATGAAATTATTTGAGAAATGTACAGTGCCAATATGTGTGACACGGGCAAGAGAATGATCAGGTAAATGCGCATGCCGATTAGTGACTGGAATGCTGGAGCTCATAAGGTTTTGGGAACAGACCATGTGATCAGTTGCCCCTGTATCAAAAATCCAACGAGTTTCTGAATGGAAAATAGTTGCACATAATGTGTTACCTGAAGAAGTAGTCACTTGACTTTTCATGCTACCTAATTTGGATTGATTGAGAAGTGTAAGGAGCTCTTGATATTGGGCAGATGTAAGGTTGTGGGATGGTGTCTTTATGTCAGAGCAGCTTTCCTGAAAAGTCAGTATGATGAGCTTTGGAAAGGAAGCCATAACTTCTGTTTCTCTTATCTTGAATTGCTTCTTTCTTCCGACACATGTTGATGTCATGTCCATTCAACCCACATAAATTACATTTGAGACACTTTCGGTAGTTTTCAAAATTGTGTCCATTGAGACCACAAAAATCACATTTGAGGTGACTTCGGTAATTCTCAGAATTATGGCCTATATTGTTGCATCTATTGCACTTGAGATGTGAGTTCCTTCGTGGGTAATTTTTGTGAGGATATTGTGGACGACTATCTCTGGCAACAAGTGCGGCAGCTTTTGGCATCCTTCCTATGCTTTGAGTGAAGACATCTATTTGCTTTTCATCTTGAACAATAAGTGAATATACCTTATTTACTGTAGGTAATGGTTCCATGAGCAATATTTGTCCACGTGCTGATGTGTAAACCGTGTTAAGGCCCGTGAGAAACTTTATGGTTCGATGCTTTTGTTGATATTCTTGTAATTCCCTTCCGACATTTCCTCCACAATGTGGAAGAGGACATAGTGCATCACGACTATCCCATAAACTTTTCCATTTGGTAGAGTATTCTCCAATGCTCACACCTTCTTGCATGCAATCATTGATCTCTTGCTCAATGTGGAATAGGTGCACGTTGTTGGTGTGCGAAAAGCGTTCCTTTAATTATTCTCATAGCTCATATGCAGTATCATTATACATGACACTTTCTACAATTTTTGGTGATATGGTGTTGAGGATCCATCCTTTGATAAGAATGTTGCAGTGAGTCCATTATTTGATTTCTGCTTCAAGGTTTGTTGATGGCCTTTTGATTGTGCCGTCAATGAATCCTTCTTTGTTTTTGGTTATTAGAGCCATGAGCATTGCATGACTCCAAATGTGATAGTTTTCTTGGTTTAAGGATTGAGCTACAAGAACCATGCCTGATTGGTCTGAGTGGTGTAGATATAATGAATGGCTAGGGTCATCATACCATTTTGGTAAAGTAGGGTTGGTATTGGTAGTTATAGAATTTTTTTGTTGAATAAATTCGAAAGAACGGGATAGGTTTAAGTGTGTTTTAGACAATAATGACTATTTATGAAATAAATAATGGACTAAAATATACTTTATCTTATAGAAAATGTGTCAAGGATTACAGAACCGAAAATTTTAGCCGTAGAACCGGTCCAAAAGTGGGTGAATGGCGTCTAAAGTGGCTGGAATGGCGGCTGCAACGGTGAAGCACTGAACCGGATGAAGATCGAATCGGACCGGACCGGATGAAGGACCAAACCGGGTGAACGACGCGTCGTTTGTTTCAGCGGCGAGCGAACGACGTGTCGTTGGAGTCGTCTTCCTCAGCAGCTGGTGCGTGTGGCTTCAGCGAGGCGCGTGGAATGCCGATGAGATTAAACAAGGTGCATATGAGCGCATGGAGAGGTATTTTGGCTTGATTTTAATTGCAAATTGCTCGGATTCTTCTGAATAATATGATGGGATGAAATTGAAATTATTTTGTGAATCGGAATTGGTTTTGGAAAAAAACATATTGAGGAAAAATGGGAAAAAAATTCTATGAGCTGAATTTTCTGGGAATTGTTTCCTAAGCTCTGATACCATGCAAGAAATGAATTTATTGATGATGAATAAACGAATGTTTACAACCTATTTATACAAAAGAAAAGCAAAATTGTAATAATTAAAAATAAACACAATTATGGAGAGATATGTTCTTAGATAGTCTATCCTTCCCCACCAAACTGTTGGTGGCTGTTTCCAACTGGTGTGTTGGTTGTCACCAGTTGGATCTCATGTTCTTTAACAACTTAAAATCCTAGTTTAGGCTTTGACGTGTTTTCTCATCCATATTACCTTTCTTATATTTCTCAACAAAGCCCTTTGTTTAGGTTGGAGTTTTGCTTCAAATTTCATAGCTAGTGCATTCATAGCCAACCCATTTTTGCTAAATCGATTTTCTCAAAATTTAATTACAATTTAGCATTGAACCATATGTACATCGCTTTGCATTCCCATCTTTACTAATCATTTCCACCTCCACACAAATGCAATCCTCGTTAACTAACCCCTTGGTAGTTCTTTCTTATATGATGGGTTTTACCTCAAGAAGTGCAAACATATTTTACACAATCATCATTTCCTCCCCTATTTCACATATTACATCCGATATAAATATTATTTGGTTTTCTACTTCTCTATCATAAGTTGTGAATACACAGAGAAAGCTACACAATCTATCTTCTTCTATCAATCATGATGGTTCAATCACCAACTAATCAAATAAGAAACAGAAATACTAATTCCCATTTTGTTCCTAATGATGTTATTGGTGAATTAGTTACATAAGCTAAAAACTTAATTTGATCTATCTCTGAAATTGAATTAAAAAAAGTTATGGAGGAATATGTCTTTACAGGAGTCACCAAGCTAATTGGTAAAATATTTTCCAACCATTATATTCAAAATTCTCAAGTTCATAATGCTTTCAATAAGCATGGAATTTACAAGTTGATGTGGTTATAGTTTCAAAGAATATCTACTAGAATATTTACTCATTTTCTTTCACACTCACTATTGATCAAGATAAAAATTTGCACACACGTATATGATATATAAACAATAATCTATTGGTTTTGAAAGAATAGAATCATTCTTTTAACTATTCAAGAGCAAAGATTTCATTCTACTATTTTTTGGATCAAAGCTTGTGGTATTCACCTTGTTGGTATGATAAAATCAAATGTTACAATGTTGGCTACTCTAGCAAAGCAATTATTACAAGTTGAAGACTCTAATGAGGAATTAATTGTGAATCTACCTCTATTTTGGAGTGGATGTTTCACCTAATCAACCCATTGTTGCTGGTTGTTTGGTATCTAGGAAAAACTTGGATGGTTCTTCCATTTCATCTAAAAAAAATTGGATTGATTTTAAATAAAAATGCTTGCCAAGCTTTTGTATTCTGTGTGGATTGGTCACTTATAATATCAAGGATTGTTCTTTAACAAAATGCAAAAAAATTCAAGTCCCTTCCAATATTTTTATTCCAATTTTTGGAGAATATATTAAAGTTGATTTTGAGAACCCTTCTTTTATTGCCCAACATTGGGTTTCTTAGCTGATGACTACCCAGTTACACCCTACCCTGCACCTATTATCTACCATAACCAACCTGTAAACATACACTTACCTTTGAATTTACCATCTGATAGTGCAAATGACAAAAATGCATCATATTCTGTTGCACAACAAGAAACTTTTTCTCAAAGAGCTAACAGAATCTACAATAAAGTTTAAACTATCATTCAAATGGTTAAATCCTCAGATATTACTAACTTCGTAAAGTGTGTTCATGAATGGATTTTTCACTTTAAAAGTAATTCTATTGATGATAATCTTAGATACAAGATTTTGTCTCGACTTATTAGTTTCGACTTGGACATTAACATGAATTCTATTCATATGAAACTAAGACGAACTCAGGCCCTCTGCCTTGCTAGCTCTGTTTACTATAAGACATTTTTTCATGTCTTATCTTTAACTGAACATGTCTTTCTTGAAATGTTTCAATTTCATTTTGTCATTCTCAATTAGGGTATAGAACATTCTCGATCTTCCTTTTCACACCCACTAACTACTTATCTTATATCTAATTTACCCACTGCTCTACTTATGGTTTTATTTACCCATTAATTCTCCAACTCATCACACCAATGTTGCATTAAATCCTTTCACTGCTTCAATTTATCGTTTATTGAAATCTGCCAACCAAGTTGCTCCTGCTGTTATATCTCGTACTAGAGTAAGTCGGTTTGGATGGATGTATCTAAAATTGTCCATAAATGTTAATAATGTGCAAGATTTATTAGAATTAATACAATCTATAGCATTCGAATCAAATCAATCCAATATTTTCCGCTTACATTTTTATTTGTTTGAATTGGTTCTTGTTTTTATAAAATCAACTTATATTGAATTGATTTAGTTTTCATTTCTTAAAACATTTTAAATATCAAATAAAATCATATATATTTATTTTTATATTTATACGTTTATTACATATATATTTTTTCAATTTTATTTATTGTTTTCTTAGTCTTTATCATTTTTCTACTATTTTCGTAAAAACTCATCACCAAGAGACATTTCATCACTTCTTACTCCTCACTCATTACTAATAACAGTGCACTAACTTTTCATGATGATTCACCCGGTTAAACCTTTATAATTGATCATTTGTAGTATTTATTAATCTTTTTTATCATCTAAGATATTTAAAATTATATTATAATTTTGAAACTTTAAATTTAAATTACTTAAATTTAATAATATTATTTAAACGGATGAAATCTAAAATCTTCAATTTTTTTGAATTATAATCAAATTAATATTTAAAATATTAAATTTTATAATACAATAGTTTAAAAATAATCAATATTTAAAATTTATTAGTTTAAGTTAATTGTTATGTTTTAATAAAAGATCATATTTATTTGATTCCAATTTTTATCTAAAACTAAATCAACTTATATAGCATCTTTAATCAAAACGTCTTCATTTGTAGGGGGTGTGAGTGAAGATTTTCTACTTGTGTTGGAGAATATATGGCTTCGAGTTTTGATTTAATTAAAAACTTTCTGAGTGATATTGGGCCAGTTGATAAGGAAATGATATAGGTTAAAAAGTAAAATGGATAATAATAAAGATAAGTAATTATAAGATATATTTTAAATAAGAAAAAATTATTAACTTATATTTTTGATTATTTAATAAACTTTAAATTTTAAGAACTAAATTATAAATATTAAACTTTAAACTTTAAATTAATTATATTTAAAATTATTTTAATATATCAATTATTAATTTTTTCATTTTTAAATATCTATTATGTTAAATCTTTTATTAGGAAGGACAATATAATTGAGACGATTATATAATAATGGCGAATAACTTGGTTGGTTTAGTAAAATGGAGAAAGTTTGGGAACTTTCTTTTAACGGGATTTTCTAAATCGTCAAATTAGCTTCTTCTTTTTCACCCAATTCTATGTTACTCTTAATATAGTATAGTATAAAGAATACGGAAAATATATTTTAGACGCCATTACTATTAGCGTAGCAAATTATAATAAAATATTACAATTATATAAGATTTGAACTCACAACGAGCACCACCGTTTCTAGCATACTAGTGAGTTACAGACTATTTTTCACCATTTATTCTCGAACAACTAATAAAGCAATAACTATTTTTTTTTTAAATCAAACAATATTTTATATACTTTAAAACTCATGATTTAAAATAAAATATTACAATTAAAATACTAAATAAATCACAATATAACAATAACTCACACAGATATTCCTGTCTCATATATAACCTGGAGCAGCTTTTGTTTGGGTCATGATATATATAACCTGGAGATTTTCTTTAAATTATATATAAAAACAAATCATTCTAGTTTAGAGTTAAAAAAATTAATAAAATAAAATAACGAAACCATGTGATGCATAAAACAATTGTGGTTATGATCATAATTTTTTTATCAATATATCTTATTTATTTATTTTAACTGTATATTTTAACTTCAATAAGTAAGGTGTAATTAAAAAAATTAAAGAAAAATAGATAAAAGTTAAAAATGATCAATATATTGTTATTATGCAATCATTTTTTTAAATAATAATAAAACTAAATAAAAAACTTAAATATTATTTTTAAAATA
Source organism: Hippophae tibetana (assembly GCA_037013495.1). Classification (NCBI taxonomy): domain Eukaryota; kingdom Viridiplantae; phylum Streptophyta; class Magnoliopsida; order Rosales; family Elaeagnaceae; genus Hippophae; species Hippophae tibetana. The sequence goes on from CM072801.1 coordinate 1,783,142, forward strand.
ATTATTAAGAAATATTGCAATAACTCTCTCTATTTATAATCAAAGCAAGGCTATATGATCGATCCAAAGCCTCTCAAGTCTAAAAATTTTCTTGTACGTTCACATTTTATGATACTTGTAAATTACTAACATTATTATAAACTATTAAAGGTTCTACTAGTTGTACTATCTTATGATCTTTGTGTACGTATTTGAGTAAATAAAATCTTAGTGACACAAAATATAAGATTAAAAAAGAGGAGCAAATAAAATCTTAGTGACGCAAAATATAAGATAAAGAAAGAGGAATGAGGATATGGTTAAAACTCAAAAACCATGCACTTAGCCTTCCTCGGATACTAACTCAAATTTCCCATTTTATATATTTAGTTAGTGATATTTTAATACTATTATTATTATATAAAAAATTCATTAATAAATTATTATTATGATAATAACCATTTGAGTTATATTTGAAAAATAATAATTTGTGTTATAACAACTACATAAAAATGTTATATAAGTCCATCATATTAGATTATTTGTATTTTTAGTTTCTTATATTTAAAATTTATTATTTAGTCTTCTAATTATTGAAAAATATGTCAATTAAAAATAAATTATATTATTTTAATAATTTTATATTAAAATATTATTATTTTTTATCAATTGAGTTTTAAACAATAATAAAGTACCAATAAACTTGTTGCTCAAACATATATAATTTATTTAAATATATAGAAAGTTTGAAATTCGAACCCAAATATAAGTGCATAAATAATGTAATTATTTTAAAAAATAATAATAAAGTGAATTAACATGAAACAAGTTTACAAAATATTAATTTTAATATTTTATTAATTTTTAATTTTGTTAAACATTAATATATATTTAAATAATTTTTTGAAATTGACTTTGTTACGTGCACACAACATATTCAAAACTCTAAAATAATAGACATGTTTGATATAAATATGTAAGAATTTATAAATATATGATCATATTTGTAACAAATATATATAATTTTAGATTTTTAAATAAGTTATAGTCATGTTTGAAGCTTTATAACATTATAAATATGTTCATAACATAATAAAACATAATAAATCCATGCTATTATTGTTAACTTTATTCGTAAATAATTTATATTAAATGTCGATTCTATTCACTAAAAATGAAGTTTTAATTTTTTAATAAAAAATAAAAATATTAAAATAATATAAATTATTGATAATTAAACTATTTTTTATAAAATAAAATATCAAATAAGATCATTTATGATGTTTAATATCTTAAATTAAAAATAATGTTATTTAATTTATTAACTTTAATTTTATTACCGAATTTAAAATTTAAAATATTATTTAAATAATATGATTTATATTTAATTAATATTATTTTAAATTTTAAAAAATTAAATAATATAAACAATTTAATCTAAAAAAAATTAGATAAAAATTAACCGATTTAAATAATATTATTTTTAATCTAATAAATAAGAATGTAATAGATACGTATGATAACTCACATTTAAAAATAATAAATAAAGGAATGTAAGAGATACGTATGATAACTCACCATTAAAAAAATCACGTACCAAATCGTCGTCTCCTAGGAAGATAAAGGAGAGAAAGAGAAAGTGACAGGTAGAGAGAGAAGCAAAAAGAAGACAAAAAGAAGAAGAAGAAGCAACCTCCGAAACAAAAATGGCACCAAAGAAGACAAAAGGCGTTATCTGTTGAGACGACTGACGACCACCAGCTCTCTACCCCTATTTCTATGCTGCCACGTGTAACTGACACTTCCCTTCTCTCCAATCTCAATCCCTTTAGGCTTTTAGCTTTAGCCGTTATATTTCTTTATTTATTTGCACCACACCTCTCTGTTTTAGCCTCGAACCAAGCAACTCCAATCATATAAATATATATCTCTTTCTCCAAAAGCCAAAAAGAAAAAAACACAGATTTTGTATAATCACTTTTGTGATGGATCACGCGGCTGATGCTCATCGTACGGACTTGATGACCATAACCAGGTTCGTGTTGAACGAACAGTCAAAACATCACGAATCCCGTGGCGATTTCACAATCTTGCTCAGTCACATTGTTCTTGGCTGCAAGTTTGTTTGTTCTGTTGTCAATAAGGTTCTTCTTTCAGTAAATTTATAAGATTTGTTAAATTATTTGATGAATTGATTCTAAATGTTGTTATATTTTTATAAAATTTTGAAAATGGATGTCTATTGTGTAGGCTGGTTTGGCCAAACTGATTGGACTTGCTGGAGAAACAAATATCCAGGTGATTCTTTGATGGTTCCTAAAAATCTTTATTGGTGTAATGGGTATCCATAACTTTTGGTTAATTTTATATTTGAACTCTGTTTTTTTTTGTATTAATTTGTTAATTGGGTATCTATCCATGATGTGAAATTAAATAAAGAGTATATGTTGTTTTTTGGCTCAAGGGTGAAGAGCAAAAGAAGCTGGATGTGCTCTCAAATGAAGTCTTTATTAAGGCTTTGGTTAGCAGTGGCAGAACTGTAAGTCCCTTGAGTTGAAATATCTCAGTTACTAATTAAACTCCATATATATTGAAGAGTTTTAGTTTTACCTCTCTTTTTTATGTTTTATTTTTTTCCCACAAATTGGATTGTTTTTCAGTGCATCCTTGTTTCTGAAGAAGACGAGGAGGCAACATTTGTGGATCATTCGAAGCGTGGAAAGTTACTATCCGAGTCCCTTTGTACCTTATAAAGCTTTTTCAAAATGTTCATGTTATGTCAGTTCTATATGGTTTTTTAAACTTCCTAACGGGTGCAGGTACTGTGTTGTTTTCGATCCGTTGGATGGGTCTTCTAACATTGATTGTGGTGTTTCAATTGGGACGGTATGATTTCTATTCATTCAACTCACAAATCACAATATATCATCTTCTTGTTATTGAATTAAACAATTATACACTCGCTGGCACAATGCTTCAAGTCTATGCCACTAAAGTGGCTTCAGGAAGCATATACCATTGGACTCTAAGTCAATTGAAAGTTGTAGCATTGACATACCACGTGTCACTAGTATGTTGGAAGCAGCCCTTACTATTTACTTGGGAATGAATTAAATGTGTTCTTCTCTGTGTCTAGATATTTGGGATTTATATGGTGCAAGATGCCCATGAACCAACCCTAGAAGATGTCTTGCAACCTGGGAAGAATATGGTTGCAGCAGGCTATTGCATGTATGGAAGCTCTTGCACGGTATAAAATATATGAAAACATCACCTCTTTTTTCATATCGTTGTTCCTGTGTAGACAAATATGGTGTTTGCGAAGCAATTGTCCTCCCTCGGTTCAAATCTTTTCCGATCTGATAAGGAGTATATGCAAGTAGTGTTCATGTGTTTTCTTTGTCTAGCGTGAATTTTCTAGGACATTGATATATTCGTTTTGGTAATTATTCTATTATTTTTCATCACAGCTTGTGTTGAGCGCTGGAAGTGGAGTCAATGGATTCACTCTTGATCCATCTCTTGGGGAGTTCATATTAACTCACCCAGACATCAAGGTACATTTGTTATTTCAATAGATTTGTAAGTTATTGATAGCTTCTTAAAAGAGTAGTGCTTATTATGTATCAAGTATTCAAATGACTTATTGATTGTGTATAAAGTTGGAATGTGAGATGATAAAGTAAATGCATACTACTTACTAACAAGGGGTCAATTAGATTGTGACATTTGAATTGATGTATATCAAGTTGTAATAAAAACATTTTTCTAAAATGTTCATAACTATTTCTAATTTCTTTTGAATTTTTATTTTTTCTTAAGCGATTCTTCTATTAAGTTGCAAAGATAAGGAATAAAAGCTTTTTTGATTGTGGGTATTGATCTGAGCTGCCAATTTCATTAGGTGACTCATCTCCTCTATTTTCTTTTCTTATCCAGAACATTTTAATTCAGAATTTGAGCGGAAGCGTATTTGTCTTAAAGGGCTAATGGAATATATCTGTTTATTGCATATTTTATTATGAGTATACTTTTCTTCCAGCATATATTCACATATGCTTTCCTGCACAGATTCCAAAGAAAGGGAAAATCTATTCGGTAAATGAAGGAAATGCTAAGAATTGGGATGGTCCAACAGCCAAGTAAGTAATGTTAAGCTCCATCTTCACAGATCTCTCTGCAAATTCCTGACCTTTTTCTACTTTTAGGTATGTGGAAAAATGCAAATTCCCTACAGATGGTTCATTGCCAAAGTCTCTAAGATACATTGGAAGGTGATGATTTTGGCTTTACCTCCTAGCACTTCAACTAAGCTTTTAATTATCTCATGAATAATTTTACTCTTTTATTTATGTGCTTTCATTTCGTTTTATGATGCAGTTCTGATATCATATTTGTTTATTATCATGGTAACAGTATGGTGGCTGATGTTCATCGTACATTGCTTTATGGTGGTATCTTTTTGTACCCTGCTGATAAGAAGAGCCCCAACGGAAAGTTGCGGTACGTTAAGTGCAAACCTAGCTTCTCTTTTTTCTTGGATTGAATGCACCACCCATCCCCGTATTACTTTAACTCCATCCATTTATGTTTATGAATAATTCATTCAATTTAGTTTACATAATGTCAAATCTCCAACCTATTTTGTCCAATTAAATGGAAGTCAACGGCATCAACCTTTGCAAATTTATCTTACAACTTATCAAGAGTTGATGTTCGTTTAATTGGACAAAAATCTTTAAGTGGACTAAATAGTTTGTAGATTCTTTAATTTAGAAATTTTTATTGGGACAAAAATGGACGGAGGATAATAATAAGGCAATGGGGTATTTGATTATCATTTCTCGAAAAATGAATGGAGAATAATAAGACGAGCATGAAGGGTGTATTTGATACCTGTTTTCTCTGTAAATGTCGGTGAAAAACTTGGTTCTGTAGTTAGTTACTATGCGTATAGTAACTGACGATGTGAATTGAACAATTCTAGTGTTCTGTATGAAGTCTTCCCTATGTCATTTCTGATGGAGCAAGCAGGAGGTCAAGCTTTCACCGGCAAGCAGCGGGTATGCTCTATTTGTTATGATGCTAATTCAAATGGACAACTTTTCTATGGTATTCTAATACTGTAAGAACTAAAAGACTATGAAAGCTGAAAAGAGAAATTGTTAAGCAAAGCTAACTCATATTTAAAACCTACATTTTGACAGGCACTTGACTTAGTTCCAGAGAAGATACATGAGCGATCTCCAATATTCCTTGGTAGCTATGATGATGTCGAGGAGATCAAAGCACTCTATGCTGCTGAAAACTAGAAGGAATGTGCATGTGGTTCTTATTACCCTACACTAATTACTTATGTTTTGATTGCTGTTTGGAGATAAGACTCGATGTTTAATCATCTCTCTGTAATTGATTATTAATAAACAGAGTTCTAATTTTTAATACTATGGGTGGATAAGAAGAAAGCTTCTTACCACGTGTTACCCTAGTTGATTCGTCCAAGAACTGATTTTAGGAAGGAGTTATATTATCTACCCCCTAATTTGACTGGCCTTAAAAGGAAAGAAGCTTCTTATTAACCCCAAGGGACTACAATGTCATTTCCAATTTCTTTTCTTAGTGTTTTCAAGTATTCTATATGGGTAAATGGGGTTTTTTAGGCATCTTCATAGTAGTGAAAGGATCTTATAGTTTTTAATAAAAGTGTACAAAAATTCTATAGTTATTAAGTGATATACAAAAATCCTATAACTTTCAAAACAAGTGTCTACTGGTCTCAAATTAACAATTTTTTTTATGAAAGCAAGTCTTTAAGCTTAGCATATGATCACATTTTAAAAAATATTTTTAAAATTAAAAATTAATAAAAAAATTAATTAATCTTTAATCTCCATAAAAATAAAACTCAAATTAATGATTAATGTGTTTTCTTAAAAAAAAAACTATAAGAATTTTGTAAATCATTTTGATAACTATGAAAACTTTTATCGAAAGTAATAAATTCTTAGTATCCTTCACCCTCAAACTAATACCTAGATCGGTGTCTTATGTGTGAATCACACAATTGCTTTCCTTTAATCATAGCCATTAGGCACTATAATATTTAGCAACATAGGCAGCTCCTATTACTTCAGTTTATATTATTATTTATTTATGACTTCAATGAAGACGAATTTTAGTTGAATCTTTTGCAGCAATTATTTATATCACTCTTAATACCTTACCCCACGTTTGGTTGGAGGGAATGGAATCGAATCAGAATTGATTCCTTTCATTTTGTGTGTTTGGTTGGACGAGCAGAATGGAATCTGATTACTAAAAGAGAAGGAATCACAATTCCTTCTCACACCTTTGGTAATCATTATTCCATTCCCATCTAAACTTTTTTTTTTCAATTTTACCCTCACCTAAAATATAACCTTAAATTCAAATCCCAAATTCTCAAACCCTAAACCCTAAATCCAAAATTTCAAAATCTTAAATCCAAAATTCTCAAACCCAAAATTCCAAAACCCTAAACCCTAAACCCAAAATTCCAAAACCCTAAACCCAAAATTTCAAAACCCTAAATCTAAATCTTAAAATCCTACAACCTTAAACCCTAAACCTCAAATCCCTAAACCCTAAACCTTAAAACATAAATCCCAAATCCCTAAACCCTAAATCCCAAATTCCAAATCCTAAAACCCCAAATCCCTAAACCCCAAATCTCCAAATCTCTAAACCCTAAACCTTAAAACATAAATCCCAAAACCCAAAACCCTAAAACATAAATTCCAAAACCCTAAACCCCAAATTCTAAATCCTAAAACCATAAACCCTAAACCTTAAACCTTAAAACCCTAAAACCCTAAACCCTAAATCTAAAATTCTAAAACCCTAAACTATTTTTAGAAAAATAATAATTTTAACCCTAAACCTTAACCTACAAATATAACTCATATCCTAAATCCCTAAACCCTAAATCACACATCCCAAACCTCAAAACCCTAAACACTATTTAGAAAAATAATAATTTTAATAATATATTTCTTTTTAATTAAGTAGTACTTATTTAGAAAAATAATGATTTCAATAATGTATTTTTTCTGACGAAAAAATAGTAATTAAATGACATTATTTGAACTTTACAGCATGTAGGAGTATTAAGGTCATTTACAGCTTTTTTCATTCCATTCCAGTAGCAAACCAAACACTATAATCCTAATTCTGAGCTTGATTCTAGTGGTCAAACCAAACAAAATTGTTTTCTTTCCATTCCATTCTGATTCCGATTCCGATTCCATTCCACGAACCAAACGCCACCTTATTTCATAAGTTGAGAACGCTGCGTCACAAGATTAAGCGAAGGAGATTACTATTTCTTGCAGGGATTTGAAAGATAATTAAATCAGTTCGTTTCCTTAAAGGATGGTAATGGGTCAGCTCAGTTCAAATTCAAACCAAATTAACCCTTAGAGCAACTTGAACATGAACCATTTTAAATGGTTTCAGGTTCAGTTTGGTATGAATATTACCCGTGGGTTAGTGACCTAAACTGTCTATTTTAACTTTAAAAAAAATTGTAAAAATACTCAAAATATTAATAACAAAACAGATAGAATCCAACCAAATCTGAAACCCAAACCGAACTAATAATACAAATAACGGAACATGCACTTAACTACTTGAGACCCAAAATAGTCTGCCCTAAACGAACTTGATACTCAGGGCACCGACCCATTGAGTCAAAGTGTCATTGCTACCCCAAAGTACACTAAAAACGGGCATTTTTATTTCAATGAGATGATCGTCATTTGTTAACAAGGCGTCAAAAATATAGATGATCTACAGTGACTAAGGGGAAATTCTTTTGTAATTGCATACATGTTAGTTTTCTTAGTATTAAAATTTTCATACATATTGGTATTTCTTTTTATTAAAATTTTCATAATGTTGACAAATTTAGATAAATTTAGACTAAAAATACGAACACTACACAAACATGATACAGTAATGATTAACATAATACGATGGATGCCTCCAACTATGATCAGATCGCTGAAAGAAAGTGATCATGGGGGGAATGGCAGCTTTGCTAAAAAGCACAACACAATAATGACGGACTGCATGTTAACATAGTGTTATCCAAGGTTTGTAGACTTTACAGAAAACACATAACATGCTACAAAAGAAGCTAGCATTCTGATATTCGACATATTTCATTGCTTTAGTCATCTCAAAGTACTATGAACTCCTTGTCCTAGATATCAGAATATCCAAAAATCTATTCATTTAAGAAGACAAGTACATTACCACAGTCTCAGTTCAGCTGAACTGAGATTCATGGTTTCCTCTGTAAGAGGATCAAAAATCAAGCTGTTCTCAATGGAGGTGAAACAAGAATGACACCGTCTCCTCTAACAAAGAGAAAGGGAACCATACGTCTTGTGGTCTGAAATGATAAGAGAATGAGCCATCCGTAAATAAACACATAAGTAGTGCACTTTAGTTAATCTACTATTTCATTTATGAGCACTTTAGTCATTTTAGGTCAATTTTGATGATTTTAATCACCTTTTTCCACTTATTTTTAAGCCTTTTAAGACATTTCCTCTTCAAACATTTACCAACCCCTGCTAGTAAGATTCAATTTGATCAAACTTAATTTTTTTTACCAAAAAAATCAAAATTGACAAGAAATGACTAAAACATCAAAAAATACAACAACAAGATAATTAAAGTGTACTAAATTTAAGAAATGTGACTACTGTGTCAAATTTGTGAAAATAAACTAACTAAAAGTGTCATGCTACCCATATAGAAAAGCAAGAATTCCTTTTCATTTCATATCTGCTTTCTCTTTTTGCTGGTTTTACCAGGGTAAACTCTGTTAATGGATTTCAGAGGTTTGGTTTCTGATCATTGATTTCAGCATACATTCTTGTAGTTTTGAAAGCCAAGAATAAAATCCATACAGGAATTTTCAATTGCAGAGACACATTATTGTCCACGAACAACATTGGATGTCAATGGAACTACAAGAATTTAAAATGGGGCAACCAAGAAATCACAAGAGTCATGTCTAATGATTCTACATGCTGATTCACAACTATCTACAACTTGTTTAGGTACCACATTTTTTTTTCTCAATGCATCTTTACAAGTTAAAACAAATAGATTAAGTAGAACGCATATGAAATAACTTACCCGGACAATCTCTTCATATGTTTCATCGTCAATTTCTATGGTTGTAACTATTTCTTCAACATCACCAAGAATCATATTTAAATGCTGATCATATGCCTGCAAGAAAGAGATTTCTTATTACGTCTTTATAATGTATTCTGCAACAAGTGAATATGAAATCAGGATAGGTACGCATTTTCTAGAATAGTATTTTTCTTATCTTTTGACATGGAGACAAGTATAATAAATATATATTCCTACAGGTTCTTCAATAATATATTGGGTGAGATGCCATACAGATCCATTAAATTAGGCCATTTTTATCCTTTAGTCCCTTAAATTATAAATGGTATCATTTAGTTCCTTAGTTATGGAAAAGATGACCAATTAAGAACATTATATTATTCTATACATTTTTTTTATTAAAATATTATTATTTAATGTCAAGCGATCAAAATATGATTAAATTAAGAATCTTTAACGATGACAAAAATAAAATTTAATATGAAATTGTTTAAGAAAAAATCAACAATAAAAATATTCAAAGTTTCAAACAAAAAATTATTTAAATATACATATTTCAATTTTTAATAAAATTTAAAAAATCAATAAAATATTAAAATAAAAAAAATAACAATTAAAAAATATTAAAAAAATAATATTTTGTGATTTCTTTTATATTAATTGTTATTTTACCATTGTAAAAGACTTGTTTTAAATGTATTTAATCACTTGACAGAAAAATAATTAAAATAATATATTTTATCTTTAATTAACCAATTTTTTCATAACTAATGGACTAAATGTCATCATTTATAATTTAAAGGAATAAGCAAGTAAGCTACACAATGACCTAATCTGAGAGGATTCGGTGACATTATTCTCTAATATATAAAAACTGCATTTCAAGAGTAGGTTATATAAGTTTACGTTATGCTCTTTATACAACCAACCAATCAGATGAATGGCAAACATAAAAATCCAATATTATGCTAGTAACTTTGTTTGCCTAGAACTGAGGAAAATGACACATAAGGCATTTCTGTTATTATGTCATTATGTGCAGTTCAGCTATCAAATTGACAATAACAATTTTTTTTGGCATATCAACAAACTTAGAAAATGTTTAACACACCCTGATCAATCTATACTGCAGAAAATCTCCTCAATTAAAGGCCATGTATCTATAAAATTTTCTTGCTTAACCATATTTCAGAAAAAACTTCCAATATACGAGGTTAGAAAAAAGAAATGTTCATAACTATGCCGTTTAAATTATCTCTTTTGTTTGAATTCCAAGTGCAGATGATAGGAATGTGATTACTACCAAGAGTTCAATAATTATGAAAATAAAAAAACGCGAACAAATTAAGTAAAATGTAGACACCAAGTAGAGCAGATGGGTTGTATCGAAGATACTGATTTTCCAATAGAGAAAAAAAAAACCAAACTTCTGCAAGTCGAGACAGATAAACCCTAATTGGAAAAACCCAAAAAGAAGTAAAGAAGAGCATAAAGATTCAAACTTTAACTTAGAAACATGGTTAGGAAGACAAAGGAACAGAGAATCGGAAAAAAGAGAAGGAGAATAAGTACATGGAGCTTGCCGCGGAGCTCACGGTCGGAACGGAGCTTGACATAGATGCGCTCGTCGAGGCTGAGCCTTATCAGATCCAACGGCTCCTTCACTGCGCTTTCTTCTTCGCTCGCCATATTCCTTTTCCCTCCTCTCTCTGAATTCAAAAGGGTTTGGCAGTTTCTAGGTTTCTATATCTCAATGGATTTAGGACTTCATAATACATGGTTATAAACTGGAAGCCTCGGAAAGTAGCAGCTGGACCTGGATCAAACTTCTAATGTCAAAGTCCAACCACGTGCCTTCAAGGCTTCGTATTTGAACTTATTTTTCAAAATATGTGTTTATCTTTTATAAAACCAATCATTTTATATTTAATTTTATTTAAATCGTTTATATTTTTTTTCCTTTCTACAGGACACATTTCTTTTCTTTTCGATTACATATTTTTAATTCAATCGACTAAGATTTTTAAACCGTATAAAAATTCATAAAATTGTTAATCAATCCATCCAAATAATTAATCTAATGATAATAAATAAAAATATTTATAATATTTATAATATTTATAAATTTTACTATAATATTATTTTATATCTTATACCTTTATATATCATATTTTGTTAATTTTGAAAATAAAAATATTTACTTAAAGTTATAAGTTTGTAACATGTAATTTTAGCTCAAAGTTAACATGAATTTAATGGAAATCATTTAAAATATTATTATTTTTATTTAATTATTAATCTATGAAGTCTTCTAATAATAATAGAGTTATTTATTCTCATTGGGTTTTTTAAAAATACATTAAAATATTATATATTTTTCCACATATTTGTATACTTATTTATTTAAAAATAAAAAATATATCTTTTAATTTTCTATCATTTATAATATTATAAGTTTTATTTTAATCATTATTTTAAATTCCTTATTCAGTCCTATATAATTAAAAAAATTATTTTTATTAAATTTAATTATTATTATTTTATTTTATTTCACGTACATATTTATTTTATAAATAAAACATTATTTAGGATAGTAATCTAAACATAAAATAAAAATAAATGGAAAATATTAAATATATCAACTTATAATAATTTCAATCCACACGTCGAAAGAGGAATGCCAATGATTATAAAATCATAAAATAATAAGATTTTAGTTTTAATTCAAATTTATTTAATGTATATATGTTTTATAAATCATCTATATAAGTTAAGTATGGGTGTGGGTGTGGGTGTGGGTGTGTACGTTTTGTCAGTTCTTTGTATATTTTACAAACCAATTTTATTTTGAATTTTTCAAAATCAAAATTTTAACAGACATATAATGTTCAAAAATTAACCTACAAAGTTAAGTTAATTTTATGGTTTTCTACTTATGATTTTTTTATACAAAATTAAACTTAATGGCTTGCTTCAAAATCACAATTTTAACATATATATATATATATATATATAACTTTGAAAAATTAACATACAAAGTTAATTTTATGATATTATACTTATAATTTTTTATAAAAAAAAATAAACTTAATTGCTTACGAATATGCTATCAGATAAAATTTAACATAGAGTAATTAAACATACAAGATAAGGAAAACTTTTGACCTTTAAGAGTGAAAAAGTATAAGAGGTTTGAAGATTTGTCTCTTGTTTAGCGGGTAAATTTTACTTTTTATCTTTTTTGTTATAGCCATTTTAAATTTTATCTATATAATATTTTTTTATTTAATAAAAAAATTTGAGTGATTAAAAAAAAAGATAAAGAGGTTAAAAAATTAATGAATTAAATTTATATAATATTGTGATTTTGATTTATGTCCCACATTTAACATTTTATTAAATATCTATTTTAGTTAGTCTCCAAAAAGGGTTTTATAACCACGAATTTTGTTTAACCTTTTTAATTCCAATGATTAACATTTTCACAACTTTTTTTTATTGTTTAAGTTTCTTCGTAAGATTTTTATTTTCTTATTTTAGACCTATAAGACTTAAATTTAAATCATTAATACGTTCAAATAGTTCAAGTTTTTCTATTTCTAGCATGACGGAATTTACTTCATAAGATTTCAATTTATCATTTAATTTGATTACTTTTACAAAAAAATTATCATTTTTTTTCCTACAACCTACTAAATCTATAAATAGTTTATCAAAGTTATTAGTGTTAAATTTATTTAGTAGAAATTTAGAATCATTTTTCTCAATATCTAAATTGATGTAAAACTTACTAGAGTATCTACCAATAACTACAATAACGTCAAAAACTTAGTGCTACTATTTTCTAATTCACTTGGGGTGTCATTGTCACTTTATGAGTCACTAAGTATAGCATTGAAAGATCTTACAATGTTATTCTTTCTACAAAATGACCATAATTAATACATTCAAAATATTATGGTCTAGTGGGTTGGGATTTCTTACATTCATAACTCATAGGTTTGAGTTTTCTTGGATTATGATCCTTGGTATGACTTGATTACTCTTTGCTTTGTGGATTCTTCTTATTGAAGATTATCTTGAGTCTTCTAGCTATGAATAATAATTCTTTATTGTTTTTGATAATTCTTTATTGTTTTTGTCATTCTGATTGTCACCATCATCAGTCATGGTAGTTTTGAAAATGACACATTTGCTCTTTTATAGATGTTCAAAAGCTTATCTCAAAGTTCCATTTTCTTTCATCCTAAGGTATTCAAACCTAGTGATTAGCATGCAAAGTTTTGTTCTTTTAACCTATATGGTGCTCTAATGGGAAATTTTTAAAGTATCCCAAGCATTTTTGGCAATATCAACATAAAAAATATGATGAAATTTATCAACAGACACAACATTAAAATAACATTAATACTCTTTTGGTTCCAATTACTACTAGTTTTATCTTTAGTAGTCTAAATTATGATAACATTATTTCTGGTAATTGTAGGTAGTTTCCAATTATAAATAACATAGTTCCACACACTCATCTAGAAAATGTAGAAAGGCTCTCATACGAGCCTTCTAATATGGATACTCGTTTTGATATCAATTGAAATTTTTTTAGTTATAGATTTAATTAACCTAAAAAGAGTTAAATAGATAATTAATCGAATTATGACAAATTAAAAATTTTCAAGTAGCACGACTTGTAATCTTATGTAAATAAAATAATGCAAAATAAATAAAACTTGACACACGATAATTTAAGTGCAAATAACCTAGGCCACAATAATGACCTAAAAGAAAAACCATCAATCCATTAGACCACCTAACTATTCACTATGAAAATTAATGTTCAATTACAAGATCATAACTTAAACTGCGTGTCACAAATAATGCCCTCAAATAATCTACTTACAAACCATCGTTTCTTTCATAGTATTCACAAGATAGGTAAGATCCAGACCAATAATGGTCTTATAAACTCAAGTCATACGAGCAATCGAACTCGTTCAACTAACACTTGAAAAGTTAGCATAAATAATATAAGTGTAAAGTGTGTCATAGAGTAGATTCAATAATAAAAAACTCTAGCTAGATGATTTAATAAATAATAAGTTAAATCAAAACCAACTAGCAAACTTTAGAACAAAAGTTGAAGTACATGATAGTAAAATAAATAGGTTTATTAATTAATTAAACACAACCACACAATGTTTGATAGATCAATTCAAGAAAAAACCTAACAGAATATGATTCAGTTTTTTTAAAAAAAAATTAAGGAAGAAAACATAAGATGAAAAGATTTAATACAATTGTGGTTAAGAAACCAAGAGGCATTAGGTTGTTTAAATATGATAAATTGAAACCTTAATGCTAGATCAAAGACCAATTATCAATCTATCCATCAAATAATTCATAAACTAGTAAATTATAGGGATAATATGGTAATTGAAATATTTAACTCATGTAAAAAATTAGGTTATAAGTTAATGCCCTAACTGCTCGATCAATCAAACCAATAAGGTCAATCGATTGAAATCATTTTCGATTGATCCAGTCTTTTAATTTATCAAACTCAACTTTGATCGATCTACACAAATTTGAAAATGAACCCTAGACGACATAGATTGTATACAATTGATACTCAATAGATCTACCTCTTTGATCGATCTGATCACTACTCGATTGATCAAGCAACATATATATTAAATGCTCTTAAATGCATAATATGTATTCTAACATGCTTAAGAACAAGTATATGCCTGAAATATGTTTACTAAAAGCTTGGAAGTTTCTTTGGTTTAAATAGTGATCTTGAAAATGCTCTTAAAAACTAATTTGTATATAAATGTTTTGTTTACGAATATCACAAACTCTTATAAACCTTGCAACAAGAAACAAATTTATCTCTTGAACCTTCAATTTTATTTCCTATGGTTTTTAAAATCTTATTGAATTACCTAATTTTATTGTGTTGAAGGAATAATGAATTACCACATAATGTTTCTAAGTATGTGTTGTATACTCATTAGTTCCTCAATTTTTTATTTCAAAATTGCATTGGCATTAGTGGAAAAGAACTTGCCAGATTTTAATAGGTTAGAAGACCGACTAATATGTTATTATATTTTTTTAAGACCTCTACCAAAGTTATAGCCTCATTTTCTTTAACACAACAACATAATATTGCATCGTTAATATAAAAAGATGACTAGTAGGATTAATTTGTCTTAAAACTTTTACACCATGAATTATATTTTTTTTCTACTATTACAATTAATTTTGATAATGTTTCTACACTTAGGATAAATAGATAACATGAAATAGAATCATGTGGGCTCTATTATTAGAGTGATTTTCCCATAATTTGATTCATTTAAAAAGATTGGATAAGAGACTAATGATAAACATTGTAATATGAGATGATAACTTTTTTGATAATCCTAATATGCGTGTAACTTTTAGAATTTTGCTTCTTTCTATTTTGTAATGAGCTTTGTTCATATTATGATAAGAACTAAGGGTTTAGGACATAGCTAATTTCAGATTATATAGCAAAGGATTTCTCCAAAAATCAATGGATATTACTTACCATATTCTGAGGAGAAAAGACGCCACAAGGGGCTGCTAATTCCTTGATAAGTCTAGCATAAATGACACCCTAACAAGTATAGATATTACTCACCACAAATGCTTGGATGCTAAACAACGCCACAAAGGTTGCCAATCCCTTGATAAGTTGCTTGAAGAGGAACAAAGAGCTAGAATGAGCTCTCAAATAATCTGAATATTCAAACTTCATTCAAAATTATCTTTTACAGCAGCTGAGCTGCTCTTAAAAGGATACAAACCAACCCTAAGCTATAATACATCATAGCCCTTGATCTCATCCAAGAGTTGAAAATAAACACAGCCAAAAAAGCAGAAAAGGTAGCAGAAAACATTGACCAAAAACATGGAAAAATTGGGGCAACTGACCACAAAGCAATCCCATAAAGTATTACATCTTAACCCTTGATTTCATCCAAGGGCTGAAAAGAGAGCTGCCCAAAATCAGTCCAAATGGCACTCCAAAATTGGAGCAAAACATGGAGCAACTGAGAACAAAAGAAACCCTATAAAATATTACATCTTAACCCTTGTTTCCATCTAAGGGCTGAAAATAAAGCTACCTAGAAAGTCCAAATGGCACAACAATGTGCCTAGTTTTATTTTGCCAATTTTGCCCTAATTTCCATCCTAGGATTGTCCCAATCCTTGCACTCCCAATTTAGGTCCCCTTGATTATGAATGACCTCTTGAATGAGCCCATTTAAAGCCTTTTCTAGTTGTGCCTTCCTAGACCTTGTGATTGGTCCACTTGGAATTTGTAGAGCTCGATGATTCTCATCATATTAACTTTGACTCAGAGCACACCTATCTTTTTTTTTCTTCTACATGGAATGAATCAATTCTAGTGTGAAAATTGAGTTTTATAACATTCATCTACCATGAACAAATTATGTATAAAACGGTGAGATAATTCTATGGAAAGGTAACCTTAATCTATTAATTAATATCACGAATCATTATTATAGAGCAAACACTTAAGGTAATATTGACTTGAAAATAGAAAACAAGATATATATTTGATAGAGTTTCATTATAATTTTTCTAGATGCCAAAGAAATGGAATATTTATAGAAATCATCAAAGCTTATGAGGTATCTCGTCAAGTGTTTGTCGACCTCTCAGTGAGGTGTCCAATAAGGTGGTCCAACGAGGGGTCTGACAAGGCACACAAAAGTTCAATTTTTGTTTCTAAAATTGACGAGTAATTTTCTTAAAAATCCACACACGCAACTCAACAACAAGAATGTCACAAAAAACACACCACTCTATATAGCATGCAAACTACGAAAAAAAATCATGTGATGTGTGTAATATGCTTGCATATAAAGTATACATAACTATGTGTATGTATGCATTACTAATCGACTTTAACTAACTTTACTCAAAGAAAGAAAAAACACCGACTAAAATAAATAAACTCTATATTTTGTACACGACGTTCAAACACACAAACACAAAAGACTACAAGATTTACATTACTTATTAATAGAAGAGTCTATAAACAATATCATGTATCCCAAAATAATACTTGAAACATAACATCACATTTAGACACAAAGCCTTATTACATTCGGAACCCAAAAATATCCATAATATTCTTTTATTTTAATTTTAACTACCTAACAAGCACTTCACATAATTTATGTGTTTACTACTCCTTATGGTCATCTAATATCACACACATATTGTATACATATACATATACATATATACATCTCAAAATAATATTTGAAACATAACATCATATTTGAGACACAAAGTCTTATTACATCCCAAAATTCATATTCACGCAAGCCCAAAATGAAAAATCCAAAAATATCTATAATATTTTTTTATTTTAATTTTAACCACGTAAAAAACCCTTCACATAATTTATATGTTTACTATTACTTATATATATATATATACACGTATCTTTGTATATAAGAATGAGTCATTAACTTAAAGATCACATTTTATCATTTTTTAATAATAATTGCTTTTTTTCATTTATTTCAAAAGATATAAAAAATTGCTATTAATCAATATGAGTTATTTTGAGATAATTTTAATTTTCACTGAAAAAACATAATTAGTATCAATGCAATGTTATCAAATATGCAAAAATATACATGGATGAATTTGAAAAAAAAAATGTAATTGATCCTTTCACTATATGGTAATAAGAATAAACTTAACTGCCCTTTTTTTCACTATAAAATTTGTTGGTTTAGTGCATATTATATATAATAAACTGAAAAAAATATGTTATCTTCCAAATCCTCTAAATTTTTGGTAATACTATAATTCTATTTACTCTTTCTATTTGCTAAATTACAGTTTCTGACTTTAACAATAATCAGGTTATTTTTTCATCTCTTAAAAAAAACCCTACCCGTTATTATTCTTCTTGTTTTTTTTATAATAACTTTCTCTGTGATAAATGAATCGTTATTTATTTTTTATTTTGAATAAATATCACAATAATTGTTCTATATTTTATGGTGACATTAGTAGTATTTTATCAAATTTAACTATAAATATAATATTTTTATTATTTGAAGTTTTTTTACTGTTCAAAAGTTAAAAAAAAATCAAACTATTAAAATAATATTTTATAAAAGATTTGTCATATTATCAATTAAAAAAACAAAACTTAAATAGAGACCAAAAAATGCTAAAGAAGAATGTTCCAAATTTTTAACTCATTGAACTACAAATTTGTTGTTATGATTCTTAAGAAAATTTTGATAATTTAATATATTTTTATTTTTTTTGATTTGAATGTTTACTAATTTATTGTTACTTGGAATAAATAAAAAATATTTTTCTTAAAAAAAAAAGCCTTCAACAATAATCATACACCAATCAAATAATTTTTTTTCTTTCTATTTTTTCAGTACAATTCATTTTGACATTCATATTTGTTTATTATTTTTAAATGAAAGAAAATTTTAAAGAGGATATGCGACTATACGATAAAAATTATCCCATGAAAAGTATTTGTTTTCTTAATTAAGCAAACCAAAAATTATCATAAGCCTAGTGAAAAAACTTTAATTAAATAAAAAATTAATTTAGAATTCCATTAAATTAATATCTCAACGATCTTAAAACTTAATATTCCTTCCAAAAAATAGCAAATGATAGTTTTACTTTATTTCCTACAAATTTTGTTTGTATTACCTCTGCTTGCCTTTTATGTACCTGGTTGGAGGGTGTCATCAATAATGCTTTGCTCTCCAATGACCCCACTGAATCTTCACATACAATGAACCTGCTATGTACCAACCTCCTCCACATAGTGTTGGTTTATTACAAATATTTTACAATAATTTTACTATTTGATGAATAATTTATATATTCTGATAAAATTATTTTAAAAAATAATATTTTTTATATTCATATCATACATTTTATAATTAGAAAAAATAAATTACATTATTTTAAATTTAATATCATATCATATCATATCATATCATTTCAATTAAATTATATTTATTTACAATTTTTTTAATATTAAACATATTTTAATTAACTATTATTTTTACTAATTTAAAGAATATTAAATTTAAAAAATATCACAAAAAAAAAATTAAATAGTATAGTTATATTTTTACATATCAACATAAATAATTTAATTAACTCATTATTAATAAATATTCACACGTACAATATTACATTACTACCTTTAAATTAAATCCGATGACAAATGTTACATTCAATGCATGCTAAAACACAACTTAATATTTTATGTAAAAATATTTTTTAAGAAATTAAAAAAAGTTCTATTAGTCCCCTTTTGCACATAGGCCAAACGTCCACTTCGAAAAAAATACTAAAATTTTAGGGCTAAGCATTACTCTTTCTTCAGCGTCTTTGAGCCAGAAAGATGGTGTTTTTCGTGAACTTTCACCCCGGATTCTCGGCGTAACTGCCGGAGTAAGGTCTATATTTTTCCGTGTATGTAGATTTCCGGTATTTTTCATGCAAATAAGCTGCTTCAATTCTTTACGGACTTGCTTTTGGGATTGATTTACTATATTTTATATTAAATTATTGGGGGTGTTTGTAATTTTGGTTTTGATTTGTGTATCGGAGTTGGGGTAGATATATTTCTGTATTTTGGTGAATCGTGCTTAGTATTGTAATGGGAAAAGTGGTTCTGTTTAAATTTGGTGTTTGAAGAGTCAGACATGCAAGCCTGAGGATCTAGATAGCTCATGAGGGTATTGAAGGAATTGGGAATGCTTTGGATTGGGAAATAAGAAATTGGTATGCTTGATTTTTGATCTTCAGTGAGCTTCAAGTTTTGGCACAAGGCTGCTTGAGAAATAAGAAGTTCTTGGAACTTCTTTTTCTTTTTCTTGCCCTTTTTTTGGGGGGGTAATGGGTTCGTGGAATTGATCTTTCTTTTAAAATTGGAAGAGAAAAAAAGGGAAGGAAAATGGAAGGACACTTAGCTCAAGGGGGAGTGGTTCCTGGTGGGGCTTCCTATGGAGGTCTTGATTTGCAAGGTTCACTAAGGGCTCATCATCAAGCACAACACCCACACACCATTCACCAGCAACATCATCCTAACCAGCGCCAAGGTTCCTCTGTACATCCTTCAATACACGAAGGTTTTCCTTTGACAATGGGAACCTTGCATAATTGTGAACAACCAATGTCTATGGTTGATTACAGTAAGGGAGAGAGGAGCAAAAACTCGGCTAGTGATGATGATGAACCTAGTTATACTGAAGATGGCATCGAAGGTCATAATGAAGCAAATAGAGGGAAAAAGGGTTCACCATGGCAGCGTGTGAAGTGGACTGATAAGATGGTGAGGCTTCTGATCACTGCTGTATCTTATATAGGTGAAGATGCAGGTACAGATTTCGGGGGTGGGGGAAGGAGGAAATTTACAGTTTTACAGAAAAAGGGGAAGTGGAAATCTATTTCAAAAGTCATGGCTGAAAGGGGTTTTCATGTTTCTCCTCAACAGTGTGAGGATAAATTCAACGACCTCAACAAAAGATATAAGAAACTGAATGATATACTTGGGAGGGGCACTTCTTGTCAAGTTGTTGAGAACCCTGCACTTTTGGATGTAATAGATTGCTTGACAGAAAAAGAAAAGGATGACGTTAGGAAGATACTAAGCTCAAAGCAGCTATTCTATGAAGAGATGTGTTCGTACCATAATGGTAACCGGTTGCGCCTGCCTCATGATCCTGCATTGCAGCGTTCGTTACAGTTGGCTCTTAGAAGTAGAGATGATCATGACAGTGAAGATGCAAGAAAACAGCAACATGATGATATTGATGAAGATGATCAAGACATGGAGACCGATGATCATGATGAATTTGAGGAGAATAATGCTGCACGTGGGAATAATAGGGGAATGTATGGTGTATTAGGGGACTCTTCAAAGAGGTTGAGACAGGGCCATGAACATGAAGATGTTAGTTTTGGGAGTATATTGAACGTTCCAGATTGTAACAAAAGCTCATATTTGCAGCAACAACTTTCTCGATCTGATGCTAATCAAGCCTTACCTGATAGTTCAAGAGTGGCATGGCTACAAAAGCAGAGGATTGAATCGCGTTCTCTCCAATTAGAAGAACAGAAGCTACATCTTCGAGCAGAGATGTTGGAGTTGGAGAAACAGCGTTTGAAATGGCAAAGATTTAGCCAAAAAAAAGACCGTGAGTTGGACATGATGAAGATTGAAAATGAGAGAATGAGGCTTGAGAATGAGCATTTGGCTCTAGAACTGAAGCGAAAGGAAATGAATGTTAACTTTGGTCAAAATGGCACCTCTGCTTAAGATTCATCAGCAGGAATTTTTGCAACTTTCCTTTTGTTTTGTTTTGGTAAGATGTACTTCGTTTCAGCCTAGTTTTAGATGTTTGGTTGAGAAACCTCTTTGAAGCATAATTGTCTGGCTTTTATTTATAAATTTAAGAACATTATGTTATAGATGGCTATTGTTTCCGTTGTTTTGCCTATTGCTAATGGGTGTTTGCATATGATTGATTGACTTTGTATGGACTGATTTTCGTTTTTGCTGATGTGGTTGGAATATAAATATTCCTTATTCTTAAATGTGGGAGCTTTCATGAACTTTAAAATATTGTATCTCTAATTAGCAGATGATAAACAATGTTTGTGCAAATTTGGTTTTGGTCATGCTCTGGGGTCTCCTTAATTCCTATTTTCTTCACCCATATTTGATTTTGTTTCATTCTTAACCAGAAGATTTTTTGGGTTTTTTTTAATGGTTTTCTTGTCCAAACTTCATCTTTTTAGATTTTTGCTTTCACGGTGCACTTTTTCCTCACATTTTTTGAGGCTTAGTACATTTCAACTTTGGATTGCAAAGATGAGGAAATATCATCAAATTTTTGTCATGGTATAGAATTTCTGATTTCTGAATTCTTTTGCCCCTGTTCCCAATTATTTTTTCATCAAGAACTAGTTAGTTTCCTAATGGGAAACATTATGACTTTTGAACACTCAGCAAGATGGGTAGGAAAAAGTGCATTCTAAGTAAAGTGGAACCCTCTTTTGCCAAAATAAGATACGTACACTCATGTGGTTGACTTGTAGGCACTTAGTTATTTTCGTAAGTACAATTTTTCTTGTTGGTTTCTTGAATCCTAGTATGCTCAATGCTGTATCACCTTCTGACAGCTAAGCACTGTGTTTTAATGTTGTAAACAAGAAATTTTAGTTACTGTAGTTAATATGGCTTTGTGCATGCAAATTGACGATATGCACTTGTTTTGCTCGAATGTAGTTGATTTTCAAGTCATTTTATATCCTAGAAGTAACAGGGACCATTGTATTAGCATTTTTCTTACATCATAGGGATGCCAGTAGTAGCTCTCTAATATTGATGTTAGGTTGATTAGTGTATGCTTCTGTGTGTGGAAATGTTGAGGATTGTACTGCTGATCCTAGTCTTAAGACATGAATTTTACTTGCAGCTTTATTGTCTGACATTTTAGTGTTTACCGTGTCATCATGAAAATATTGTTAAATTCTCTATGTAAGTAGGTCATGTTCTTTTAGAATTAAGCTCTAGCTAGGCTTATGAGACTGGCATTCGTTTTTTGACTGGTTCGTCATTCGAGGAATATGAAATTACTTGTGGTTTAAACATGTAAGTAAGAGACTAGATGTGGATTCTTCAAACAGTTTGGTGAATTTTGTTCTAGATATCTTATAGCAGGTTATCTGTATCATCGATGTAGTTCGAATTCAGAGCTACAGTTGGCCTATTTGAGGAGGTAGATATCATCCTGGGAGTTAAGGTGAGAAGTTATTGAACTTGTGTACTAAATATTTTATAACATTTAGTCCACAAATAATTTCATATTATTTGCACAATACTTTAGGTGGATTTAATTAATTAAAAAGGGATGAATGGTTAATTAATTAAATTATGTTACATTAAAAATTTATAAGGGGCTAAACACGTAACCGTGTATAAATAAAAAAACAACACACGATATTTTAGATGAAAATAACTTAATTACACCAATGATATAAGAGGAAAAAAATATTGATCTAACTAATTACTTAAGTATTCACTATAAAAATAAGTTTTAATTACATTTTTTTGGACTTAAATTACCATAAGTAATCTATTTACAAATTATTGTTTTCCTTCGTAATCTTCATAGGAAAAGTTCAGATTTGGACTAACGTTTCAATAAATTCGAGTTGTACTAACAATTAAATTATTTTAAACACCTTAAATATTAGCATAATAACAAGTGTAAAGTGTCTTATTACATATTTAATAATGAATAACCCTAATTAGAAGATTTAAGAATATATTTGTTAATTTTAAATCATCTAGCAACCCTATAACAAGTAGATTAAGTACATATTTAATAAACATAGTTTCTTTAAACTGAAATAATTAAGTCAAATAATTATAATATTTTACACAATTATTTGATCCAAGCATTCAAGAACATAATAATGAAGAAACTATGTGAACATATAATCAAAATATTAAATATAATCTTGTTTTTGCAAAATGTTTTGAGAAAAAGAGAGCACAAAAGTAGTTAGAAAATTATATTGAATATGGTTGAGAGAATATGAGGTATTATGTTTGTTTAAATAGAAAACATTGAAGCCTTAATACTAGGTTAAAGTCAAATTACAAATATGTACATTAAATAGTTCATAGAGTAGTAAATTATAGGGATAATATAGTAATTGGAATGCTTGGCTCTCTTCGTTTGATTGATCTAGACCAAGCCCGATCGATCGAACTAATAAGGTTGATTGATCTAGACCAAGCTCGATCGATCGAACTAATAAGGTCGATTGATCGAATTTTTTTTCAATCAATCCATTCAACGATTAATAAAAAATTGAGATTGAGTAGATATACTACGATTGATCGAACCCAACTTCGAACGATCTACTTCAATTTTAAATTCAAGTCAAGAAGGCATAATCGATCTAGTCATTATTTGATCGATTGAACAACATATAAGTTCCTAAGTGCATAATATGTATTCTAACATGCTTAAGAAAAGAGTATACCTGAAAATGTTCAGATGAAGCTTGAAAGCCTTTTCGGCTTGAATAATGATCTTAAAAACGTGCATAGAAATTAAATTATATTTAAACATTTTGTTCATGGATATTACTAATACTCATAAATCTTATAAAAATGAAAGAAAAACTTAGTATTTGATGCTAGTTGATGCCAAACCTCATTGAACTGCATTACTTGTGATGTAGTGTTAGATTTTACTTTTGGTTTATTATAATTGTACTATTACTTTCCAAATTGTTATTGTGAAGTAGATGAAAACTTTTGATAACTTTAATTAAATAGTGTCTTATTAAATTTAGAGTTTAGAATTGATATAATTATAATTTATAGTTAAGAGTAAAATTGACAAAAATAAGGAGTTTGATAATTAAAATGCATATTTTAAACAATAAAATAATATTGATTTATCAATAATACATTTGACTTATAAATAATACCCATTTATTAATCGTTAAACTCTAAACTCTGAATCTTTTATTTTAAATTTTAAACCTTAAATACTAAACCCTAGAAACTAAACTTTAAAACCTAAAATCCTAAATTTTAAACCCAAACTCTAAAATCAATCCATAAATCTTAAATATTTTCTTAAATCCTAAATCCTAAATCGCAAATCTTAAATTTTAAACCTTAAATCGATTAGATTTAAGATTATTTTAGTCTTTTTAATATATATATATATATATATATATATATATATATATATAGTTTTTATTTTTTAAAATTATGTATTTATATTATTAAACATGTTATTTTTGTCTTTTTAACTATTAGGTGTAAATACCGATTATATTGAGTCTTTTATTCAATAAATCTGAAAGTAGAGATGCAAAGTATTATCTCATATCTCATTTAGTATCTTTGGTGGACTCATAGTACAATATTACATCATTTCATTGAAATATTATCTAATTTTGTTTCATTTCATTTAGATTATAGTTTTAATAGACTTAAATATAAACATACATAAAAATTTCTTATTAAACTTATATTATAAATAATTATGTAATATTTTTTTTATTTTTACATTTTTACTTATCTCATTTAATTTCATTATAGACAAATAAGATACCTCGATTATTATTATTTTATTACTATCTATTTCACTACTATTTTATCTATTTAAAAATTAAGTGAGATAAAATGAGATAAGTTTTAAAAAATAATAAATTATATCACAAATCTCATTAACATTTTATTTTAATTTACATATCTATCTTATAGGCTAAACAAATGTTCTGTTTTACCAATTTTATATTTTGGTATTTTAACTTCTTTTTTTCAAGTAAGATTTCATTTCTCTAACTTCTTAAATTTAAGAAATTTAGTCAAAAAGTATAAATTATGTTGAATTTTCAGTTAGCATTAAAAATAACGGGTTAAAATAGCTTTCTTTATTTTTTATGATTTAGTCTTATAATTTTTTAAATTTAACATATTTACTTAATTTTAAATTAAATTTGTAAAAATTAAATATTTAGATTAACAAATTAAAAAAAATGGTCAAGGGACCAAGTGTTCGTTTAGCCGATCTGTAGTAATAGCATTCATTCTCTACAGATAATTAGGCCCTGTTTCCATTTTAGTGGATCGTTTCAGGAAGCGAGAATTTATCTAAAACTACTCTCAAATGTAGGATTTTTCCCTTCTCCTAGAACACGCATATAAGTACTACTGTACTAGTAGCTCTGCTTCTTAGGCTATTTTTATTTTTAAGAGGGAAATAGAATGTGCTTTAAATGTTTGACGGGGTGAAATGAGTTCGGGTTGTTTTATTAGAAATCAAAATTGAAATTAAAATATTATATTATAATGTATTTGAAATTAAAATTAAAATATTTTATTATATTTGAAATTAAAATCAAAATTGGTAAGCATAAATTCGGATAATCATCCTCGAATAACGATTATCCTTTCGAAGATCCAAAAATTAAATTTTAATATTTTTTAATTTAAATTGATTTAAAATATTAAATTTTAATAAAAAGAAGTTTTACAAATTAAAAAAATATGTTATGTATATCTAATATACTTTATTTTATTTTTCTTCATAAATATTAAACTATAAGTATTTTTATCTACATATACAAAATATAATATTCATTAAAATATAAATTTATAATTTTGAATATCGAGATTGATTACCTTACCTGCAAAATAGAATCGGACCTAAAATTAAAAAATAATAATAATTGAACTTGAAAACAAATAAAAAATTTACAATATAAAATCGAATGCGTTCAAATATTACCCGCAGATTCAAGTAAGGTTAAGATATAAGGGAAGAAATGTTTAAGCATGGGCACACTTTCATATGATCATACATCCATTAAGCACGGAGCATAAAACCAAGAAAACTTTTAAACCTAGGGGATTTTCCTTGAACTTCTCAAAAATGACACACTTGTGAATTCCTAAATATGGGAGCATTTATATTTGCATTGAATTATTCATTTATTGAACATTTTCTATTTCTTTTTTCCTTCTCTCTCTCTCTCTCTCTCTCTAGATTTATCCATTTCTTCTTCTTCTTTTTTATTTTCATTTGTCACTAGAATATTAAACCTCAACAAAAGGTGTGATAGGAAAGTGAGATTTAATATTTAAGTTAAATTAGAGGGTGCAAAGAAAGGAAAGTATAACATAAAGGCTCAAGAGGAAAAACTGATGATAAGTAGAAAAGAGTGGCAAAAATGATCAAATGGATCAAAAATGGCCTAAGTTATCTTTCTATTTGAGCAAAACCTAGGTTTTCACGTCAAGATACAATAAACATGGATTCTAAAGTTTGTAAGAGCCATACAAATCATTTAAGCAAGAAATCTATGTAAGCTTCTCAATCAAAACAATATAAATTCACAATGTTAATGCAAGTGAAGGAAAAATTTCTCTTAAAAATCAACACATATTTTAGTCATACAACCTCTCAAGAGATATACATGTCAAAACAGTCATACTGTCATTTAGGTCAAAAGCATCTCAACCATAAAGCAACAAAAGTTAAAATAATAGGCTCAGATAAAACATAAGGAATATGGACAAAAAAACTTGTAGGACCATCGCAGGTAGAAAGAAAAAATGAGAAATAAAGAGGGAGAAAACTACACTTAAAGTATAAATACACTTTTTTAAAAAATTAATCAAGATAGATAAAATAAATTGACAAATAAAATATGACACAAATAAAAAGACTACAAGCACAAAAGAAAATAATAGTTTAACCCCAAAATATCACCAAACAGAAATTCTAATCACTAGCATTCCTCCGTTTAAAGTATTTTTGAGGGGAAATTGATTATGAAGATAGTCTTTGTGTCATATGAGCAGACGAAGTAAATGGTAATTGAGATTTTATTTGTTTATTATTTCTTGAAAAAGCAGTCGAGTTACTCATAGAAACAAGACAAGGCAAACTATTAGGGACACATTTATTTCTTTCCGCATTATGTCTAAAGAGCATTATACATCCTGCTTGAATATGCTCAGATGATCTACAATAACTACATTTAGGCTTAGGAGATAGGGTGAATGAAAAGGAAATATCTAAACAATACCTCTTACATATCTAACTGAAGTTTAGAATCATTTCAATAAGAAAATCAAGGTACTGTGAAGTGATCGTGGTGGTAATTATGAAATATTGTTTGGGAAGCCTTATGCATAACATGAAACCATAACGTTGTTAATGAATGGTAAAGATCGTTCCTTAATATAAATGATGAATATAATATTTTTAAGTGTTGGGTTATCTCAAAACTTATGAGGGAAGTCATTTTGTTGTAAAAATATCTTTTAAATAAGATATCTCGAAAGAAAACACAAGAGACACCATATAAGTAATTTAAAAGGAGGGTACATTCCTACAAATACATATGAATGTAGATGTGTCTTAAAAAAATGATTGTATCTACACCTAAGAAAATGAAGATAAGTTTGAAAACAATAGATTGTACTTTATTGTATTTGCACATCATATCAGCATTTATCAAGTTCTAGTGTATATGTAAAAGATAGCATAAGATCTTGATAATAAAATCAAGAAATTCATTGTTCTATGAACATATATTTATGTATAAGTCCTAAAGAGAATTAAGTTCATTTAAACAAACTTGTGAGACTATGAATAAAGATAATTAGGACCAAGAAGGTTATGCCAGAACACCAAATATGATTATATCATCCTGGGTTTTTATGTTGATGGCATGCTAATTGTGGTTAGTAGTGGTCAAATGATCAAATCTACTAAAATATGTTGAATTTAAGGTTTTACATGAAAGACATGAGGCATGTTGATGTAATTTTAAGAATTAAGAAATAGGAGATATAAAGTGATCTCATTCTAAGTAAATATCATTATTTTGACAAGATACTTGAGAAATTCAACAATGGTGATTCTAAAATTGTAAGAACATCGGTAAATGTGAATCTACTCCTTTCTAAGAATAGAGGTAAATGTGTGTCTCAATTGGAATATTCTAGAATGATAAGAAGTCTTATGTACTTGATGAGTTGTACAAGATGGAACATAGCTTAGGTTGTAAGTAAACTAAGTAGATATACTAGCAGTCTAGTATTTGATCACTAAAAATGTATTACAAGGCTACTTAGATACTTAAGATACACACATAACTATAGATTGCACTACAAGTCATCTAGATATCTTAGAAAGATATAGTGATACAAGTTGGATATTTGACATGAAAGACCCTAAGTCTACCGGTGGATATGTGTTCACATTGAGTTGTGTAACTATTTTATAGAAGTCTTCTAAATAGATGTACATTGCTAGATCAATGATGGAATCTAAATTCATCGCTTTAGATAAATATGGAAAAGATGTCGAATGACTACATAATTTATTAGAGGATATTCCAAAGTAGCCAAAGCTTGTGCCTACAATTTGCATCCATTTTGATAATCAATTTGCTATTAGTATGGTATAGAGTAATATGTATAATTGTAAATCTCAACATATATATCATTAAATAATTACTCTTAGCAGGGGTTACTTCTATTAATTATGTAAATTCAAACGATAACATAGCAAATCTACTAACTAAAGGGTAAATCGATAATTAATTGATAAGTCATCGAGGTGAATGTGACTAAAGCCCATGAAGGAATAAGGATTTATAAATAAAACTTAACTTAGTTTATTGGAGATCCCAAGATATAGGTTCAAATGACAATTTAGTTGTAAAGACTTAATGAGATCAATGTAAGAGTTTACCTTCAAGTCCATTCCTATGATGAAAAAAGTGATAATTATAGGATACAGGTTAAGCCAAGGCTTTTAATGATTCTTATAAATAGAATACCGAAGATAATATTATGTGTTACTTTTTTACGGATTACTCTTATAAATAAGATGTCACCAATATGAGAGAGAAATGAGGCAACTTTGAAAGAAAATTGTGTATGTCTTTATTCTTTAGAAACTTTCACACAACTTGACGTATGATTATGACCAAATCGAACATAACAGTGAGAATTGAATTCTGTTAGGAAAGAATCATGTGTGAAGTATGTCATCACTAATATAAATTGAAAAACATATCAGAGACATCGCGTCTACTGGTTATCTAGTAAAATAAATATATTTTTATAAGGAAAAGGTTCAAAGGGTAACACTTATATATCCAATGGAGGTTTTAGATCATCGAACTCTATCTTCGTGCAATATTAATTTGAGTCATTTTTCAAAATCTTCATTTTTCTCATTCATGTGTAGAATTATTACAACTTGAAAAACAGACAAATAAAAGAAAAAAAACGTAGATGTGATTTTTGTGTGTTATCATTTTAGAGATAGGTTATTTCCTATAAATTTCAAAGACTTGAAAGTTCGTTATATCAATCAACGATAGTTTCATTTTGCTGTTATTTGATTATTGTATATTGTGAGATATTTTTTTAAAATTCTTAAACAATTATAGTGAGCAAAAAAATTATATTAAGGATATCATGTGACATACGAGACTTGATCATTTTTTTATTCAATTTTTATTTTATGTCATTTAAATTTTATATTTATAAATTATATATATTTATATTTATTCAATTTTAATTTAAAATTATACAATATTTATTTTTTATATATTATTTCATACAATTATTTTATAATTTTTTGTCCTCGTTCATATCATGCAATCGACGTGATAAGGTAAGTAAACCTCATTTCTCTAATCTCCATAATATTGTCTCCAATTGAAAGTTCAAATGTGATTTCTTTTACATCTAGGAAAAACTCACAAACCAAAATAGCCAACATGTGTTCGGTGCTTTTCTTTTGTAATACTACTTACGTTTTCTAAATATTATTGGTATTTTGTAATACCTAAAACGACATGCGAATACTGAGAATTGGTATCAAAAGGCACATACGACTCTATATTTCTTTTGCCTGTTAGTTTTTTTAAAATTACTATATATAAAAAAAATTCATAATTACATTAATTTTTTATTAAATATAATTATAAAGATTCAACCATAAATTATACATATTTATTTGATATTTGGTGGGAAAATCAGGTATATTTTTCCTATTCTAAGTAGTTATTATTCACTTATGATTTAAATGAATAGAACTTAAACTAATCCGACAAAATAATGCTATTAGAAATATAATGCTAAATAAACTAAAACAGATATTGAAACAGAAATATTAAAGCAGAAAAATAATAATACCAGAAATTTAACGAGAGTCGGTATAAATATTACCTAGGTCCTCGGGCGTCGTTGACCACTTCCACTATCTCCAAATGGATGTACTCCAAAATTACAAATAATTGGGCAAAATTGAGCTAATCAATTACCCTTACAAAAGAGAGGAAGATTTACAAATTTTAAGATGTTTACAAATGGTGAAGGAGGGCTTTACTTATAATCTCAAATCCAACACTTATCTTCATTCCTAACCAATGTGGGACTTTTTTAATTTGCTCACTAAGGAGCAATATATAACAAATCTCCACCTTAGCGACTTAGTGATTTTAAATGATTTCTTCAATTACTAGATCAGCGACGCCAGTGCCAATTCAGATTTGCAGGATGTTAATCAAGTCCAGACAATGTTTGAACTTGATTGATGTTACCACCTTGGTCATCATATCTGCGGGATTCTCTATCGTACTAATCTTCTGAACTAGTACTCCACCTTCTTCAATAATCTCTCGCACGAAATGATAACGAACATCAATGTGTTTTGTAATGTGCATGGTAGACTTGGTTCTTTGCTAAATGAATAACATTCTGACTATCACAAAACATCTTAATATGTTTTTGACCAACTCCCAAGTCTTCAAGCAAACCTCGTAACCAAATAGCTTCCTTCACAACCTCTGTAACTTCCATATACTCTGTCTCTGTAGTAGACAAAGCAACTGTGGACTGCAAGGTAGACTTCCAACTGACTGGTGCTCTAGCAAGAGTAAACACATAACCAGTAGTTGACCCATGCTTATCTAAATCTCCTGCATAGTCGGAATCACAATATTCGACTGCACATTGACCAATGGTATTATCCTACTGAAATACTAAACCAACATCTACAGTATTTATAATATACCGTAGAATCCATTTCACAGCCAACTAATATCCTTTACCAGGATCATGCATGTACCTGCTTACAGCACCAACTGCATGTGAAATGTCAGGTCTTGTACACACTATTGCATACATCAAACTACCAACTGCATTTGTATATGGTACCTTTGCCATATATTCTCGTTCTGCATCATTCTTAGGAGATAATTGAGCACTAAGCTTCAATTGAGGAACTAGCAGAGTACTTATAGGTTTTGTCTGTTCATTCATACCAAAAGGTTGTAGTATCTGTTTCAAATATTGACTCTGAGTCAAACTAAGTTTCCCCTTTTTCCTGTCTCTACTTATCTCCATACCGAGAATCTTCTTGGCTTCTCCCAAATCTTTCATTTCAAACTCTTGACTTAGTTGAGCCTTCAACTTCTTAATTTCTGCTTGGCTCTTGGATGCAATCAACATATTATCGACGTACAATAGGAGATAGATGAAAGACTCATTTTGTAGCTTGCGAAAATACACACAATGATCATGTGTGCTTCTGGTGTACTTCTGTTGCAACATAAACTGATCAAATCGTTTGTACCACTGCCTTGGAGATTGCTTCAATCCATACAATGATTTGTTCAGCTTACAAACCCAATTCTCTTTACCAGCAACATTAAACCCTTCTGGTTGAGACATATAGATTTCTTCTTCTAAGTCACTGTGTAGAAACACAGTTTTCACATCAAGTTGAACTAGTTCCAAATCAAACTGTGCTATCAAGGCCAACAAAATTCTAATGGAGGAATGTTTTACAACTAGAGAAAATACCTCATTATAATCAATTCCCTCCTTCTGAGCGTAGCCCTTAGCCATCAACCTTGCCTTGTAGCGAATACCATCTTTGTTAGGAAATCCATCTTTCTTTGCATACACCCATTTGCATCCAATTGCCTTCTTGCCCTTAGGTAGTTGTGTCAACTTCCATGTTTTATTCTTCTGAAGGGACAAAAGTTCTTCATCCATGGCTTCCTTCCATCTTTCAACTTTAGGGCTTCTGATTGCTTCTTTATATATGGAAGGAACATCATTATGCACAACTGAAAGTGCACAGACCACCGTATTCTGAAACTTAGCAGGTAAGTCTTCAAAATCCTTGTATCAAATAGGTACCTTGACATTTTGTCGTCGTGGCCTATCAACTGCAGTTTCTTCTTGTTGCTGTGGAGGTTCTTGGGTTAAAACCTCTTCATCTGATTCATCATCTGTCAATGGAGGATCAACTTCTGTCTTATCTTCACTAACTGGATTAACAATTTTGCTTTCAAACTCCACCTGTTTCGGAGTTTTCTCCACCTGCTCTAAAATGCCATCAATCTTCTTAGTTACCTTTCTCAACAATGCAGATTCATCAAAGGTAACATCTCTGCTAAAGATTATCTTTTTCCGTTTCAAGGCACCATAGTCGATATCCCTTAGAACCAGAAGGGATCCTCAAAAAAATGGCTTTCTTGGCTCTTGGGTCCAACTTTGATTCTGTTACATGGTAGTATGCAATTGAACCAAACACATGTAAGAAATCGTAATCTTTAGTAGGTTTTCCAGACCATACCTCCATAGGCATTTTTTCCTTCAAGAGCAGACGATAGTAGACGGTTACCGAGATGGCATGCATATGTCACAGCCTCAGCCCAATACTGCTTGCCTAAACCAGCATTTGACAACATATACCGAGCCTTCTCCAGCAAAGTCCAGTTCATACGTTCTACAACTCCATTTTGTTGTGGTGTTTTTCGAATAGTGAAGTGTCGCATTATCCCTTATTCTTCACAAACTTTCATAAATAGATCGTTTGTGTACTCAGTGTCATTATCAGACCTTAGACGCTTGATATTTTTACCAGTCTGAGTCTCGATCATCTTCTTCCACTTGAGAAAAATCCCCAACACTTCATCCTTCTTCTTCATGAAATACACCCAAACCCTTCTGGAGAAGTCATCAACGAAAGTGACATAATAATGTTTACCACTCATTGATGGAGTTCTTGTTGGCCCCCATACATCAGTATGGATGCAATCCAAAATGCCCTTTTGTATTATGGAGAGCAGTGCCAAAGCTTACTCTTTTCTGCTTCCCCAATACACAATGCTCACAGAATTCCATCTTGCCAGTTCTCACACCTTTTAACAGGCCTTGCTTTACTAGAATCTACAAAGCCTTTTTACCAACATGTCCCAAACGCATATGCCATAACTTGGTAGTTTCTAAATCTCTTTCTTCCTCTGAAACTACTGCTGATGTTGTCCCAATAACCGTACTACCAAGGTAGTAGTACAAGTCATTCTTCCGAACACCTTTCATCGCCACAAGTGCTCCAGAAGTAACCTTCAATGTCCCATTTTGTATGGTCACAGTGAAGCCTTTTGATTCTAAGACTCCCACATCAATGAGATTCTTCTTCATATCTGGAACATAATGAACATCTGTCAAGACCCTGGTTGAACCATCTTGATTCTTCAAACGAATTGTACCAATTTCCAAAACTTTGCATGGATAATCATTACCCATGAAAACAACTCCACCGTCTAGTTCTTCAAAGTTAAAAAAACCACTCCTTGTTAGGAGACATATGGACAGTACATGCTGAATCAAAAATCCAATCACCAGGATGAGATGCTGTTTACAAACCAACCAATGCAAAATCTGAATTTGAATTGCTTTCAGCTACACATGCATCATATTGCATAACTTTTTCTTTCTTTTGCAACTTTGGACAATTTTTCTTCTAATGACCTTTCTTATGACAAAATGAATATTCATCTTTACCAAGTCTTCCTTTTGATAGAGATCTATCTCTCCTTCCTTTCTGTTGTGTTTGCAGACGTTCTCTTACATACAATGCCTCTACTGCTTCATTCTTGCTTTCTCTTTTATCTTTCTTTCTAATTTCATAACTATACAAAGCAGTACAAACTTCCTCAAAAGACACTTTATCCTTCCCAATGAGTAAGCTCGTAATAAGATGATCAAACTCATCATGAAAGGAAGCTAACAACATCAAGGCTAAATCTTCATCTTTAAAAGTTTCATCCATATTTAGCAAATTTGCTACTAATTGATTAAAAGCATTAATGTGGTCATTTATTGTAGTACGTGGACGGTATTCAAACCGGAACAACTTCTTATTCAAATAGAGCTGATTTTGTCCTCTCCTATTCATGAACTTGTTCTCCAACGCCTTCCACAACTTACTTGCGGATGTCTTCTTCATGAACGTGTACTTTTGTTCTCTTGAGAGACACGAACGGATTGTACCACATGCCAATCGATTGATATTTTTCCACTCTACTTCATCTACTTCATCTACTCCATCTGGTTTCTCTTCTTTAATGGCGATGTCTAGACCTTGTTGAAACAGAGCATCTAGAACTTCGTCATGCCACATACCGAAATGACCGGTTCCATCAAACTTCTCCACCTCGAACCTTGCATTCATCACTATAGTTCTACTTGACGTGGATGACTGGCAAACAAACAAATGCCTAGGTAGAAAACCTTCGGCTCTGATACCAATTGTTGGAAAAATCGGGTATATTTTCCCTATTCTAAGTAGTTACTATTCACTTATGATTTAAATGAATAGAACTCAAACTAACTCGACAAAATAATGTTATTAAAAATATAATGCTAAAATAAACTAAAACAGATATTGAAACAGAAATATTAAAGAAGAAAAATAATAACATCTGAAATTTAACGAGGTTCGGTATAAATGTTACATAGGTCTTCGGGCGTCGTTGACCACTTCAACTATCTCCAAATGGACTCTAAAATTACAACTAATTGGACAAAATTGAGCTAATCAATTACCCTTACAAAAGAGAGAAATATTTATAAATTTTGAGATATTTACAAATGATAAATAAGGGCTTTATTTATAGCCCCAAATTCAACAATCATCTACGTTCTTAATGAAACTTTTCTAATTTGTTCACTAAACAGCAATATATAACAATATTCATCTTAAATTTTAATTTTTTTTAACATTATTAATGTTAATTAGGATTAGGTCTTATGTGTCTTTATGGCTGTGTTTGGAAGATGACTCATAACTGTTACCAAAATTTGCTTTATTAAGTGCAATCGTTAATGTGGCAAAGCCTTATCTTGTTATCCATTTTGGTCTATTATGTCACGTCATGCATTTGTACACCAGTAATAAAATTTATGAAATAAAAAAGAATAATAGGAGAATAATAGAGGATTTTAATTTATTACAATTATAATTAATATAATTATATTAATTTAATTTATGAATAACATAGTATCAGTGATAAATAATTTTTTTCAAAATAAAATTAAATAACATATTAATTATTAATAAAGATAATAACAAACAAGAAGTAAGATAAATTGTGCTACGCGATGCATTTTTGAATGGAGAAAAAAAAAACAAAGGAGTGGACGTGAGAGTACTCTCTCTTTCTATTACATTGTAATCTGTTGTTTGTGGTGGGCCTAATGGGGTCTCCACTCCCTTTCACTATATGGGCTTTTTCAGTGTTTTCTTTGGCCCACATGGTCCCCATTGTGAATATGTAATTTTAAGAATAAAGTATTTAATCTAAAGATATTTAATAATTAAAATGTATAATTTTAAAAAACTAAATATATATACTCTAAATCTAATCGGTTGTTTAATATTTAAGATTTAAAATTTAAAATTGATAATATTTTTATTCTTGTTTAAAAAAATTTATTCTAATTAATAACCCATATTTTTATCCATTTTATTTTTGAAGATAAATAACATCTGTAGTGTCCCGATTTTTAATTTTGTACTTAGTAATTAAATTAAAAGAAAATAATTTTCAGTTAATAATAAAATTTTCAATTATTATTTTTATTTAGGTAATGGTTAATTTCATATCTTAATTTTAATGATTCCAGATTATTTCTTAAAAATTACTTTGACCAGTTTAATATCTTAACTTTTACGGTTATATCCAACTAATTCTTAATAATTAATTACTTTGACCAATTTAGTATGCTGATTTTTAAGATTCTAGTGAGTTAATTCCTACAAATTATTTTGATAAATTTTAGTACCTTAATTTCCTAATTTGATCAATTCAGTAGGTTAATTTCTTTAAATCCATCAATACCAAATTGAAAAATAAAATAAAAACATAAATTATTAGCAATGGGTACTATATTGGTGAGTAACCTTAAAATCAAATTTTATTTCATATTTTTGATTAATTTTTACACACAATTGTGTATATAGATGTAATATAAATTGGGTTGACTCAACTCGTTTAAAACTAATTCATGTTAAGTGAGACGAGTTAAGTTGTTTTGTTCATAAACACTTCGTTTAATTAATTTTTTTATATTTATGAATTTGTTTTTTACTATCAGTTACTCTAATGAAGTTTTTTCGTGAAAAAAAATTACTAAGTCGTAACGCTAAAAAAGGTAGATCGAACCAATTCGAAAAATACTAAGTACTCAATAGATATAAAAAGGAAAAGTTATCACAACCAAGTTGAAAGTAAAGGTATAAAAAAAAGAGACAGAGACACTACCAAATAGAAAAATACGTTAAAGTATAATAGTATTAAATGGATGGATTTTCAAAAATAAAGATTTTAATTTTACAATATGATTATAATCTATATCTATCTATACTTTATATAATCTTTAAATAATGACTAGAATAATTTTGGACAAAGTTGTTTTTATATTATAAAGCAAGTAATAACATATCTTACCCTCTATATGCTATTTTAACAAAAAGATTTTTTTAGAACTTATTAGAAAAAAATGTATCACACGTTAAAAAAAGTTTATAAATTCAAGAAGTTTATTTACAATATTTATCATATTTAATTTTGATAAACATGTATGCTTTTGGTTAAAAATTTTTGCTGGAGATCTAATGAAATAAAATACTTGTAATTAACTTTTATCATATAATTTTAAATATGTCATAAATTTTAAATAAATTAAAAAAAAAGTATAACGATATACGTGTAAGGCATATATATCTTTACCTAGTAATATTTAAAAAGGAAAAATCTTTGAAACCTTGGGATTTTTCACAACAACATCGTTTAATTGTAAGCACATGCTCTGATATTCTAATGATATAAATGGGAGCAACAATTTTAGCTAGTCACTGAAAAAGGTGTAAGATATTAATACACGGTTAACGATCTAATCTTAATTATTAGCACATGGGTTAGTTTGCTTCTTATTTACTTCACTATTTATCATCTTTAATGTTATTATAATTATTTAATTATGGAGAAACCAAAAGTAGTTATTATTTGCACATGAAGGGATTCTAGAAAAAGAAAAAAAAATCAAGCTATTTTTTTTAGATTGAGAAAAAAACATTGCACAAGGTTCTCTATAGTATAAAGCTATAATATTCAAAAAATGAAATTATATAATTATATATATCAAATTATCTCGAGTATATACACAAATTGAGGATATGAAATGATAAATAATTATAAGACTAATTAATTAGATTATGCTATATAAATAATTGATGCATGTATATGATACAAATAATATTTTTGTTACAATGAAAATAAGTTATAATTCAAGATTGTTGGTGGAGAATAACGGCGGTCACATTGTTACACTTATAATTAACACAATGTTAATCATTGCACAACTATGATATTCCTTTTTCTTTTCTTTTTTATTTTATTTTATGGATGGATACATAGTAGTTACATATACTAAGCATATAACAAAAGCAATATTATTAGTTTTAAAAAAAGTACGCAAGTCATTTCTTTATAGGAACATTATTTAAGCATCTACTTTCACATTAAAAATTGGGGGAAAAGGGAGAGAATTAATTATATATTCTACTAGTTGTCATCTACTTGAGTTAGTTTCATGCCTTATTTTTTTTTTTCGAGCTGAAAAAATTAATCCAAACAATTATATATTTATCCACTTAAAACATTAATTTATTCTTTAATCTAATAGACTCAATCAATTAAATTATCGTATTATTTAAATAAAATAAAATAAATAAATCTACAATGATAGAAAGAGGAGGAGAGGAGTGGAGTGGAGTGGGAAGAAAAGAATCAAACATGGGTGGGTAAGGTAATGGTTTGCTTAGCTGGTGACAGATAAATGGAATGGAAAGGGTTAAATTAAACCCACATGTAAGAGAGAGAGAGAGAGAGAGAGAGAGAGAGAGAGAGAGTTTATGTGTGAATGTGTACAATTCACATCACATGCAAATTGCCCACCCACATGTCAAGTAAACCCTTTTGTCTACACGTTAATTGTAAAACGGTATATGATTCAGTTAATAGTTTATCTTGAGATTTATTATCCTTTTATTTTAATTAATAAATTTAAATCACGTTAATTATTATAAAAAAAAAACTATATAATTTATTATTAAACTATTTTATACTTTTTCGTATTAGATATAATTGATACGTTATAATTGTAACAATGGTAATTATAATTCAAATCTTAGATCTTTAACCTAAATAAATGACTTAGATACAAATTTATTTGCCACATTATATATTATTAAGTTGTAAATTATATACATGATATTTCATTCATATCTAAATATACCTATCTCTCTAAGTTGATAACATATACTTATTTTTATACATGATTTGTTTTATTTTTATTTTATTTTATTTTATGAAATTGATGTATCTCATGTGAAACATATTTGAATGAATTCTATATTTTATGCTAAAATAGTAAAATGTTTTTTCTTCTTCTTATTACATTACAGAAAAAAGTGTGGTAAATAAAACTATCAAATTTAATTAATAAAACTAAATATTCAAATTTCTCACGTTATAAATAAAATAGTAATTAATCACACCCTACCGTATTTGATTATAATAATATGTGTATGTATAACACGTATTCTAATTAGCAAATTAACCACAGTTAATATATAAATACATCAAATTGACCCGCAGATCACAAGTATATTTCTTTTCATATGCAAATTTACTTGAAATTAATTATTATTATTATTATTATTTATCTTGCCTTTGAAGCTGAGAAAATTAATTAAATTTGCATGTGAATGCTGTAATTAAAACTAATATACATATATACACACTTTAATTTGCAGTGTGGAGGCCATGTGACTTCATTGTGTTATTATACAATGGCAGCCTGCTACAAATGTTTCATGTTTCATTAAATAGTAATGAGAGAGTTTTTACAGGTGGAGTACATTTTTTTTACAAAGAAATATTTGCGTTCTTAAAAAAAAATTAATTACATAACATAATACAACATTGAGTTTTGTTTTCAATCTCCTCCATGCAATATGCATATATTTTATTTTTTACTATAATTTTAAAAACAAACATTTAATACATATTTAAAAAACGGTGTTTATATAAATATGTAGGTGATAAAAATTGCATGCCCCATGGCTGCACTAATAAGCTATGGTTTCTATATTATTGTCCTGGTGAGAAACATGGATCACAATATTCATATTTTTTTATATATATTCTTAATATTTTATTCATGGAATCATACTATATAAAAATAATTATTTTATAACATATATATGATCTATGTGTTCATATAATTTTATTTTTAATCTCTTTAAAAAACATATATTTTTTGTCCGACAACATAAAACAATATATGTTTTTCAAAAAAAAAAATACATTTTCTTTTAAAAAAACATATATTGTTTTACTTTTAATTTTTTCTAAATAGGGTTAAAAGTGAAACTATATATATGAAATAATATTTTGTCATGCAATTAAACCTAAAAGTACGTAAATGTTAAATTTTAAAAAAAAAAAATTTGTCAACAATATATTAAATTTTCTTTGGTTTATTTTGTGAAAATGAATTGATAATGCCAAAATTTTAATACAAGGTAGGAAAATGGCATATGATATTTTAAGTACAATTTATAAATGTTTTTAGAAAAAATAATATTTGATAACGTGATCAATGGCGGATTTAGTAGATATGAGAAATTACACATGCCTCTCCTTAATTTTAAATAAATAAAATTATAAAAAAATACATATATAAAATAGAATAATGTACAACTTGAATTTTAAATTTTAAACTTCTAATATTCATTATCTCAAGAAAATACTAATAATTTGAATATATTTTAATAAAATAAGATACATATATGGTAACATTATCTTATCTTTTTTTAATAAAAATGAATAATAATTAATATTATATATATATATATATAATGCTCTTTTATATATAAATCTTAAATTTAAGTTGAATGTACATTATTTATATACTCATTTTTTTAAAAATATTTAATATTTTTTCACATATATATTCACTTTATGCTTAATTGAGTTTACAATTAGGGTATAATTTTACAATTACATATGAAGGAGCATATAAAAGTGAATATATAATAAAAAATGGGGCTAAGTGTTGGGACTAGTCTAATTTGTAGAGAGAAAATAAAGAAAAGTCAGAGAACTTTTGTAGAATTTGTAGATTCCTTATGAAGTCGATGTATATAGCGAGCATTACACGTACACATGTCGATTATAAAAGGGATAGATGTCACATCATGTTAGAAAGGTATAAGAGTTAAATAAAACACATTTAAAGTTTGAGATCGACCACACCATGGCTTGGTCTGGAGGTCGGCCTTCCAACACCAAAGCTTTCATGTGTAAGTAAGCTTATCCTACGAGTGTCATTAAGGGATTGAGCATAGTCAATTCCTTTTAAGCTAACTTGTATGATGGCTCGAGCTATTAGTTGGATCAGGCTCAGGGTCGATCCATATGTTCAAACATCCAATTCCTCTACTCTTTTAGCTCAGGTCCTCAACAGGGGTAAAAGAGTAGCAACGAGGTAGCATATTTGAAATGTTTGGCTCCCCTTAATAAATACTTGTCAGATAATTGGAGAGAAAAATATGCACATCTATATAAGAAGAAGTTTGGGCTTTTCTTCATTTCATTGTTTCCTACATATAAAAAAAATTAGAACAAAAAACGCTATGTCATCTTAGCTCGAGCTATACAAATTCCCAGCTAGGTCAAGTGATGCCGAATAGGTGGAGGTATATGCTTTGTCTTAAACTAATATGTAGAGAGCTTGGGATCAAGAAGGAGATTCTCGAGTTCAATGAGGCATATATATTGAAATAGAATTCCAAAAACACAAGGAGGGTCTACATGTATGTGAAATAAGATCGGGGCATAAATATGATCCTCCCCGAGAATGAGAAGAATTGGAAAGAGTACTTCTTCTATATATCTAGTCGGTAGGAGACCCCAGACAATGATGTCATGCTGATAAGGAACACATGGGCTGACACCAAGGTTATGATAAGAAATATGACCTTCTTTATCACGACCTTAAGCTATTATGTCAAACAATGATTGGCTGATATCCAAAACTATTTGCTTGAGAAGACACAATAAAGGTAACTACTGAACACTCTGTGCTTTGTTATGTATGGGTTGATGTGGTGAGGCTAAGTAGAGCCCCCTCACAAGATAATCTATAAACCCAAGCAATCTCTAAGTGTTGGACCCTTCCTATAGACTATGAAGGGAGGTTTGAGGTTCTTTTTGACGAGGGTGAACTAGCACTGAGATTTCACAAATATCTCGATTTTTTATTTAGCTTGGCTCTTTTAAAACTAACACCTTTTTCCTTGTCTTTGCAGATAGCATGAAGTTTTATGTCATTGAGTTGTAGTTAGGGTCGCTCAACAAAAAGCAAGCTCTCAAAAAGTTATAACTCCTTCATCCAAAGGTAAGAAGAGGAGCAAGTTTTCTAGGTAGGAGGCCACCCTAACCCTATCAAAAAAGAAGGAGAATAAGGTGACCATTGATGAGCATGTGCTTATACCTACACTTGTAAATATCATCGAGCCCTCACTAGTGTCCCTGGCTCAACACACTATCACACCATTCACCTTGGGACAACAAATACCTACCCATATATGAGGGACACAATGAGGGGAAGTAGTGTTATCGATGACTTCACTATAGACGTTAAGGGAATGGCCATATATAGGGGCATGGCATCATAGAGTTTAGACCATTACGTGGACTAGTTGCCCTATATGACACACAAGAGATAACTCGATGCCATATATAAGGAGGTGGATTCTGGGGTCGTGTTTAGCTGGCTTTTTTACCAAGCAAATGTTAGTCCAACTTTATTTCTAATTGAGCCTTGGGCTTTTATATTTTAATGACCTAGCATTGTTTTCTTGTTTTCAGGACCAACTTTTTTAAGGACTTAGCAGAGTTTATGGTGTAGAGAGGTTGAATCATGAACTCGAGATTGAAAAAGAGAGTCATATCTTAACTCGAGCCAAGAATGTTGTGTTATTGGCCAAGGTCCACAAGTGAAAGAGTGAGCCTATCAATAAGGAGGAAAAGTTATCCAAGGCCATACATGATTTGAATGATAACTCGAGGTACTTTGAGGAGCTTAAGGAGGCCCAAAGGAAGGTAGAAGCATATAGGTGCAAGTTAGCCGACGTTAAAGAGAAATATGACTATGATCAAGAAAAGGCAAAGCACGAGCTTGATGTGATGATTGAACAACTCTCTTTGAGTGTTGAGATAGATATAGCCTGGCTATAGAATCCTTCAAGGAAAAGACCAAGAAGAAGGGCCTCAGGGAATACTACTACCAATATCCCGACCACTCCCAATACTTACCCACTCAAACCCAAGACAAAGGTGAGAAATAGGGTTCAGACTCTATTGTGAGTTATGATGGATCTGGGGTGGAAACGTAGAATATGGAACTGGGGACCTTTGATTTCGGCAATGGCTTGAACCATTATATTAGCTCTAATATTCCTTTGTTGGAAAAGGAAAGCTTTAGAAGGTTTTAGGAAATTTTAAAAGAAGAGAGGAAACAATAATATTATGATAGAAGAAAATATTTATTATTAATTCTTAGATTTTTGACTAGATATAAAATTAAAAAGATCATCCTTATTTATAATAAAACTCTCTCATAATCAATACATAAGATCGTACCAACACATTTTTGATCTAATGATCATAATTGATCCATTATTCGTCAAAATATCTAGATTTTAGATTTCTCTATTAGTTATTCTTCACAAAATATCTAAATATTTTCTAAGAGAAATTTAGAACAAGTATCTAAAATTAGAACTTATTAGACTTTAATATAGTGGACTATTAAATTATCATTAAAATAAACATATCTCAAGTCTAATATTATTTGGATTAAATTAAAAAAAATTTATAAAAAAAATTCACTAAAAAATTAAAAATATATAAATTATATTATTACATAACAAAAACAAAAATGATTACCTACCCAAA
The DNA here is from genome assembly GCA_037013495.1 of Hippophae tibetana. Lineage (NCBI taxonomy): Eukaryota > Viridiplantae > Streptophyta > Magnoliopsida > Rosales > Elaeagnaceae > Hippophae > Hippophae tibetana. The sequence continues at coordinate 1,827,335 of CM072801.1, forward strand.
ATTATAATTACTTATAAATTTATATACATATTATTTGTTTTATGCCATATAATAATATTTATTTAAAATATATATAATTTTTTAAATTATAAAAAAATTATTTTAACAGATGAAACATATATATATTATCATTTATATATATAAAAAATATCTATCTTATCCGGCCTTATGGATCATAATGTATATATATTATCATTTAATATAAAAAAGTATCTATCTTATCCTGCCTTATGGATCATACGCCCAGCGAGTTAATACACACCCACATCCATTTAATAAATACACGTATAGTGATATACATCAATATACCCTTCTTCTTCTTTTTGTGTTACATCATTTTTACATTTTTAAATAAATGCCAACTTGAAATAATAGTTTAAAATAAACTTATATGTATATTAAAAATAAATAAAAAACTTACATGATATGTTTTAAAATATCAGGAAATAAAATGTGCACATATAAAAGGTAAAAAACACTAAGAAATATCAACCATTATTTATATATTTTACTAATAATACATCAAGCTATTGAAAAAATGTAATGCTAATATCTTTGAACTAAAATTTCCAAAATATTACAAATTCTTGCTTTAATGTTGGTATAGTTAAATAACCATTTAAATGTATTTTTTAAATTAAAATATCCTAAATATTGTAGATAGTATCATTAAATGTATTTTTTTTTAAGAAATTGATAAAATATTAAAAATATCATATCATTGAACATTTAAGAAAGAGTATTTGGTGGTAGTCATTTTAAAGTTTAGTAATTATTTTTTATTTTAATGAGTTTAATATTTAGCAATTTTTGTAGTCATTTCATGAATATTTTATTCTTTATTGTTTTATATTATTATTATTATAACATGTAGATTGTATTGAAGAGTAATACTTATTATATTCTTCTAATTATGAATATTTTTAAAAACAAATAATTAATGAAATTTCTTTTCATATTATCAAAATTTATCTATTTATAATAATTAATATAATTAGATAGTTTATTTAATTATTTCAAACTTTTTAACTATTTATTCTACAATATTTAGCAAAAAAGAATATATATTTTATTATACAATATTTTAATTAATTGATCAATTTATTATTTAATATAAATAATATAAGTATTTAAATATATATCTATTAAATAAAAAATTTATTTAAAATATAAGTAATTAATTGCTTAATATTTTACAAAATTTTATAAAAAAATACTATATTTTTGAAAAAAAATTCATAATTTATGTAACTTTTTTAAAAAAATTATCGACAACGATAATACCATTAATATTTTTATAAAAAATATATCTCGATATTTTGAAGTACATCAACATTTTAAATCTTATTTACAACAAACTATATAGATATATAATATTGGATTTATGATTAGATATAAGGAATATTACATAATATAGTAACAAAAGTTTTTGATTTTTTTTGTTTTTAATAAAGATCCTAATATTATTTTATTTGAAGATAAATATATTTAAATTATTAAATTTATAATAAATTTTTAAACAATAAAAAAGTTAAAATTAAAAAAATAAAAAATAACTATTTTATTTTATACATAAATATATTTATTATTATATAAATATTTCATTATAAACAAATGAGACGTGTCACGCATCCTCTATGTACTACGATTTATGTGTTTATAATAGACAATAACGTGTCCTATAATATTGATCCAGTAACCCTCCATTTTAAATCTCAATTCTCATATCCCACGCTTTAAAATACGTGTTTTTGAAATAATAAAAAAATCAACAAAGTATTAGTATTATTTTTGATAATGAACGAAGTACAAATAATTAGTTTTTTCAATAAAAAATTCATTAATAAAAGGTTTTTCTTTATGATAATTAAATATAACAAATTATGAAAAATACATCTAATTGAACAAAATTAAAATTATACATAAAAATTAAATCATCAAACTATTGTATATCTTTTCAAACAATTTTTGAGCCCTCTTGTTAACTCTTTTATATCAAACTTATTTTGTTATTTATATGAATAAAATAATGAATAATCTAATAAGTAATTTTTAATGACTTTTTAATATATTCATTATTTGAATATTTAAAAATTCTTTCTAAAATATATCATATTTATATCTATATCTAAATCTAAAAAAATAAAAACAACAAACTGGAAATAAATATATTTAATAAAATCATAACTTTAAATTGAAATCAATGTGAACAACACATAAAAACTATGATTTATTCAATAATATTAGAGAAATTAATCATAAATAAAAACCAACTGCAGAAAGAAACCTACTTCTTTATCTGTATATATACAAAGAAAGGTAGAAATTTTTTGTACCCAAAATTATGTAAAGGAGAATATGCATGGTTGAGCATAGTTTGCTCTATATTAATACTTAATAGTGCTTGACTGTATAAAAATAAAAAATAATTAGTAAAAAAATTAATTACTTGTATGTATTTATTTAAAAGCTCCCTAAATTGAATATAGTTGTTATTCATCATTAATTTCATTTCTAAGAAGTTTGCAAAATAGAAGGAGCGAAATGAGGATATTTTTTTAGTGGAATGAGATGAAACTCTTTAACGGGAATTTTTATTTTTGGCTCTTCACTTTTTTAACACATTAAAAAAATTGTTTTTTTTTTTATATGCATTCAAAGCTATCAAAGATCCATCAACTCCAATGATGAACGGCTAATAAAACATTAACAAATCTTATTATACCTTAAATTATTTGAGTATTCTCCTTAATATGTGTTAATTATGTGAATTTTAAAACATATTATTTGAGTATAAATTAACTAGTTGTCATTAATAAAAATAAAAAAGTATGCAATGCAATCAAAAAAGAAAATTACTCATTTTTAGGTAAAAGAAAAATAACAAGATTCAGAATGAGTTTATCTCGTGACAATTATTTTTTATTATTATGAAAAATCAATAAAATTAAAGTTTAATTTTGATCAAATTCATAAATATTTTTAAGCTAAATTAATTTTACATTTAAAAATGGGTTTGAAGAATATTCAATAGAATATAAAAATTTAACACATTTGCATGGAAATTTCATATAGATTTGTGATGTGAATAAATTTTACACGCACTCATAGATGTCAATTATGTAAAAATAAATATTTGAGAAAAATTGTGGACATAATAAACATAATCACCAAAAAATATTATGAAATAAAATTCATTTAAAGTAAATTATAAATATTATTATGACTATAATTTTTTATATTTTTTAATTAAAAAATATGATTAAATACTTGGAAAATTTAAAAAAATAACATTAATAACAAAACTTATAAAATAAAAATACACAACTTAATAATATTGAAAGGATTCTACTTAAATAACATTTATAATTAAATAATTTTTATTAATCGTATTTTAATTTTAACGATATCTACTTAAATGAGATTAAAAATAAAATTACACGTTAGATTTTTTTTAATAATAAAAATTATATTAAATTAAATAAATAAATATTTTTTATAATTATAAATTTAAAATATATTATTTTTTTTCCCTAAATATTTTGGTTGATCATTTACGTAACACCCACCCTTGTCCTAAAGAAGACGGTGCCCATTTTCTTTGACCCTTATCTTAATTGGTAGTTGATACTCCACCTCTTCGATCACCACAGTTACCAATTTGCCCTTAACATATTTATCCGTGCTATTACTTCTTGCTTACGGGTTTACAGTTGACTAAATTGCCCTTCTATGCCTTGTAATGTTTAAATTCTATTTTTTTTTACCTAATGATACTAATACTTGTACTCAAATCACAAATGTTGAGCTCTAATGATTTATACATTAAATGGCTTGTTGATTGATTTGGGTCCCACTTATTTGCATTATATTTGTTTGGCATTCCCACTTGTTTTTTGCACTCAATAATTGAATTATTAAATTCATTGCAAAAATGTTAAAAATGTCTCTTCAAAAAATTAATTTTTTTTTAAATTTTTAACTAGAGATATTTCAATTAATTAAATTAACTATTAATCAGTGACGTTTGTTTAGATGGAAGATTGATAGTTAGAAATTTAAAATGTTCTTCCTTGTTCAAACAAGAGTGCAAGTTAAACGCATACCTTAATTGATATTTTCATATAATTGGGGTGATTCTCTCCACATTTTTTTTTATTAATTTTTTTTTTCAAGGAATCATAAACTTCACTCGATATTAATTTTTCATTTTTCTTTTACTTGTTATTTATTTAAATAAACAGTAAAATATACCCGGCCACTTACATACTTTTTAAAAAATAAATAATTTTTTTTACCTACTTACTCTTTACAACTTAAACACGCATACTCCTTTTAACGTTCACTTAATATATTTACTACTAGAAAATTTTGATTCATTTTACCATCTGGTTGTTAAGTAATAGAATCTTTTTAATTTTTTTTCAAAGTATTATGCTCTAATAACATCAATAAATGGTTGACTTCGATCTTTTTTTTTTTAACAGATTAGAATATTAATAACACAAAGTTGATAACTTAATTAGTGCGTGATTTTGTGTGGTTTGAATGGAAATTTTAGTTTATTTATTTTCATAAAGGATATTTAGATTACTTTTCGAGTAAAAATGATACATTTTTATTATATTTTAATAAATAAAATATTATTTTATTAATAATAAAGTAAAATTAAAGAGTACAATATTTTTTTTCTTGATTGTTTTTATAAATTTTATATTTTATAATTTTTTTATATTTTTTATGTACTGTGTTGTATCATGTTTTATAAAATCAAAATTATTGATATTTTTATTATTATAAATATATGTTAAATAATTATAAAATTAATGGTAAAACTACGTAGATGAGTTGTCAACCCTACCATCAAGGATAAATATGAATTGCCATATGTGCATCATTTACAATAAAATAAAAATAATTTAACCACCAAGTTAACCACAAAAATTGAAAGAAAAAAAAAGAGTAAAAATAAAAATGGTGCAAGAATTTTTTTTATGTATTTTTAGGATAAATATGTTTATTTTTTTTTTTGGTAAAATGGAGAATTTAGAATATATATGGTTTGATCATTACACAATCAGCCTAAAAAAAAGGGTAACATCAAATAAATAACAAAACTACCAATAAACATAATGGTCCCCAAATAATCCCTAATAAATTCCAAATCATGGGTAATCTTCAGATCTACACCGTTCAAAATTTCTATTCGATTTATTACGGTAGGTGTACCATTTACTTCTGTTCACAAATGGTTTGGCCTAATATCTAATAATTTATTTATTTCAAATTAGTGGTACCCACGAAAAATTTTCACTCCAATTTTTTTTTCTTTTTTTTTTCCCTTCTTAAAAGATTAAATTATTATTATTTTTAAAAATTTATTAAATCAATATTATTTTTTTAAAAAATTAAATTATTTTGAGTGATATTCTTTAAATTAATTATTGTAAAACAAATTTTGTCAATTGTAGAAAGAAAGAAAAAAAAAATTGTGGAAGTATGAGGGTCAAAATCAGGGTAGGGTCTTATTACACCACCTATACTGTACCACAGTTCCACCGAACAAGTTGAAAATTTTAGACTTTTATCTATTGTTTTTTGTTAAAATAAAATTGTATTGCATAAATGTCGATAATATTATTTCGATTTAACAATTTACTTATATAAATTTAGTTAAATTGAGCGTAATACACTTATCATAATTTTAATTTAAAAATAGGATTAGATGATATCATTAAATATTTGTATAAAAATATACTTATAATAGCACCCAAATTTATACCCTTATACATGCATGTTAATCAAATTATGACACTAACTAAAAGATACCCTTAACTTTTTGTTTGTTTAATTTTTTTAACATAAGGGTATATTGGGTATTTAAATAAATGAAAATTAAAACAAATCCCTGAGTTTTTTAAAAATTTCAAAAAATACAATAATTTTATTTGAAGAAAAGTCAATTACAATCAATGAATTATTGCTATATTATAATACTCCCTTAAATATCTTGATTCCAATCGTTTAACTGTTATTTTTTAAACTTGGTTGGTATTTTTGTTATTTCATTAAATATGTAGAAATAAATCCCATCTTACAATAAAAAAAAAACAATTATGATTTGCTCAAACAAACCCAGATCACTAAAATATTATGTAAGATTTGCTTCAATGATGAAAAGGTCAATGGGATCCATGTTATGGGTAATACAGTCATTTCTTAATATTCTGTCTAACGGCCACCGAAATTAAAAAATAAAATAAAAAATCCAAAAAAGAAATAAAAAAGTAAATTAAAGCTGAAATGCTGAATTCACCTTCCCCCAAATAAAAATAAGAAAATAAAAAATTTAATTAAATAGAAAGAAAAAAAAAGAGGAAAAAAGCTGACCTACATGGGCCGGCTTGTAACTAAATTTAGCTGGACAGACAAAAACCAACTTATTACCATTCTCGTCTTGATTTGCAGCTGTTCAAAAATGTCTGTAACTTATTAAAAAAAATCAATTAATATAATTTATAATATATTAATTTGGGTAAAAATATTGAGTTTTATAATTATTTTAAAAGAGTATATGAAATATATATTTTATTTTTATAATTAATGATATTTTATTAATAAATTAAAAATAATAATAATTTAAATTATGATAATATTAATAATATTTAATTTGTATATTTATCCATCTTTCTGTGCCACTTTTTATTATTACTGGATAGAGAAAGAAAGCCCAAGTGACAATCATGGTGCTTTCTTTCCCTTTAACCAACTAAAACGTAAAAAAAAAAATAACGTATAAGATAAATAAAGTGGAAAGTTTATGGTACTGATATATTTTATAGATTATTTTTCTTTAATAATTTTAATTATAATAAAATTAAAATTTAATAAATTACATGGTTAAATAAAAAAAATCATTGGCTATTATTATAATGAAAATAATTACAATAACATTATTATTTGTACAATAAATTAGTTAAATATTATTATTGGTTCGTATATTTTCGCTACCTAATATAATATAATATGTATCAGAATTCAATTGGTTTGAAATATACATCTAATATATGTCATAAATAATGCATGATATAACAGAATTTATTGTTGATGTGGTGAGATTGAGAAGGGACTTAATAGGGATCTAGATAGGTATAGTTTTTTTTCTTTTCCCAAAGAAATTTTTAAAGATCATTTGTGACATGATATATAATATTTTTAGTTATAAATAATATGGTTTGAACTCTAATGCCATATAAATATTTATAAATCATCCAATTGATTTTTTTAGTAAGGATATAATAAATATGTAATTTTAGTAGAGATATGTAAAGTTTTTCATTTTTTCTTACATAGTGAAAAAATTGATAATATTTGGAAAAATAAAATAAAAAATCGTTAAAATTCATAATAAAAATATAATCTAATGATATTGAAGGTGATTAAATTGAAATGAATTTAAATAATTACAGTTTATTTTAAAATATATTAAATTAAACAAATTTTTATATAAAATAAAATAACATATTTTTTATATTAAAAATATATAAAATATTATTTTTATAATTATAAAATTATTATAAAAACAAAACAAGAAAAAGACTCTAGCTAAGCTAAAAGATTCCTCTCCAGCTTAAAAAGAAAAGGAAAATAATAATTAAAAATATATATACAGATCTATAAAATAGAAAAATAAAATAAAAAATACTTGTTGAGATTGACCGCAGATCCCACAGAAATAAATTAATAAATTTCACCATAGAAACCCATCTTCATAAAACCCTTAATAAGGAACAAAGAATTCACAATCATTTATTTTATTTTATTTTATTTTTCTTTCTTTCTTTCTTTTGCTTTGGGGGGGGTTATATATTTTTAATTTTGATATTAATCTCTCTGATGTAAGTAATTGGGTATAGACTACAGAGTGGGAATTCAAGATAGAAAAGAGATATTGGAAAAAAAAATAAAAAAATCAAAGAGAAACAAATACTGTATACCTTCTGATCTTCTTCATCTTCATCTTCTTCTTCTTCTTCTTCTTCTTCTTCTATTCTACCAAGTATTATACACCATGTTGGAAGATTCAAAGGATGCTAGTATTAGTCAAGTATTGGGAAGCTCAGGTTCTGGAGATGGATTACTTAATAATAATAACAACGTTAATTCAGCAAAAACTCATCAAGTAGTAGTTTCCGAGAGTAACAATAATATTATTGGGGGCTCAAACTCAATATCAGGTGGTGATGAAGAAGATAGAGTTGGTATTATTGATAATCCTTTGGCTAAATTTGAAGAAGGTGATAGAAGCTTCGGTGGAAATAGATGGCCTCGTCAAGAAACTTTAGCTCTTTTGCAAATTCGTTCTGACATGGATGTTGCTTTTCGTGACGCTAGTGTTAAAGCTCCTTTGTGGGACGTTGTTTCCAGGTCCGTAGATTTCAGATCTTTACCAAACCACTCATTACTAATTATTTTAATTTTATCTATTCTCGATTTTTATTTTATTTTTATAAATTATTTGTCGGTTTCAATTTATTAAAATTAATTTCATGAACAAGCTAGATTTGGATTGGGTTTTTGTTTTTAGTTTTCCAGGAGATCGATGGGAGAGAGAGAGCATTTACTTTTTTTTTTTTTTGGTTCCTCGAACGATCTTTCAATTATAATTCTCAAAAGAATAAAGAGTTTGATCGATGATTAATTATGAATAAAATTCTTTATAAGAGAGTTCAGTTCTTAACTTTTGGTTTCAGTTTAAACACTGAAACGAAAGTTTGGGAATTTAAGAAAGAGAATAAATTCAACTTCCACAACTTGGATTCTCTCTCTCCTTTCTCTTTCTCAATTATACATGAAATGTTACTGTCTTCATCAATTTTCTTTGTCTGTTTCATACTGAATTCCTGATTTTACATTTACATGTGTAACAAAGATACTTTAGTGTTATTGATCTACTACATGCATCCACTCGGGTAAATTTTCATGTGAATATATATATATATATATTATACTAAATTTATTTTATTGAATAATTAAAATATTAATTTATTTTTATTTTAAATTGATGAAATCAGAAAGCTAGCAGAACTTGGTTATAATCGAAGTTCAAAGAAATGCAAAGAGAAATTTGAGAACGTGTATAAATATCACAAGAGAACCAAAGAAGGCCGAAGTGGAAAATCAGATGGAAAAACTTATAGATTTTTTGATCAATTAAAAGCCCTTGAAAATCACGCTCATCATCCTCCTCCTCATATTCAAACTTCATCAACAACAATGGTGGTCACAAGTATGAACAACAACAACCCACCATTAACAGTCTCTCACCAAAACACTACTGTTCCATCAGTTTCTCATCATCAACAACCCAACACAATAAACCTTACTTTTCCTTCTTTCCAAACACCCTCAAACCCTACAATTCTTCCCCCTCCATTATCATTCCAACCATCAATAACAGCAACAGAAGCAACTGCAAATATTAATACAAACACATCTGCATTTCAATCCATTTCAACTGATAATCTCTTCTCGAATTCGACTTCTTCTTCGACGTCTTCCGACGAAGAAGTACTTGAGCGAAATATGAGAAGGAACAAAAAGAGAAAGTGGAAGGACTTCTTTGAGAGATTAATGGTGGAGGTAATTCAGAAGCAAGAGGAGTTGCAGAACAAGTTCTTGGAAGCTATTGAGAAACGAGAACATGAAAGAATGGTTAGAGAAGAAGCTTGGAGAATGCAAGAACTTTCTAGAATCAATAGAGAAAGAGAGATTCTTTCCCAAGAAAGATCAATGGCTGCTGCTAAAGATTCTGCTGTTATGGCATTCTTACAAAAGTTCTCCGAAAAACAAAATCAAAATCAAAATATTCAGAATATCATTCCGCAGCCATCTGTTCAACCTCCAGCCAGTCTACCGATGCCAAAATTGGCACCGACAAGCGTGACACAACCATCTCCATTGCCGCAGCTGCAGCAGATGATACAGCCACGACAGAATGTGGAGATTACTACTCCAACAACAAGGCAGGCGGCGGCAGATAATAATGGAGAAGAAAATGAATTAATGCGAGCAAGTTCATCAAGATGGCCAAAAGTAGAGATAGAGGCTCTAATAAAGCTTAGATCAACACTAGATTCCAAATATCAAGAGAACAGTCCAAAAGGGCCACTTTGGGAAGAGATCTCAGGTTCAATGAAGGAACTTGGATACAACAGAAATGCAAAGAGATGCAAAGAAAAATGGGAGAATATCAACAAATATTACAAGAAAGTGAAGGAAAGTAACAAGAAAAGACCTGAGGATTCAAAAACTTGTCCTTATTTTAGTCAACTTGAAGCTTTGTATAAAGAGAAGAACAAGTTTGAGAATACCCAGATGAATCAAATAATGAAACCAGAGATCAATTCAATACCAATGATGGTGAGACCTGAGCAACAATGGCCCCCACAACAAGAAAATAAAAATAATGAAGAAGACGATCCAATGGATCAAAATCATGAAGATGGTGATGAAGATGAAGATGAGGATGATGATGAGAGTGATGGGAACTATGAATTTGTGGCAAACAAACCAGCAAATAGTAACAACAGTATTGCTGTGGGTAGTGCAACAGCTGTGTGATGGTGATGGTGGGTCGGTCGGTTTAGAATGAAACGGTTATCGTTTAATGGGTCGGCGGGTCCGAATGTATCAGTGAAATGGTTCAACAAGAATTCAGGTTTTGGGGGAGAAAAACAAGGGAAATTAAAATGTATTATAGGCAGAGAAATTTGCAGAGAAGACACATGGTTGGTTTGTTTGTTTTGTTTTGTTTTTTTTTTTTTTGGGCTAAGTGGGGTTAATTTGCAAAATAGTGTATCAGTGAATTTACATGTTTATTTATAATTTATTTATTTATTTTGCGAATTAAATGAATAAAGTTAAGCAAATAGAGAGGAGTGGGAGTTTAAAATTTCCACAGAAAAAAAAATAAGTAAGAGACTTTAGTGTTGTAATTTTGTTCAATTAATGGTGAAGATGTTTGAAATGAGTATTCAAGTTTTTAGGAAATTTTTTATACTAATTTATTTTAACGGTGGAAATATTTAAATTTTAACCGTTATGATAAATAAGTGTAAAACTTTGTATAAAAAATTAAGGTTATTCATTCTATCCCATCTCAGTTTTTTTTTTTTTAAGGAAATGTGTGTTCATGATTTGCAATTTTTTTTTTCATTATAACTAATTTTGTTCCCCTTTAGTTTTTATGTTTCCCTTCTCCATAAATTTATTTGGTGGGAAAAATAAACAATATTACACATTCTATTTATCAAATTTAGCATAGATCTCAGTTAATTATCCTCAATTATCAACATATTAAAATCTTCTTATTAATATTGTTCAATATTGTATCTAATAATTCTAATTATTTCTAAAATACCATTATCCGAAAACCATAATACTATTTCAACCCTAATCAAGAATACAAACAAAAAACATTATATATATATATATATATAAATCCTTTTAGTTTGTTTTTCTTGATAATATGTGATACATACACGGATTAAATTGATACATGTATTGATTATACCACATTCTAATAAAAAATTCCAACAATTATTACATGTGTTTACATTCAAATGAAAATAAAAATTGTACGAGACTTATTAAACTCTACAATTAAGATATTTAGGTCATTTAACTTTCTTTTTTGTTGAGAAATTTTCATTATTGACCCCTTGCACAATGTTTTTCATTTTGATGCTATTGTTATTTCTTGCTCAAATCTAAACATTTAAAAAAAAAAAACTTCATTTGAACACATGCATGTTTAGGAGTAATGTTCAAGGTCTAACACTTAATATTCTTTGAAATGTATTTTATTGTTCTTATCATTAATTCGATAAATATTATAAATATTTGGGTTGAATTTATTAGAATAATCACAAGTTTTATATTTTGAATGTATATATAAAATTAATTTTTTTAATGTGTTAAAAAACACGAGGAAGACAAAAAAATGAAATGATTTCTTATGAGAAATCATCTTATACAATATTTTTTTTGTTAATTAATTTAATTCATTTTTAATTATTAAAAACACATTAAAAAAGCTCACAATTTTAGTTAAAATGTATCATGTATAAGTAGCTGTGTCAATTTGTCAAGGAACATAGTTTTTGGACATGAAAATTAAAAAAAAAAATTAACTATATATATATATGTTATATATTGGTTTAAAATCTTTGACATCTTTTGAGGAAGAAATTTGGATACATTTTATTTGCTCCAACCAATATATATCTTTCAAAACATCCCAAAACTACAACATTAATGCAAACTAGATAAGGTTAAATATCCGAGTGTTTAAGATCTTATCTAGTTAAGCAAAGTATAAATTTTAGCTTTTATTCCACAAAAATGACATCAATCTTTCTCTATATTTTTTTATTTGGTCCGGTTAGTTTAAAAAATATCAAATCCCCCTAAAACTAGTCATGTACTGTAAGCTACATGCCAAAAATGATCAAAATAAATAAATAATGTAATGTCGTTCTTAATAAGAAATATATTAAAATACTATAAAAAAGTTATGAAATCTAAATACTCTAGTTATTAAAAAAAAAAAACCCTACCTTTTACTTTTTGTACAAGAAATCAACAAGTATCTAAAAAACAAATTATTAAAAAAAAGTTTCATATAGTTTAGTTTTATATTGATATATAATAAAAACAAATGTTGTTTAATTAAACAGGAGATAATATGGTATATTTTGTGATATAATTGTTCAAATCATGACAAGTTCAATTTGGTATAAAAATTGAGAAAATATCTTAACTAAGTGTCAAAACCAGATGAATAATTAATTATACTAATTTTATAATCTATTCATATATTTATTTTATTTATTAATAAATTTAATCTATTTCTATTACCGTGTTACATAAAGTTGAGTGCCTGAAGATAAACACAAAGGTAGGGGACAGTAAATATGTAGGCCATTGAAAAAAATAAAAAAAAATAAAAGTGTCCCTTGTATACATCTACAATATGCTAACATCACATGTAGTTAAAGATCTTATCGTTTGAAAGGGAGTAAAAAAGAAGAAGAAGATAGAGTACTTAAAGACAAGGGTCCACCAAAAAGGAATCTCTCAAGTTTTGTTGGTTTAAATTTTTATTATTATTAATAATAAATAAATAAATATCATTTTTCTTTTTTGATATATGGTTAGATTGAAAATTAAAGTTAGCTAGCACGACACTCAATAAATATATAACAAAATATTTTCAGCATTTATTATATATTTTATATTATTTTTATTTTAATATTTAACTAGATCAATTAATATTTATATATTTTTAGAAAATATAAAATCCTAATACCCATTTGATGCTATTTTTACCAAAAATTTAAAACGCTTCATAAAAGTATTTCTTATGCTTCATAGATATTTGAAGAGAAGATATATTAATTTATGTTCGTACTAAAAAATATATTTATATATTGATAAAATTTTGCATATTTCAAAGTAAAAAAATACACATAACTAACTATAAAAATTCAGATTTAAAAAAAATAAAAAACTAAGATCATAAATAAAAATTATTTATAAATAAGAATAAAGTATAAAAAATGGAAAACGGAGCTGCTAGAGGAGACTCAAATCATACCAAGTTTTGATGTTAAATACTGATTTTTATACCATTTGTTATATATAATATTTCACCTGTAATAATTTAATTTAATTGATTCATCAATAAGTTATCATATAATTATTTTATTATTTTATATTAAATTAATAATAAACATATTAATTTTTATTATCTTAATATATAAATAATTCAGTTATTTAATATAATTTTATTTTTAATCTTTCAGTATTAAAAAATATATTTATTTTTATATATATTAAAAAATATATGTTTATTTATGTAATGAGAAAAATAAATATATATATTTTTAAAGATATTAAAAATAAAATATAATTTTTTAAAAATTATATTATTTAATTAAATTTTTTATTATTATAAGAGATAGTTGAGATTTGAGAGAACTTATTATGTGGGTAAGGGTCACTGTATATATGTACAGTACTTATATGGGGCTAGCTTGTGTGTTAATTACCATTAATTTCATGAATGTCAGTACTGTACTGCCTTATATATATGGTCGTTAAATTTTTATTATTTTGTTTCGTACTTGTTTCTTTATTTCTTTTATTGGATCCTTACTTTGCTTTTGATTAAACTGATTCAATATTGTACAGTTTTATTTACTTCTTCACTAATTTCATAATTTCATATATATATATATATATATATATATATATATTAACAAAATGATATCATCTTTCATTTTTCTTTCTACACACTTATATGGATGGCTTTGATTAATTTGATTGTATTACAATAAATAGATATAATTATACCTTGGTTATATTAGTCTACGTTTTTTATTTTATTATTATCATTATTTTTCTTAATATATTAATTAAAAAGTACTTTATAAAGATAAAAAATTACATAATAAATAAAAATCTTGATTATATAGTATTCAATCAGTTAAAAGATAAATATATATTTTTATAAACATATAAATAAAAATTATCACGAGAAAAATCTTAATAGATCTTCTAGTTCCAAAATCTGATCATATTTTTATAAATTTAGTTCTAACTTAATCCAATAAAATCCCATTTAATTAAGAATTGTCAAAACTTATAAAAAATATTGGTGAATGTCTGACCAACGTGAGATTAAAGAAAACTTAACAGCTCTCTTACACACAGACAAATGTGGTCTCACAAACCCATGGTAAGATTGTTAAGGACAAAACTCAAGTCACCGATCAAGTCAGGCTCAGTTCTAATATCATGATAGAAACTCAGGACTAACTTAACTTAATAAAATCTTATTGAGTCAATAATTGTCCAAATTTAAAAGCAATACTGCTATCGAACACATAGTCGATATGAGATTAAAAAAAACTTAACACATATAACTACCAAAAGCAAACCTAAATAGTCTCATAAAGTAATTGGTAACTATCTCATTTTTGGTTATATTATTCTATGTTAATTTCACAATTTATATTTTATAAAGTATTCATATTTTATAGATATGAGTGTAGTTATTCAAGTATTTTAATTTTAAAAAAAATTTATAAAAAAAATTGCTTGAAATGTGTGATACTCGTACGATGTATATAAAAATTTATGAATTTTAGCATTATAAAGGATTTCGAGTAATATAGATATTAATATGTTACATGCTAATTCATTTTTTTATTATAAAATCTTACATTATATATTAGGGTATTTTTTTCTTTAAAAATGTATAATTCTAGTTAAAAAAAACTATACATGACATTAAAACATATAAAGAGCGTATAAAAGACTAGACGAAGTAGCGTCTTTTTTTATTATTACATTTGGTATTCCTATACCTTATAATTAACTTTTAATTTTATATTTATTACTTGTATTCTTGGCAAGTATTTATATTTAATTTTTAATTTTTTTATCTATTTAAAATTAAATTATGACTATTTATATTTAAATATATCATTAAAATTTAAATAAATACATTTTTTATCTTTATCATTATTGTAAAGGAATATTAGTTGGTCCAAGCCCACCATAGAATTATTGTGATATTAAAAAGAAAATTACTTAAAATAACATTTATAATAATAAAACTCTATCAAATTAGTTGTATCAAATACTCTTCGTTATAGGCTTTGTTTACAAGCTCTTCTAATTAATTGCCTCTAATTATTGATGTGGTCCCTTTGACGTTTGTCAACTTAATTTTGACAAAGTTATTTTACTTTTTTGTTATATATTTTATGTATTTTTTCAAAGAGTCATAGTTTTGTTCGCGCAAACTAAAATTCAGATACAATGTAAATTTTGTAGAAGTAGAAATTTAATTAATGTATTTACAAGGGTGGTTTTACACTAAAGATTAATACATGTATAAATATAGAAAATGAGAATCTGTTTTTCTTAAAAGTGCTTTTAGGAAAAGTATATTAGTTGCATACAACTAATATACCATTAAATGATTTATTAACACTCCCCCTCAAGTTGGGGCGTAGATATCAATCATGCTCAACTTGCTTAGTGAGCCATATAATGACTTCTTGGAGACTCCTTTGGTAAGCATATCTGCAAGTTGCTATTCTGTGGGAACAAAAGGAAAACTAATAAGTTTGGCATCTAACTTCTCTTTTATAAAGTGACGATCAACCTCTACATGCTTAGTGCGATCATGTTGTACTGGATTTTGTGATATATCAATGGCTGCCCGATTGTCACAATACATCTGCATAGTATTTTTGAGTTCGAAACCCAAATCTAATAACAAAGTTCTTATCCACAACAATTCACAAACCCCATGAGCCATATCTCTATACTCGGCCTCAACACTAGATCGTGCCACCACTTTCTGCTTCTTACTTTTCCATGTAACCAAATTTCCTTCCACAAAGGTGAAATAACCCGATGTTGACTTTCTATCTGTAATAATTCCTGTCCAATCTGCATCTGTGAATCCACAGACTTCAAGAGGATTGTTGTGTTTAGAGAACATTACTCCCCTTCCTGAAGCCGATTTCAAATACCTTAAAATTCTCAAAACAACATTCATATGGTTCTCACTTGGATTGTGCATGAACTAACTCACCACACTTACTGCATATGCAACATCTGGTCTAGTATGAGCTAAGTAAATCAAACGTCCAACCAATCTCTGATAGCGAGCTCGATCAGTTGGTATCTGATCTGGATACTCTGCTAAACAATGGTTTTGCTCAATAGGTTTGCAATCCAACATACTTGTCTCTGTTAGCAGATCAATAATGTACTTCCTCTGACACAGATATATTCCTTCTCTTCCCCTGGCTACCTCAATTCCTAAGAAGTACTTTAGTTCACCTAAGTCCTTCATTTCGAATTCAGAGGGTAGCTGTCTTTGTAATTTATCCATCTCAATAGTATCATTACCAGTGATTACCATATCATCAACATAAATGATTAGAGCTTTTACCTTCCCTCGTTGATGTTTGCATGAACTGTGAAAACCTTCCAAACCAGGCTCGAGGGGATTGCTTGAGGCCATACAAAGACTTCCTCAATTTGCATACAAAATTACCAGGGGAATCAAGTACATACCCAGGTGGAAGACTCATGTACACCTCCTCGGCTAATTCTCCATGAAGAAACGCATTCTTGACATCAAACTGTCGAAGTGGCCAGTTTAGGTTAACAGCAAGTGAGAGCAGAACCCGAATCGTGTTCATTTTGGCAACAGGAGCAAAAGTCTCATCATAATCTACACCATACGTTTGAGTAAACCCTTTTGCTACAAGACGAGCTTTATATCGATTTACGGATCCATCACCATTATGTTTTATAGTAAACACCCATCGACAAACAACTGCCTTTTTTTCTTGTGGTGGTGACACAAGTTGCCAAGTATCATTCTTCTTTAACGCATCCATCTCTTCGGCCATTGCCTTCCTTCATATTGGATCTCCCAACGCATCCTGCACTTTATTAGGTACTCATACACCAGATATTTGATTCACAAATGATTTATATTACTTAGATAATCTTTTAGTGGACATGTAATTGGCTACTGGGTATTTTGATTTTGCATGAATATTTGGTTCATACATTTTGGCTGGTTGACCTCGAGTAGACCTATTTGGTAACACATATTGTCCAACATTAGACTCGATGGTATTAGTATCAGTAGGTGTACATACCTCAAATGAGTGACCTTCAGTACCAGGGAGTTATTGATCAAGGGTATCTGAGGGTACAGTTGTGTCTTCAATGTCATTTGTTGTAAGTGAATTTAGTGCTTGAATACTTGAAGCATCTGCTTCTGCAATGACTTGTCTCTTTGAAACTGAGGGGCTAGAGTTGGGCTTGATAATTACGGTTTTTTTTTTAAATCTGAAAACTTAAGTTTTAGTTCATGGTAAACTTTTCTTCCAGAAGCAACAACAAAGAAGAGTATATACGAGATTCGTAATGGCCATTTCTTTCAAATTTTTTTTTAAGAAACTGCACACCAGGTTTTAGCTGATACCAAACGGCAAGTTGGTCGGGGACGGCACAGGGGTTTGCAGGTGGCGCGAAGCTGGACGCTGCGTAGGGGCGCGGGCTGACTGAACGGCGCGTAGGGGCACGGGCTGCTGGCGCGTTGGGCTGCTTAGGACTAAACGGCGCAGGGCTGCGCGGTGGATGACACGGGCTGAACAGTGCGGACTGGACGACGCCGGTGGACGACGGATCTGCAACTGCAGTGCGAGCTAAACAGTCCGAGAAGACAGCGGCGCTAGGCGGCGCTTCTATTCAGAAAGAGATAATTTTTTTTCCTTTCTTTCCTGTTCTGATACCAAGTAGAAATTCAATTAATGTATTTACAAGGGTGGTTTTACACTGAAGATTAATCCATATATAAATATAGAAAAAAGAGAATCTACTTTTCCTAAAAGTGCTTTTAGGAAAAGTATATTAGTTGCATACAACTAATATACAGCTTATAAAGTATATTAGTTGTATACAACTAATATACCATTAAATGATCTATTAAGAGTAGAGTCTATAAAATTGCATAATGTGAAAAGGTCAATACTATTAATATAGCGTCTTGGGTGGGGATAGGTTTGACATTTTTATTATTACGCCAAGTGTTTGCTGGGGTGGGTTAAGGATTTTCATCAAAATTTTGGAAAATTTGTGGGTTTTGGGTATTATTCACAAACGAAAAATATATGTTTAATTATAAATTTTATATTCCAAATTAATAAAATTTATGTTAAAAATAAAATTATTTTATAATTATATTTAATAGATAATAAAATTAGTTAAATAATCATAAATATAATTATATTATTCGTTTTGATGTGAGAAACAGATAGTACAAAATAGTGACAAATAAAAAATAAAGGTTAATTTGTTCTCATTAAAATTCAGTATATATAGAAGTGTTGCAGTGCTTGGTAATTTGTTGGTAGTGCTTGGTGTGTAAGGAAATAACAAACTTTATTAGCTAGCACTACCAAACTACAACTACTAATAGCTATTAGTGGCCTATACTTCATTGAGCACTATATCATGATTATTTATTCTTTAACATGCCTCTTTAAGCTCATGGTCTATATTTGAGATAGTAAACTTAGATCTAAACTCTTAAAAATGTTGTGATTCTAAGGATTTTTGTTATAACATCATTAAGCTGCTCTTATGATGTTGTATATTCTATGACTCCAGACACTTTTTTCTTGAAATATTAAAATCAATATCAACATGTTTGGCATAAAGGTGTAATACATGGTTCTTAGCTAAATATCCCACACTTATATTATCATAGAAGATGATTAGTGCCCAAGGAACTCCAACTAGTTCCTAAAGAACTCCAATTTTCAATAATACAAGTAACTTTTGTATCCAAATTACTTCTATGATGGTGGAAGTAACCACTCTTTGTTTTCTTGATTTCCAAGACACTAATGAGTGTCCTAAGAAAATGAAAAAACCTATTGTGCTACATCTATCACGTAGACTTGATGTCAAGTCTACATCATTGTATGCATAAAAGTCCATATGTTTAGTCTTGTGTATAATTAAACCAAGGTTATGAGTGCCTTTTAGATATCTCACTAATCTCTTTGCAAGATATTAGTGTGAAGTTAAAAAATGTAAGAATTAATACAATTTATCAACTATATAAGCCATGTCTAGACGTGTTAAGATACAATACTGTAGAGCACCAATAACAATTATATACAAGATAGCACCATTTAAAATCTTATTATCAAATACGAATAGCACTTTACAGTTTGCATTGGTGAAGAATAGGATCTTGTTTCATTGGTGAAATTCATCGCTTATTCTATGAACTTCAATACCTAAAAAATAGCGAACTTTCCCAATATCTTTAAGGTCTATGATGGATTGTATGAGCATATTTTTTGTAACTAAAATAGCATCCACATAAATTAAAACTACAATAAAATCTCTATGTAAATCATATACCATTATGGATGTGTCTGAATTTGAAGGTTGAAATCCCATGTGCTCAAGACATTTACTCAACTAAAAGAACCAATCTCGATGTGTCTGCTTAAGGCTATACAAAACTTAGTTGAACTTATATATATAATGAGGAAACTACTCATTAATAAATCTAAAGAGTATCAAAGTTAAAGTTATGGTTGAGTAAAAGGAGATTGAAGGTAATGCATTAGATGGATTGTCATGTGTTGAGTAAGTGGTGACATGGGTACATTTGGAGGGTATGCAGATTGCTTAACAAGATATGAAATTGATTGTATATCAAATTGTGATTAACATTTGTTTAGGTTTGCTTGAATCAAGAAAGTATCTAGTAAGTTCATTCTCTCAAGTTATTTCTCATAAGTTATCATCATTAAGAAAACATCATCAAGGCTAATGTCACATTTATTATAGCTTATCGTGGTACCAAGTGAAGAATAACTATGATTAAAACCACTAATGACATAAAAAACCTACTTTGTGATATTGATATTATCACTTATAACAATCAAATGGTTAATCAATTGCTTAAGTCTTGCGTAAGAGTCACAATGTTTTTTTTGCTAAAGCATGCCAATATCCATGAGCTATGTGCCTATTTATTAGATGCTTAAGATATTTAGGTGACAAAGAAAAGTAAATACAGTTCTTCACTGCACACTCTCGTTTATCCCATTCTTCGTATGATAAATTTTTCTCAACCATTTTGTGGTGCTAATTGCACCAATTTCTTTGTTTATGAGTTTCATGATTATCTTGATATTTTGGTGGTGGAGAAACAATTTTATCAATAAATTTGTTAAAAGTTTATAAAATATGAAAAATAAAATAATAGCACACAATATTTTTAGGTGTAAACAATATAGGTCATATCCATGATCTAAGAGAAAAATCACCGATCTACCAGATTATCTAATTTTTTACTATGAAAACCAAATGTTCAAATACAAACTCACTCTTATGCTACCTTCTCTAGAATACTGGCTTAATATACTTTACTTACGAGCTCTTACTCTGTTATCATAGTTTTTAATATTAACATGAGCGATTTTCATACCAACGTTCTAATAAACTTCCCGCCAATTAGATACATTCACGAATCAATTACAAAAAAGTTAGCACAAAAACATAAATATCTGTGTATATTCTAGAACATATTTAATAATGAATAATCATTATTAGATGATTCAAAATATAGCAATTAAATCAAATCAATTAGACAATCATAAAACAAACTAATTGAATTTAAAAATAACATTTTTAAAGTTTAAAAATTAAATTTTAATAATCGTGATCATTTTTATAATTATTAAATTTAAATATGTAAGATTTTAATCAAGAAAAAACAAATTGAATATGAAAAATATAAAATAAATGAATTAAAAATATATAACGAAAACAAGCAAATAAATAACACTTTGGTATAATATATTAATTAATTTTTCACTAATTATGACATCTGCGTAAACATATATTACCTTATCTTTGATTTTTCAAATTGTTTACAACTTATTTGCTATCAACTATTATATATATATATATATATATTACATTATGCTAAATAGCCCCTCTCTTTGGTCACTTTTGTTGAATCAATAAGATAACATTAGGTGCCGCCACTCCTCACTCTTTTTTTTCGGCTTTCTTTCGGCAGGCAGATCTTGTTCGACAGTTTGCAGCAACTTATTTCATCCGCCCACGCTTTTATACTATATTAGATATAGGTGATAATGATAACCTAAGAGTTAAATTATTTTAGGTATTATTATTTAAAGTTTATTAAAAGTCTAAATAATATAAAACGATTGTTTTTAAGATGTATCTTAAAAATATTAAAATATATTTAAAAAATGACTAATTAATAATTTTATAAATTAATTCAAGTATAAATTTATTTTAGCATAAAAAGTATTTCTAGATTTAATTAAAAATGCATGAATATAATTATAATTATAAAAAATATATTTGAAATACGATTATTTAAAATTTTGATATTTTTTTGAATTTACTTAATATATTTGATAACAAATTTAAAAAATAGTTTACATATAAATATTTTATCCATAAAAATAATTAATACTTACTATCCTTGCGTTTACAAATCATATATTATAATTATAAGGTTAAACTAAATAAGGTAATTGGTATAATCTAATTTAACACTAAAGAAAATATTTATAGGAAAATTAAAAAAAAAAATAGAAGGTGGAGATGTCATTGTTGGGCGAGCATCCCTCAAGATGCTAGGAAATAGAATACAATTGGAACCTGAATCAGATTGTTATTTGGATTTTTGATAATTTTCTATCACTGTATACCAAAACACCGTTAACACAAGTTTAGAGAGCTCTAGCTGATACCAAAATTATTGAGCACTATAACACAATTATTTTTATTCTCATGATAGTTGTTAAATATATAATTCAAATAAAATGTATTTTTATTTATAATATTATATTTTCTTAATAAAATAGCATATTTAGGGAAAATAAAATTTATTTTTAATTAAAAACAGTTGAGTTTATGAGTAAATATATAAGAAATTTATTTAAAATTGTAAAGAAATGGGATTTATTGGAAAGAGGAGTGTAATATACCCGATGTATGAAAGTCGACAATATTAAATTGGAAATACATTTAATTTTTATAATTTTTTTCTAATATTATTTTTTATTATTAATAAGATCGTATGTAAATATAAATTTATTATTTATTCAAAAAATTAAGAAAACATATAAAATAATTAAAACCAAAGGAAAATGAAAACAAAATAAATTGCCGTGATAATAGTATATATTGCCGTGATTATTTTTTTATTTTTTGCTGTTGAGTCATCACGGACATATAATTTTTGTCGACATGACATATCAAATCTTCAAACGTTTTATAATTTTTATTTTTTCAATTTTTAATGTTAGAAATATATATTTAAAAAATATTTGGAAAAACATTAATATAAAAGAAAATGTTATTTTACAAGTTCTCATCAATTTTTTGAGGTTGAATTCAGAAAGTACTACTAAGTACAAATTAAACCATTAAATAAAAAGTTCACCTAACATTAATTAGTTAAGAAATTGAGTGTTGTGTGAATGATTGTTAAAGTGAAACACAAAATATAGGAATTGATAATTTTAAAGTATCCATATTTTTATTTTAAATTGATATTTTTGAATTGTTATTATTTAAATTATTTGTACGTATTTTAAATAATTTTAATAATAATCTTAATAAATTATAATAATTTAAAGGTATTATTATTGTTTAAATTAATCAAAATATATACTATTAATTTAAATAAAAATAATTTAAAATTTAAAATTAAAAATATATCAAATAAAAATATTCAAAAATATCATGTTTATATAAAATAATAATTTTGAGGGGTTTTCACCATCTTTTGGTAACTTTTTTACTGTTTTATTTTAATCGAATAAAACAAATTATGTTGATTACACAACTAAATTTTGATTTAAAATGACATATTTTTGTATAAATTTATTTTATTGTGATTTAAGATAATTTTATTATTTTATGCATGTTTTTTTTCTAATAAATTGAACATAATTTTAAGGAAATGTGATTGTAAAAACCTTATATTTATTTTAAAAGTGATACTTAGCTAGGTTTTGTATTTATTTTTTAGAACATTTTAATTATATTATTATAAAAAGTATTATTGTTATAAAAAAAATCACTTAAATAGTCACAACTCTCCCCCTAAACATGTGCGCAAACGTCTTTTAGTAGTAAATTTTTTAGATTGAGTCATCTTATGTTGCATGTAGATCACCGGAGAACCAATAATAATAATAATAATAAATAAATAAATACTTGGGACTTGTTAAAAGAAGAAAATGGAAGAAAAGTGACGAAAAGAAGAATATTATATAAAGTAGATTATAATTATAAAGTTATAAAGTGGTGATGAGTCTTTACAAGCGAGGTAAAAAAAAAAAAACTTATAATTTTAGAAAATGTTTGAGGTAATTAAATATATTAATTGTGAACCACAAGAGTAAAATTTATATGTATTTTAGTTTCACTATTAATTAAGTTAACTATAGACATTGACCAATTTTTTAAAATTAGTAATTAATTTGCTAGATAAAAATCATCATACAATTAAATTAAGATATTTTTTATAATGGCTATTAAGTTTTATTATTTTTTATGAATACGTGTCAAGATTTCTCACTATTATTATTATTGTCTAAAATTTTTCTCAGTCAGTCTATATTCCTACCTCTTTTATCTATTTTTCCATATATTCGATGTCAGCTAAGTATTAAAAACTATCAAAAAATCTATTTAAGATTTTAAATCACATTTTTCACTGAACTTTTTGTTTTCGTAGGTTGTTCAATTTTATGTCGCTGGTATGAATATTCAAGAGCCACGATAAAAACACTTTTCTCTCAAATAACAAGTAAAAAAATAAATATGATATTGAAACATTAAGACAAGAAATGATAAAATATTAGAGTTAAAATCTATATTTAATATTTTTATTCAACAAATGTCATCATTTCATCAACAAAAAGAGAGTAAAAATTGTAAATAAATCATATATGAGTCAAAACAATAACTAAACCCTACAATTATATTTTAAAAAAGTAAGAAGATAACAAGTATACATGTTTGGAGATTAGGATCTCAATAAGAACAAATTTATTCACTTGTAGTGGTATCTCATATTTAAAAAAGAAGTTATTTTAGCTACTATCGTTTATAATAATATTTGTCCAAATATAATTAAATTCTCAATATTTAATTATGAAAAGAAAAAAAATTATGAATTTTTCTCATCATTCAAATCAACTTTGCAACTTTAGGTAAAGTTGATTCTCATGTTTTATAATAACAAGAAGTTGAGTTTTTTTTTTCAAATGAAAAAAATTATATAAATTTAATAAAAAATTAATTGATGGCTTATTATTATCTATCATCATAATTTTAGCTCATAGTATATCTAGTATGGTAGTTTACATTATAACCTAAAAATCAATTTAACTTACCCAAATTAAACCTATTTAAACCCATATTTTAGTTTTATTGGTCCAAGTAGGTTAGTTTTGATTCTTAAAATGATAATGCAAGGAATGATGATGATGACCAAGATAGAAGTAACATAACATCTCATTTTAGATATAGAAAAATATACATATGGTATAAAAGATGAAGACTAAATATATAAAGGACTCTATAATATGACACAAAATCAGATAAGGAAACAATGACTACAAGTTTATTTTCATTAAACAAATTGATCAATACAAAAAATACTATAACATGTCATAATCAAATACGTGAACAATAACTACAAGTTTATTTTCATTAAATAAATTGATACAAAGAATACTATAATATGTCAAAATCATATAAGGGAACAATGACTACGAGTTTATTTTCATAAAGGTACATATTGTTTATAATTTTTTTTGAAAATCCTCCATATAATTTGCAAATAGTTAATCCATAGTTTTATATTTATGCAGAAATCTTAACCAAGTATTTATGATATCTTAATTTTTGTATTTAAATAGCTTTTAACTACATGTTAAGATATTAATATTTTTCTAGCATGTATTTTGAATTTTTTTTTTTAAAAGTTTGGCTGTAATGATATCATAATTTCTTAAATTTTTATATTTTTATTTAAGTTATTCTTTTATTTGTTATGTAACTATTATTTTTTTGAAAAAAATACTTACTATTTAATTTTATCAAGTTATTATCTAAAATTACATATATTTTATTTTATTATTATAAGAATTTTTATTGATATTAATAATATCTACTGTATTTTTTATATAAATATTAGTATTTTAATCCTTGTTCGAGATTTCCATGAATCCCACACATTGAAGCGGGCATTATATTTGACCAAAGAAACAAAAAGAGAGTATAAATGCATATGTTTTGTTCCTTAAATATTTGAAAATAATAGAAAGTGATATCTAGTACAATATTGAAACTACGAACACTAACATCTCTCTCTATCTCTCTCTCCATCTTTGTCTAAGTAAAAAGTTTACCACTTTTTGGTTGATAAAAAACTTGTCGTTCTACCCAATTATACTGTTTTCCACTAGCGACTTCACTCCATGTGCCTTCATTTCTTTCTTTTTCATTGTTTGATGGATTCCAGGTCCAAAGTTAATATTTTGTACAAGTTCAAGTCATTAAAAAAAAAAAACTCTCTTTATTTATTTAGTTTTTTGAAAACTGAATGAAAAATAAGTATCAAGAACCTCTTTAACAATTACATTATTTATTTGTTTTACATGTACGAAAGAATCCAATGTGAAGAGATAGAATGACGATTTAGATATATAATTGTGATAAATTACTTATGCTAACATGTATATATTTTTTATTTGAAATCATGCCGAACAGTTAGTATCATAGATTGCATTTAATTAATGGCCTAAATAAAACAAGGTATATTCAAAGGTAAAAAGTAGCCCAAGTTGGCCACACATGTAACCCATTGTGGATAGCAATGGTGAAATTATGAGAGGGTGTTTTGAGGACATGATAAACTCTAAACTCTCCAGGTGTAATTAAGAAATGTGGGATCTTGGGTACTTCTTACAAAGTTGCCCGATAGTCTTTGGTTTAGGCTAAATGTGTTTTCAGATGATATTTGAATGTGGGAACAAGTACCACATGGAAAAAAATAAGAACTAAAAAGAAGAAGAGATATATTCCCTATAAACAAACCACACAATTATACAGTAAAGAAGATTGGAGCCAAAGGGACTCTAAGGGTGCACCTATATAAAAAGAGTACAATGAGAGATGTGAAATTATGGCCAAAAACAAATAACATTGTGGGTTTTTTTGAATTCTTTGTTTTTGGGTTTTTATGTGCCAAAGATTTGGATGTAATATGATTTTAGATTTTAGTGTAATGTTGGGATCCTAGCACTATTTTAGGGATATATTGGGTATTTGGAAAAAGAGTTTGCATTGAAGAAATGATATTAATTAATTTATTTGAAATTTTGGATATATACTAGATAATTTACTAAAATATGTTAAATTTATTATATTTATTATTTTTTATTGATTTTTGCTTCCACATTTATTTTTTTGATTTTTTATTGGTTTAGGTTTCCGCTTTGTCCAACAAATGTTATCAGAGCTAATCATTGAGAGATCTTGATTCAAGAAAATATGACAACAAGAAGGTATTAGAGTCAAAATGGTAACATCAAAGGTGTTATTGGTACAAAATGGGATTCTTAAGGTGCACTAGAAGAGATAATTATATACCTTGAAGATAAAGGAAGGTTGTGACATTAAAGGTCATGTAAATAGATTCAGAAAATATGTTTTTGAATTACTATGTATTTATATGACAAAACAAGATCAAGATTAGGAAATAATATTGTGTTATTTGTTTCGTAAGTGGTATAGTTTATTTGTGTCTTCACTACTCGAATAAAATACTACCTTTATGTTGGATGAAGTATTAACAACTCTCTTAGAAACTAGTAATAATAAGCAATTATCTACTTCCATACATAGAGATTGTCTAACTATAAATGATGATTCAAGAACGAGCTCAAATATTAAAAGAATCATATCTAGAAGGAGATATTAAAGTAGAGATAGATACTAATGCAAACCTCATCGAAGATATAATATTGACGTTTCTAGTGACATAAGGATGCATCAAAAGCTATTACAACGAAATAATAAAGACATTAAGAACCTTGATAAGAAGAAAAGACAAGTAATGAATGGGCAAAGGTAACTGAAACTTGTGATACCAAGTTTGATGTAATTTGGTGACAACTCGTAATGGTTTTCATAATGATTGGATTTTGAATTATGATTGCTCATTTTTCACTTGTGCAAATAAGGATTTGTTTGATAAGTAGAAGCCTTATGATGTTAGTCATGTTATAATGTCTAATGGTTTAAGAAGCATGGTTATTAGTATGAATACTGTAAAGATGAAGATTTTTGATGAAATTGCCTGATATTAGGTGATGTCAGACACATATCTACACTACTATAGAAAGGGGCATTAAAGTCGATTCGCTAAACCGACTTTAAATGAAATGACTTAAAATGTAAAGTTGGTTCACGCGATTAACCGACTTTAATTATTATTATTTTTAAATTTACTTATTTTCTATTATACTCAAATAAAAACTTATATTTGAGCAGGAAAAAAAACCAAAATCAGTTTAGCAAATAGTTTAAAGAATACAAATAATTGAAAAATAAAATATTAATTAATAGCAAAAAAATTACCATGCTATATTTTTCTCCTCATGTTATAATACAAACCTACATATATAATACAAAAATTTATATACATAAATAACAACACATAATAACAGAAAAAAAATGAATAATAAGTGCGTATAATTAATAAAAATACTTATAAGAGTAAATGAAGTGACAAAATGAAGGAAATGAAGAAAAATTTGTAAGTGAGAAATGGGTATTAAAATTTGAGTATTTCGGTTAAAAAATAGAGGATCTGGAAATGGTGGTCTTAGGTGACCAAAAAATGAGAAAGTGTGGAGTAGAAGTGAAAAAGGTTTTTAGTTTTTGAGAGTAATGCAACACTTGGAATAGTTTCTGCCTGGGGAAGAAAGAAAAGAAAAGAATTTATCCATGTGTGTAGCGTCGGTTCGACACGTCAACTGACGCTACGTCCTACGGGAATAACATCGGTTCTACACCAAACCGATTTTAAATTCATTATAAGTTAGTTTTTTCCAAAAACCGACTTTATATATAGACTTAAATACCCCTTTTTGTAGTAGTTCTAGTTTAAGAAAGAACTTGATTTCGTTAAGCAGATTGAATATCTTGGGTTATGAATTTTTTACAAGGAACGAGTCTATAAAGATCGATAAAGGTTCATTGATTATTTTAAAAGGGACAAAAAAGATAACATGTAAAAGTTGATAAGTAATCATGTTCAAGGTGGAGCTATAGATGCCGTTAAAGGATAATGTGAATATTGATTCAAAATTGAACTTAAAATCTTGTATTATTCATGATAATGTAAGGCAAGAGAAATAGTTCAAATTCATTAAAGACGTTACAATTTTTGATAATATAAGTATAGTGTTAAAGGGTTGTTCTTGAGATGGAACAAATCTAAATTGGATTTTCTTCGGTTGAATATGAACTAAAGGGTGCATCCTACATGTAAACAAGATGTAATGAAGGCATACATGAATGTGCCCGGATGTGATTCTTGGTATTGATGGCTTTTGACCTAATATGGGGATTTCTAGATGAGTTGCTCAAAGTCACAAAAAGGCACTAAAAACGCAAAAGGCCAAAAAGGTTTGGCATATGAAAATGTGAATATGAGCAATTTGGGTGAACCAAAGGTCTAATATTAATTATGTAACAAACAAACCAGTAAGAAGTTGAAGCCAAAAGTACTCTTATATGTACATATATAAAAGGAGTTCAATGAGAAGTGTGAAGTAGCATACAAAATCAAATAACATTGAGGGTATTTTTGGGTTTTTTGTTTCTAGATCATGTGTGTATGAGATTTGGGTGTAATAAGGCTTTGGGTTTGAATGTTATTTTGGGATATTATTATTATTTTTTGGGACATATGGTATATTGGATATTAGAAAATAGTATTTGTATTGAAGAATTGATATTAATGAATTTATTTGGAACTTTGGATTTTGACTAAACAACTTATGCTAAACTTATTTTGTTCGTGATTCTTTGTTGATTTTTACTATTACATTCACTTTTTTTTTAGTAACTAGTATGTATATATCTTTTTATTGTTGTGTCTTGTTGATTTTATGGCTTACTTTAAGAGTTTTCAGTTAAAAAAAAAAGTTACTCCTTATTTAGCAATTGCCTATTCATTAGGATTTATATCTCTGGGACACAAAAAAACAGCGAAGAGAAATCTAAGAAAATTCACCTTAATTCTTATTGAAAACATTTATATTAGATAAAATTTACAATTGACACCGAATACAAAACCACATAAAATGTACAGGTATAAAATCAATTTTATTACTATTTTTTTCCGGCTAAAAAGAAACATTTGATCCACATAAAGAAAAAAAAGTATAAAAGATAAAAACTTGGTATTCTTTATAGAAGGAAACAACAAACCTAAAATAAAATAAAAGGTTATATTGAGAAAACAAATGTAATATTTCACTCACTAGAATTCAAATTCCATAAAAATTATAAATATGATCTTTTTAATTTAGATTGTATAAGAGATCAAAAAAATCTTAAATAAATGTGCTATTGGTAGGAGTGTAATATTACAAACATCTACAACTACATAATTAAACCCTTCAACTTGTAGAATTTTAGTAGCTCATAAAATGATAAAGAATATATTAAAATTTAGTTTACAAATTTAACAGAACAAAAACATCTATTAATGCATTGGAACTCCCCCAAAGGTAGAAAATATTTAGAAACCAAAGTAAATGAAATATATAAAAAAATTTATCGATACTAGATCTAATGAAACTGAAATTGAGAAAACCAAATAGCATTTAACAAATATAAAAATTTGTAACATGTTCTTTTATTTGTGATTATGAAATATATTATCATAAATTACCACACTCTATATAAGGAACTCATAAGGAAATATTCTCTTAGAAATTACCTAAAACATTGCCTAAAACCTTAACAGAATGACGAAATAAAAGAAATAGAGAAACTATACCGAATACCCTAGAAGAAAGAATAAGAAAATTTAAAAATTGTATAATCATTAAATGTTAAGAAAGAAAAGAATATAAACAACTAAAAGAGAATAATATAATCTGTTGTGATAAAAGACATTTAGAATGCCAGAAAAGCATGGACATATATAAAACTCTACAATCAAATCTATTAAAAATATATAAAATAACTAGAACATTTAAAAGATACAAATTCAGAAAATGAGACTTTCAAAAATATAAAAGAATGTATAATAGAGAACCTTATAGGAAGAGATATTTTAGAAAAAAAATGTATAAACCTCCTAAAAAATAAAAATTATTACCATAAGGGAAAAATAAATGCAAGTGTTAGATTTGTAGGTCATTCAACCAATGAATGACTTAACATGCTTCATCATGAGAAATATCTTAAAAAAGAATTTTCACAAACATAAAAAATATTAAAAGAAGCTTTTAAAATGAAACTATAACCAATTAAGAAATCAGATATAAATGATACTTATAATATTTATCTATTAGAGGAAACTAAGGAGGAAATAACCGACTCAAAACATGATCATTTAGAATATAAGTACTCTTCATCAAAATATGAATAATTTATATAGTATTACAAATGAAAAACAATACATATATCAAGATAAGACTGAAATTTAAAGACTATACTAGTTATCATTTACATGAATAAATAGATATAGAAGCTAGTATGTGTGTAATAAGTAAATATGTATCCTTAGAATAACACTTAAAACAGGCATCGAAATATATAACTGTAAGAATTGCTAATAATAATACAACAAATCTTAATAAGAGTTTAAAGGATACAAATATAATGATATGAAGAGAAAATTTTCATATTCCTATCATATATATCTACAAGAAATGTAAGTTGATTTATTAATAAGAAATAATTTTTTAAACTTATATCAACATTTTACATAATATTTAGACAAAATAAGTCTAATAACACTAGATGGTGAAACCATTTATGCATCAAAAATAAAAATAAAAAATCATTGAGTGTATCAAACCTAACTTTTATGCAACAACATAATAAGAAAAAAAACATGGTGAGATAGACATAAAGTAACAAAAAAATGTTATTTAAAAAATATGTTATTAGATATAGAATAGAAACAAAACTCTTTCTTAATGAAATACAGGAAGATAAAGCCCTAACAAGTATCAAAAAATTATTAAAAATAGTAAACTCAGGAAATCCTTAAGATCTAAAAATTAATAAATCTAAAATGAATGCCAAAATAAAATTAATAGATCCTAACAAGGTTATTAGAGTAAAACCAATGATTTATAATTAAGAAAATAGAATAGAATTTGAAAAATAAATTCAAGAACTTTTGAAACTAAAAATCCATAATACTAAGTAATTCACCTCACTTTAGTCCAACATTCTTAATTGAAAAAAAAGGGAAAAAATAATGGTAATAAACTTCAAAGCTTTGAATAAAGAAAACATTGATGATATATATTTTATTTCAAGTTTTCATTGCAAAAGTGATTTTGATAAATAAGACTAGATGAAGTTTCTCAAAAATTAACGGCACTTAGTAGCCTTTAAAGACAATCACAATGGATTGTTGTATTATTTGGATTAAAATAAGCTCTAAGTATCTTTCAAGGATACATGGATAACATCATTGAGAAATTACAAAATAATTGTTCTATTTACGTATATGATATTTTGATTTATAGAAATGATTTAAAAAGATATTATTAATATTTTACAAAAATGTATGACGGAATGTATTGTACTTTCAAAGAAGAAAACAATAATTTCTCAACAGAAGATTAAGTATTTGGGGTTGAAAATCGAAGATAAAATAACATAATATACTATTCCATGCACTAAATAATATTCAAGGATTCCTTAGTGAATTAAATGACAAAACCAATTACAAATACTTCTAGGATGTTTGATATATGTAAAAGCATATATCAAAAAGCTTACATAAATGCAATTTTCTTGATATATACGAAAACCCTTACAAGAAAAATTCAAAAAATATTATGTTTAAAAATGGATAAAACAAGAAACTATGTATATAGATAAATTAAAAACACAGGTAAAAAATTTACCAATTTTATACCATATAGGTCCAGAAGATAAAATGATAATTGAAATAAATGTTTTATATGAATATTTGGGAGTAGTTTTGAAAGCAAAAGTAGATAAATTTTTTGAATATCTTTATAGGTATATGTAAGGATCTTTAAATGATCCAGAATTGAATTATCATAGTAACGAAAAAAGAATATTTAACTTTTAAAAATACTATTAATAAATTTGTAATATATGTCATATGTTTGAGATTCATTGTTAGAACTAATAACAATAATTTTTGTTATTTTTTAAGAACTAAATTGTAGGTGATTATAAACAAGAAAGATTGATTAGATGACAACAATGGTTTAACCATTTTGATGTTTAACATCTTCTAGGATACAAGAATAGTTTAACATGCTCTTACCAAAGAATTAACACCTTTAACTATTTTTGTTTTTACACGAATTGCACATCTTGATATCAAATCAAGATAAAGGAAAATGAGATAAAAATCCTTGAGGAGTAACTCAAGTATTTATATATTGAGAAGTCTCTTTCAAAGATAGGAAATAAACAGAAATAACTTAATTGTTCAAAACAACTCATAGAGTTCAAAAACACCTAAAGAAGAATCATCATAAAAAATTCAATTTAAAGAAGGTAAAAATTCTAAAGAAAAAATTCGAAATGAAAAGGAAAAACCTAATAGTTCAAAAGAGAATAAAAATTTAAAAGAAAAAGAAAATCTCAATTGGGTTGATGAAGTAGAAAAAGAAGAACAAAAAAAACTTATTTAGTCTATAATGGACCAAAATCAAGAATCTACAACAATTTAAAAAAAACAAGTAAAGTTATTATTGGGTTTAATAGAGTTATAGATCCTTTACCAACTGGATAGAAACTGAAGGCATTTATATCAATTACAAAACACTAAAATTAATAACTCTTGAGAAAATTGTAAAAAATTACTCTACAACATTACAACAATAACCAATATCACCAAGCAGATTAAAAACTCTAGGAAAGAAATAGTACGATTACTAGTACTATTTAGAGAGGTACCTTTCATAGAAATAACAAAGCTAATGCGACCACCAGTAATATGCAAGGAAACAACCTCTAGGAACACAATAGTCATTGAAGAAGAAAAAGTTCAATATATGGATTGGTCTAAACCACAATGGTTGAGCTTTCATAACTTAGCATGAAGATCTACCCCGAAACATATTGAATAAATGAAATTCTACACCATATTGAAGGAATTTTTTCTCGAAAGTAAACTAATATCCTTAAAAGAGATAATCCAATTTTTTTCTACATGGCATATCATATAGGTCTTATTGAAAACCTATATCTAAAAAGTAAATTACCTTTTTAAAAATTTCAAGAAAGTAATTATAAACTTTAAGAAGAAGATTAAAGTAGGTGACAAGTCTATTTATCTCAGATATTTCAGTTAACTAATAAACTAGAATGAAGAAGGTTGTAAATCTCTACCATTTTATCAAGCTAAGGATTTCCAATACAAACAAAAAAGTTCCCAAGCCAAGGGAATTTTCAAAAAAGAAATTCAACACGTAAATTCATCATTATTTTCTATAGTAATATGACTCACATTAAAGAAGATGGTGAAAAATTAGCAAATTTGAGGCAAATTTTAACACTAACAACTTAGAAATTTTTAAAGAGACAAGGAGGGTTTTTTTTTTTTTTTTTGCTTTTATGCCAAAAAAAGCACTAAAAATCACAAATTCATTTAAGGCATTAAGGACTAAAAAGATGAAGATGTGTCATCATCTAATTCATAAAAATTGTTGGCAGAAAATGACAAGGAAGAATAAAGACGAAGGATTGTTGGTAGATGACGACAAAGAAAAAATAAAGATGTATAAACCTACATTTTTAGTCGGAAGCATATGCTAAGAAAAAAAAACATCTTAAATTCAAAAGCTAAAAGTAGGAAGTTAGATGAATTATTGAAGTATGGGTAAAATAGTAAATCTCACTATTGTAAACATAGATTTCTTACTTTATAAAATGAACCCTTATTTTCATTAAGAGGACACAACACAAAAAGCAAACCATTTACCTTAGAAATTATTTATCAAGGAATTATGTATTTAGAAATCATAAGGAGTTAAGAATCTCTTTGAGGTTCTTAGTTAGCTTTTAAAATTTGTAAATATTATAAATAATATGAATAAAATAGAGTGCAATCTCCCTTTTTTTCTACTTTCTAGTAAGAATAATTTGGACACCATGATATGTACAGATGCAAAGCTTCACCATTATCAAGATAGTATTAAGGTTTGTGCAAGTTAAGGCATATTAAGTGTAAAAAAAGACAAACAACAAAAGAGAACACCGTGGTAGACCCATTAAATTCAGATGTGATAATTATAATTCTAAGTTTAAATATTTGTTTTCAATATTTATAAAATTTAATAAGAAAATGAATATAAAGAAACTATAAGCCTATATAAGAATAAACGTAAGGAAATTAAAACATTAAAAAAATATTTTGATAGGAAATTTAAAAGTTTATCTTCAAATAATAAGTTGTAAGAAGTAACAACTAACGTTATACAATTATCTTTAAATAATAATTTGTAAGAATTAACAACTAGCATTACATAGTTAGCAATAAAATAGTATGAGAATCATATGAAAGAAAAATATATTTTTAGATAAAAATTTAACTGCATTAACCTTTCAAAAATATTAATAATATGAAGTCAAAAATTGAAGACATTATTGCTCTTTTTATAAAAATCAAAAACATACTCAAAACATATAATAAAAATAAGAGACATCATTAAAATTTTCCCCAATATTAAGACTATTATAATTTCACTAGAAAACTATGATAATGTACTAATACTAAGATAATCAAGTATATAATTAGGGACAAAAACACATATTTTGTAGATTTTTCTATTTCTGGCTAAAATTTGTGGAATCTATTCACTATTTTAACATAAAAAATGAAATCAAAAGGAAGGGTGAAAAAATAAAAAATACTTCCATGTTCTTTTTTTAAATAAAAAGTTCAATATTAAAGAAGAGAGTAGTTGGTTAAACTAGTCGATAATAATCGAATCATTAAAGCAATGTTGGATAATAATTTTGATTTTAATCTCTCTCTTTTTCAAATGATTTTTTTAATAATACATGTAAAATTTATTTTCTTATGAGTGTGATGTATTAAGAGAGTTTTTGTCACACGATTATGCCAAAGGGACAAATTGTAAAGTTTGTAAGTGTTGACAATATTCATAAACTAAATATTTAAATGTAATTTAGTTTTTAAGCATGCTTTTCAAGATCAATATTCAAGTCGAAAATACTATCAAGCTTCAAATGAATATATTTCAAGTATATTTTAATTCTTATACACATTAGATTTCATAGTAAGCACATAAGAACATTTAGTATATAAGTTACTCGGTCGATTGAGTAATGTCTAGATCGATATACTATGATCTAATTCTTTTTGGATTGATTTTAAAATTGAAATAGATTGATAGAAGTTTTGGGTTCAATCGATCATATTCGATCTACTTAGTCTCAAACTTTTAGTTTTTATATCCTCAATCGATCGAGATTGGTTTAGATCATTCGATCATTTTTTTAATCGTTATTATCGAAAAGGGTCTCGATCAATCAAACTTATTAGTTCGATCAATTTAGCTCAATTTTAATCGATCGAGTGACGAAGATTTCAACTTTAACCTATTTATATACTCGAGCAAAACTTTTAAATTATTATATCATCTTCATTCTTGAAAGCTCCTTCAAGTAATTTTTGGACATAACAATAATTTGGTTTTGACCTAGAGCTTCAATAATTTTCTTTTAAACAAACCTAATGTATTCTAATTTTTCAATCACAATTGCTTTAATCTCTTACCATAAGCTCTCGCCCAATCTATTTTGCAAAATTATATTTTGTTAGACTTCTTTCTTTGATTAATATATCAATGTTTTTGTGATTATGTTTGATTTATTAATAAGCTTATTTCATTAAATAATTTAAATAGAATTTTTCATTGTTTAATCAACTTTAAAATATGTCTTACATTTATATTATTATGGTAACTTTTTAAGTGATAGTTAAATGGGTTTGATACTCATGTAATTTGTGTTTTTCAAAATATTGATTCACATTCGTACACCTTGCTTGTGAAGATTGTGAAAGCCAACAAAAGTTTATAAGTTGGTTACTTAAGAACATTATCTTGGAGGTAGTTTAAGTTCTAATTTGTAATTGAATCTTATTTTTATAATAGATAATTGAGTGTTCTATGAACCAATGATTTTTCTGTAAAGTCAATCTAGTGGCTTTGTTTGTTTTAACTTCAAATATCTTGTGATAACTATTATTTATTTTTGTTTTATATTTATTGTATGTTTGATCGTTTGTGATTTTTTTAATTAATCATAATTTAAAATTTATTTATTAACTCTTAATTAATTAGATTTGTGTTTCTAAATTTTAGAATAAATTTTTATTAATTTAAAAAAATGATAAAAAAGTTACATGCTATATTTAAAAAAATTATAAAGAAATGATAGATACCTAAAATATTTTTTATCGTTCGCAATATATATTATATATGCGTGCGCAAGTGGAGGTCAAATTAACGAAAGAAACCAAGCCAGTAACTGACATGTATGATGTGGCAACTTTAAGCCAAATAAAATAAAAATAATAATATTAACATTAATTATATTATAATGCCTTCAAATATAATAATTATAAGTACAAATAAATATAGATAAATGTACATTTTTCAAAGAGGGTTATTAATGATTTGAATTTTGAGACCGTATCACTAGCTAGCCTAATACGATTATCATAGCTTCACCCAAGTGTTTGACTATATCAAAGATTATATATATATATATATATAAAATGAACATAAATTAAATTTGTGTTTAAGCTTTGAATCATGCTTCCCAAGAGTCACTATAGTATACATTAAGATATATATAATATTGGACCACATGGTTTTTTTAATGACCCAGTATGTTATGTTATGTTATGCTATGTAAAGTTTTTATTTGCATCATAGTCAATTTACCATATGTTTACTGGTATATAAAAAAGATATATTATCTCTCATTCTTTTTATCAATTGATAAGTTAATATCTTCATCAAAAATCCACTTGACGTGGAACAATATAAATAAATAGAAATAAAATAGAATCTATAAAAGCAATTACGCTATTAACAAAAACTAGTTATTGGTAGTTGACCTATTTTTTAAGATTAAGTATAATATATCATAAAATAATCATATAATCAAAATGTATATAATTAAACACTAAAGCATTATGAGCTTTTTAAATTCTACGGAGGTTATTTGCCACAACAACAAGGAAACCGCCTTCCTTGATTTGTCTTGACCAGCCAAAAATAGCTTAGAAGCACAATGCAAAAGAATTTACGTACATCAAAATTGAGAATGTTAACACAAAGTAAATATTAGCACAAATCGAGCTAATATTCTAAGAACTTGACAAAAGGTAGCTAGTAGTCTCTTGTTCCCAGGAACACAGGAGACACTTAAAAGGAACCATGCAACATCTCTAATCTAAGTCATCTAGACGGTTAAAATGTCATACACACAGTGTCAAATAAAATGTTTAACTTTAATTTGGACTTTAAGTTTCCATAGATGTTTTTGAAGACGTTGAGTACGACCTGCTTGAACTACCACAGAGGTATGATCACCTAACCTAAGAGTAACCTAATAACCAGACTAAATAGTATAATTCTTGTACGAGAAATGATGTCAAACCAGATAATCCATACAACTGGACTTAATATGCATTTTTAAGATAATGTTTTCCTATAAAGGATTAAACATTCCATGCACAATGTTAAAATTTCAAGTCAAACAATCAATTAACAAAAATAGCATAAGTAGACTTTGGAGAAGTAACACAAAAACTCAAAAGGACGGAGAGAATCTAGGAGTCGTCTCAAATATACACATCTCTCCCAGAATTAATCTCCCTATGTGCTCCCGTCAACATAATAGCCCGAACCTCTAAGAATCCTCGTCAAGCACAAGAAGGAGAAGTTCCTAACTTTGTACAAAAAAAAAGAGCCAAGATGAAATACTTTTTCTTAAAAACTTGAGAAAATAAGGAGTTTATAACTTTAATCATGTTGAAGTCCCACATCGATTGATCATTGGGTTTCTGTTGCACTTATAAGTCTATGTCAACCCTTCCTCTTTGAGAGCTCTTTTGGAGGGAGTTAGGCCATGGATTTCTTCATGGTATCAGAGCCAAGTGACTCGGTCGGTACCCGGCCGGTTGTAGGGGATGGACCCTACGCCGGTGTGAGAGGGAGGCGCTCCATATCCCCGGTCAGAAATCGATGTGAGGGGGAGTGTTGAAGTCCCACATTAATGGATCATTGGGTTTCTGTTGCATTTATAAGTCTATGGTAACTCTTCCTCTTTGAGAGCTCTTTTGGAGGGAGTTAGGCCATAGATTTCTTCAAATCACCCTCCAACATTGTTTAGCCAACATGATCAAATTAAAAGCTCCAGATCTTTAAACTCTAACCATTCATCAAGTTGTCAACCGTACAACTTTTTCCAAAAGAACCAATGGATCTTCTTAGAGTTCTCATTAATAT
The DNA here is from genome assembly GCA_037013495.1 of Hippophae tibetana. Classification (NCBI taxonomy): domain Eukaryota; kingdom Viridiplantae; phylum Streptophyta; class Magnoliopsida; order Rosales; family Elaeagnaceae; genus Hippophae; species Hippophae tibetana. The sequence goes on from CM072801.1 coordinate 1,866,820, forward strand.
CCTACCAAAGTTGCTACATACACTACTACAATATATACATATGGTCTCAGACCTATAGCCTCGGTTTTTTTAAAAACCGAGGTCATAGGGTTTTGATCACGGTCTACTAAAAACCGAGGTTATAAAATATGTTTATAGTCTCGGTTTGTATTAATAACCGTGGCCATAAGTTATATCATTTTTTTATTTTTCTCTTTTTTTTCTTATATATATTCCTATTTTTTTTCCTCTCTCGGCCATCTCTTTTTTTTTTTTTTTCCTTTTCTCCCAGCTTTATTTTTTGTATATATCTATCTCCCACGCCAGCTGCTTTATTAATTTTCTCTGTATATTCATTTTTCCAGAATTTTCTCGCGTTCGATGGGTCGTCTTCTGGTATCTTCTTCTTCCTCTTCCCATATCGCGTCATCTTCAAGTCTCTTCTTCCTCTTCCCAGCTTTCTGGTTTGCTGGTTCGATGGTCGCTAGTCGGTGGTCACTATTCTATGGTTTGTTGGTCGCTAGTTTAATGGCTCGTTATTCGATGGTTCGCTGTTTGATGGGTCACTATCTGATGGTTCGATGGTTCGTTGTTTGATGGGTCTCTATTCGCTGGTTCGATGGTTTTTTGGTTTGCTGGTTCGATGGTTTGTTGGTTCGCTGGTTCGATGGTTTGTTGGTTCGATGGTTTGTTGGTTTACTGGTTCGATGGTCGCTAGTCGGTGGTCGGTGGTCGCTGTTCGATAGGTCTTTGTTCGATGGTTCGTTGGTCGTTGATTCGATAGTCGCTGGTTCGATGGTTTGTTGGTTTGTTGGTTCGATGGTTTGTTGGTTTGCTGGTTCGATGGTCGCTAGTCGGTGGTCGGTGGTCGCTGTTCGATGGGTCTTTGTTCGATGGTTCGTTGGTCGTTGATTCGCTAGTCGCTGGTTCGATGGTTCGATGGTTTGTTGGTTCGATGGTTTGTTGGTTTGCTGGTTCAATGGTCGCTAGTCAGTGGTCGGTGGTCGCTGTTCGATGGGTCTTTGTTTGATGGTTCATTGGTCGTTGATTCGCTAGTCGCTGGTTCGCTATTTTGCTGTAATTTCTTACCATTCTGTTTTTAATTACCTATAGAATATTGAAACCCTCGATATGTGTTTTACATGTTTGCAAGGTGGCTCCAATCCGAGGGGAAAACAAGGTGTTTCATTACATAACACTTAGAAACAGATTCTTCTTGATTGATAGTTCAGGGGTTGCATGTCAAAATAGTGATTATGAAACAGATGTCGTGCAGTAGGGTGTGGTATGATTGAAATTGAATTTTCTCTTGATGTTTTTAATTTATTATTCTTATCATTTTGGAAATATTTATTTGATGGGTTGAGTTCTGGAACATAATATTTTCTAGGTGTGTGTCACAAATTGAGGAAGATGTTGCAGAACATATGGGAGAAGTTTTAAAACGAGCTAAGGAGGAGACTTTGGAAAGAGCATACATGGTAAAGCATTGGTGTGGTAAACTTTTATTCTCACATAATTTTACTTTACTGTGTCCTAATTCAAAGTATTATTCTCTGTATTTCCTATACTTGTGTGTTTTAGTTCTTGTAAGCTTGTATGCAAATGAAACTCTACTCTACAAAGTGAAACCTACAGTATATCAATTGTTGTTGGCTGATCTGGGTTGGAATAACACCTAACTTGTTTTTTCAGGGAAGATGCTAATGACTTTCTAGTTCAACTATGCAAATTATCATGCAGACTTTTGATGGTAACTTGTTATATATTAATGTTTATAACCATCCAATCGATGGTTCCTTTCTTGTTTGGCTTTGAAAAAGGTAGTTACTTGCTAAAATTTTCTAATTGGCCGTTTCCAAGGTGGTGATTAATATAACTTGTGAATACTTTCACATTTAGATGTATAGTAAAATAAGATTAATATAACAATATGTCAATATACCACAAATCTCTCTGAATCTATTCCTAATTAAAGTCAATAATGACCCAAAATAAGTAGAATCAATTTCTGACAAATACTAGTTACATACACCAAAATCCAATAAAAAAACATTTCTTTACAATTCATGCTTGTGTTATTTGTCTAGTTGCTTCTTCTTTGTTGTTTGTTGTTGAATGTGATCTCTCTGACAAAATATTGTTACTTGTTAAGCAATTCCCATGGTGTTGGTGTGCTGCACTGGCATTGGTGCGCTGCGCTAGTGTACTGCACTAGCGCTGGTGTGCTACGCTGGTGCGTTGCACTGTGCTGGTAACCTTGAGGACATTTAATGTGTTTTTATAATTACAATTCATTTGATTATTATTCTTACTTAATATTGCCGGTGATTCAGGTAGGAGAGAAATATTTCAATTGACAAAAGATGCAATCGAATATACATTTGCAGAAGATGGAGTTAAGAAAGATTTGAGAGAGATTTTTCAATCAACTAAAAAGTAGTAATTATCATTATAATTGTTATTGAAGCATATTTATGTTTGTAATTAATAGTAAAAAATAAGTTTGTAATAGTAAGTTTTTGTTATGTTTTAGTGTATAATAAACTCTCGAATGTAATTATATTTTTAATTTTAATATAATATAATTTTTAATATTGTTTTTAATAATTTTATTGTAATTTATATTGATTTTTAATATTATAATTATTAATTTTTTTTTAAATTTATGTATATCCTATGGCCACGGTTATTAGAAAACTGAGGCCATAGGGGTTCCTATGGCCTCGATTATTGGAAAAACTGAGGTTATAGATACACTTTATGGCCTCGGTTAGCAAATAACCGAGGCCATATATACACCTTATGGCCTCGGTTAACATATAACCGAGGCCATAGGTACACCTTATGGCCTCGGTTTTTTAATAACCGAGGCTATAGGTACATCCTATGGTCTCGGTTAAAAAACTGAGGCAATAGATCGTTACCTATGGTCTCTCTCTCTTAGGCCTCGGTTCTTATAACCGTGGTCATAGACCTATAATCACGATTAAAAACCGAGGCCATATGTAATATTTGTAGTAGTGATAGCTCTCGCAATATCCTAACACAATCATATCGATAGGAGGAAACAATGCATTACATAATTAAGCATAGCATAAACCACAACCTTAAGAAGGATTTCTTTCCCAAAGGGAAAAATAAACTACCTAATCAAGAGTACAATTTATCATAAACCCTATCTAAGATATAGTTCAATTGACTCCTTTTATCTCTCACGAATAAGATTCACATTGCTTAATAATAATATTAGTGTTATGTCTTACGTTCTTTTTAGCTTTAATTTTTAAGAATTGAATAATACATTATTTTTTTGAAATTGGAAATAATATAGTGGACAAACAAATAATAATTAATGAGTCTCGCTACAAAAATAAAATGCCTTAAAAAGGGAATAAAGAAAAAAAAAGATAATCAAATAAAATATTTTAAAACTATAAAGAATGTTAGTGTACAAGAAAAAAAGTATCTATTTAAAAATGATACAAATATTATATTTATAAATAATGAATTTTTAAGATTGAATATTACATTTTTAAGAATGTCCACTCTGGTTCTTTCTGATTAATTGTGATACTAAAGCTCTTTATGATGATTTTGAGACATGTCGTTTATGATTTTGCCTTCTTGTTTCAAAACAAGGGTTCCGTAGTGAAGTATCAAAGCAGGCTACCTTCTATCTAGGACCACAAGAGAAATTTGATTCATATATAGTTCATAGAATAAAAAAAAGTTAAATAAATAATTTGACTCTTGAGAAGGACAAGTCTCATTTTAGTTAATGAAATAAATTAATTAATAGTTCAAATATATTTATATAGATTAAACTATTATGTGTCTTTTGTATTGTATTGCTTTTTAATAAAAGTAAAAGTATTTTTTTAAAATAAAATTAAAAACTATGTATATATATTGTTAAATATATTATTTCACTTCTCTTAGCTCTCTACAATATATCGAGGTTAATAATATTTTTTTTCAAAAAGAAAAAATTAATTTAATGACACAAATTATTCAAATGATGCATATAATGAGTATAAAAAGGTGTATAAAAAAAACATATTTAGGGATTAACACTCCTTTAGGAAATTTTTTATAAGATCTCAATTTAATTTGATGTCTAAATATTATCGGCTTCTTTAATGTGTGAAGAAAGTTTTTAACTTCCTAAGAAGCTGAGAAAAGTGGCTCACTGTAAAATCTAATTGTAATGTAAGGCAAGTAAATATAAAATTAGTAGTTTAATCCTAGACTGAGTAAGTTCTGAAATCATATTTTAAAAAACAAACAAAAAAAAACAAATAGAGAAAGGTATTCTCACTACATCAAAAGGTTCCACTTTGGTTTGTTTTTTTTTTTGGGGTTCAAACCCATAAAGTTTTTAAGTATCAACATGTTTATAAGTACTTGAATTAATCAAGATGATATTTTAACTCAGTAATACTTATAATATTTTAACAAGTTTAAAACACAATATATATAAACCTATTATGCTTTAACAAATTGGTATCATAAATAATAAGTAACCTAATCAAACAATATGATTGTTATATAAACCATTATAGAGTACTATTATTATATAACGAGCCTAATAAAACGGAGTGTGGTTGTTAAATAATCATTTTCTTTGACCAGAAAAGGGGGAAATTTAATAAAGTATAAGGTCACTTGGACAGCCAACCTTATCATCAATTTCAAACCAATAATACCTTCAAATAAAAAATTAAGTAATATATATTGTGTTTTAAACTTGTTTGCCCTTACGAGTCTCCAACCATTTGGCTTTTGGACATTTTGGACTTTACATCAAAGTTTGTTAATTTGATTTTTTTTTTTTAAATTTCCCTCCATGTATGACGCTTTTTAGGGTTACCAAATATTGTTTCCAAGGGATTATTAATTAGGGTTGAAAAGGATTATTTTATTTTATATTCTTTCATTTTGTTTTTACTAACAACAATGCAATAAATCTCAATTGGAAGTGTATATATATGGAGAAAAATGTTAATTAACATTGCGTTGGTTTTTTTTTTTAAAAGACGTTAGTATTAAGAGACAATCTTGATCAGTAATGTCCACTATTGAATATGAACTAATTGGATATTGAAATTTGGGTTGAAACATGAGGGATGAGAGTTTAAATGGTCATATATGACTATTGTATAAGGGTACTTTTTTTTTTTTTAAGTTAGGCATGTTTGTTCCTGATAGAGTTAATATAGTTTAATTTATTTTTAAATGATATTTTTTAAGGATAAAATTTGATTTTTATTAAAAATAACATTTTATTTATAATATTCCTAAAAATAGAATTAAAAAACCCAAAAAGATATATTTTCCCTTCTTTTGTTTTGTTCTTAGATAAAAATAACTTCTCTCTCATTTAAGTGTTTCTTAATTTCTCTCTTTTTTTATTAACAATATTATTTTTCTCTCTCTTATAATTTGAGAATTTAAACAAATGTAAAATAAAAATAATATTTATATAAAGGAATTAGATTTGCACAACCAATATAAGATAAAGAGGTTAAGAGGAGAGAAACTAGATAAATTGAAATGAGAGAGAGAAAATTGATATATATATATATATATATATATATTAATAGTATAAATATTTTTTTTTAGAGAAATCCAATTTTACTCTTAAAGAATATAATTTTTTTTAAATTAAACTAGATTGATTTTATCTAAAAATTGAAAGACTAAATTTACCTAATTAACTTAAAAATATGATTAAAATATTCTTATATACAAATTATATGACTACTTGGACCTGAAACATGAAATATAATTTTTATTCTTAGGTTTTTATTTCCTATTATTGTAAATTTTTTAAGTAGATAAATATAATAATATGAACCAAGCATGTTATAAGTCCTCATCTTTTAAATGTTAAGTATTTTTTAATTTGAATTTGTATAAATAATAATTGATATGTTATAATATTATTGGTAAGTATTGAAAGTTTATAAATTAAGAATCTAATTAATCTAGAGTTAGGTGAATATGTTACTTTTAATTTTATCAATTTATAATTTAATAACTTAAACAAAACGATTATTTATGCAAACGTGTGATAAAATAAAGTGTTAAAATAAATAATAACTCACCATATTTTTAGATAGAAGTAACTTAGTATACAATCATGATCGAGAAAAACCATCGGTTAATCGGTCAACCTAATTTTCTATTATGAAAACTAAATGTTTAAATATAAACTCGATTTTATGCTATCCTTCCTAGGATATTGTCCAATGTACCTTACTTATGAGTCTTTGCCTTATTTTTATAATTTTTAATATTAATGTAAGCGATTTTTAAACCAATATTTCAATAAGATTTTCGCCAATCAGATATATTCTTGAATTAATTACAAAATACATAACACAAAAAGACAACTACCCGTATGTGTTCTAGAACGAATTTAATAATGAATAATCTTCACTAGATGATTCAAATCATATGTAATTTAAATCAAATCAACGAGTAAATTATAGATAAAAAAGATTAAACCCAAGTTAAGTAAAAATAATTTTTTTAATATTTAATAATTAAATCAAATAATTATTATCTTTCGTACGATTATTATATTTAAATATATAAGATCATAATCATAAAATAAACTATATAAATATGAAAATAGATTAATAAATATAAAAAATTTACTGATAAAATATTTTAAAAAAATCATCAATTTATAATTATATTAATTGATATTTATTTTTATAAATATATATTAGTTATTATTGATTCTTAATTAATTAATATATATATATTAATTATTAATTCGTATACTGTAATTCTTTTTTTGTGTAATGTTTTTTTAGTAACTTGTTGTTTTTCAGATTTATTCCGCACGTCTTGTTTCTATTCAACCACACTAGTATTCAATTTTAATGTGTTTTAATATATAGATAATACTAATAATATAGTAATATTAGGATTATATATATTTTGTGTTAAATTTTTCAAAGTCAATTAAAAAAGTTAATGTTATAAAAAATTATATTTTAAAACATATCTTAAAAATATTAAAACATATCTAAACAATATTTAATTATTAATTTTATAAATTGATTCAATTTTGAATAAATATTTTAGCAGTAAAAATAATTATAATTTTATGAAAATTTATTATTAAATGTATGAGTAGAATCTTATATGTCATAGTTATAAAAGATATAATTGAGGTATGATTATCTAGAATTCTAATATTTTTTTCAATTTTATTTAGTAGACTTAATAACGATTTTAAAAATAAATTTATATGAAAATATTTTATTCACTAAAATAATCATTACAATTACAATTGAACACACCATTATATTCAATGAAAATATGTAACATCGATTATAATATATAGAGATATTCTTTTTAATTTTTATTAAATATATATTTTTGACATTAATAAAATTAAACAAAATTATTACTATATAATGACACACTTCAAATTTGTTGTTTTTTTTCAATGACCGTACTCTAAAATTAATTCTAGTACCGTTAACCGAGTTAATGAGAATACGACCCCGACAAAGAAAGAGTAAGGAATCAAGTTCGGTATCGACACTACTCAATTAAAGGGGAAGTGCGAGAAATAGAAGAGTGAATATTGGATCTATATAGGTTTAAAGATATATGGATTACTGATCTCAGCATCAGAGACAAAGCCAAAGTGAAATAAATGTTTTTTATTATTAATTTATAACAAAAAAATAACAATAAACTGTATATAACTAACTGGATTTTAATATCCAATAATTTGAATATATAAAAGTTTGAGTTAGAAATTAAGATTATTTGAAGTATCAAAGTGAAAACCAGAGATTCTCCAAAATTACCAAACCTGTTTTTAAGTGATCTAAATGTTTTTTTCTTCTTCACAAAGTAACACAATAATGCATATAGTTGAAACACATGCACTTCATGAAAAACCGGATCAAGCCCACGGGCAAGTAATGAAGCATATACATACAATTAGGAAAGAGGGTAACACTTAACAAATCATTTACATTTATAAAAAGTATTATTATAAAAGTTCATTTACTGAAGAAATTAACACTTAATAAATTGTATAATTAGTTTATTTTATTATATAGAGAGAGAGAAATATAATTTATTTAAAATAAACTATTAGCCACGAAGTCGTGCACATCACATAGTATTTAATATCGGTAAAACTCATGTCACTTCAATACATAAATTATTGCCATACTAAGAAATTTACAAGGAAATATATAAAATATTAATCTGAAATTTAAGACAAAAGTAGTCACTGTTCTATGTATATATAAAGATTACAAGTTGTCATATTCACATGCAGCCACTAAGGTGTTAATTTTTTAAATGAAAGAATCATGAATATTTATATACAATATAAAAAACATTAGGTTAATTAGAATACTGATAATAATAATAATAATATATCATTAACTCATTTATATATCAATGTGGTGTTACTCCTAATTATTGTTATCAAACATATCCAGAACATGACAAGAGGAGATTGAAACCTATATTATTATCATCGAAATGTTAATTAAGAATGAATATGTATATCATTGTACATCAAGTTAAATGTAATATATTTCTAAAAGCTATTAAAATATTAAACAAAAAAGGAGAGATTATTTAATTTTATTTATTTACCGATATGGATCATTTGACTCTCTCTCTCTCTCTCTCTCTATATATATATATATATATATATATATATATATATATATGAACACAAAGATACATAACACAAAAACAAACTTTGCTAGAGTTAGTTATCCCTCTTCTTTCATTCTATGTTGCTGAAATCTCTCTCTGACTATCACATTAAGCATGAAGATATTTACTTATTTACCAAATGCATAAAATAAAATTAAAGAAACAATGATATGTATTATAAATTAACGAACGTGAAATCGGAAACTATGATCTTATTTATGTTAGGTACATAAAATTGATCTCAAAAAAAAAAAAAAAAAGGATCCGTACTGCATTTCCATTCGCCATTATATATATATATATATATATATATATATATGTGCAATTTATTCATGTACTATAAAATTCTCCACTTTAATTTACAATCTTTGAAGATCAGCCCCACATTGTACATTGAGATAAAGCTATTAAGATGAAGCTTAAGTCTCATAAATCATGTAATTATACATAATCAAATTGATCACAAAACATCATTTTAATTGTAAATAACTTATAAAACTAACATATTATTTTATTCTCAGTTTTATTACGTAAGACCTGCTATTATGAGTTTCAATATAATAAGATGCCATAACAATTTGGTGCAAAACCCACTTAAAATTATTTTGAAAGAAAATAAGATTTGAACCTGAATTAATGCATAGCTCATGAAGCAGTTACTAATTTAGTTGAGAATTGTAATTTTCTTTTTACTATTCCAAAACCACCTCTTATTTCTTCTTCTTCCTCTTCAATACTCTCATCTTCATGATTAACTGGCCATTGCTTCTCTGGTTAAACCATCAATGTCTCATTCAATCCCACTTTGTTTTTCTTATTTTTATACAAAGCATCAAGCTGATAAAAATAGGGACAAGTCTTTGAATCTTGATATCTTTTCTTGCCACCATCTTTAACCTTCTTAAAATACTTATTTATATTCTCTCATTTCTCTTTGCATCTCCTTGAACTTCTATTATATGCAAGTTTTCTCATTCCACTTGAAATTTCTTCCCAAAAAGGTCCCTTTGGTAATCCATTATCTTCATACTTTGTATCAAGTTCACTTCTTAGCTTTATCAAAGCCTCAATTTCAACTCTTGGCCATCTAGAACTAATGCTAGTAGTAGTAGTAGTACTACTACTACTTATTATTAAACCATTATTATAATTATTTGATTTTGGAGCTTCCAAACTACTACTTGAAGGTAAATATTGGTTGGCCACATGATAAATTTGATAATTTTTTTGGATTTGAACAATTGGGTTTTGTTTTTCAATGGAAGCACTTTGAAGAAAAGCTATAAAGGCGTAATCTTTAGCAACAAAATTTGATCTTTCTTGGATTAAGATTTCATGTTCCATATCAATTCTTGCAATTTCTTGAACTCTCCAAGCTTCTTCTTTCACAATTCTTTCATTCTCACACTTCTCTATAGCCTCCAAGAATTTATTTTGTAACTCTTCTTGCTTCTTTATAACTTGTTTTGTCATAGATCTAAAAAAGTCTTTCCAATATTTCCTTTTCTTCTTCTGATAATATCTTTGTTTGAATTCTTCATCTGATGCAGTTGATGAAGTAGAGTAGGTAGAGAAAAGTTTCTTATTTAATATAATATTATTTACAAAAATATTTTTAGAATTATTTGGTTGAAATATTGGCAAAGAATTCATATTTGTAATTGGGTCTCTTGTAGTTATATGGTTATGAGAGAATTTTGGTTGAGATTTTGGAGGAAGAGAATGTTGATTTGCATATAAAGCTTCTAATTCATCAAAATATTTGTAGGTTTTACCTTCAACTTTTCCACTTCTGCTTTCTTTGGTTCTTTTGTGGTATTTGTAGACATTCTCAAATTTCTCTTTGCATTTCTTTGCACTTCTTTTGTATCCCAACTCTTCTAACTTTCTGGTTTATTAAATAAGAAAAAATTAATAAATTTATAAATTTTAACACCAAATAAATTTCAAAATCAATAATTTAAATTACAAGAAGAAGCAAATGAACAAAATTGAAGCTAATAATTAATCTATCGATAATATAAAGAAGTATAAAAAATTGTATAATATTTTGTAACCACCTAAATGAATTAGAATAATTTATATTTTTTTAATGAATCAAATAAGAAAAGGCTAACTCAAAAAAAAAAAATGCTGAAAAATAAGTAGTTAAGAATTAAGACAGAGATAGATATATGAACCTTGAAACTTCTTCCCACAAAGGACCTTTAAGAGTAGAGTCACGAAAGGTTGTATCCATATCTGAACGTATCTTTAAGAGAGCCAAAGTTTCATGTCGAGGCCATCGGTTTCCACCGAAATTCCGGTCACCATCTTGATCAACTGAATTTGACTCGTGACTACCGGCGACCGTGATAGATGCCTCGGCATCATCATGACCACCACCATTAGTAGTAGTTGTAGCTAAGAGTACACTCGTTTCGCCCATTTAACCCTCAATTAAGGTTATCTTAACTTAACAACACAAAAGAAGTGGATCTTCTCAACAGAAGGTGATTTATGTGGGGTTTTATGCAGGTGGGAATTGGAATATCATGTTTGACGATTCTATTTAATTTCAAATTAATTAGTTATTTTCTTATGATGGTTATTGCTTGTCCTTGTCAAAAACATGTATATATGTATGCTCTTTTTTAATTAAATTAAAGTTTAAACAATAAGATAGTTATAAGTATTTTCAAGGTTTTTTTATTTTTTTTTCTGTTTTTTATTAAAATAAGTTAATATTTGTCCACTTTATAATATCATATCATATAAATATAACATCAAAATTTTGGTTTTTTAATAATTTTTTACATAATATTAGAATTATTATGTATTCGAACTATAAATAACACATTTATGATCGACTCATATATTTTTATTATTAAAAAAAATCTAATACATAATTTTAAATTTAACAATTTTTAATTAAATATAATTTAAATTAAAATACGATTATTTAAATTAGTTTAATATTTAATATATTCTAATTGAATTATGTTTAATATTATTGTAATGTTATTATTGTTATAAATTTTAAATATTTTTTTTTTAAATTTCGTTATTAACCATTGTATGTATCGTAAAGTCTACCGTATTACATATAAACATATGAAACAAATTCATTGGTTACCATAAACTCTGTCAACTAACCTAAATTTTTAATCCAACTATTTCATATTTATTACGTTGTGAGACATTATTTTTGATCGTATATATTATAAAATTGGGAATTTTTTTGCATTGATGTTATGGAAGTATATCTTACTAAATCTTGGAAGGGCGAAAGGTAAAGCATGTTCTTTTCTTTTTTTTATATTATTATTAATGTAAACCACTTATGCTGTGTAGATAATTTATAATTGCATTACTCGTAAACATGGTGTTGAGTATATATTGTTCTTTATCTGTATTTGAGATTTTGTTTTTTATTAAAAAAAGTAACAGTTTATTATATTGGGCTTAAAAAATGGAATTAGCTGTAAAGAACGTGTAAAACTAAAGTTTTCTCAATTATTAGTTATTTTCTTTAATTAAATTTAGGATTTAAAGGGAAATAATTAAGAAAAAAAAAGAGTAAGTGACTGTAAATTAATAATTGCGTATAACAGTGGAACAATCGAGAAATCTGAAGCAGTGAATTGACAAACAAACAGCTACAAATAATATATACGAAACATATAGTTAAGTCAAACAAACTAATCCCGTTTTTTGACAAAACAGGCGTATGAAATTAATACTATAAAAAACTAGAGAAACTAATCAGCACAAATAATAAATTTAATCTTATGATATAATTTTTATATATATATTATTTTTATTAAAAGTAAAATAATAAATACATAAACATATGTTTTTTCAAAAAAGATATTTTATTTTTCATTATAAAAATAAATAAATGTTTTCTCGGAGGAGATTAAAAAACACTGTTATATAATATATATCAATGGAAGGAATAATATTAATTTTTATTGTTTTAAAACAAAACGGATAAAAATAATTTATACTTATATTTCCCATCTCACTTTTCTCTAAATATTATTACGAGAAGTTTTAGAAAGTTAACTCTTTTAAAAATTTAAGTTATTTTAAAAAATATCAATAATATATGTTTTTATAGTTCTTACTCAAACATAAATGTAATTTTATACACATACATATAAAATAATTACAATTTAATAATCATGTTATAACTTATTTAAAAATATTTAAAAAAAAAACTTGTTAGATCAAAAAATTTATATTATAATTATAATTATAATTATTATAGTTATTATTATTATTATAAGTCAGCTTTTCCAATATTGTGAGCACTTTTGGATTTGGGTGGTAAAGTTGGCAAAACACATGGCTGGCTTTCAAAACTCATGACTAAAATACACCCATAACAGAGTGATATATGTTTTTTTTTTATGAATGTTAATAAAATTATTAACATAAGTTTGATTTAAAATTTAAAATACAATAAAATATATATATATATATAAGAAACAGAATTAAAAAGAAAGGAGAATTTATGACATAATATGTTAACTCCAACAAATACCCACCCTTGACCATTTATATAATGCAAAGAAATGACGACCAATGCCCTTATTTATTGAACATCTATTATAAAATTCAATCAAATAAATATAATTTTCAACATGAAAGGTTGGCTTTCATGCATCCACGTGGATAAAGAGCATGCACATAAAGCCTATATGTTGATTTCTTAAGTCAATACCATCTGGATGAAATGAAATCGACCATACCTTAAAGATATATATATATATATATATATATATATATATATATATATATATATATATATATATATATATATATGATCTTTGAAAGTAATATATATATATAATGTAATCGTTCACTATACAAATAAATAGCTTTAATATAACATAATCTAGTATATATAATTAAATATTTTTTAAAATTTCAAAAATCAATAATTAATTTAAATTTAAATATTTATCAATATCTATACCTTTTAAATAATTTTATTCAAAGACTATTATAATTTTTAAATAATATTTATCTAAATTATTTATCACCACAACATTATATATATATATATATATATATATATTATTATTAATTAATTAAAAGAGTTTTCCTAATAATATATATTTATAAAAACAATAAAAATAATATTTTTAAAATTTTCAATTATAAAAATAATATTCTTTATGTTTATCTAATATAATTTTATTATTAAAATAAAATTTAACATATAATTTTATTTTAAACGTTGTTTATTTTAACGTCGTTTAAATTAAAATATAACTATTTAAACTCATTTTGATATTGAACGGTATCCAATTAAAACATGTTTAATATTATTATAGTGTTATTTTTATTGTTTTAATTTTTATAGTGTTATTTTTGTAAAAAAATTTAAAGATATTTTGAAGGTTATAGTAATTATAGGCCAATTGCCATTTATGAACATAAAGAGTGAGAAAATCAGATAGGTCGTGGCCTAACGCAATAAATGATATATAATTCCAATTGTGAGAATATTTGAGATCTTATCTTTGGAAAATAAATGGAAAAATCATTTTTATTTCTTTCGGGGACCATGTATTATTTCATATGGTTGCTCCATTTATGAGTTGTTAAACGTAACATTTCATATCTGTCAAGAACATGTTCTTTTGGTTAAAATGAAATTACTCAATTAAATATCTTTCTAGTAATCCAGAGTACCTCAAAATTATTTATTTGCAATTAATTAGCTTGGGATGTACACATTGATAAATATACATTTTAACGTCTTCTCATAATAATATAGATTTTTAATTTCTTTTTTTTTAATGATAACCTCTTTTGTTATTGTTATATTAATAAATATACAAAAAAATTATTTTACTTTAATTATTAATTATATTTTATTATCGTTATCAGAGTCGATTCAAATAATTATGAGACCTTAAGCGAGACTCCTTACAAGGCCCTAGGTAAAACTCGTCACAGACCCATTTTTTATATAACATTTATTATTTATTTATTTATTGAAATTCTAAATTTTAAATTTATTATATTTAATAATTAAATATATATAAATATTAGACCCATGAATAAAAAAATACAGCCACACATGAATACTAATTTGTATTCATATGATTCTTCATAATAATAATATATAAGCATTCATATACTATAACATTTAATAATATATTTTAAGCATAAATAATACTTCATAATTTTTATCAACAATAACAAAAAATCTCTTATAATTAAAAAAATTAAGATAATTGATAAAAACTATTTTATTAACACCATAAAATATTATTTTCAGCACTTTACATAACTAAAAAATTAAAAACTTAATTGAAGTTGTGAAATTTTTAAAAAGGAAATTAGTTTTTGAATTTATTTACTTTAGGAAAATGGTCCATCTTTATCATCTTGATTAATTATATATCTTTTGAATATTAAGCAGTTTTTTCTAAGATTTAATAAATTTAAATTTATTTTCATCAAGCAACAAATTTATTAAGTTTACATTGTGAAATGATCCTAACAATATGTACATCTTTTATTATATATATTTAATAATAAATAATTATGATTGAGATTATCACGAAAAAAACAATCAAATGTTTACTAATTAAAAAATTTTGTAAAATAAAAATAATATATATATATATATAAAGAAAATATTTCACATCCAAATGGTTGAGGATTCAAGCAACAACAGAGGCAAAAAAAAAAAAAAATTATTCAACAAGTTTGATTTCATAAGAGGTGGTATAAACACGTTATTTAGAAATACTCATTTCTTTTTTCCATTATAGTAGGTCCGTAAATGTGTCATGTCGTGTTTACATATGTGTTTGTGTTGTGACTTATTTTTATTTAACACAATAAAAAAAATTAGACAATTTTTTTAAATTAAATTATTTATAATATTAAAAAACAATAAGATTTTAAATTTATAAAAAAATCAATAAAAATTTATAAACCAATCAGATTTTGACAATGTAATAATCGTATTTGTGTCGAATCAAGATTGTCACTCGATATACTTTATTGGAAAGGAAATAAATGGAGAAATATTTTATTAATATGATTATATTTTAAAATTATAAAATTAAAAATGTAATTATTCAACCAAGTTCCGTTAAGTAGGGGTCTTATATCGCAGAGTACATGGTTTCTCATTGAATCAATCTTAATCATTATTATTAAATAAAATTATTATTATAATAATAATAATTAAAATTGTAATAATGTTTTCACCTTTTATTATTTTTTCTAAGGGCAAAATTTTGTTGAGAAAATAGTTATAAGTTTTTGACATATTTTATGAATTGAAACTTTGATATTATATACATTTGTGTAAATATAAGCACTATATACTATTTAATTTCAATTCAATTTAAATTATTAACATAATAATAATATAACTTAAAATACATATAAATATTGTATTAATATCATTTGATACACAATTTTATAAGAAGAAAGAAAAAAGTAAAATAAACTAAACATTGAAGAAAGAAACCCATGTACAAGATAATAATCTAGATTGTTTTTTGTACATTATAATTTGTTGAAAAATTACTCAATAATTGACAAAAGAAAGCCAATGAAATGAGCAACATATAATGCAAGGGAAGTGGGACCTAAGTCACCGAACCAATTAATCAAATGGATTATATTAAATGTAATAAAATAATCACTTTTTTATATCTCTTTTTTTTTCCTCTAATAATAACAATTTATTCTATTTGGTTGGAATAATTAGCTTGTACGTAGACAAATTATTTATCTTTAGCTCCAAACTTATTTATATATATAGTTACTTACATATGACATAGGCATCACATGTAAAGTTCATTAAATGTAGCAAAGACCTAACATTATCTAACAAAATTTAGTGATACTAGAAGGGTAAAATAGTCAATGAAATTCAAGATACATTTTTAATTCTCACACGATATGACCCAATAATATATTACCGTTACTGTTAGATCATAATTGCTTCTATTCAATCTCCTAGGGATAACGAAGAAGCAAATTGCAAATTATATTTCATATGAAGTTCAAACACACGATTTCATAGAGGGTGGGAGAGGGATACGTAATTGATGATGAGAAAAGACTAGTGAATACCTAGTCACAATATTTATAATATGTATTTTGCTTGACTTGCAAATATGAGTATATGAAAATGAATTTACAGGTTTGTTTTATGCCTGTGCTTTGCTGTCATGCACAACTTTCACAAACGAACATTCTATGTATTTATTTTTATGTTATCTTAAATTATATATTATATTTTAATAAATATATATATATATATATATATATATATAAATTTAGTTACATTTGTATTCAAATTAATCATAAATAATATATTTTATATTTTATGTTTAAGTTATGGTTTTATTCTATAAAAAATTTAAAAAATTTATAATTATTTTATAAGTTATTCTTATTATTTGAAACTATTTTGCAACAAGATTCTATCGATTTTGATCATTACAAAATGATTATGTATTTATTGTTAAAATATATATGTATATTTTATTTTTAATTTTTTACATAAATATTATTTATTTTTTATTATTTTTTGAGTTAAATTTTTTCTTTTTTCAATTGTAAAATATTTTTATTGACTTAGATTTTTTATAATTGTTTCTTTATAATAAAAATAAAAATTATTAAAAAATAAAAATAATAAATATTTAAAATATCTCTTAGATTCTCGATCCTCATTTAAGAGTCCTTATTCCCTAACAAAGATCCTCGAAAAAGAGATTAAATTGGTTGAATAAAAAATTTGAAACCCAATATGTACTCCATTCATATACAAAAATAAGGGTTCTTTTCCTATTTGGGCTATATCAAACGGAGTAGGTTTTTGAATGATACTAAACATGTTCAAAGTTTTCAAAGTCAGTCCACATTGCACAACGTAGTGGATCCCAAACTGGTGTGCTTAGTTAGACAATATGTGGAACAAATTAGTAGCAATCTAAAGCTAAGACCTAAGGGTCATGGAGATAATCTCTTCTGTATTTTGCTGAGGACACCACGTTTATCTTTATTCGGCCACCTTTGTGAATGTACCTATCCTTAGAAAACGAGCGTAGAGTGTAGAATTGATATAGATATTATTTATAATTAAAAAAAAAGCCAATAATTAAAATCATCATTTTAGATAAAAAAAAATATTAATTTATTAATAATACATCTTTATTAAAATTTAAAAGTTAAACCCTAAAATTTAAATTAATTAAATTATATATATATATATATATATATATATATAAATTATGCATTTTAATTACTAAACACACAATTTTTATCTATTTTACTATTAAATATAAATATGCATTATATTAAGTATTTTATTCCTTAAAGAACAGGTAATTGTGGCAATATAATTTTCCCTTCGTTACCATAGAATCCAAATATATAAGGCAGGCCTTTGTTGTCGACGAGACCCCCTCTTTGTTACTTATTTACAATATGAAATTTATCCATCATTTTTATTTAAAATTATTGTGAGATATATCAGAAATCAACAAAATATTGAAAAGGAACGAAAATCCAATTGATTTTAAACATTATTTTTAAATTTTTTTATTTTTATTATAAAGAAAAAATTATTAAAAATTAACTCATTTATAAATATTTTATGATGAGAATGAAAAAAAAATTCAACCAATAAATAATAAAAAAACAAACAATATTTATATAATAAGAAGAAAACCGAAATATATGTATCAATAAATACATAATATTTTTATTTTAAATAACTTTGATAGAATTTGTTATAATTTAATTTAAAATAATACAAATAAGTTATAAAAAAATTATAATATTTTAGATATTTAAAATTTAAGTAAATAGATTAAATAATTTTTATAAAAGAAAAACTATTGATATTTTAAAAGAATAAATATATTAATTAAAGATGAAGGGATAGAATCAATTACTATAATTTATAACATAGCTTATTATATCATAATATCTTAACCATTAAGATCAAAAAGAATAATATTCTACCTTTTATAAATCTTAGCGTTGAAATATAATGATGTAATAAATTGTGACACTTGATCAATATCTCAAAGATTAAATATGTAAAATATATAATTAATTGCTTAGATTAATTTGAGTTTCATGTTAATTAGATATACTAAAAAAAATAAAAATAAAATTTATATATTTATTAAAATAAGATATATAATTTTATGAAATAGTAACATGAATGTAATTTTCGATATTGTCCTATATTATCTTATATAATAATACATCTCATTCGTTATTACTCATTTTCCATTTTGTTATATTATTATTTGAATTCAATCCGGTAATCACAAGTGTATTTTCCACTTATGTAAAAATTCATATATTCCTATTTAGCATAACTTCAACGGACGGATTAGCGAAAAAATAACTTCAATGGACGGGCTCAAAATGTACTTGTTGGAACACCAAAACAGCCCAATACTAATGACACACCATATTTTCTCTTCACATCCACTATGAAAATTTAAAATTTTACAAAACTCCCCCCAATTTTAGCAAATAATTTAAGTAGAACGACTCTTCTCCTCTCAATCGCATTATTCTAACATTTATTTCTGATTTGTGAAAGTAAAGTAATAATTGTTACATATTTAAGTTTTTAAATCCAATTGTTTTTTATTTATTTATTAATGTTGTATGACATAATAATAAAAATTCATTGAATGGATACATTTTAATTTTTATATGATTCAGTTATTTATATCATTTTTTAATATCTTTTATTTATATATTATATATGAATTCTTTGGTATTACATGAATTATTTCTTTTTTTTAATAAAAAAATTTAATGTAATTTTTTCACACACTTTGTATGGAATTATAGGACTCTGTTTTTAGAAATAATGATATTGATCATCAAGTCAATATGATAAGGAGTTTAATTCCCATGTGACAAATTGAATAATTAAATGGTAGGGATTACAAAGCACTTGAAGCTGTAGATGTAGTAACTGTGTGGCAATAGTATAGCCCTCTAAATTGCTTGAAAAAAAAATATTGAGATCTAAAGTATATGTTGGATGAATAATAATAAATAGGTTAAATATAATTATATTATAATTATTATGTATAATATTTGGTTTCAATATGATAAAAAAAATTAATAATAAATATTTAATAAAATAATTTATATTTAAAATAATATTTAATTTATTGTTGTAGTTTTGTTATCTATCAAAATAATTTTTCCATGAAAAATCATTTAAATTGATATTTAATTCATTTTTTTACATTTTAAAAATTAAATATATATATATATATATATTTAATTTAAGATGAAAAATAATAATTAAAATATATAATTTTAGAATTAAAATTTTATACACACTAAATAAAATATCAAACTCACACGTCACTAAACTCATAATTTATAAAATTAATTTAATAATTGCTTTTTAATAATACGTAACAAATACTCTCTTAAATAAAAAAAATGCTACTATTTGGAAATTAAAGAACTGTAGTACTATGTACTCCATTGACCCCTATTCTATCCTTTTCAACCACGTTCTCAAATTCAAGGCTTTGTTGGTTATAACTTATCCCATAACTAATGTACCATAATTGCATATTGCATCTCTAGCTTTATATTCATATATTAAAATTATTTTAATTTTATATTAAATTTTAATAAAATAAAAAATATTACATTAAATTTGACACGATATTATTTATCGCATTAACACCGTTCACATACTAGTTTTTTAAATGAATTTTTTTAATTTTTATTACATAAATTAAAAATTAATATATGAAATAAAATTAATAAAAAAAATACTAAATATAAATTTTAGTATAATATTGGGTCAAACTTTAAAGAAATATTTTATTTTATAAAGAAATATATTTTTACTATAATATTTGTTGTTGTGGGTTGAATAATAGTAAAAATTCATTTTAATTTTTGATGTAAAATGTATTATAAAATGGTGTTAAGGGTTAGAGATGATCTAAGTATAAATTATAAAGACTAACCAGTCAATCATTTTCGTATTCAAAATAAATAACACTGTATATTATAAATATAACTTATTTTACACAATTTAATTGCTCCATCTTTAATATTTTCTTACATTAAAAGATCATTTTTAATCTTTAATATTGATAATCATTTTAATTCTTAATTCTTAATTTTACAAATTTTGAGTTTATATACGTAATAACTCATATTTTATGTATATTTTCTAAGTTTTGAATCTGAATTTTAAAATTTGGTTGAATTTTGATTTTTTTTTAAAAAGATAAATTTTATAATTGAATTTTTTATTTATTTATTGACTCTAAAGATTTATTAAAAATAAGTCAATTGAATTTTAAAGCTTGAAAGTTGAAATCGAAAAGTATGAATTAATTATCAAATAAAAATATTTAAATTTTTTTAATTGAAATTAAAAATTAATTATTAAATAATTTTTATTTTTTCCAAAAATATTAGAATGATTATAAAATACATAAACATTTTCATTCAAAATAGTTACGATAAATTATCATTAATTAAAGAATAATTTTTTATGTTATAAATTATGGGACAATCATAATTAATGTGTTAGACAATTATTTATTAAAAAAATTAAAATTTATTTTTTAATCTATAATTTAGTAACACATCAATTATATTAAAACACAATAAATAAATAAATTCTTAATTAAATACAGGTAATAAGTTGACGTAATGACCGAATGAAGTAATTGATAGAAATTATTTGAGACCTTCGGTTTGACTTGGTGAACATTTCATCCGTATTTGCTTCAAAATTTTGATAATAATAATAATAGTAATTATTATTATTATTATTAAAAAAATAAACATGTACACGGACTCACTTGAAACACTTTCTCTTGACCATTTTCTTTTGTATTAAGATCCATTAACTCTGAAAATCATTTACCGATGTAAGTGTGAGCTAGTACTTCATAGAATCAATGAGATCTTTCACACGTAGTTTTATCTTTTCAGGTGCAACGTTTTTCTCGCTACTACTTTGTTTTCTCATTCTGTTGCACTATCTGATTGGTATGCAAGGTTAGGAATTCCATCTTTTGTTGTAGTTAATAAGGTGTATCTACTCGTAGTATTCAGTTTTCTAAAATTAATATGGACTATAATTGAATTATGTGTCCTTTAATTATGTCTCACAAATTATCTTTTCAACCTTTTCAATTGTTTGATTTGTGAACTGCTTCTATACATTATGTTATTTCACACTTCATGTAGATATATTTTTTACCTACCAAGTGTCAAGCTAAGATTGTTGGAGAATTGTTTAAAACAATGGTTGAAAAGTAGTTGAGTACAACAATTAAATCTGTCTATTCTCTCTACTAGGTAGCAATCTATAGGTGCTACTCACTGCATAACTCCCCATACCATTGAACAAAATGGCATAATGGAAAATAGGTTGAGACGTGTTGTTGAATGTGCATTTTTCTTACTATTACGTGGTAGTGTTGCTCTTAAGTATTGGTGTCAAGGTGCTATCACACTCAAGTTTTAGATCATGTTTCTCCTTATGAGGTTGCGTATAACAAGAGTCTAAATTATGATTTTGTTTGAAGCTTTGATTGCCTAGTTTTTCTTGCTTACGAGTTTATGTTAAACATAAACTTGAGTCAACGCTCCATAATTGGTGCAGTTTTAGGCTATGCTTCTCACTATAGGGTTTACTTCTGCTTAGAATAATCATCTGACAAGATCTTTACCAATAGGTATTATTGGCGTCACCATTGAAACCAAATGTCGCCTTTCATCTTACTCCGACAACCTTTTTGCAGACACCACTATGATCGGCTCGACTAAATCTACACAATCGTGCAAGTCTCGCCATTATCGAAGTTCTCACACACTCACATGCACTGCCAATAGAAATAGCGCGTCAAATTCACGCGCCTCACACACCGCACTCTGGTCCAGTGATATCATCAGTGAAACATCCCTAAGGTTGATGTCATCGTAGACCGAACTACTAACCACCGTTGACTTGACCTATTCTAACATTTATTTCTTATTTGTGAAAGTAAAGTAATAATTGTTACATATTTAAGTTTTTAAATCTAATTGTTTTTTATTTATTTATTAATGTTTTATGACATAATAATAAAAATTCATTGAATGGATACATTTTAATTTTTATATGATTCAGTTATTTATATCATTTTTTTAATATCTTTTATTTATATATTATATATGAATTCTTTGGTATTACATGAATTATTATTTTTTTAATAAAAAAAATTAATGTAATTTTTTCACACACTTTGTATGGAATTATAGGACTCTGTTTTTAGAAATAATGATATTGATCATCAAGTCAATATGATAAGGAGTTTAATTCCCATGTGACAAATTGAATAATTAAATGGTAGGGATTACAAAGCACTTGAAGCTGTAGATGTAGTAACTGTGTGGCAATAGTATAGCCCTCTAAATTGCTTGAAAAAAAAATATTGAGATCTAAAGTATATGTTGGATGAATAATAATAAATAGGTTAAATATAATTATATTTAATTATATTATATTATAATTATTACGTATAATATTTGGTTTCAATATGATAAAAAAATTAATAATAAATATTTAATAAAATAATTTATATTTAAAATAATATTTAATTTATTGTTGTAGTTTTGTTATCTATCAAAATAATTTTTCCATGAAAAATCATTTAAATCGATATTTAATTCATTTTTTACATTTTAAAAATTAAATATATATATATATAGTACATTATAAAATTATGACGTCCACTTGGGACATAAAAAATATTCATAACTCTACTAAAGGAGAAACCTTATTATTACAGACAGACTTGTCTAGATCCAACATTACAATACCTAGACCAATTAGCTGGGATAGCGTTGTATACCCAGATAGGTGGTTACTAAAAGGAATTTGCCAACCAACATCTGAAACTCATCAACAGGAAGTAGCTGAACAACACACAGAACTTTCTGAAATAATAAAATATAAAAATGAAAATATTGAAATAGGATTCAATAGATCTTCATCAATGAGATGCTCTTCGAGTGCCTCAGATTTCTCAGCAATGGATTTACCATTCAAACAAAACCCTAGGTCATCAACATCTGATTTACTTAGGAAAACAAATACCAAAGGAGTAGACTGCAGTACCTAGGTACCCAGACCAGTATACACTGTTGAATCTGAGATGAGCGAATCACCTCAGTTATCACCCATATTCCCTTCATCACCAACTTAATCATTAGCACCTAGCCAAGAACCTAGGATTAATGAATTGAATGTAATAACATTAGACCAAGACCAGGAAGAACCTTTGCATCCAAGGATTCTTAGGATGGATCTATATGAGAGACACCATAAACCCATAAAATTTTGGTTCTATAATACACACTCAGAAAAAGCTAGGCATTGTTGCTATAGAAAACATGAGCGTTATATTAAAGAACATAACAATTATATAGGTTTTATAGACTGGCTAAAAATCTATAGAAAATCAAAAGGACTAGCATCTATAGTCATCGACCAAACCAGTTATTCCTTTGTTAACAAAAATAACAAAGAAGAAGAATCAATAGATACTATGGTTGACCTTAGCCAGGAAGACATAATAGAATCATCATCACCACAAGTTAACCCTGAACCAGTTAGCCTAATATCAATAGTCCAGCCATTAGAAATATTACCAGATCATATTGTTACCCAAATCCAGGATAACGTAGATAGATCATCATCAATAGATAACCATAAACAGGTTTGCATAGAACCATTAGTTGACCTTAAGTCAAATAAAATAGTAAAACCTGTTGACTTAGTCAAACCATCAACAGTCTTAATAGGTAACCTACCAGTTACCATTCAGGATCCAAAACAGACACCAATAGCCATAAAACTTATAGCTATAGTTCCACATTATAAATTATTCCCTTCAATTAGTGTCTCGGATGTCACAGAGGCTGACTTCGATATGCTTTTAGAAAATGAACCAGTAGAGCCATTAGCTACAGAATTATTAGTCTTGACTCCACAGATTAAAACCTTTTCAGAAATTAAACCTAGCGAAATCACATTAGATGACTTCGATAAATTTTTAGAAGAAACGGATGATCTAGTTAACGAAGTTAACATGATCAAAACAAAAAAAAAGTTACCCATGTGGGAAACTCCAGAAGGATCAGTTGAAGCTGAACATCCTCCATTAAGACCTATTACCATCCCTTACCAGGATAGTCAGGTAGAAGCATTTCCTCTCAAGAACCCTCAAGAGAACCAGGCAACCAACCTCAAAAACATAGTTACCCAAAATAACTATACCAACATAAGCCTAAATACTTTAGGAAAACAATTAATTAGGATAGAGAAAAATCTAAAAATAGATATTCCCTCTACCTCTTATCAAACAATAGATAGAGTAGTTAAGAACCCTATCTTCAAACCATTCCAGGTCTCCAAACCAGCCCAGGAAGAAATTACATCAAAATTTGAAAAACTTCAAAATTGGAATAATACCCTAAGATCCCAATTAGAAGACCACTTTTCAAACAAAATAGGAATAGTTGTTCCAGAGTCACCAGTGACTTCAAAAACAACCCATAAACCATTACAGGATCTTAGCATTCTTAGCAAAATAGGATCTGAAATATCATCAGAGGATAGTGATTCTGAATCCATTCCAGAACCAATTCCTCACCTACAAAAATTAGCTTGGCAAGAACCTAGCCCAGTTAGGTATCCTCACACCATAGGAACCCAACCTAGTCAGCTTGTCCAATCAAAATATAATGTGTCTTCTATCTATGTTTGGAACATTGATGGAATGACTGATCATGAGATATTAAATATCTTACAGCAAATGATCATGGCGTCAAATGCTTATAAAACCCAAATTGGTACAACTGATAAAACAGTTGTTGAATTACTAATAGCTGGCTTCTCAGGCCAACTAAAAGGATGGTGGGATCACCATCTTTCAAAACAACAACAGTCAGATATTACCAATGCAATATTGACTGATGAGTATGGTACCCCCATACTTTCCCATCAAGGAGCTCCTATACAGGATGCAGTCTCCACTCTACTTTTTACCATATCACATCATTTTATGGGGGATCGATCCCATTTAAAGGATAAAAACGCTGATCTTCTTTCTAACATAAAATGTAGGAAGATGAGTGATTTTCAAAATTATAAAACTACATTCCTGTCTAAAGTTATGTTAAGAGATGACTCTATTCAACCATTCTGGAAGGAGAAATTCCTAGCTGGACTTCCTCCACTCTTAAGTGAGAAAACCAGAAACAAAATCCGTGAAACTTATGGGAATCATATCATCCCATATGATCAACTGACCTACGGTCAGCTTATCAGTTTTGCTCAAAACCAGGGTCTTCAAATTTGTCAAGATTTGAAAATCCAAAAGCAAATGAAATTGGAACTTAAAATGTCCAAAAGAGAAATTGGATCATTCTGCAAACAGTTTGATAGTAATCTCTCTATTGAAAAAAACTGTGAGGGAACTTACAGTAAAACTAAATCAAACCCTTATAAGGAATCAAATAAAACTTATAAGAAATTTTCAAAATCAAGAAAACCTTTCTTTGAAAAAAGAATGAATTTTTACAACAAACCTTATAAAAGAAATAAGGAATCAAAACAACCGAAAAAACCCTTTAAAATTTTTAAAGAGTTTAAATGTTATAAATGTGGCAAGAAAGGTAACACAGCCAGTTTCTGCAAGATGTCTAAAAAACTCCATGAATTAAAACTTGAAGAAGACACCTATGCTAAAATATCTACCCTAATGGTAGATACATCATCGTCTGAGCCTGACCAATGGTCAAGCGACGAATCTAATCCCCAGGATGATGAATTTGCAACCAGCAATTCGGATTCCTCCATTAAAAATATTAATGTACTAACTAAGGATGAAGATGAACAACTTCAAGAAACAATCATTAAGTTAAATGATCCATCAATAACCAAACTTTACGTAGAATATCTAAGTACATGTTTGGCCAAATCACAATCAATTAAAAAGAATTCTGAACTTCCAAATACCAGCACGGGCTATTACAACCTCACTGCTGTTCTGGAACGAAAGAATAAAATTATCACACCAGAAAGTCAAATTCAAGACTTAAAAATTGAAATCAAAACTATTAAACTTGAACTCCACCAGCTTAAAGAAAAATTAAAAGAATATGATATTAAGTTTCAAATACTTAATAATGGAGAAAAAATATCAACCTATGTAAGTGATTATGATGATGATCTTACTCAAAATAATCAAGAAATCCAAAACTTCAGAAAAATTACAACCAGGAAATATAAAATCAAGATAACCTTAATATTCCCTGACGAATCAAAACTAGAAACCATCGCCCTATTTGACACAGGGGCTGACCTCAATTGCATCATACCATCAATAGTTCCCAGAAGGTTTTATAAACCAACTGAAGAACGACTTAATTCGGCCAATAAATCTCAAATGAGTATTATTGGGAAAACTGAAGTATCTATTCAAAAAGGATCATACCTTATCAACAGTCCATTTGTCATAGTATCTGACATAGGTTACTCCGTCATATTGGGTACTCCCTTTATGGATATCATTACCCCATATTCTGTTAAGCATGATAGGATTTCTTTCAAAATAGGAAGAGAAGCCTTCAGCTTCCCTTTCATCGAAGAACCAAAAACAAGAGATCTTAATCTCATCAAAACATATTCAATCTCTCCTAAAGAGATTTCTATTCTTATAACTCAAAGAGAAAAAGACCTTCTCTATCTCAAAACCAAAGTTCAGTTTCATACTGTTGAGAAAGAACTTCAAATCCCAGAGATCAAAGACAAAATCTCTAAACTACAAACATCTTTCGAGAAAGAAGTTTGCTCTGAATTACCCAGTGCATTCTGGGAAAGAAAAGAACATATGATAGATTTACCGTATGAACTATCCTTCAATGAGAAGGATATTCCTACAAAAGCAAGGCCTATCCAAATGAATGGTGACCTTGAGAAATTCTGTAGAAAGGAGATCGATGATCTCTTATCTAAGAAACTCATATCAAAATCCAGATCACCGTGGAGCTGTGCGGCCTTCTATGTCAACAAATCTGCCGAGATTGAAAGAGGAACTCCTCGGCTAGTTATCAATTACAAACCTTTGAACCAAGCCTTAAAATGGATTAGGTACCCTATCCCGAATAAAAAGGACTTACTTCAAAGATTGTATTCATCATCCATATTTTCAAAGTTTGATATGAAATCAGGCTTTTGGCAAATTCAAATCGAGCCTCAACATAGGTACAAAACTGCTTTCACTGTTCCATTCGGACAGTTTGAGTGGAATGTTATGCCATTTGGGCTCAAAAATGTACCTTTTGAGTTTCAAAGGATTATGAATGACATATTCAACCCTTACTCAGAATTTTGTATTGTGTACATCGATGATGTACTTGTATTTTCAAAAGATGTCAGACAACACATCAGACATCTCAAAACTTTCTTCCATATCATCAAGAGGAATGGACTGGCTTTATCAGCCAAGAAAATGACTCTTTTTCAAACAAACATTAGGTTTCTTGGACAAAGGGTATCCAATGGAACAGTAATTCCTATCAATAGATCCCTACAGTTTACAACTAAATTCCCTGATAGGATTATTGACAAAACCCAGCTACAACGATTTCTAGGTAGCTTAAATTACGTATTAAGTTTCTGCCCAAATATTAACAGGTTAGCAAAACCTCTACATAATAGGCTTAAGAAAACTCCTGAGCCTTGGACAGAAGAACATACCAAAATTGTGCAAAAAATTAAAGCACAGGTTCAAAACATTTCCTGTTTACATCTTGCGGATCCTACACTCCCCAAGGTAGTAGAAACCGATGCTAGTGAACTTGGCTATGGTGGGATTTTAAAACAAGTCCAAGATAATAATGAACAAATTGTTCAGTTTGTCTCTGGCCATTGGAATGATTGTCAAAAGAATTATTCCACTGTTAAAAAAGAAGTACTATCCATAGTACTTTGTATTTCTAAGTTTCAATCAGATTTATTAAATCAAAATTTTTTACTAAGGATTGATTGCAAATCTGCAAAAGAAATTTTATTAAAAGATGTTAAAAATATTGCATCAGAACAAATTTTTGTCAGATGGCAGGCACTATTAAGTATTTTTGATTTTGATATAGAATTTATCAAAGGAGAAGAGAATTCATTACCTGATTTTGTAACCAGAGAATTTCTTCAAAACAGGTACAACAATGAGCAAGAAAAAGAATGAAAAGGAGAAGAGTGAACCTCCAAACCTAACTATTACCAGCCTCTCTTCGGCTAAACCTATCATGACTTTGTCTCAAGTTACTCATAACCAATCATCATCTTCCAAACAAACTTTGGAACAACCATCACCTCAACTCACTCCTGAGAATTTAGATTTAAATAATCGCATCCATGAATGGTTGCAAAATATGGATTCTGAAAAAATCAGAACTGCATTTCGTTGTATCCCTGAGATTGGGGGACCAACTGTTTCATCAAATTTGGAAATCATACCTTCCAAACCAAAAACGTTTTCCCAAAAAATAACTGGAACAATTTCCATTCTAGAAAGAGGAGTTACATCCTCCACTTATTTTCCTCCCAAAGGAGTAGGGGAAGCATTTCCCAAAACAAAATCATCATCTGAGTATTTTAAGAAACAGCCAACTCAGGTGGTAACCATTATTGAAAAACAATTTTTCAACCAAAACCCTTACTTGGTCGTTCAAAACTATTTTGGCAAAGGGATTTTCTATCGGCCATCATTATCTTCAAAAACTCCTCAATACTATCAGAGTATTTTTGAAATCACCGGTAGTGTGGAATTCAAACATTTCCACTATCCTAAATCAACAAAAGTGCAGTTTTCAACTGCCAAACTCCATAAAATCATATCTCCAACAGATTGGGGAAATGAATTATATAAGCAGCTGGTTTTCCCAGTCAGCGCAACACATTCCATCCCACATTGTACATAATACAATTATTGGGATTATCACCAGGCTTGGTTTAATGCATTTCTCATCCAAAATAAAGATAACCAACATTCTTGGTTATTTTTCTTTGTTAATAAATCTATTAATCCCAACAGGTTCCCATCTTGGTTTTTACAATGGTGGAAACTATTCGGAAACCTTTCATCAATTCTGATATCACCTGTGAAAGAAAGTTATGAGTCTTTCCAGTTCCATTACAAACCATCCACAGAGGAAGCGAGATTCCCTCCTTTGTGCATATTTTGTTCAAAATTCTACCTCCCTTGGGTATGTCAATGGGTCTTATATCCAGAAACATCTGAGGTAATAACTATCAAACGCTCATTTCAAATCAAATAGTGGTCATCCTTTACGATCCCAAAAACACTCTTATTACCAGCCGTTGAGAAATGGTTATCACAGAAAGGATACAAAGATCACCCAGTGAAGGACATACAAGCTTCTTCATTATTACTAGCATAGAAGGCGCACACTAACGCCCTAATTGCTCAAGCAAAAACCTAAGAAGAACTCTTGGAAATCATCAAGCAATTATCATCTGGGCAAACATCTCAGACACCAAAAGAAGAGTTACCTGATTCGGATGAAACCCAATCTCCCGATAAAACAGTGACTCCATCACAAGCTTCAGAAGAGGATCTAATTAATTTAGAAACCTTAACTATAGATATGAACTTTTGGGTCTCTAGAAATTAGGGAAAACATTATTGGGCCTACGTGTCCATTACTATTTATCATTGGGCATGCGTGTCCATTACTATTTATCATTGGGCCTGCGTGTCCATTACTATTTATCATTGGGCCTACGTGTCCATTACTATTTATCATTGTGCCTGCGTGTCCATTACTATTTATCATTGGGCCTGCGTGTCCATTACTATTTATCATTGGGCCTGCGTGTCCATTACTATTTATCAACGGACCTAAAATAGGCCTATCAATATTTTTTGAGGACGACTAATTGTTAAATCAGAAAATGACAAAACAGCAAATGGTGCCGACAAGGTTACTGTGAAAATACCCATACAGTGCCCGATATAGTACTGTTCAAAGACCTGTTCGGAATAATTAAGCATATACTATTCACAACAGTAGTCAGAATTCCAACAGTATCAAGTGGCCGACCAACTACTGTTCATTGAATAGTAAAAGCATCCCCACAGTGCCATCAGTCGGTTATTTAAGAAGAACGAAGTCAGAAGGGAAGGGGTTCCAATTTTAGCCAAGAATTCTCTCTACTCTTGAATTCTCTTCTCCTTTGATAAACTCTATATCAAAATCAAAAATACTTAATAGTGCCTGCCATCTGGCAAAAATTTGTTCTGATGCAATATTTTTAACATCTTTTAATAAAATTTCTTTTGCAGATTTGCAATCAATCCTTAGTAAAAAAATTTGATTTAATAAATCTGATTGAAACTTAGAAATACAAAGTACTATGGATAGTACTTCTTTTTTAACAGTGGAATAATTCTTTTGACAATCATTCCAATGGCCAGAGACAAACTGAACAATTTGTTCATTATTATCTTGGACTTGTTTTAAAATCCCACCATAGCCAAGTTCACTAGCATCGGTTTCTACTACCTTGGGGAGTGTAGGATCCGCAAGATGTAAACAGGGAATGTTTTGAACTTGTGCTTTAATTTTTTGCACAATTTTGGTATGTTCTTCTGTCCAAGGCTCAGGAGTTTTCTTAAGCCTATTATGTAGAGGTTTTGCTAACCTGTTAATATTTGGGCAGAAACTTAATACGTAATTTAAGCTACCTAGAAATCGTTGTAGCTGGGTTTTGTCAATAATCCTATCAGGGAATTTAGTTGTAAACTGTAGGGATCTATTGATAGGAATTATTGTTCCATTGGATACCCTTTGTCCAAGAAACCTAATGTTTGTTTGAAAAAGAGTCATTTTCTTGGCTAATAAATCCAGTCCATTCCTCTAGATGATATGGAAGAAAGTTTTGAGATGTCTGATGTGTTGTCTGACATCTTTTGAAAATACAAGTACATCATCGATGTACACAATACAAAATTCTGAGTAAGGGTTGAATATGTCATTCATAATCCTTTGAAACTCAAAAGGTACATTTTTGAGCCCAAATGGCATAACATTCCACTCAAACTATCCGAATGGAACAGTGAAAGCAGTTTTGTACCTATGTTGAGGCTCGATTTGAATTTGCCAAAAGCCTGATTTCATATCAAACTTTGAAAATATGGATGATGAATACAATCTTTGAAGTAAGTCCTTTTTATTCGGGATAGGGTACCTAATCCATTTTAAGGCTTGGTTCAAAGGTTTGTAATTGATAACTAGCCGAGGAGTTCCTCTTTCAATCTCGGCAGATTTGTTGACATAGAAGGCCGCACAGCTCCACGGTGATCTGGATTTTGATATGAGTTTCTTAGATAAGAGATCATCGATCTCCTTTCTACAGAATTTCTCAAGGTCACCATTCATTTGGATAGGCCTTGCTTTTGTAGGAATATCCTTCTCATTGAAGGATAGTTCATACGGTAAATCTATCATATGTTCTTTTCTTTCCCAGAATGCACTGGGTAATTCAGAGCAAACTTCTTTCTCGAAAGATGTTTGTAGTTTAGAGATTTTGTCTTTGATCTCTGGGATTTGAAGTTCTTTCTCAACAGTATGAAACTGAACTTTGGTTTTGAGATAGAGAAGGTCTTTTTCTCTTTGAGTTATAAGAATAGAAATCTCTTTAGGAGAGATTGAATATGTTTTGATGAGATTAAGATCTCTTGTTTTTGGTTCTTCGATGAAAGGGAAGCTGAAGGCTTCTCTTCCTATTTTGAAAGAAATCCTATCATGCTTAACAGAATATGGGGTAATGATATCCATAAAGGGAGTACCCAATATGACGGAGTAACCTATGTCAAATACTATGACAAATGGACTGTTGATAAGGTATGATCCTTTTTGAATAGATACTTCAGTTTTCCCAATAATACTCATTTGAGATTTATTGGCCGAATTAAGTCGTTCTTCAGTTGGTTTATAAAACCTTCTGGGAACTATTGATGGTATGATGCAATTGAGGTCAGCCCCTGTGTCAAATAGGGCGATGGTTTCTAGTTTTGATTCGTCAGGGAATATTAAGGTTATCTTGATTTTATATTTCCTGGTTGTAATTTTTCTGAAGTTTTGGATTTCTTGATTATTTTGAGTAAGATCATCATCATAATCACTTACATAGGTTGATATTTTTTCTCCATTATTAAGTATTTGAAACTTAATATCATATTCTTTTAATTTTTCTTTAAGCTGGTGGAGTTCAAGTTTAATAGTTTTGATTTCAATTTTTAAGTCTTGAATTTGACTTTCTGGTGTGATAATTTTATTCTTTCGTTCCAGAACAGCAGTGAGGTTGTAATAGCCCGTGCTGGTATTTGGAAGTTCAGAATTCTTTTTAATTGATTGTGATTTGGCCAAACATGTACTTAGATATTCTACGTAAAGTTTGGTTATTGATGGATCATTTAACTTAATGATTGTTTCTTGAAGTTGTTCATCTTCATCCTTAGTTAGTACATTAATATTTTTAATGGAGGAATCCGAATTGCTGGTTGCAAATTCATCATCCTGGGGATTAGATTCGTCGCTTGACCATTGGTCAGGCTCAGACGATGATGTATCTACCATTAGGGCAGATATTTTAGCATAAGTGTCTTCTTCAAGTTTTAATTCATGGAGTTTTTTAGACATCTTGCAGAAACTGGCTGTGTGACCTTTCTTGCCACATTTATAACATTTAAACTCTTTAAAAATTTTAAAGGGTTTTTTATGTTGTTTTGATTCCTTATTTCTTTTATAAGGTTTGTTGTAAAAATTCATTCTTTTTTCAAAGAAAGGTTTTCTTGATTTTGAAAATTTCTTATAAGTTTTATTTGATTCCTTATAAGGGTTTGATTTAGTTTTACTGCAAGTTCCCTCACAGTTTTTTTCAATAGAGAGATTACTATCAAACTGTTTGCAGAATGATCCAATTTCTCTTTTGGACATTTTAAGTTCCAATTTCATTTGCTTTTGGATTTTCAAATCTTGACAAATTTGAATACCCTGGTTTTGAGCAAAACTGATAAGCTGACCGTAGGTCAGTTGATCATATGGGATGATATGATTCCCATAAGTTTCACGGATTTTGTTTCTGGTTTTCTCACTTAAGAGTGGAGGAAGTCCAACTAGGAATTTCTCCTTCCAGAATGGTTGAATAGAGTCATCTCTTAAAGAACTGTAGTACTATGTACTCCATTGACCCCTATTCTATCCTTTTCAACCACGTTCTCAAATTCAAGGCTTTGTTGGTTATAACTTATCCCATAACTAATGTACCATAATTGCATAATTACATCTCCAACTTTATATTCATATATTAAAATTATTATAAAATTATTTTAATTTTATATTAAATTTTAATAAAATAAAAAATATTACATTAAATTTTTCACGATATTATTTATCGCATTAACACCGTTCACATACTAGTTTTTTAAATGAATTTTTTTAATTTTTATTACATAAATTAAAAATTAATATATGAAATAAAATTAATAAAAAAATACTAAATATAAATTTTAGTATAATATTTGGCAAACTTTAAAGAAATATTTTATTTTATAAAGAAATATACTTTTACTATAATATTTGTTGTTGTGGGTTGAATAATAGTAAAAATTCATTTTAATTTTTGATGTAAAATGTATTATAAAATGGTGTTAAGAGTTAGAGATGATCTCAGTATAAATTATAAAGGCTAACCAGTGAATCATTTTAGTATTCAAAATAAATAACACTATATATTATAAATATAACTTATTTTACACAATTTAATTGCTCCATCTTTAATATTTTCTTACATTTAAAAGATCATTTTTAATCTTTAATATTGATAATCATTTCAATTTTTAATTTTTAATTTTACAAATTTTGAGTTTATATACGTGATAAGTCATGTTCTATGTATATTTTCTAAGTTTTGAATCTGAATTTTAAAATTTGGTTGAATTTTTTTTTTAAAAGATAAATTTTAGAATTGAATTTTTTATTTATTTATTGACTCTAAAGATTTATTAAAAATAAGTCAATTGCATTTTAAATCTTTAAAGTTGAAATCGAAAAGTATGAATTAATTATCAAATAAAAATATTTATTTTTTTTAATTTTTTTTAATTGAAATTAAAAATTAATTATTAAATAATTTTTATTTTTTACAAAAATATTAGAATGATTATAAACTACATAAACATTTTCATTCAAAATAGTTACGATAAATTTTCATTAATTAAAGAATATTTTTTTATGTTATAAATTATGGTACAATCATAATTAATGTGTTAGACAATTATTTATTAAAAAAATTAAAATTTATTTTTTAATCTATAATTTAGTAACACATCAATTATATTAAACTCGTCACCATTGAAACCAAATGTCGCCTTTCAACTTACTCCGACAATCTTTCTGCAGACACTACTATGATCGGCTCGACTAAATCTACACAATCGTGCAAGTCTTGCCATTATCGAAGTTCTCACACACTCACATGCACTGCATACAGAAATAACGCGTCAGATTCACGCGCCTCACACACCGCACTCTGGTCCAGTGACGTCATCAGTGAAACATCCCTAGGGCTGATGTCATCGTAGACCGAACTACTAACCACCGTTGACTTGACCTATTGACCATTGACTTTGACCTCTCTACTCAGTTTTTCGTGTAGACCTCGTTTTTGTTGTCTGTTTTTTTCTTATTGTGTTTCCAAATGGATAAAAAGGATGTTTTTCTTCCTTGCCCCATCAATACTATATTGGAGGGGACCAAGAACTATTTATCATTATCTCAAACTATGCGTAATTTTCTTAAGGGTCGCATGCTCTAGCGTTATTGTACTGGTGCAATTATCATTCCTATCAAAGGAGGAAGTGAAAAAGATGCTACCTTCCTTGGTCGCATGATTGAATGGGATAGTCACAACCACATGATCCTCACATGGATTCAGAATACTTCCATTTCCTACATCTCCAATCTGTTGGGTAACTTTGATGATGCCAAATCAGCATGGGATATATCGGTCAAAAGGTACTCTACTACTCACGAATCCATTAGTAGTTGAATTGCATCAACTTTAATAGGAACGAGGGTAATCCATCAATGACTATTATGATCAGTTTCGCTTTCTTTGGGACCAAATTAACCTTTGTGATCCAATTTTGGCATACTCAACGGATGCTCAATAATATGCTACAGTTAGGGATAAATTCTATATCTATGAGTTCCTGATGTCACTTTACAAGGACTTTGAGCCTATCCAAGGTCAACTTCTTAATCACAGTCATCCTTCCTCTCTTGATACTACTATAAACGAGTTGGTTATAAAGAAGCTCGACTTGTAACCTTTAAAGCCCAGAATAAGTTCAATGTTTTGGCTATTACTCATTCTTCTCTTGCCATTGAGCAACCTCAGCAATCAAGTGATTCCTCTAGCTCTAACAATCATTGCAGGAAAAGCAAAAAAAAGTTATGAAATTATTGCAAGCATCATGGTCACACCATTGAGACTTGTTATCGTCGTAACAAATCTATTGTTATTGTTGCTAATATTGAGCCTACTCCATTGATGCCTTCCAGTTTAATAAAGTCCCAATCTTCAGGATCCACTATTAACATCTCCCCCACTGAACTGCAAAAGATCATAACTCAGGCTATTCAAATGGCTGGTACGTAATGCATCTCTTTCCACTACTCTCTCAGTTCTGCCCGGTAAGTATCAAACTTGGATTTTTTATTCTACATGTTGTAATCACATGACACCTCACTCATCTTTCTTCTCCAAACTTGACCTTGTACCATTTCCTCTTAATATTCATATAGTTGAGGTTCCACCATACATGGGAATAGTCTAAGTTTTGTTTTGACCTCTACCCTCTTTGTTCCTAGGGTTTTCCATGTACCTGACATATCTTATCATTTTCTGCACTGTGGGACAATTAGTTAAACTAAGATATCGTCTTATTTTTAACTATTCTGGGTGTATTGTGTAGGATCTGAGGACGTCACAAGAGCTTGGGACTGGTTCTAGGGTCGGGCGTATGTTTCACGTGAACAATCTTCACATTCCACATGTTGCTCCTACCTCTGTTGCTGCTACAGTTGTTGCAGTTTCTTCCTTACCTCTTCTCGCACTTTGGAATTCTCGTCTTTGTCATGCCCTATTCACTTGGGTACAATAGTTAGCTTCTAAAGTTCTATTGGATTCTGTGTCCAAAGACAATTTTGATTGTATTTCATGCCAGTTAGGAAAACAGTCAGTTTTACCTTTCAATAATAATGAATTTATCTCTAATAGTATTTTTTGAGTTAATTCATTTTGATGTTTGGAGACCTTCTCCTGTTACTAGTATTGATGGATCTCGATATTTTGTTGTTTTTATTGATGATAATCTTGTTATAGTTGGATTTGTTCTAAAATCTTACCAATATACAATAACTTTGCAAAAATGGTTGAAACACAATTCTCCAAACATATCAAAACTTTTTCATCTAATAATGCTCTTTAATATACTCAAAATGATTTTCAAGATATGTTACATTCCTATGGAAATGTACATCATCTAACCTGTACAGGAATCTCTCAAAAAAATGGTCGACCCGAAAGAAAACTTTGTCATATTCTTGACATTGTTCGTTCGCTTCTTCTTTCTACCAAAGTTCTTGTCCCATTTTGGGGTGAATCCACTATTTATGTTGTTTGTGCCATTAATCACATTCCAAGCGTTGCCATTCATAATCAGACTCTATATGAGCGCCTTTTTAGGTCATCTTCTGACTATCATTACCTTCATTCATTCAGATCTGTCTATTTCGTTCTTCTTCAACCTCATGAACAGAAAAAACTTAAGCCTCGAACTAGACTTTGTTGTTTTCTTGGTTATGATGAAACTCAAAAAAGGTATCGATGTTATGATCCTATCTCGCATCATCTTCATGTTTCTCGTAACGTTGTCTTTTGGGAACACCGCTTATTTGTTGAACTTTCTCACTTTCGTTCTTCCCTAACTAACTTAAATGTTTTAGAAATATCTCCAGATGAATCTTCTGTTCCTTCTATAGATATTCATGATCCTCCTTTAGACTTCTCTATTTCATCTTCAGATATTTTTTATGATTCTCCTAGATAGGTTTTAGAAGAACAGGTTGATGACGAGCTACCCCACCTTGAGCATAGGTCCCCTGCTCCTGCTATGCCTGAAGATCCTCAACAAGACATTCCACCACGCCACTCAATCCGAGTAAGATCCATTCCTACACATTTACTTGACTATCATTGTTACACTGCCCTTGCTACACTCCATGAGCCTCACACCTATCATGAGACATAAACTAACCCTCTACGGCATATTCCAATGAAAGAAGAAATTGATGTATAAACCAAAAACCATACTTAGGATCTAGTTACTCTCCCTTATGGTTAGTTGTAAGTTGATCTGTAAGATCAAGACTCGCTCTGATAGGTTCATCGAGTGCTACAAGGCTCATCTTATAGCAAAAGGTTTTACACAAGAGTATAGGATTGATTATGAAGAGACTTTTGCTCCAGTTGCTCGTATTTCCTCTGTTCGTACCCTCTTAGTTGTTGTCGTTGCTAGAAAAATGGAACCTTTTTCATATGGATATTAAAAATGCATTCATTAATGGGGATTTGCATGGAGAAGTCTATATGCAACCTCTTCCTGGTCTTTCTGTTGCAACAAACAAGGTTTGTCGCCTTCGACGTGCACTTTATGAACTTAAATAAGCTCCACGAGCGTGGTTTTCCAAGTTCAGCTCCACCATCCTTCGCTTGGGTTACACTACCAGTCCTTATGATTCTGCCTTATTTCTTCGTTGTAATGATAAATGCATCATTTTGCTTCTCCTATATATGGATGATATGATCATAACTAATGATGATCTCAGTAGTATTCAAGAACTCAAGAATTTTCTCAGTCAGTAATTTGAGATGAAAGACCTTGAACATCTCAACTATTTCTTTGGTCTTGAAATCACTCGTTCCACATATAGTTTTTATATTACTCAAGGCAAGTATGCATTCGACCTCTTATCTCAATGTGGACTCACTGACAACAAGACTGTTGAAACTCCAGTTGAACTTAATATGCATTTGACACCCTCGAGGGGGGAACCATTTTTTAATCCCTCTCTTTACAGACGATTGGTTGGTAACCTAGTTTATCTTACAGTTACTCATCCAGATATTTCTTATGGTGTTCATAAGGTTAGCCAGTATCCGTCTACTCCATGATCGACTCACTATGCTGTTATTTTACGTATTCTACGATACTTGAAGGGCACTATCTTCCATGGCCTTTTATACTCAACTCAGTCTCCTCTAATACTTCGTGCATTCTTTGATGCTGATTGGCCAGGAGATCCCACTGATCGCAAGTCCACTACAGGTTATTGTTTTCTCTTTGGTTCTTCTTTGATTTCTTGGCGAAGTAATAAACAAACTTTCGCGGCCCACTCCTATACTGAAGCAGAATATCGTGCTCTTGCTGATATCACATCTGAACTCCTTTGTATATCACATCTGAACACATTTACAGATATTTTTACTAAGACACTTCCTAAAGAACGCACTCGTAATTTGATTAATAACCTCAAACTAGTTTCACATCCACCTTGAGTTTGAGTGAGATTGTTAATGTATATCTATTAACGAATTAATTTATATCATATCTATTAATGTATATCTAGTTATTTTAGGTATATCTATTTTACTTATAATTTCTATATAAAGACATTGTGTATGTTCTTTTAAACACAAAATAAAATATAATCATAAATATTTCTAACATAAAATATACATATTATTGATACTTATCCTATAATTGAAATCTTAATCCAAATCAATCCAAAAATCATTTAACCTTATCCTTCTAGCAGTAACTGTTGATATATATTTTTTTATTAAATGAAAAAAGCAGGTGTGAGTGGCTTGTTTACCTAAATAGCATAAATAAGTTTCGAAACTTATTTAGTGGTAAAAAGTCATTTTAGAGAGAAAAATAAAAAATAAAAAGAAGTAGTAAAATTCATTTGATATATCTAGTTTTCTATGACATTTTGAAAATCAATTTCTCATACATTTATATACAATTTTGAGTATATCAATTCACTGATACAAAATCAATTATATTTAAATTTAATTTATTATAGTTAAATTGATATAAAAATTAAAAAATTATTAGTTATATATATAAATTCTTTTGAATTTTTACATCTAAGCTAATAAAATTATTTTTTTAAAGCAGAGAAGAAGAAGAAAAAACAACTTTATTCCATATTTACGAATAGCATCGAGATTTGCCCTTATCGAAAATCTTCCATCTCATAATTTGTATCTTTGCATTGTAAAAGACTAATGCTTATTTTTGCATAATGTATATAGGCATCATAATTTGTATCTTTGAATTGTAATATATATTAACGTGTGAAACAGCATTACAGGTACAAAAAAACATTACAAATTTAGATATATTTGACGGTCCAAATTGCTGCTTTAAGTGACTTTGAAAGTAATGGATTGTCTTCACATAAACCTGAGCAACAATAGTACAGCACGAGGTTTTCCGTTCTCTTAAAGTCAGATGGATTAGATATCCCACTTATGAATTTTGATGATGATTTTAAATAAAAATATCCTTAGTCGAGCCACTGCAAATCATGGAGAGAATATTATTGGGATAATAACGCTTCATTTTTTATTAATTTTTTTTTATTAAATATAATTATATAAATTTTTTATCAATAATATTATACTATATTAAATATATTTTACTACAAGTTTAACATTTTTTTAGTAAATGTAATTTTTTTTATATAAGATAAAAATACAAAAATATATAAATACAAGTATAATTTATTTAATTTTAAAAAATATGTTATTAAAAAAGATTATATGATATTTTGATCACTTAACTTTCATAAATTGAACATATTAATCATATTTTTTTAAATTATTGCACATTAGTCAACTTACTTTTGCAATTTTACAATTCAGTCATTTTTTTCAATTTTAATTTTTTAGAATTTTTTTTAAAACTTAAATTAGATTGAATTAAACCATAGTAACAAAGGAATTATAGATATTTAAAAAAACATATATATCTTAATTTTTTAAAAAAAGTGAAAAAAATTATTAAAATTATCAAATTTAATTAAAATAACCATAAGTGATTAAAGTGCATTAATTTAAAATAAAATTATTAATATATTGAATTTGTAAAAATAAAGTGATCCATATACAATTTTTTTATTAAATATATGGTAATAAATTATTATTTTATTTTTCTTATAATAATATAAAATATCAATAATAAATTTAATATAAATACATCATAATTAAAAGATAAATTAAGTCCTAACATCAACTTTAATTCAATTTTAACGTGAATAGTCTAATAGTTTTACAAATAAGGCTCATCTTTTAAATCATAAATTTAAATTATATCAATTACTATAGTTTGATTTAAAAAATTCAACGTTAACATATTCTCCCTTTGATATCTATTTTATAATTAATAGTTTTATGATTAAGTTATATTAAAAAAAATTATTTGCGTAAATCTATTAACAAAAATCTTAATATTTTAATAAATTATTAAAAGTTATAAATATAATATAATTAATAATTATTATAAAATAATATACATATTTAATAATAAATATTTATTGATAGATAAAGTATTTTTTATTTATTATTTATGTATAATATTTTGAGTTCAAAAGTACATATATTTTTATATGTTTGAAAATTGTTCAAAAAAATATATTTATAAATAAAATGTAAAATAATTCATCTGATTAAATATTTAGACAAATCATAAAAACTTAATGTTATTTTATTGATTACTTATGATTTATTTGACAAAAAATATTAATTTTTGTTATCAAACGGTGATAAAATTTATGTAACATTTATTAGTATTAGATGATACATTTATCATGCTTAAAAATTATATTATATTTCAATAAACTATGAAAATTCATTGGTAAATTTTTTATATATCATTAAAAGTTGTAGTGATTTTTGGTTCAAATATTGTTATGGCGGTATGTAAAATTCAATTTTTTATATTTTAAATTATATAATTTATAGTTTAATAAAAAATGTTAAGGAATCTTGATAAGATTTTTTTTTAGAAAATAAAATTTTATTAAATATAAAAGGTATAATTTAGAAAAAAAAATATTAATTTAAATATGTCAATAATCAAAATTATTAAACTAATATATATATATATATATATATATATATATATATATATATAAGAATTAAATATTCAAGTTTGTAAACAAATGATTCATTTTTAAATACTTCTATTAATAAATGTTTGCAAAAATAAATTATTAGTTAGCACTTGAAAGTATTATTATTATTATTATTATTATAAATTATTAGTTAGCTTAGCTGGTCCAAAGTCTAAACACTTAAGTAAGATTAAGACTTATTTAATCGGAAAAACTAAAGTTTGCTTAATGGCACGTCCACTCAACCATTTTGTGGAATATATATTGGACTTGCTTGGATTTGTTTTTTCTTTTTTATGTTATAGGACGAGCGTGATGATTGATTTTTTTTTTATGTTTTTTAGTGCTCTCAAAGTCACTTTTATTTTATAAATAATTAACTATTTTATTTTTAAGTGAATTATCACAAATTATTTTATTAAAAAAAATTATTTCAACTTATATTATTAAATTAAAATTAAAAAAATCTTATGATTTTAAATATTAATTAAAAATAAATTAATTAATATTTTTCTAAAAATATTTTTTAAATTATAATTATATAATTACAAATATCTTATATTATATAAAAATTTATTTAAAAACAAAACAAAACTGAATTCATAAAATTACATGTATCTACTTTTTGGATTTGACCATATAACTAATACTTTTTAAGAGAGCATATTCATTTTGGTTGATTATTAACTTTGTTAATGATTTTTATCTTGATAATTTTGAAAAAATTAAAATCTTAACGGATCTTCAAAAATAGACTTATAATATCAATTTGAAGGCTTTCGATTTGACAGTTTTTGACTTATAATATTTATCAAAATTTTATTAATAGAAAAACTTTAATATCATATAAATTTTATAAAAATTATTTATTATTTAATCTCAAAAGTTGAATTCTAAATATATATAAAACTCGTATTATTTATAAACATTGTAATATATTATTATTAATTTAGAAAAATATTAAAGAGATGTAAATTTATAATTATATTAATTATACTATAAAACATGTCTAATAAATAACTTTAGAATGAAAAAAAAAATTAAAAGATTTAAAAACATAACATAATAAAATTAATATAATATAAATGTAAATTTATGTCATCTTGAATTATATGATGATATTATATTTTAAATAAATAAAAATTTACAAGTGTAATTTTTTATTTAAAAAACTAAATACACAATAGATAAAGAAAAAATATAATTTTATTAACAAAACATATATTCTAAAAATAATTACATGTGCATTTTATGCATATAAAAAATGGAAAAGTAGTATTGAATTATTTGAAGTTGCATTTAATAACAATTTTAATTTATAATTAAATAATTTTTTATTATATTTTTTTATGAAAAATAAGTATAATATTTTTGGTAATATTTTTTACTTATTAATTTTAATAAGAAAACAAATCAAAATCATTTATTTGGTAAGTTTTTTTATTTCTAATTTTTTCAGCAAAATTCGAAAAATTGAAAAAATTTATGGTTATTAATAATAATATTTATATTACTAATCATTTTATTAATAAGATGAGAATTAATTTACCCACTAAAAAAATTTGGTAAAAATTTAAAAAATCAAAAATTAAAAATTTGATTTAAGAAATTTTTAAAAGATTTATATATCATCAATTTTGAAAATAATTTTCTTAAAGAATTAAAAAATCAAAAAATATTATAATATACACTTGATTAAAATCATGAAAATAATTTAAAAATCAATAAATTTATCAAATATAATCTGAAATATTACTTTCATGCTTTCAACTTTACTCAAAAAATAATTATTGGTAAATTTTTTCTTAATAAAATGTTAGTGTAATAATAATAATTTATATTATTAATATTATTATTTAAAATTATTTATTATTTTTATAGTAAAATAAATAATGATATAATTTTTTACATTGATAAAATTTAAAACTCATATAATTATTTTTTAAAAATATATAAATATTTGAAACTCGTTAAAAAGGGCATGATCCTTTTTTTCTATTTTACATGTTTCCCAAAGACGCATGTTTCTTTTCTTTTAAGGCGAATTATTGAAATAAATGGTTTAATAGTTCATATAGCATTAAAAAAAATTTGTGATAAAATAAAAATAATAGATTAAAGTTCTGTTTCCGGATGATTTTTATAAAAATTATTCATTATTTATTCTCAAAAAATGAACTTTAAATATAAATAAAATTTATATTATTTATAAACACTATAATATATCATTATTAACTAAGAAAAGTATTAAAGAGATATAAATTTGTAATCATATTAATTATAGTGTAAAATATGTTTAAATAATTTTAGAATAAAAAAATTATTTATTTATTTTTTAAATTTAAATGCATAACATAATAAAATTAATATAATATAAATATAAATTTATGTTATCTTGAATCAT
Organism: Hippophae tibetana; assembly: GCA_037013495.1. Classification (NCBI taxonomy): domain Eukaryota; kingdom Viridiplantae; phylum Streptophyta; class Magnoliopsida; order Rosales; family Elaeagnaceae; genus Hippophae; species Hippophae tibetana. The sequence continues at coordinate 1,911,296 of CM072801.1, forward strand.
GTAATGAAATTTAACTTTAGATAAATAAAAAGCTTCAAGTGCAATTTTTTATTTTTTATTTAAAAAGGAAAATAAAAAATATAATTTAATTGATTAAAAATATATTTTAAAAATAATAAATAATATATATTTCGTGAGAAATTATACTTTAATCGCAGACGTTTCAACATGTTCAATTTATGCATATAAAAGCTCGAAAAAGAGCATTGGATTATTTGAAGTTACATCTAATAACAGTTTTAATTTATAACTAAATAATAACGTCTTATGTGTGCCACCAAAGGTTTTATGGTATTTTTCACCTATTTTTCATTTTTAAAGTATGTATAATTTTTTTACTATTCATGTTTTAAAGAAAACATAGAGCAACTTAATAGGCGTACGTAGGAGTATATATAATGTGTTTATTTATTAATTTTTTTAAAAAAAATTCATATTTATTATCTAACATATTAAATTATTAACTATTAATTTTTAATTTTTTTTGTTTATTTTCTTGGTACACATTTTTTACACATAATTGATGCAAAAATCAGTGTCATTTTTTACACAGAATTGACAGAGAAATCTGCATCTTTTTACACAGCCAATATAAAAATCTATGATGACATCATTTGCATCTTTTTTCAAATAGACTAAAATATCATTTTATTTAAATTTAATTAAAATTTTGATTAATTTTTTAATTAAAAATTAATTCATTACATAGATATCTGCTAAACAATATATAAAAACATTCATATATCATATATATATATATTATATTACATTTAATTAAAAATTAACATTATCATTTTTCTTTCAAAAATAAAAAGATTTAAAAATATATATTCTAAACAAAACAAATGGTTTTACGTGATATTTTTTTCTATATTTAATATCAAAATTTTAAATTATTAAATATATCTTTTTGTATATAATACATCTTTTTATTTGAATTAAAATCTTAAAAGAAATGTGTACACCGATCTTAAATTTTTGTAGTGTTATTCGTATGATACACCTGAAAATATATGCAATTTGATAATTAGAGAAGCATGTAAACAATAATATTTTTATATTAATAAAAAATAAAAATCTTTTTAATATTATTTTTGTTAATTTTTAAAATTAACATCATGTCGTTGAACTTAACGAAAAACATTATTTTCTTTGACTAATAAAAAGAGTTGCAATAATAACACCACTTAAAATTGTATATTGAAGAACTTGACCTTTTTTTTATTGAGTAATTGACGCCTTGACAATCATTAACCCGACTGCGTGATGATTTTGGCATGAATGTCTAAACAATCATCGATTTTATTTCTGAATATCGATAAATTATGAGTAATAATATTATAAAATATTTAATATTAATTAAACTATAATTTGATGATTATTGATAAAGTTTTTGTTAATAATAATAATTATTATGAATACTATTATTTAAAATTATTTATTATTTTTATAGTAAAATAAATAATGATATAAAATTTAAAATTAATATAATTATTTTAAAAAAATTATAAATATTCAAAACCCGTTATAAAAAGATGATTACTTTTTTTTAATGTTTCCCAAAAGACAAATGTTTATTTTCTTTTAAGATGAATTATTGAAGTATGTGGTCTAGTGACTTGAATAGCATGAAAAATATCGTGATAAAATAAAGTTACCATGTTGAAGTTCTTTTGCAAGATTAAAAAACCCACTTAGAAAGAAAAAAAGACTACTTATTAAAATGTGTTCTTGACCCGTTAATAAAAAAAAATCATTAATATCATATAAATTTTATTTGTTATTTAATCTCAAGAGATGAACTTTAAATATTTTATAAAACTCATATTATTTATAAACATTATAATATATCATTATTAATTAAGAAAAATATTAAATAGACATAAATTTATAATCATATTAATTATATTATGTCTAAATAAAAAGTTGCGAGTAAAATTTTTTATTTTAAAAAAATAAATACATAATAGATAAAGAGAAAATATAATTTAATTAATGAAAAATATTTATAAAAATAATAAATAACGTATATTTCGTGAAAGATTGTACTTAAATCATGAACGGTTGAACTTGTGCACTTTATGCATATAAAAACTGGGAAAGGAGCTTTGGATTATTTGAAGTTACATATAACAATTATAATTTATAACTAAATAATTTATTATGATATTGTTTTTATGACAAATATGTATAATATATGTAGTAATAGTTTTTATTTAGTAATTTTAATAAAAAAACATAAATCAATATCATTTATTTGGTAAACTTTTTTATTAGTATTTTTTTTCCGCAAAGCTTGAAGAGTTGAAAAAATTTATGCTTATTAATAATAATATTCATATTACTAATATTTTATTAATAAGATGATAATTAATTTACCCACTAAAAATGTTTGGTAAAATTTTAAAAATCAAAAGTTAGAATTTTGATTTAAGAATTTTTAAAAGACTTATAAATCATCTATTTTGAAAATAATTTTATAAAAAAGTAAAAAATCAAAATTATTTAAAAATCAAAATTATTACCAAATATAGTCTCAAATATTACTTTCATGCTTTCAACTTTACTAAAAAAACCAACAATTTGAGTAGAATTTATAATATTAAAATAAAAGATTTAATATAATGAATAATTTATATATAATAATAATAAAAAAATAACATAGTTAATAATTTAAAAATACAGTTTAATATATATATATATATATATATATATATATTAAAAAAATAACTTTAAATTTAATCGGTTTAAGTTTTATGGTTTAATAAAAAATATTATATTTAAAATATATATTCTAATGATTAATTCCTTAATTTTATTTATTTTACTATTTACTATAAAACATCAGTTCCTAATAGAGTAATTTCATAAAATTATGTAAATATCTTGTATGATCCAACAACAAAAATTGAGTAGGGCCAAATAACATTAAACCCAGGATATATGCTTCCTATAGATGTGCAGATTGTACAAAGCTTGCGTATAGACCTATTTTTTATGTCTTCCTTAAGCTTTAAACCGTTGGATGAAGCTCATTGGTGGCACTTTATAATCCAATGGTCATAAGAGACACACACATGTATATATAACATCATGCGAGAAAAAAGTTGCTATAAATGAGAACTTTGAGGAACTCTACTCCTTAAAATTAGAATAACATAATAATTTTAATTTATCAAAAGATATATAATCTCACCCTAATTAAAAAATTTAAGATCATGAAGTTGTTTGTGAAGAATTATCTAGGGTTTGCTACGGCAACAGAGAGCCAAAAGCCTTATATTGCAATGATTTTCGTTCAGTTTGTTTATGCAGGAATGGCCTTGTTTTCAAAAGCAGCAATTACTAAAGGAATGAACCCTTTTGTCTTTGTGGTTTATCGCCAAGCTTTTGCTTCACTTGCCTTGGCTCCATTTGCTTTCTTCTTTGAAAGGTACTATACGTTCTTATTATATGCTATTCTTTTTCTTTTTTTTCATTTCTACCCCTAAACGCATAAATATTATAGATTATTTATTTTGATTAATTATAAAGTAATTTATTTATTTATTCATTTTCAGTGCAAAAGCTGCTCCACTCTCATTCATCTTACTCTGTCAAATCTTCTTGGTTTCCTTAATTGGGTAAGAACATTTTAATTTGAGTCTAATTATCATGTCCATTTTATATGAATATACATCATAAAAATAGTTAAAAATATAGTTGATTATACATTATTATATTCATGTATTTATTAATATGCCAAAAATATAATATATGGTTTGAATGAATATTGATTTCGATAAGTTAAGTGGTATCTTAAAATAAAAAATAATAATGGCTTAATAGCCAGTAGATTGAGATTAATGCTCAAAAACGATGAATAATCAACTATATATAGGGATTCAACTTAAAAGAAACAATACAGAGAGCTCACTCTCGAAAATGAGGTAATTAATACTTATTTAGAAAGGTTAAACTATTAGTGTTAGATTAAATATTAGTTTATAATACTTTGTTAACATTTAAAACATATTGAAATTATTTTATAATTCTTAATCAGTAACATTTTATTATTTATATTAATTCTTACAATTTTATTTAACATGAATATATTAATTTATAGGATCACTCTAAGTTTGAACCTTTACTATGTTGCGATCAACCATACCTCTGCAACATTTGCAGCAGCCAGCACTAACGCAATTCCTGCTATTACTTTTATAATGGCTGTTTTAATGAGGTAATTACTTTACTAAAAGTAAAATATCAATCAAATTAATAATTAATTAATTTTTTTTTTTTAACAAATTAATATTTTAAAATGCTCAGAATGGAAAGCATATCAATAAAACAATTATATGGAGTGGCAAAGCTGTTGGGTTCAGTGCTAAGTGTTTCAGGGGCATTGGTATTTGCTTTTGTGAAGGGCCCTTCCATAAAGTTCATGAAATGGTACCCAGAAAATCAAAAGCTTCAAGTTTCATCAGATTCACAAATTAATGATCATCGCATAGTACATGAGTCCTTAAAAGGTTCCCTTATAATGCTCTCCGCAAACTCTGCTTGGTCTTTGTGGCTTATTTTACAGGTTTTTTCCTTTTGATATCTTTGATTAGAATTTGATAAATTGTTAATAAAACTAAAATCCCATTATTCGGGAGTTAAGCTTTCGGTACATGTATAAATACGTATACTTTATGAAAATTAAAGAGTTGATAGAACATAGCTGACACATGGTAAGATTGATGATCATAAAAAATTTCAGGGGATTGTTGTTAAGAAATATCCAGCAAAGTTAAGGCTTACAGCACTTCAGTGCATTTTCAGCTGCATACAGTCAGCTGTGTGGACCATTGCAATAGAAAGAAATCCTTCTGCCTGGAAGCTTGGATGGGACCTTCATCTTCTCTCTGTAGCTTACTGTGTATGTTTTTTTTTTAAATAATATTTTTTTTAAAGTATATCAATACACATATCATAATTTAATCCCATATCTATTAAAAAATAATTATATAATTATTTTTATCATTACACATCTTAATATTACATTCAATCAAACATCTCCGTAGCACTACTATTGAATATGTCTTTTTTCTTATATATGTTTTTTTTTTTATAAAGATTAAAGTACTTTCCTACATCTTGAGAAATTATTTAACTAGTGACGCACAAATTGACGCTAAACGTTTTTTCTACTTTTTTTTTTAATTTGTTTTTCAATTTCTAAGCAATCACTTATTTAGATAAGTTCTGTTAATTTTAAATATAATAAGAAAACATTGATTATGTTTATGTAGGGTGTAATTTAGTCTTTTTTTTTTTTAAGTTTATGAAAATATACTCTAAATCAAGTAAATTTTTTAATTGATATTTACATTATATTTTAATTAAATAAGTCACTTTACGATGTTTAGTTAGGAGTTAGTAATTTTATATCAATTTTAAGGGAAGGCTTGGAACTCGGCGCACAATCTTATGATATATTTTGTTTAAATTTAACATATTTTATGCCTTAAATAAAATATATATTACATTAAATCTTGGTAAAATAAGTTATTAGAAGAATTTGATTGAGATTTACTAACATTTTCGTGGAATTTAAGGCAAGATCGGTTCTCACCACAAATTTTTGTTCATATTTAACATAATTTGAACCTTAATATCACCTATATAATAAATTTACTACAAAATAGTAAGTAATTAATTAATATAATATGTACATGTACATATATTAATATAAATTAGATATTTATATGCTACATACAACTAACATTCTATTTTGAACCAATTCAATTATATAAACTTGTATGTTATATTATAAAACTTTGATACATATTTAATGTCGATATCAATTTAAATATCTTAAAATATTACAAAAAATATACTGTTAAAACTTGTAAAAATATAAAATAGTATCACGATAATATTGAACGAGATTTAATTAAATAGCGTTAACATTAAATAGATTTAAATGATCATAATACAATTTAAATGACATTTAAAATGAAATAATGTACCAAACATCTTTTAATAGAAAACATATATGAGATAAATATAACACGTTACTTTTATAATTATAAGTTAGAATGTTATTTTTGTAATTTTCTCAATATCTTATTGATAAAGATTAGATAGAAATATCAAATTAATAAAAAAAAAACTTAAGTTCATAATTAAATTAATAATTTAAAAATAAAACTTAACTTAGTACGTTAAAAATAAATCAAAAGTTTTAAGTAGGAAATAAAATATTTGTGGTTACATTTTTTCTACACACTTATCTACCTTTAATTATTTCAATTTGATATGTATGAAGGTATGCTTTGCTGTTAATTTTAAATAGGATAAGATTAAATTAGATATTATGGTTTAATAAGGTTATGACCTCGTATAAATTGACACATGGCTGTTACGTGATCAACTTAAAATATACATAAGCGCATAATTTAATATGAAATTGGTAAGAAAAATTTATAGTAATTTGAATATTATCGGTAATTAATGTGATAAATATAAGTGGGCCTGATTTGCAGGGTATAATAGTGACGGGTATAACTTACTGGCTTCAAGTTTGGGCAATAGAGAAGAAAGGTCCTGTTTTCATTGCATTGTTCACTCCATTAGCTTTGATTATTACAGCCATCTTTTCAGCATTCTTATGGAAAGAAACTCTTCATTTGGGAAGGTAAAAACTCTCCTCTTTCTTTCTATTATTTTTTATTTTGATTTTGTTTTTTGTTTTTTGTTTTTTGTTTTTCACTTGTTAGATGCGAACCGTACATTGTTCATTTATCACGATGTTAAAAAAATGCACTAATATTTCAAATATTATTTTCTATTAATAACCTAAAATTTATAACATGTTTTGGACATAAAAGTAAATTAAGGGTTGAGGCCCATCACCCTAGTATGTTGTTGGTAAATGGTGCTACATATCTTGTTAGATCAAGGTTTGAGTCTTCCTTCACATGTATTTCAAAGTAAATTGTATCCGTTGAACAAAAAAAAAATAAAAATTGTAGAGTTGAGGACCCAGATCCCTGCTACTTTAGATTGTAAGTCCACTTTATGAGAATTTCTTTGGTATTTTTGGAGTACTTACTCCCTTAAATAGAGATAAGAATAAAACAAAATTAGATATAAGAGTAATAAGATGATGGGTATACAGTATATTAATTTATTTGAAGTTATTAATTAATATATTTTCTTTACAAAATAAATTGTAGATATTCATTTAAACAAAACATATCAATCATGCATAATTCATGACACAAGTCATACACATGATTGATATATTTTTTTAAAAATAAACTCTTATGATATTTTTTATAAAAATAGTAAATTTGTATTGTCATATTTAATATATAAGAATTTATACTTTCATTGAAAATACAAAACTTGAGCTACAATTTTCTCTCTCTCTCTCTCTCTATATATATATATATATATTGCCAGGAGTAACTAAAAAAACCTTTTTCACTTTATACACAATGTTAGATCAATGTACACTTGATGTTTTGATATGATTATTTGATGGAGAAACTGACAAAAGTGCAACATGAAATAAATAACCACTATTGTAGCATTGGTGGGGCAATTATGGTGGTGGGAGGACTATATAGTGTTTTGTGGGGGAAGAACAAAGAGGATGCTGATCTTACAAACATAACAAATGAACAAGGACAAGAAAGAATCAAGCAAGAAATCATCCATGATTTAGAGTGTATTACACATCCCACCCAATAATTCACTAGTGTTTTATGAATATCCACATTTTAGGCTTCTCTCTCTCTCTCTCTCTCTCTCTCTCTCTCTCTCTCTCTCTCTCTCTCTCTCTCTCTCTCTCTCTCTCTCTCTTATATGTATATAGATATAAATCAAGTTTTTGGATGTCTAATACTATCTTCTCTTGGCTCTAATTTATTTTAATATTTTAAGATAAATCACGTAATATTCACTTTTATTGATCTTTTAATAAAAGCTACATTTATTAAAATTAAAACATCAAGAAAATTTAATTACATAATTAATTATAATTTATCGATATATTATAACAAAATCATATTTTTGAATTATTATGGTATTAGAATTATTAATATTCAGATTATTCAACATATTTTTATTTGCCTAGATTGTTAAAAAAAAATGTATTAATATCTTCAACTAATATCATTTATTTTTGACAGATCTCTAATGTATCATCATTTTAATGAATAAAACACCATATCTATATCTAGTTAAGATTAGATCTAAAGAAAAAATCTTACAAAACCAATAACAAAAACATGCATGATGAAAAATCATAATAAACAAAATTTATGACACCCTAAATCTAGATCGAAAAACAAAACAAATTGTAATTAGTTTTATTCAACTAACATAAAAATTAAAAAAAAAATTACTCTTAAGATAAATCCAACTTTGATGGGCAAAGAGCTCTCTCTCCGTAAAGTAGATGAATAAATTAGATATAATAATTAATATTTTAATTTGTGAGAATATTATGTACACATGAATCAAAATAATGAATTATACATAATATTATTAATATAATTGTGATATCTTTACTTGTTGAAGACTTTAAGAGTACCGATATAAGAAATATTCGTTAATATTTTTAATAAAAAATTCTATTTATATTTTTTTGCATAAATTTGTGTACATAACGATGATATATACTATAATATTTTAATAAAATTGTCAATATTTTAATAAGCATTAATTAATATTTTTATTCTTAATTTTACATTATTCATAATATTCCAAAAAGATGATAAACATGTTTAACGATGAGAGACGGTTAAAAATGAATTATTGGTTTGGGAATATATTTGGAAACTTTCAATTTTATGAGAATACTAGCCGAGGTTATGCCATTGGTTTGCACCATTGTCTCTGAAGCTCAAAATGACAACATCCCATCCGACAATTTGTCAGTGATTAATAATGAATTCAAATCATTTTATCAACTAAGTTACCTTAAAGTTGCTACCATGTGGAACTTTATGATAAAAAGAGAAAAATCACTTTTCAATTAGACTTTAATCATGTTTTTTTTATAATTAATTTAGTTCTTTATATTTTCTTAGTGCATAATGTTTTAATTTAATTCATTTTTATCTCACAATTTTATCCAAAAATTGACATGGCATGATTAAGTACAGTAACTGATTACAGATTATTCTCATTAAAAAAATGATATGAGATTAGCTTTAATACTTAATCAATAGTTATTTACAAAAATTTAATCAATCAGTTCTGCATTACTTATATTATTACAAATTTTTGAGAGGAAAAAATTATGTTTTTTAAATGGTGCGAACTGTGTTAGACAGAATAGATAACGGGTTAAACCCAAAAGGCCAATGATTGGGCCTACCCCGCTAATTTTTGTTAACCCAATAAACATATGAGCCCAATATAGTATCTGAAAAAGAAATTATTTACCTAAAATAGAAGTTTTTATTTATTTATTTTTCTTCAATTTTCTAACTAGCAAAAATCATTATAAAAATCACATATTCTTATATTATATAATGATAAAATATAAAAATAAAAATACTTTTACTACATAAATTTAGCAAAATGATAATAGGACTTAGTTCAACAAGATCTCCGATAAGTACCACCAAATGTAGTTTTGGGGAGTGTTATCAGAGATCTTGCCTAAGTTCCGGAGACTAGCTTCAGAGCATAGGTAAGGCTTTATCAAGCTTTAAAATATATAAGGTTAGATATGATCTAAAAATATGTATGATATTACATCTAAATAAAACATACCTTAAACCTTACATATAGAGCATATATATCACATTACATATGTTTCTTAAAAGTATGTAGTGACTCGTATTAGGTAACGGTAAATGGAAGTCTAATGTTTATGACAGCTAATGATACTATTGGGTATGTTAATATTCTCATTTTATTAAAATTATATTACAGAGGTGATTTGGTTTTTTACCAGGTATCATTTAGTTCGACTACATGAGTTTTGAGATTATTTATTGTTCATTGGAGAAAAATTGATCAAAAATAAAATATTTGACCATTTTTGTCTTTGTGTGAGCCAAGTGAGTGAATTAACTATTAATGTAATATTACTCAATTGTTTTTATTAAAATATCTCGTAAATTAGAAGATATTATCAATAGAATATTTGACTTAATATATTAGAAGATATTAACAATTAATATATTTGATTTTCCTTGATTATAGGATCGGGTTCTTATAATTATGTAAAAAAGATTATGTTTAATTATATATCTAAATTAGACTTCTTGTATTGTATAAATGCTTGTATTATATTATACAAAATTATGGTAGAGAATTTTCTTTCGATTCTCCTTTTCATTATCTTAAATTTAATCAAAAATCAAAATATCATGATATGATATACAAGATTTAATTTTATTTTTAAAAGTTTGAATAATAAATTAAAATCACATATATTTCGTATATAGATCGAATTTATAAGTTTATTTATCATTTTCTATAAAATGATTTGTATAATTACGAGAGTTTTAAAAATACAAAACAAAACTATCCACAAGATTGGTATTGCTAACTCAATACCATTCATGTCATCATTAAGTTTTTTGTGCTGTTGTCATGTAATGAATAGAATTTTTAAATAATTTACTAAAATTTCAAAAACTTTGTGTTATAAATAATTGTGATTTTTTTAGCTTTAAAAACTAAAATTAATATTTAAAATTCTAAATTTAAAATAATAATAATAATAAAAAGAATAAAATTTTTGAATAAATATTTTGTGATTTATTGATTATAAAAAATAATAAATCTTAAATTTAAATTAATTTAATTTAACTATTAAATTTAAAATATATATAAATAATTAGTAAATCAAAATTTTGAAATTAAAAATTAAAAACTGAAATTGAAATTAAAAATTAAAAATTTATAAAAAAAAATATAAATATACAATAAATAAAAAAATTAAAAAGACTTTAATGAACACTAAATCATAAATTTAAAATTTAAAATTTAAAAAAAATATTTAAACTTTAATTTATTTTATTATTTTATTTTCTTAAAAATATTATAAAAATTAAATAGATTGTATTTCTGTTTATTTATTCCTTTTTTATTATATAGTATTTCTGTGTACTAACTTATAAATATTGTATGATATAAACGCTAGATCAGAGGTATTGAAACAACTTGTGTTCCAAAAAAATAACAAATTATCATTATCTTCACAAAGGCATTATGACAAGCAATATTTTATTTTATTCTTAGTAAAGTAGGTGTAACTTACTTACACACTCCAGATTGAAGGAGAATATTAGAAGATCTCATAAATAAACATATTTAACTTACCATAATAAAATATTTCGTCAATTAAAATTGTAAATCACCATATTTGATTTATCATATTAAAATATGATGTTAATCAATATATGAATTTACTTGATTCTTATAATTATGTAAAAGATATTATGTTTATAGTTATTTATCGAAATTAGATTTATTTGTGTTGTATAAATGTTTGTATTATATTATACAGAGAAATTTTTTTTAATTCTCTTTTTGTTGTCATTCTAAATTAAAAGCTGTCGTCCTAAATTAAAAGGTCCTTTGTTCAATAATAAATGGGATATGTTGTAATTTTAAGGTTGTGCATTCGACCTACTATTTGAAATATTATTTATAATTGTCTATCATCCTAATAACCTGCTTGGTGGTAGGTAAGTTGGTGTCCCATCTCGTCGTTGGATGTGAGTTTTAGTCCTCGAAATTTAAAATAGTTAGTGTGTTCTCCAAAAATGTATTGTGTCCGAAAAATAAAACATTATTTATTATTTACTTTACTATTATTTTTAGTTTTAAAAGTCTTTTTTATATTATCTTAAGCTAGATTAATAACTTGGTAGTAATTTTGATGGGAAAAAAACTACTATGTTAGTTTTGCATTACTCTATCAATCTCCTAAATAACAAAGAACTAACATGCAATTAAGTATGGGAATAGGTCCAATAAATTACATCGGAATTGATTTAAATTTTAAATAGTATAGTTTTTTACTTTCATTATTATAATTAAAAAAAAATAACTTAAAGTATTTTTTATTAAAAAAATTGAATAAATCAATTTTCTTTTTCTTTTTCTAAGCACTAAACGAAAGGTTGATTTATTGATAAATGCTGATTAACGGACCTCAAAGTAGTTATACCAACCTCACGTACGTGTCTGCTATGTACTAGCTAGCAATTTATGTTTTGACTTTTGCTACGATCGTATTCATTTAATTATGTCTAGCTCCCTTCAGATTTGGGGCTTAGGGGGAGTGATAATTCCATTTGATGACTTTAAAGAAAAGTAGTATCAATTATAATTTTGTAGACTTACCAAACCATAATATATATTAATATTAGTGTAAAGATATAGACACTAAATTCGATTATCTCCCTTTCCTTTCGGTGTAATAATTACAATTAAACTGTCCGTAATATAAAATCCATACTAAACTACTAATTCTTAATTATTAAATATATTTTTTAATGGAAGTTCATGTAAGAAGACTAACTAGAGTCCTGAGGGGAAAAAAAAACGTGTTTTAAAAGTCTACCTATGCTTGGGGCTTTAAAAGTCCTGAGGAGAGTTTCAACCCTAAAGCCTCTTCAACTTACTTCAGTCCTCACTCAGCTTTGCTTGGATCCATTCCTTTGCACGATTGTTTTAGCTGTTGTTGGTGGTGTCGCCTGCGATGCTGTTGGTCTTCGTTGTGCTCTAGGGTGGTATCTCAGTACTAGATGGCTGGTTTCCTTTGTGAGTTTTTGTTTGGGCACTGGTTAGTTTCTAGCTGTTTTGGCTAGCTAGGGTGTCATTTTTTTCCAAATGGGGTTAAATCCCTCCAAGGTTATCCGGTCTGAGATAAAAATAAGAAAAATGAAATGAAAAACGAAAAATGAGAAACAAAGATACGTATTTTATAACATGGAAAAATGGTTAGGTTCTTCGAAATTATATAACATATTTAATAAATATATAAAAAATTAATATTTTTTTATTTTTTTATAAATTTAAACTAATTATAAATAATACATTATATATTTTATTTTATTTTTTGTTTCTTATTCTATTAAAACATCTATCATTTTTCTTTTATAAAGATTATTCAAAATATTTATTTAAATTCTAAAAATATAATTTTTTTTAATTTTTGTATAATTTATTGTTATTATTTTAAATTAGTTTGTAACAAAATATTATCAATATTACTTGATATAAGAATATTATTTATTTTTTGTTACATATATATTAATTTTTTCCCTTTTATATAAATATCATTTACTTTTTATTATTTATTGGTTCAAAATTTTAATTTTTTTAATATAAAATATTTATTATTACCTTATTATAATAAAATTTAAAAATTTAAAAAATAATAATAATATTTAAAATATTACTTGAATCCTCGTTTTCTTATTTGGGGGTCTCCGATACGTTATCATAAAGATTTTAAGTAAAAATAATAGTTAAATTTTAAATTATGGATGAAAAATGAGAAAGAAATCTCCTACTTTTACCCTAGTTTTTGCTGAGTGGTGATGGTGTCAACCTCGTTGTGTGATGTTTTGGATTGTTTTTTATATTTATTGTCCTCTAAATTTTAGTTTGTTTAAAACTTATAGATATTTTAGTTTTTCTTAATTAAAAATAGGTTGTTTATTGTTTTATGTATCGTTTGTGGTTAAAATATTTGTTAAAATACCTATAAGATAATTTCTTATTTACTTTATTAATCTTTGCAATCAATTTTCAATGTCTATTATCAACGAAAAATTATTATTTTAATATTATAATCAAGCATTAATATAAATTATAATATATAATTTTTATTTAAAGCTGTATATATTCACTTACAGATTTTTTATCACTAGTATTATTTTATATTTAGATATATAATAAATTTTATAATTTAGATATTGATTGCAAAACTGCTCATAATAATCAGGGAGATAGAATAAGTAATATTAATTCAGTAACCTTCTTTTCTTCTTTTTTTCCGTTTCTTAACGAGCTTGTTGAATATTCCACCAATGGAACGAAAATAAAAAGGCATTTACAATGAATCTTCAGAATTAGGTTGGTTGAGCACAGCTCTCAATTGATATTGTATCAAATGGTTGACCCATAAATTATTGACGATGTTCCGATATTCATTCGTATCGTTATCTATATATGTTTCTTTTCTTTTTCAAAGAAAAAAAATATTAAATATAAATTAATATATATCATATAATTTATGATAAATAATTATAAATCAGTTTAATAAATATTAAATCATCCTATAATAAAATATATCAAATTATTTTATTCATATATAGTTATCATCGTATACTTCATATAAAATCTGATAAGTAACTTAAATATCGTAATGTTATCGGAAACATAGCACACCGGTATACTAATTAAAATTAGAGAATTCATATATGTGAAGTATCTATATACTTGTATTGATATATATCATTTTTTATCTTTATCATAAATATTAATTATTATTAAAATTAATTAAAATATATACAAAAATATACTGTGCATCAATAATCAAATAAAGATATTTCATATATTTCATTTTAAAATAAATATAAAAAATGATAACAAAACAAAAATATATTTCTATCTATATCTAATCTAAGTCAAACAGTTCTTCTTAATAATTTGAAGAATTATCTCAAAAATACCCCTAAATGAGAGTTGTTAAAAGATAAGGAGAAATAAATTAAATTAATGAAACATCGTTAAGAATTCGATATACAATATTGAATACAGCCATATTGCATGATGAATGAGAGTGGATTGGATTCAAATTTTATAATAAATAGAACTAATTGTATCTAAAATTATAAGATATTCAAATATTTTATATATATATATATATATAAAGTCACATCAAATTATTAAAATAAAAAATAAATCTTTATAATAATAAGTCTTTAAATATATTTTGTAATTATCTTATGATTATTACTACAAATATTAAGTTTTGTTAGAAATATATTAATTTAAAATTAAAATATTATATATATTATATTATTATATAATAATTTAAATATGAGTTTAAGCTAAATTTGAAAATATCGTATGGATAAGATTTTAGATTGATTTGGATTAAATTTAAATTAAAAACCTTTTATCATATTTTAATCGGTGAAAAGTAAAAGGCTTCGATCATGTATGCCTCCCTACATAAATCTAGCTAAAATATTAATTATAATAATTGCACGAGCTCACTAATTATTTTATTTAATAATATTTTATATAACTCATTTGTTAATTGCAGCACCCTATTATTTGTTAAATATCAGTGTCTGCAAAATCAAGTTGGAGCAGTACGTGTAACATACGTGGGTTCCTTAATATTTTATTTTTTTCACATTCATACTAGACTCATGGGAGAGAGAAATAAAGAAGAAAAAACCTGATGAGATTTTACTTTTTATTTTTTTATTTTTTTATTTGGGGCTCTCAATGAGACCACGAAAACAACTTGAAAGGTGACATTTGCCCAGTTAGATTGTCAAAAGGCAAAAACGCTTTCGCACAATCACATATATATTATATATAATTTAATAATTATTACATAATAATTAAATAATGTTCTTAATCAATAAAAAATTTATAAATCTTCAAATAAGTATAATTATAAAATAATCTCAATAAAAAAAATAAAAATTCAATAATTATTTTTTAATTAAATAAATAATTATATATAAATGTCTACTATATCATGTTTGAAAATATAATTAATTTATTAAAATTCATGTAAATATTAAATATTGTTTTTTATCTACTCTTCCGTTTGCTTTGAATTTGTTCCCAGTATAAGATTCTTTGAAAATGTGAGATGTGACTTAAAATGAGAGAAATGTAGCTTAAGACTAATCACTAAAATTGGGTTCTTTACTCCAAGTTCTAAATTCAAATCAATATCGAGAGTATCCAATTTATTTGATAATTTACTAGTGTAGTATGACTTAGTTTACCACTTTTTAAAAGATTAAATTCTCGATGATTTTCAATTTTCTCATATTAAATTAAACATCTAATTTCTTTTTTAAGTGATTTTAATTTATCATTTTATATTTTTAAGTCCTTTTAACTAACTTCTTAACATAATTCTTTTTAACGATTTTCCTAATATGTTTATTATAGAATTTATATTTCTACTAATAATATTTAAATTATTTTCTAACTTTTTATCTATACGTAATGCATGTCTAAATTCAGATTTTCTTTTTTTTATCCATGAATTAATACGTTATATATTGTATTGATGTATATTATTCATGAAGTTTTTTATGGTATTTAAAACCTTATATCAATGTTTTTGGTGCCTAAAATCAAATATTTTCCCTTATATCAATCTTATTAGATGAACAAGGTTCTAAAATAAAAACAAATGATGAGCTTTTAAACAATAATAGGTATAAGGGTTTTTCAAAAACCTTAAAATGACAACAATAATTATATATATAATTTATTAGTTTAATTATAATGTAATTGACTCTAATAATAATACATGATTGTTTAAGCATATATTAATTGTTACTTATGTATATATATATACATCTAAATACATATAAATAATAAACATATTATATACATACATATATATATATATATATATGTATATATGTGTGTGTTTGTGTATTTACAATAGAGTAGCATTTAAATACTAAGATATATGTATATATATATTTACACACATGTATATATACATTATGATACAACTAGAATTAATAAATGTAACTTTAATATTATAAGAATAATGAACTTACATAAAGATAAAGAAAATAAACTTATTATTACGAAGATAAAATAGTTATTACAATAAAGTAGTATTTTACAAAGATAAACTTTTCTTCTTGTAAAAAACTATTACAAAGGATTTTTTATTATTACTCATGTCTTTAGTGTTTTGCTATAGATTTCAATTTATAAAGTGAAATTTTTTGATTTTAATGAGTTTCAAATTTATCTGAGTTTTTAGTCGTTTAAAAGTTATGTGTCATGTTTTTTGTTAGATCTTTTACGTTTTCATAGTATTTATTATATTATAGATTTTTAGTGCTTAATGTACTCTTAGCATCTTGACAAAATATTCTATATTTTCAACCTATAATAACAACTTACATGATAAATATAAATTACTTCTTTAGCAAGATTCTTTAATATCTTTTTTGATTTTCTTGTTTATTCAATTACAATTAATAGAAACTTTGGTTACAAACAATCTTATAATATATGTTATCACTAATGATCTTTTATTTTCTAAGTTAGATAATATTTCTTTAACAATTTGAGATTAATAAATGAAATTTTTCATTCAATATTCTCTCATACTTGTGATATATATTAAATCTTTAGAATTATTGAAGGGTTCTTTGAGTACAACTTGAATAATTGTTAAATGTTATAAATACATCAACATTAAACTAGTAAAATGATTGGCTAAAATTGGAAAAATATTATAGCTTAAATGAATTTGTAATATTGTATAGCCTCCTCTATTTATTATATTTATTCTTCATCTTAATGCATTTGAAAATATGTAGCATTATTAATTTTTTATTTTTTTCAAATCAATCTCATTTTAGATAAAAATTCATACTCACAATTCGTGTTGAGATATTTATATCTCGTAAAGAAAATTATATATGATTTAGATAATACCTTTTCACATGTAGGTGAACCTGAGTTATTGCTCAGATCATTACAGCATTATTATCTAATTGTAGCCCTAAAAAATTGTTTGGTTTTTAAATATTATTTGATAGCTTTTTTTTTTTTTTAATTTTCCCTATTTTTCTGTTAGTAACAGGTATGTTGTCGTCCAAGTCACATCGCTCAACATTTCAAAAAACATCCGAAAAACAAAAAGGTTTGGTACGAGAAATTAGTAATGTTCAAAGTTTGTTTCGTTTGTCTCCTTATATTAAAATCAATATTATTGAGTCTTTAAAAAAAGATAAATTATTTTTTTATTATGACAATCCACATGAAATTATTTAGCAGAAAAATCAGTAAAATTCATATTCCAATAAAAATAATAAAATGTATTTGTTTAATTTTAGAAATTGAAGAAAAAACATTAATCATTAAACTTTTAAAATAAAAAAAATGGCAATCAACAATTTGTTATATATAAAAACTTATAATTTAATTAAAAAATATAAAAATAATAAAATTTATTCTTAATTAACCATTTTTTAAAAGATATATATATCAAATAGTAAGCGTTTTAATATCCATGATGGAAACTACATGAACAGCCTAATTTTGAATACTATGGTAGTTTAATATCCATGATGCCCTAAGGGATCTCCAATATATGTTAGCTTACCTGCCGAGAAAAAGAAAGGGCTAAAAAAATACATGGCGATCTCGATAAAATCCAACGTGAAGAAGATTCCCAAATGCTATAGTGCACTACAGATAGGAACATAATACCATCTAATGAAAATATAATATGTATGTATCTATCTTCTAAAAAATCTTAATTGATTTAACAACGTTGAACTATTAATCGAATTCTTTTAAATGGAAAAGGACAAAGAAAATTATAACTACTATTCCCTCACACATAATATTTGAATTCAATTGGGTACTAGTTATATATTTATATATAAATGATTAAGTAAACAATAAAATTGACTCATATTTTTAGTTTTGTTAACTTTTTTTTTTATGTATTGTGTTTATGCTTATTAAAAAAATAGATAATTATAAAAAATAACTAATTAAATCTTATAAAAATAAAAATAACATCTTAATAATATTAAACGTATTTAAATAATTATAATTTAATTTAACGGTATTTAAAATGAAATAATATATAAGATTTTTTTAACAATAAAAATATATAAATTAAATATAAAAAATAATATTTATTTTAAAAGTTTTAAGGTTATTTATTTTTATTTTCAAAAATTATAGTTAAAATATGTTTAAAAGTCACATATTACCCATGAATAATATGTTGGGAGAGTATATAAGTTAGTACATATCTCTAAACATTATAGTAAAATTAACATATACCTACCCTCGTTCCCTTTTCTACCTTTCTTCCTTTGTATGTTGTGTTTGTGTTTGTGTTTGTGTTTATTAAACAAATGGGAAAAAAGATTGCTAAATATCATTATTCACGTGAAAATCGTTAATAAACGGCATGTCCCGTGCCCCTACGTGTTATAATTGCACTTGTGCACTCGCCTCATGTTCCATTTTAAACAAATCAATATTGATCCATCAACACTTTATAAGAAGACTCGCTCCTGATCGTACAGAAATACTGTGTTTTTTCTTACACACCTTGTTTGAGCCTTTCGTATAAGGCAAATATCGTGTACCGAATATGCTAATTTGCGTCGATCCAGGACATGGAGCCACACTACCCGAAATTTCGAAAGTCGAGTAACGGAACATGCGGGAGTTAAATAACGAAGCGTTAAAAAGTCAACAGTTTAGGTTTCAATGTCATTTCAGTAACAAGTTGGGAATTTTGGTAAATTAAAATAGAATAAATATTTAAATTTTAAAAAAAATTAGCCAGACAATAACATACAGTACTAGGCATAAATTATTATAATTAATATTTAAATTTTAAATTAATTATTTAAATATTTAATATTTACCTTTATTTTTTAATATATAATTTTTAAAAATAAAATATATATTTATTAATAATTTTATTTGCATTACATATTTTTTAATATATAATTTTTAAAAATAAAATATATATTTATTAATAATTTTATTTGCATTACATATTTTTTAATTTTAATTTAATTTATAAAATATATAATTTAATTTTATATAGATTCAATAAAAACAATCAAATTTATTTATTTAAATATATTCGTTAAATTATTTATTCAATTTTATAAATTTATATATTTTTATTATTAAAAATAAAAATAAAATAAAATATATTGGTTTATATCAAATTTCACAAAATTAAAGGCAGTTTAAAGTAAAATTATGACTCGTACGAGTTATGTTATAAATGTTAGGGGCGTTATTTTCTCTAAATTAATCTTAGATTATAAAAATAAACTGTAGCTTCCTTTAATTGTTTCTGGTTTCTGAATTGTGTTTAATGGAGAGTTGAAGTCCGGTCCCAGAGAGAGAGACACACAGAGGGAGAGAGAGAGAGACTTTAGAGAGGAAGAGAGATAGGAAGTGAGTTGAAGATAACCGTAAGCTGGTTCTGATCTTCTTCGTGTTCTTTGGATTGGAATTTTTTTTACGAAATCACTAGCATCAAATTCTTTATAAATTTTCTGTTCTCGAGAAACTATTCAGACACGCTCGGCTTTGGTTATCTGATCTGTGACTTCTCAGATTAGTTTTTCAGGGTTCTTCTTTACAATCTACAGAAAGAGTATTCAAATTCTGATTTTTGGAAAGATTCTTAATTGGGATTTCTTCAGTCTGTTAAGATGTACGATTTTTTCCCCTCAGTGTTGTTGAATTTTTTTTCTTTCAAAATGTTTTCTTGGAGGATTTTATCAGTCAAGTCTACATTTACCTTTGTGTTTTTCAATTTTTTTTTGGGTTCTCATGGGAGAAGAAAATCTCATTTTAATGTTTCGGGGTTTTAAGAGAGATCACGCTTCTACTTTCTCTAGTTTCATTTTTTCCCCAAATTTTGTATAAATTCAATGATTTATAGCTTCGTTTTTGAGGTTTCTGTTGGTATTTTTGCAGAAATTGGGCCTGAACGCTTTGATCTTTCCATATTAGACGCCGATCTTACTATTTCTTAGTGAGAATCTGAGGATCTCTTTGTTAGTGTCCAGTCTACAGGCGATCTTTTGGAAAACTTCTACGTTGTGTGCTTTTCAGGTTTGTTATCTTCGTGGGTATTAATTGTTCTGTGGTTTAACGAGTTAAATCTCTGATTTAATTTGTTGCTTTGCTCAGAAGATGCTAATTTTGAGACTTGATAGCACCTTTGGTTCTGTTTTTTTTTTTTGAACTAATTTGGTGGACAGGGGAGGCCACTAAGCAGATCTTTTCTTTTTAATGTTTTTGTTTGAATTATGCTGAACCAAATTGAAAGTTATATGTAACTAAATGGTTATTTGGGTTCTGGTTCTGGAGCATATTAGGTTTCAAAATTCCCTAAAAAGATGTTTCTGAATAAAGTCTGGTACTTATGCTACTTTATTTTTTTTTGAGAATCTCCTTTTCTTGCTTTGTGCTTTTCCTCATCTGTTTTCTTTCTCTTTTTTTCCTTGGTTATTAAGCATTGGAGAGGGAATCTGAATCAAAGTTTTGTTTCTTTGCAGTGACACTGGTGCTAAACTGTCTTTGCTTGTTTTTTTTTTCCAACCTAAGGTGGAATGCAACAAGTTTTGTTGTTTTGCACTGGCACTAGTTTTTAGCAGTCTACGATTATCTAAGATAACGTTAGGTGGATCAAAGTATATGCAGGGCTGATAAAGATACTATTGACATCTGAAGCAATTGGCACAGAGCAAATGTCGTTTCGCAGTATTGTTCGTGATGTTAGGGATGGGTTTGGAAGTCTATCAAGGCGAAGTTTTGAGTTGAGATTACCTGGCCATCACATGGGGAAATCACATGGTTCAGTTCACGAATTGCGCGAACAACCTTTAGTCATTCAGAACAGCCGTTGGGCCAGTCTACCTCCCGAACTGTTGTGTGATGTAATCAAAAGATTAGAGGCAAGTGAGAGCACATGGCCAGCTCGGAAGCACGTTATTGCATGCGCTGCAGTATGCAGTTCATGGAGGGATATGTGCAAGGAAATTGTTAGTAGTCCTGAATTATCGGGAAAGATTACTTTTCCAGTGTCTCTTAAGCAGGTAAGACTTTGATGATTTTTGTGATGCTCTCTATGTCTATATTAGTGTTTTCATGTTTGTTATAACAATGATATTTTGCAATATCTTGAACACAATTGACACTTTGTCTAATCTTCTTTAACATACAGCCGGGCCATCGTGATGGAACAATTCAGTGCTTTATTAAAAGAGATAAATCTAATTTAACATATCACCTTTATCTCTGCCTTAGCCCTGGTAAGCTGAGCCTATTGATTGAGTTTGATGTATTTTTATTGTTATTAATGTGCAAATATGCTTTATAAGGTTGGCATCTTTTGGTATTGAAGTAATTGTTTTCACAGAAAGTATATGATACCTTGACGCCAAGAGTAGGAATTGCTAAATAGATACGGGCTAGCTAGGTGTAGTTTAACTTTTTCATTCTAAGAGATGAGCATTTTAACAGTTAATAAATGTCAACTTTTTTTTTTTGCTTTTACTTTCTATTTTTATGTTTCAAATAATCCTTCTGGTATGTGGGCTTCATGTTAGTTCTAGTTAGGCCAATATTTGACTGTTTCATTTTGACTCTTTGATTTGCATTACGTTCTATGGTGGAGCAAATTTTCTCACTTTGAAATTTTCGGTCAATATTGCTTGAAGAGTGATGGTTTGGTTGAAAAGCTTTTGATATTTTTGTATGTGAATATGAAGGTTACTGTAGTGGATACGGATCTTTCCCCGTTGGCTGATATCTGATTGGCTGGTGACAGGTCTTTTATCTTTGTGGTGCGTCTTATGTCAATTAATTGAATCTACCTAATTTAAGGGCTTTTAACATGTCTTGATTATTTGTTGGCCCTCCAAGATATTGGTTAATGAAAAGGCTTATTAGACTATGCCACATTTAGTTTGAGACATGTCAGCAGTATATGGCTACATCTAGGATATTTGGCAAGTTCAAGTGGGAACTGTTGGTGAGAGGAGAGGTGCTCATTGGAATTTTCATTTTATTGGCATGTTAGTATATTCTGATGCAAGTGTGGTTCGTGTTCCTTTTACGATGTGGTAAAAGCAAAAGGCTTCAAAACTATGTTGCTTGTACACAAGAGAGCTCCAAATAAATTATGTGCATCTTAAGCTGTTTGAATGAGTAGTGTTTTAATACGTATCAAGCATTTGTGAAACTTAAGTTGATAATTCTGTTTGTTGCAGCTTTACTTGTTGAAAGCAAAAGGCTTCAAAACTATGTTGCTTGTACACAAGAGACCTCCAAATAAATTATATGCATCTTAAGCTGTTTGAATGAGTAGTGTTTTAATACATATCATGCATTTGTGAAACTTAAGTTGATAATTCTGTTTGTTGCAGCTTTACTTGTTGAAAATGGGAAATTTCTTCTTTCTGCCAAGCGAACACGGAGGACTACTTGCACAGAGTATGTGATCTCCATGGACGCAGATAATATCTCAAGATCAAGTAGTACTTACATTGGGAAAGTCAGGTAATGATTTATGAACAATTGGCTTTCAATTTATTCTTTTTCCATGGTGAAAATTTGTAGAGCAATGTTTCCTAAATCAAAGACGAGTAACAAACTTCTGTAAAAAAAAAAAAAAAAAGAAAGAAGGCAGGAAATCATAACACGTCTATACAGAACTTCTTGTGAAGAAACCCTAACTATATATTCCCCCCTTACTGATGATACTGTTTTGGAGGCTCCTTTATAGAGCGGCACCGTTATGAGTACTTTTTCTTTTCTTTTTTTCTTCGTTTTTTTCAAATCATGGGTAAACCTAAAAGAAATGTTATTTGTTTTTTGGAGATATGAATGAGAATACCTTCCGATTATGTAAATTCTAAATTTCAAAAATGGGTAATGTCTCAAATGAGGTGGCCGATTTAGATAATGGTGATAATTTAGGGTTTGCATTTTGAAGAACTTGGCTTTGAGGTTTTTCCTGGCTTAATATATATTGATGTTTCAGGTCTAACTTCCTTGGCACCAAATTCATTATATATGATACCCAGCCTCCATATAATAATGCTCTGCTATCACCACCTGGTCGGAGTCGTAGATTCTATTCTAAGAAAGTTTCTCCTAAAGTCCCAACAGGAAGCTACAACATTGCCCAGGTGGCTTATGAGTTGAATGTGTTAGGCACTCGAGGACCTCGTAAAATGCATTGTGCTATGCAATCAATACCTGCTTCAGCACTTGCACCTGGTGGCATCGTTCCTGGCCAACCTGAGCTACTCCCCCGATGCCTCGAGGACTCATTCCGAAGCATATCCTTCTCAAAATCAATTGACAATTCGATTGAATTTAGTAGTTCTAGATTCTCAGATATTGTTGGTTCTCGTGATGAAGAATATGATGGAAAAGAGAGACCATTAGTTCTTAAGAACAAGGCACCAAGGTGGCATGAACAGCTACAATGTTGGTGCCTTAACTTCAGAGGAAGGGTGACAGTTGCCTCTGTCAAAAACTTTCAGCTCATTGCTGCAACACAATCTGCTGGCAATGCACCATTGGCATCGGCACCGGGACCGTCTCAACCAACGCAGTCATCTGATCATGACAAGATTATTCTCCAGTTTGGTAAAGTGGGAAAGGATATGTTTACCATGGATTATCGATATCCATTGTCTGCATTTCAAGCTTTTGCCATATGTTTGACCAGCTTTGACACCAAATTGGCATGTGAATAAAGTTTAAATTTAAAATTATATATTATGGTAAGAAACAAAAAAAATCTAGTTGCCTTGTTTTGTTTTTCTAGATATAGAATTTGGTTTTGTATGAAGTCATTGTATAACTAATACTTTATATATTGGAGTGTGCACAACAATATCTTTGCACCTTTGAGTTTGTTTTTATTTTTTTTCTCAATCTTTGTTAAACAATGATGTTTGTTTACATGTTTCGAGATGGAACAAAACAGATTGTGGAAGTTATGTTGTGTTCAAATGGCTTCTTTGGAACTGTAATATTGGTGTGCCAATAGTACATACACAAATTATGTTGCTCTTCATGGAGTGGCTGCTTGGAAGGATTGTAATAAACGTGTCCATCAATGGAAAAATTGTCACAGCCAGACATGCTTGGTACTGCTAGGGTGTATATTATGTTGTCATTGAGGATGATGAAAGAGACGAATGAGAGAGAACTTGATTAAGGAAATTGGTATTTGAAGGAAATATATATATATATAATTTTAACTCTAAAATTTATAACAAAAAATATTAATTTTTAAATAATATTAAATAATTAACGTTTAATTAAAAGATATTTAATGTGAAAATTTTGGGTTAGTTTTTTTCTGTGTTAAAAATATATTAGACAAAAAAAATGTTATTTTATAGTTGTGAGATTATTATTAACTTAAAAAAAATGAAATAAAAAGCCAAAATTGCTTTAGAAACTGTGCTTAAAAAGGATGATTGGTCGGAAAAAAGGTGTCATGAACTAACGAAACTACCATTGTATTTTAATGTTTTTTTAAGAATAATATCAATAATATTTCATTCTTGGAAAGAAGTTTGTATAGATCCTTATCTACCAAAATTTTACCTTCTTACTGTATTCGACGAATAATTATTAAGTCATCCTTTTTTCGTACAACATATACAAAGAGAATTACCAATAATTAATTAATTAGCAACTTATGAGAGATATTTGAACTTAATTTTTTTTTATCTTCTATCTCCGACTCCTACAGATATATTTTATTTAGTTATAAATTATAGAGCAATTATGATCTCAAAATGGATTTTAATTTAAGAAAATTTAAAATTAACGGAAGTAAATAATAATCTTTTATGTATTAAAAATGGAAGAAATAATAATAAATTATTATGATAATTTATAATGGATACAAATAAATTAAAAATGATATCCGTCAAATTCAATGGCAAAAAATTTACACTTTTCGAGTTCCATTTTCAATTTTTTGTTGAAGAAAAATGTTTATTTGGAATTCTTAATAAGTCTGAAAAAGAAGAAAGTGATGAGAAGGCAAAGAGCAATTGGGAAACAAAGAATGCAAAGATTATCGCTTGGATACTCAACTTGATTGAACTTGACATTGTTTTAAATCTTCTATCTTTCAAAATCGTTACTATATGAGATCATCTTAATAAAATTTATTCTCAGATGAATCAATCAAGACAATTTGACCTTGAATATGAAATAGCAAATATAAGCCAACAGGATAGAGATATTTTCATTTTCTATGTTGCAATGCTAAAGTTGTGGACAAAACAAGACACGATCTCTTCTTTAATAATCTCACCTACTACATACACTGAAGTAAAGAAAGAACAAGAACGCAAAAGAGTGATGCAATTTCTCATAAAGCTTCAATCTGAATTTGAGATAACAAGGGGTATTTTGATAAATCACGGTGATGTGAATATGGAATCTGTTTTGGGTAAACTTATTCGTGATGAAACACACCTAAAAACTCAAGCTCAATTGGACACAAAAAATAATATTGTTGATTATGTATTTCTTGATTTACATGGTAGATATCAATCAAAACAAAGGAATAAAAACAAAAAAAGATATTTGATGTAACTATTGCAAATGTAACTATTTCTTGCTTTAAAGAATAAGCAAAGCTAACCGACCTATGCTACTATGAGTTGTGATCAAATGGCAAAAAATATAGCAACATAAAATACAAATGTTTTGTCTCTCACACCACAAGCCGTACAAAAGATGATTCAGGACTCCATGAAGTCAACACTTCGAAGTGTTCTTTCTTCAATTTTTTCTATTGCTAGGATATCAGGTACACGAAATAAATCGAATCCTTTTCTCGATTCAACTGCCTTTAATCACATGACTAATCAAAAACATGTGTTTGGTGATCTAAAACGTTGTTCATTTAATTAACTTATCACTACTAAAAATGGTAGAAAATTACCAATTCAAGGAATTAGAATTGCTTACTTGTCAACTAATTCTCCAAATTCCATTTGTCTTCCTAATACATTTTATGTTCCTCCATTGATAGCCAATTTGATTTTTGTTGGACAACTAATGGATCGTAATTATTCAGTCAATTTTTCACCTAGTGGTTGTGATGTGCAAGACTTTCAAACGAGGCGAGTGATCATGAAAGGGCATAAACATGAGTGTTTATTTCACCTTGATCTTGATCCAAAAAAAAAATTCTCCATTTTTTTCTTACCAACACCAAATCTGCTTCTCTTGAGAAAAATACTTGGGATTTATGGCATCGTTGTTTGGGTCACCCACATACAAGAAGATTAGAATATATGTTCGCATCTCAGATTCTCCCGAATAGCTTGAATGGTAAGAATCATATTTTTAGATGTTGTCAAACTTGTGTTCTTAGCAAATTTTCTAAATTATCTTTTTGTTTCTTGTACTACTAAAGTTGATGCACCCTTTGATCTTATTCATTGTGATTTATGGGGACCTTCACGTATTTTATCTAGACTTGATTATAATTTTTTTTCTATTTATTGATCATTTTACACGCTATACTTTGATATATTTCTTGCATATTAAATATGAATTAGTCAATGTTGCCGAAAAATTTCACTATGATAGAAACACAATTTGGGAAGATAATATAAAAAAATTCAATCTAATCTTGGTGGAGAGTTTTGTGCATATGAATTTGTTCAATTATCCACTTAAAAAAGTATTTATCTCAACAATCTTGTCCTATGACTCTCGAACAAAATGGGGTGATGGATCGTAAAAATCGTCTTGTTATAGAAATTACTAGAACTCTTTTAGTAGTGTCTTATGTTCAATCTCAATTTTGGGTAGAGGTTATACATACAACTATTCATCTTATAAACAGGCACACTAGTCCTATACTTGATAATCAATCTCTATTCGTTTCTCTTTTTCATAAATCACCAAATTACATGCATCTTTGTGTTTTTGGTCGTGTTTGTTTTGTTTTGCTTACACCCTATGAATGACATAAATTATTTCCTAAGGATGCTAAGTGTGTTTTTATTGGGTATAATGATAAACAAAAAGGTTACATTTGCTATAATTCTCAGCATCATCGTCTACAGGTATCTTATAATGTCATTTTTTTAGAACTTATATTTTTATGCCTCACCTTCAAGTGCATTGCTTTCAAATTCTACCATTTTCATGTTGTACAATTTGTCAAATCCTACATTTTTTGGTCCATCTAGTGTTGATTACGAAAAAACGTTTGCTCAAGTTTCAAAAATGACTACAGTTAGAACTCTTCTAGCAATTGCATCTCGTCAACATTGGCCATTACATCAATTAGATATCAAAAATGTTTTTTTTTCATGGTCATTTGAAGGAAACTGTTAATATGGCGTGTCCCCTTAGTTATTCTCTTGTGATTCTAATGTGGTTTGTAAACTTAACCGATCTCTTTATGGCCTCAAACAGGTACATCGAGCATAATTTAAAAAGTTTCACTCTACTATTTTTTCAGTTGGTTTTCTTCAAATTTATAATGATCCATCTCTTTTCACCAGTCGCTCTTCTCAGGGTATTGTTATTTTGCTTATTTATGTGGACGATATAGTCAGCACGGGTAGTGATCAGCAAGGAATTTTTGAGTTTAAAAAGTTTCTTCATAATTCCTTTCATATGAAGGGTCTTGAGACTCTCACTTATTTTATGGGTTTTGAGGTGTCATCCTAATCTAACGGCCTCTTTCTTACGCAACAAAGCTACATTGAGGATCTCCTCAAGTTAGCCAACTTGAATGATAATAAAGTTTATTGACTCCAATGAAAAAAAATTGAAATTAAAACGTGATAATGGTGCACTTCTTTTTTATCCTACTTTGTACTGACAATTTGTATGTAGCCTTGTTCCTCCTCACAACTTCCAAAGTACAAAAGAGTATCCCAATCCTCAAGTATATTGTATCCATTTAAAAATCCATAATAAAATACATTCTACTAGCATACAATTGCATAACATGCTATGTACTATCAGATTCCTCATTTGCTTCAATTACATCAACATTTGTAACCCCATTATCACCTCGTCTTCATTTTCACTTGAACTTGTACCATTAAATTGATTGTCATCCTCCTTATCATTCTTATCTCTTTCACTAATATATAAATGAACCAATCTTGTAGATTTTACAGAGTATATCTCACACTCTTATTCCATCTGAATCTTTCAATATTTCATGCAAAATCCTATCATCATTAATCTTAGGAATCTTCCAAAAGAACTTCAAATCATCACAATCTAACACAAATGTGCAAACATATTACTTTTAAAATCCATAAATTCATCTCTATAACTAGACAATAATCACAATATTGCACATAACCTCCTTTGTAATACCTGCTATTAATTTCTATAACAAAACTTTTTCTTATATGTATTTGCATAGTGAAGTGATTATTCAATGTGACTCAATTCAATCCAAATGAAATAGTTAAGAAAATACTAACATGAATCACAATTAACTATTGGACCTTTAGAGGAATTTTTCATGTTACCTTTAATGTCGCAAGTTTTTGTGGATGAAAACCATCCTTTGCATTATAAATCATTCAATTTTTTTGAGATTCTCAACTTTTTTAAAAATTATCTGAATAACTGAATCATATAAAATTAAAATTGATAGGTTAAACTTTTTCCATTATATAATGTTAACTTTGTTATGTAATTGTTCCAAACAAATTAATACAACTATCTCACTAATTTTATTTTAATATAAATATTCTATTTATATTCTTAATACATGTGAAATTATCTCAGAATAAATAAAATTAATTAAAATTAGTGTATTTTTCAAAAATAAATAATGATAACTTCATAAAATTAAATAAAGAGCTTTTGTTTATTTAAAAAAAAAACAATGATTACTTTAACACAGAGAGGAAAACAAATTACGATATTAATAAAATAAACTAAAAAAAGTTTCTAAATACAAGCAAAATATTATATTTTTTCTTTTATTTCTTTCAAATTTCCTTCCTTGCAATTTTGATTGCGCAAGTCCTTACATAGTATTGTGTTGGTTTCTCTATTACTTGTACCATATACCCCCGTGAGTACTATAGTTTATGTGAATTTGTTTTTTTGTTGTAAATCAGAAAAGACTACAAATCAATAGTATGGCAATTTCATGTTTAGAATGTTGAATCAATTAAATAAAATCGTTCCTTCATGACTAAAAATGACAAAAAAGACCAAGTTTTTAATCTGAATTGTTAACAATTTTTATCTTCAA
The DNA here is from genome assembly GCA_037013495.1 of Hippophae tibetana. NCBI lineage: Eukaryota > Viridiplantae > Streptophyta > Magnoliopsida > Rosales > Elaeagnaceae > Hippophae > Hippophae tibetana. The sequence goes on from CM072801.1 coordinate 1,941,336, forward strand.
TTCAATTCAACCCCAACATAATTACAATAAATACATATATATACTCTAAGTTATTTTGTTATGGTAATATTTTTCTCCAAATAGAAGACATTTGTATTTTATTATATATTCCTCCCTTTAAGAGAAAAGTGAGCATTTTTTCATAAAATTTTGACATATGAAGAGAAATCTAAAGATTAACATGAAAAATTTCCCTAAAATTCCAACACCTAGAAAGATATTTCAAATTATATCAAATCACAAAAATCTAAAAATTAAAATATCTAAACCAACACATAAACGAAAAATAACGTAAAATTTCAAATTTATCGTATAATGATTGTATTTCATTGATGGGTCTCACCACAAATCTTTTCATCGTGAAATATCCATTTTACCATAAGGTTTATTTTGCGTTATTGTTAAAAACTATTAAAGTGAAATTTTTTAAAAAATATGGATATTAAATAGTAACATTTTTTTTATTTCATAAGCATTATAAGATAACACTTTTAAAACATAATTAATAAATAATTTTTTTTTATGAAACTTGGTACCGAAAAAGTAATGAACTACATTGATTGCCTCTACCATTATCAATAGTTTAAAAAATAATGAGAAATAATAGATCAATTTCATATTTTTTATTCTATTGTTACTTGTTATTCTTCATTCTTATTTTGGTTATACAGATTTCAATATATAGTTAATTATCTTTCTTACTTTTTTTTCGTTTGAGTTGTTGGGGTCGTTTGATGTACTTATTTTAGAAGCAATTTCATGACGAGTGATTTGGGTAAAAAAATGTTTTAAGATAAGCATTTAAGTATTTATGATTAAAATATTATAAGTAATTTTGAAAAAAAAAACTCTTATTAGGAAAATAAATGCATCCAAATCTAAATTAAATATTATTAGTTATTTCTTATAAAACATTAAAAGAAAGTAAATTTTATAGGGGAAATATGCTAATATAACATCTTTTAATTAATATTATTATAAGGAACTTAAGTGTATAAATACAATTTAGTTGCTCATGTTAGAATAAGATCAGTCAGGTGTGATTGTTTAACTTTTTTTTTTGTTACGAGTCAACAACTAGTACGTGAACACAATATAATCAAAATTAAAATATTATACAATATAATAACTCAAATATTACAATTAAATGAGACGATTTATTCTTAAAAAATACATAAAATTGTGACCATTAGATTTATCTTATTTTAATGGGTGAGATATATTTAAATGGTAAATTATCTTAAATTTCAAATTAATAACATTTAACTTATCAGTTAGCTACAGCCTGCAGGGAATATTGAAACAAAGCAAATTCATGTTCATTTGCAGAACAAAACAAGTATTTCAAGATTTAGCAAATTCAAAAACCCCAAACTATGCCTTGCAAAGATGAAGCCTTCTAAGTATATATAAATAATACAAGCTTGTAATTTTCCTACAACTTCAATTATCTAAGAAACATGAAGTGAACTAATAATTATGATAATTTGAAGCTTATTATTGACAGATTTGAGGATGTGAGCACAGCTTGTCATGATCATGTAATTTCCCAAGTGTCAAGCCAAAATTTCTTGTTAGAAACTTAGGAAGCCAAGTTCTTCTTTAGTCTTCATTGCTCATGAAGGTACAAGCACATTTTACATTTTGGGTGACTAGTACAAGCAATGCCATTTCCAAACAAGTATATTATATACAGATTTGGTTGGGTGATTCATAGGCATTTTGTGACATTTTTTTAATAAAAATATCTAAATTCTACAATCTGAGAATTTGTTTTTTTAAATAAAGGAGTACACACTTTTTACGCGTGCAAACACGAGCAAAACTTAAATAAAAAATAAACGCCACTAAAAAGTTTTAAAACCTGAGTTAAATAGATTTTTCTAATTTAAGGTTTCTTATAAAAATAATATAATTTTTTATTTGTTATTTTGATGCCATTAAATTTTATAATTGTAATAAAATATCATAATTTTTTTTTTCTTTTATATCATTAAATTTTATAAAATATTATAAAAATATAAAAGATAATCCTTTATTAATAAATTACACGTATATCGATAATATTTTTATTATATTTATAAAATTTATTATTAAAAAAATTGATATTATTTTTATAAAATTTTATGTTATATAAATAACAAATCAAAATTCAATTATATTTTTATAATTATCATCAAATTTTAATAGTAAAAAAATATATTTATTCAAACATATATAACATTACAAATTATTCATTGATACAACTTTAAAATTCGTTTGGTATAAATTAACATATATTTAATAATTTATTTCTTGATGAAGATGTTGACGCCTTAATGGAATTAATTGGTTACATTTTTTATTTATCATCGCATGTTACACAACTCCCTCGAATTGTAACATATATTCAATTTTATTTTTTCATAACTACTTTTCAACCTATTATATATCAATTCAATTTATATATAATTTATTTATTTATATAATTTTATTTTTAATTCTTTTGAAAAATATAATTTACATTATAAAAATATATGTCAGACAATATTTTTCACGAAAAATATACGATTTTTACGTTTTTTTATATAAAATTAAATGTATAAAAAGGAGGTTAACCAAGTACCCAGCTTGCATTTGAAGACAAAAATAAAACGAAAATCAGAATCTTATAACCTAACAAGCAATAGTGCCACTAAATGACACAACTGGTGGAGCACTAAATGTAAAATTTATGATAAATTGGTGACCACTTGAGGTAATAAAATAGTGAGTTATTACAAGGTTAGGGGTTGGATTAATCCTTTATTTATTAAAAAATGCAGTGAATAAGAATAGGGTATTAATTTACTCAAATATCATTTTTAATACAATAATTGTAAATATAAATTTAAATAAATATTATTATTTTTGATAATTATTACTTACAAACATGCCCTTAGTAATTAAAAAAATCTCTTATTAACACCACTAAGTAGTTTTTCATTCAGCTCTCATTAGTGGTCTATTTCCCCAAAGTTTAAAAAAAATATCATTCCATGATACTCTGCATGATATATTCCATAATTCCAATCAAAATCACTTTAATACATATATGATGTATTTATTTATATAGGTTTATTTTTAAACTTTTAAAAAATATAAGGTAAATGACATATGTTTTTCATGAATTTTTTTTTCTTTTATGTTATAAAATGATAAGTTTCAGATTATATTCTGTTTTTATATATATATATCCCACCGATTGTATTAAATTTGTTTGGTTAAAATTTATTTTTCATTTCAATTTTATAGTTCCTTAATAAAATTAATAAATTAATAAATATTAAATTATGTATTTATATGTGTAACTTAAATTATCTATTGAAACTACTCAAATCATAATTTAAAGTTTAAAAACTTAATTAAAACGTAATTGTTTAAAAGAAAATTAAAAAACTTCAAAATTATTAATATTAGATCCGATTAAAAATTTGTTATTTTTTTTAAATTGTGTATATGTAATTTAAATCTTAAATATATTTAGATTATTCAAATCATAATTTAAAGTTTAAAAACGTAAGCTTTTGTTAAGTATCCAATGCCTAATGTTATGTATCTTGATTAAGTGTGCTAGGCTGCGTGTGTGTGGCTTATGATGGTATGGTGTGGTGTAGTGAGTATACTGTGAGTATGTATGCACTGCATATAATATTGGTAATTGGTAATGTTTGTTGTATGATCAGTTAATTGAAAGTTGGACAACCCAATGTTTCTTTCAAAACATGCTTATTAGGAAAGTGACTGCCCAGACTAATAACCAGTACTCGGTTGGTATCCCTAATCGATGCGGGACTCAACACTCCCCCTCATATCAGACGGAAACACCACAAAGACCGATATCCAGTCGGGCAACGCACCAAGGATCGGGGGGCTCAGAGGAGCATGGGGGGACTCAACGCACCAGGGACCTGCTCTGATACCAAATTGAAAGCTGGGCAACCCAATATTCCCTCAAAACACGCTTATCAGAAAATGGACCACCCAAACTAATAACCAACACTCAGCTGACATCCCTGATTGATGTGGGACTCAACACAGTTCACACGCTATATAACGTGTTGTAATGAGTATATGTATATACAGTGCAATATTTAGTTTTTTTTTTCATATCTCTCTCTCTCTCGGTTTTAGCTACCTTGTTGTTTTCTTGTTTTTCTATTACTTCATCATCACGAAGTCTTTCATGGTATTAGAGCCATAATGTGGCTAAATTTCTTGCTTTTGGTGATGGTAAGGAAGATGTAATGTCTTCCTTAGAAAATGTTACTACAAATCTAGATTTTTCTTTCTACAATATACTTATTAATCTAAATTTTAATGTAGATGATAAGAATTTCCTAATATGACACAAACAAATCAAGCTCGTGGTTTATAGCTTGTAAGGTTTTTTAAAAAGAATCAAAGTTATGCCTATAAAAATGATTAAAAATATGACTCAAATTGTTGGCGAAGGTGAAAGTGTCAAGAATCAAGACGTTATTCGAGCGAATTCAAAATTAATGTTTGGGACAAAAAAGATAAAATTACTACGAGTTGGATCTACAACTCAATTTCTCCAATTTCTCCTAACAAGTTGAAGTTTCTTTATAGAGAATTATCTTCACATGATTATTGGTCTACATTCTTAAGAAATTTTCAAGTTAGTTCTCACTTGAATCTCATAAAGTTTGAAAACTACAAACTAAGGAATGAAAGTATATGGATGAGTACATTGAAGGTGCGAAGGAGCTGCTTGATTTAATGAGTACAATTAGTGATCAGATATCATCTAAAAAGTAAAATCTATATCTGTTTTGAGGTTTGAATACATATTATATTTCTCTTGTAACGATTATCATACATAAGAAGAATATGCCTTTCGTTTATGAGGTTTAATCACTTCTTCGAATAGAGATAAGCTAAACATTGATTATAATTTATGTTGATCTCCATTTATGTTGAATTTATCAAAACAATTTATGTATAAATAGATAATGAGACATTAATTAAAATAATTATCATATAAAAATTTAACTGAGCATTTAAAATTATGATTTATTATATGGATATATCATATATAATTAAAAGCTCATATAATCTTATATATGATATCAAATTAATCTTTCTAAAGTTTAATTTTAGAAAGCACTAATATCAAATTAATTTAAAATTTTAATGTCTACAATACGTAGCTGTCGAACAAAATAAAATATTAGAGATTACTAAATATGTACACACGTTCTTGTTTATTGACTCTCATGATTTAAATATATCATTTAATGATTGTTAATTAGTTTAATTAATATTTTTTAAATTAGATATATAATGTCAATTTTAAGAAATTCTAAGTTTTAGTTTCACAATTCCTGATTATCATTTTTAAAATAAATTTTTAATCAATGCATTTTATTTTAATTAGTTTATTATTATATATATATATATATATATAACATACCATTTTAAAATAATATAATATATGAAATCAATTAAAAACCAACTCATCACATCACATTTAATTCATTTCAAAACATATGTTGAATTTTATAGAATTTAAAATTAATTATCATAATTTTATCATTAGAATTGTAGTAAGAGAGTTTTGTTTTAATTTATAGCAATTAATTATTATATTAGCTCTCGATCTTGGATAGTTATTTAAATTAATTATTTATTATCAACCGTTCTGTAAAATAATTACTCCATCTCTTTCGTATTTTTAATATTTTTTAAAAGAATACTTAATATGAATTTGTTTTAAAAACTACCACATCATTAAGATTTTTTATATAAATATTGATAATGGCAAAAGTCCGTGATGTGTAAAGAAGCTGCTGAAAATTTCAAACAAACTTTTGTTGTTACGTACGCATGCTATGAAGTTGGGATATATATAGAAGGTCTTTTACATTCAGAAGTAAAAAGGAATAAATTAATAAGTTTATTAATTAAAAAAATACAATTCGAGTAAAATTGATGTTATTAATTTTTCAAAAATAATCGATTTAATCGTATTTAAATTATAACATATTAATTAATATTACTAATAATTGAAAATAAACTATAATAAACAAAGATATAATTATAATAACTAAACTTTTTTTTTAGAATTAATAAGTAAATTTTTTACTTATCCTATAAATATCATTCATAAATTAAAAAAAGAGTGTATGAAGCTATATTAGGTTGGGTTAAAGATGTCAATGAATTAATTACCAAAAATTGAAAAAACAAAAAAAGAAGAAAATGATAGTAAATTAAGAGATATGTTCATTGCCGAAAATACGTAAGTACACTATTTTTTCATGTATTCGTAATAGGATTTGTCATTATGATGGGCCTATCTTATTGTTTCAGGGTTTTTTCAATTGGCTGGGCTGTAAAATAATTCTTGTCCAGGTCCAGCCAACACCCAACTGTGAACAACTGAACTCTAGTAAGGGTATTTTAGGAAAATTTCGTATATATATATATATATAGTATCAACACACTAGGTCAAGTATTAAAGTGTTTCATCTCTGCCGAAATAGGTAACCTTTCTTTTTATCGATCCCTTCGTGAAATTCTGTTGTCGGCGAGCGATTGCAGTTAATCTGACTCTTTTTTCTTCATCTTTTTTTTGCTTTTCTTTGATTATTCTTATGTTTATGCTTATTATGTTCTTTTGAACGATTTTATTGTAAAATGCCCAATGATGGACAACATAAATTGGAATGAAGCGGTGGAGTGGTTCTTGTTTTTCGTTTCCATTTTCTTATCACCATCTTCATCAAATCCTCCTCCCCCTCTTTCCTTTTTTATTCACGCATACACACACATACAAACATATTTGGTGGTGATTTGCAAAAGGATTTCGGACGACTCCCACTATCTTACTGTAGATGAGTCATTTAAAGCTATGAGATCTGAGGGATTTTCTTGAAATTGTTTAGTCTCTTCAATTAAAATCCACTAACCATTAATGGTACTTGTAGCTAAGTATTGGGTATCAAAAGTGGAGATGTTATTCATTGAGTACTACGTATCCATCGCATTGATTGTATTTTTTGATCCATGTTTTTTATTTTTACTTTATATTTTCTTATTAAGTAGTTTTACTCGATTTTTTTAGATTAAATTATAACGTGTTCTGTTTTTTTATTAGGGTTTCTTTTGAAATGTGTTATTTTTGTTTAAGTTGTTATAGTTGGAATGTTGATACAAGCAATGGCTCTGAGCATTTTAATTTGTGTTTTTCATTTTGTCTGGACAATATGCGATACTGTTTAGCAAATGCTTAGTTTTTACGAGGGCCTTAACAATTGATATGGATTTAAAACACTAATGATCATGTTAAGTATTTGAATATATGCTATATTGAAGATGTGAAATGATTTTTCTCGGTCTATCGTATATCTCATTTAATGTTCTTAATGATTTTATAGGTTGAAGTTTTCTTATCTTATTTGAATCTCGTCATATCCCATCTTAATTTCTCCCAAATTTACCTGTTTCGTTATATACCATCCTATTACTATTATCCTAACATAACAAGGAAAATGTGGGACAACACTCATAAAATTTATAGATTGTACCTAGGGGTGTCCACCAGTCCGGTTTTGGGAAAAAATTACACCGTACCGGACAGTTTATATTACTTGTACTAGACTGTACCGTTTATATTATTTGGATTGGACTTTACCGTTGAAAATGGTTTTAATTAAAACACACTGGGGCAGACCATTTGGTTTATAAAACCCTTGTATCCGGTCCGGTTTTTGGTTTGGTTCGGTTTTTGGACACCTCTAATGAGATATAATATGAATCTTTTCATATTATTAAACCGGTCTGTATAACTAGACAGTTTGATTTATAAAACCGTTTGATTTGGTTCAGTCTGGTATTTTTGGTTTAATCCGACGGTTTATGGACACCCTTAATTGTACCATATGTTAATGTGACTCTCTCTTCCAATGGATAACCCTCGACTTATCCCTCTGTGTATATGCAGAACCTTTACTTGGGATATTATGAAGAGATATTTGTAGTTCGGTTAAATATTAAACTAAGTTATTTGTTTGCAAAACTCATACAAGGTGCTTGTTGCTATCTTTGTTCTTGACTCTCCTTTGTCCATTGATGAAAATAGTTCATTTGGAATTTGGTACCTGCAATTTCCAATCAAGCCGCTTGTAATATCCTCCTGCACTGGTCTCCACCTCCATGAATACATCTCTTTGTGTATTAAATGCAGCTGAAGATGATGAGGGGTTGGTAGTATAAATGCAATGGTTCAACCGTGAGATTACTATTTTAGCAATCATGAAATGTGAGGGTCTTTCTGCAAATATTTTGCCTTTTCCTTTTCTTTAATGTTTTTGTTAATATGAGCAAATATTATTTCCACTTAGACCCTAAAGAACTTTATCAATTTTCTCATATGAAAAGCGTTGGCCTTGGGTTCTGAGCAATGAGCTCAGGGCATTAAGATAACTAATGATGATACATGCACTGGGCTCTGAGCAGTTTTATATTGCATTTATTGATGGAAATGCAGCCTAGAAAGCTATATCTGAGCTGTATCTTGTAAGTTTAATGCATTTGATTACATATGTAAACTTCAGCTTTGTTAAGTAATTGTATGTTTTGTATGTTTACTACATCTTTCGTAATGAATTGTAATGACAGGTCCCATGTGATGATGAAAGTACGACTTATGATATTGTTTTTCTTAATCTTTATTGTTTTTCGGGATTATACATTGATTAAAGTTTTTGAAGATTTTTTCTATTTGCCCTATGATTGGAATTTATATATAGTATTTGAGCAGTAATTTGATCTTCATTTTGGGCCTCCATATCTTTGTGCTACTATCACCAGCCCCACTGCAACTTCTGTCTCTCTTTCTGTTCTGCTCATCGTCATCATCATCATCATCACCTCCCTTCTTCTTCTTCTTCTTCTTCTTCTTGTTATTATTATTGTTATTATTGTTATTATTGTTGGTGCTGGTGCAGTTGATGGCCTTTGAGATGTTGACTGGTTTAAATTGAAGCTTTACTGCAAATGAAATCTTTTTTAGTAAATTCTGAGGGCTTGAAATTCTCTATATTTTAATGTTTGTAATCATAGGTTGATTAATTGATTTGCATTCACGAAATATTGTTCTTTTTAAGTTAACAACCTTTTCCCGGAGTAATGGTATGTTAATGAAACTATTCGTTAGCACAATTCGCCATCGGCTTCTTGTCTTATTAATAATTTATTTATATTTAACCTTTTGGTTTTAACATCTACTCATTCTTAAATGAAACTATGTTCTTTGCATCGTTGATTTCAACTTTATCTCGTTAAATGTGTTGATACATTAAAATCCTTGTTCCCGATGATGTAAAATATTATCTTCTAATTGAGCTTGTGCTTTCATATTTGTTTTGTGCCCCCATCTCTTCTACCACTCATAGCGTCTTTCTTTTTACTTTTTCATTTTCATTTTCTTTAGGGTACTAGTACCCTCATCATTATTATTATTATTATTTGTTGGGCGTGGTGGCAGTTGTTGTTGTAGGTGTTGACAGGCTTTTAATGAAACTGCACCGTCGATGAAGCTGTTATAATTCCAATTTCTCTGAGGCAGGATTTCGTTGATCTTTTTATTTTACTTTTGGCTTAAATGTAATCCTTTAATGTTTTTAACCATTTTATATAGGCAGGGTTAATTACAATATTTGCCCGTACGGTTTGGTTCATCTAATGTTTTAACCCCAATGTTTCAAAATTGCAACCTTGTTTTTGTTTCACTTGAATTTTGTTGGATGAGCTAGCTAATGGACTATAGGATGTGTCCTTAATATTTGGTTAATAGTTTCCACTTTATGTTATGATATTGTTTGTTTTGGACGATAATTATGTATTCATTAAAGATGACAGATCTTTGGAACATCTTTTTAATCGACTCCGTTAATATTCCTAATGTTTGTTTAGCTGTAACTATTATCTGTTGAAATGACTTCTTTGTTAACACTATTTTGTATCTTGTCACCTGCTTATATACTTTACATATGGCCGTTAAATTTATGAAACAGGGCATTTTTAGCCCCAACAAAATCTAATTAATTTAATTAAAACCAAAAAACATGTTTTTTAACCCTAAAAGTTTTTGTGATGCTACATTTCGTCATCCATAATCACTGTATATTTTAAATATAGGAGATTTGCCTTCGTGGTAAAATATCACTTGAGTATTAATGTGTTATTTTTTAAAGGAAATTCAAAAGTTTTTACTACATATATTATGTTAATCATTTTGGTTCAACTAAGTTGAATATCTTCTATATTTTGTAAAAAAAACATTATTATTGATTGATTATAATAAATTAATACTAGTTTGGGTTTTTCTTAAACAATTAATCAATATGGGGCTGTGGAAGTTATATTTTTCGTATGTAATGTTTAGTTAAAAAAAAATCTTTTTAACAGCAAGGGTTATATTCCTTTCACCAAATATAGTTCCATATAATATATTAATATATGCTAAAAAAATTAAATAGAAAAATAATTTTTTTTATAAATGAATTGATTGCTTATCTTATGAATTTTGGTAAGTTGTTCCTTTTTTTAGTATTATTAAGGCAATAAGTGCAAAGTATTTAAAATAAGGTAGCAGTATTAATTGTTGCAATCGGAATTTATTGCATTTTTTATAGATGAAAATTTTGTATAATATTAATAATAATACAACATTAAATTATAATTAATTTTATGAGTATAATAGTAAATTCAAACTATTTTGTTATAATAACATAATAGAAGATTGCTTGATCACCCAATTTGTGAAAAGTTGTACAGGATGCTTTAGAGTATTCAAGTGGAAGATTCTTCAGGTGCCAATTAGGTTGCCTTTCAATGAATGTTGTCTCAAGCTCGTCTATTGGAAGTGCAACAATGTATTTGGAAAGGCTTTTAAAGTAAAGCAATTAAGAAGATCACTTGCTAGGATTGAGAAAACTCACCCTTTTGATCGAGATGCCTATCTTGTCACTAACGCTTCTTTGGAACAAGTTTTTAGACAAGAAAGTGCATTTGGAGGGAATAATCAACGTTTCAACGGGTTCGTGAGGGAGACTGTAAGACTAAATTCTTTCATGTTACTATATCTAACCGCAATACGAGAAACAAATGTTATGGGATTAGAAAAAGAAGACGGTTCTCAGGTTACGAACAGTGAAAATATGAAGTCTAATTGCCTTGAATTATTTTCAGAGTCTCTTCTAAACTTCTTCTAATGCAAGAAATTTTAATGAAACATCTAATTTGATATAGTTTAAGATTAGCGATGCTCATAATGATTCCTTATTCAAAGAGATATCTAATTATGATAGTTTTCTTGTGGTTTTATTTGTTGAAAATCAACACCAACATAATAATTAAAGATTTAGAGAAATAAATAAAGTGATTAAAAGAAGTATAGAAATAAATAAATTGGTTGTATGGTGTAGATTGCATGATAAGGACTATAAATAGGCTACCTTGCATTTGGTTTAATATTTCTATCAAAAACAAATAAGTCTTTGTATTCTTAGATTAAGTATGAGTTGTTTGAGTTTTCTTTTGAGTGTTTGTATTTCTCCTTAATTTGTGAATTGACTTTGAAAGGTGTTATAGTGGGTATAATATAAGTAATTTGTTTACTTGTTTGGATATAATATTAATAAATTTAGAGTTGTTTATTCTAAATTTTACTCAACAATTAGTATTAGAGCAGGATGATTAGGGATTGTTCTTAATGAAGTTATCTTGAGTCGTGAGTAGTTTGGTATTCTACAAGTTTATTAGTCAAGCTTGTTCAGTATAGTCGAAGTCTTGCCAACACGATGAGTGATCTTCAAGTAGTTGGAGGAATCAAAAAGCTCAACAACAAAAACTATAACACATGGGCAACATATATGGAGTTTTACCTACAAGGTCAAGACTTCTGTGAGGTTGTTGGTGGTGATGAAGTTACACAACCAACAGTGGAAGATGCAAACAACATCTTGTGGAAGTGGAAAATTAAAGCAGGCAAAACGATGTTTGCTTTCAAGCACAGTTGAAGAAGAAATGTTGGAGCACGTTCGGGATGCAAAAACACCAAAGGAAGCATAGGACACTCTTGTAACGCTCTTTTCAAAGAAGAATGTTATAAGATTGCAACTTATGGAGAATGAGTTACTATCTATGGTGCAACGCGACATGACGATTTCCCAATACTTTCACAAGGTAAAGTTGTTATGTTACGAAATTTCAGAGTTAGATCTAAAAGCTTCTATTGGGGAAACGAGGATAAAGAGAATAATTATTCATAGTTTGATACCCAAATATCGAGGGTTTGTTACCACTATACAAGGATGACCGACACCACCATCTCTTGTTGAGTTTGAAAATTTATTAGCCGATCAAGAAGCTATGGCTAAGCAAATGGAAGGAGTCTCGTTGAAGAGTGAAGAAGAAGTGTTTTACACTAACAAAAACAAAGGCACTTTCAAGCGGTACAATGGAAATGAATATAAAAATGATGGCGACAAAGGAAAAATTCCTTAAGAAAATGGAGGTTTTCGTCCAGGGGAGCAAGGAAGAACCGCAATAACAATAAAAAAATTGACGGTGAATGTTACAACTAAGGGAAGATGGGTCACATGGAAAAAGATTATTGGAGTAAGAAAATGTTTGTTGAAAGCAATACAACTACTTCCAGTTCTAAGGTGCATAATGAAGATGGTTGATATGCCGAAGCATTATTCGCTACAGAGGAAGAAAAATTGCCTTTTACGGTGACAACATCAAAACAGATTGACTACAAGAATGCATGGATCGTAGATTCAGGTGGCTCAAATCATATGACAGGTGATAAACAGAAGTTGGAAAACATGTCTGAGTACAAGGGAGGTCGTGTAGTAGTGACAGTTGACAACTCAAGGTTATCGATAGCCCACATCGGTAAGACGATAGTTACCCCTCGATATAGTACTAACCAAGTACCATTTTAAGATGTTTATCATGTCCCAGGAATGAAGAAAAAATTGCTATATGTGGAAATGTTGTGATCCAATGAGTGGAAGATGCTACACTTCACGAGATGTGGTGTTCGATGAAACATCTTCTTGGTGGTCATTATGGAAGGAAGCATTACCAGACTCAATATAATTTGGAGATAAGTTGCAACAAAAATGGGAGAGCATACTATTCAATTCTAACCAAGTTTATATGAATCCAGAGATCCAAACGATGATAGTGTCGAACAAAGAGTAACTCAGAATCCTTGAAAAACTAGCATATATGAACAACTAAATGAAGAAGGCGGGCCTAGTGAAATAGAAGAATCAACTGCATAATCTCAACTCCGTAGGTCAACAAGAACACAAAGGCCAAATCCTAAATATGCCAATGCGACCATAATTGAAAAAGAAATAGAACCTAAGACATTTGAAGAAGCATCACAAAGATCTGAGTGGATGACAACTATGAAAGAAGAGATCGATGCACTTCAGCAAAATCAAACTTGGGATCTGGTGCGAAAGCCAAGAGTTGTGAAACCCATATCTTACAAGTGGATTTACAAGATAAAGCGCAGACCAGATGGGTCAATCGAGAGGTACAAGACATGATTTGTAGCTCGTGATTTCTCTCAACAGTATGGACTAGGTCTATGATGAAATGTTTAGTCCAGTGGTGAAACTTACAACTTTTCAAGTCCTACTTGCACTTGTAGCAAACAAAGATTGGAAGTTTTGGCAGATGGATGTGAAGAATGTTTTTCTTCATGGAGAGCTGGATAGGGAGATCTACATGATCCAACCAATGGGTTTTCAGAGCCAAAATCATCCTGAATATGTGTGTAAGCTGTGGAAAGCACTCTACGGATTGAAACAAGCACCTATGACATGGTATGGTAAGATTGCTGAATTTCTAACACAAAGTGGTTATTCAGTAACACTTGTAGATTCCAGCTTGTTTGTTAAAGCCAATGAAAGAAAGCTAGCTATTGTGCTAGTGTATGTGGATGACTTAATCATAATTGGTGATAATGAGGCAGAAATTCTTCGAACAAAGGAGAATTTTTCAGTCCGTTTCTAGATGAAAGAACTTGGCCAGCTTAAGCACTTCCTTGGTTTAGAGGTTGATCGTAGACAAGAAGGAATATTTCTTTGTCAGCAAAAATATTCCAAAAATTTGATAAATTTGTTCAGAATGCTTGAATGCAAACCAATTTCGACGCCAATGGAGCCAAATGCCAACATGTGTGCAGATGAAGGAAAAGATTTGAAAGATGCGACAATGTATCGAAAATTGGTAGGCAGTGTGATCTACTTAACCTTAACTCGGCCTAATATTTATTATGCAGTTAGTGTAATGAGTCGATACATGCAAAATCCAAAGAAGCCACATTTGGAAGCAATTCGAAGAATATTGAGATATGTGAAGAGTACAATTGACTATGGTTTTTTGTACAAGAAAGGTGGAGACAACAAGTTAGTTGGTTACTGTGATGCAAACTATGCAGGAGATCAAAAACTGGGTATGTGTTTAAACTGGGTTCTGGAACAATTTCTTGGTTTAGTAAGAGACAACCAACAGTATCATTATCAACCACTGAAGCTGAGTATCAAGTAGCGGCAATGGTAGCTCAAGAGTGTACATGGTTGTTACAGCTAATGAATAATCTACATCAACTAGTAGATTATGCAGTACCGTTGTAGTGTGGCAATCAATCAACAATTTGTTTGGCAGAGAATCTGATCTTTTATGCAAGAATTAAGCATGTTGAAGTACACTATCACTTTATGAGAGAAAATGTTCTACAAGAAGAAATTGAAATGAGGCAAATCAAGATAGATGATCAAGTTACATACTTGTTCACAAAAAGCTTAAGCGTTGGTAAGTTCGAAATGTTTCCCCGTTAGCTTAACACAGTAAAAATAGTGAGAGTTGGTGTTGAGGGAGAGTGTTGAAAATCAATACCAACATAATAATTAAAGATGTAGAGATATAAATAAAGTAGTTGAAAGAAGTAGAGAAATAAATGAAGTGGTTGAATGAAGTAGAGAAATAAATGAAGTGATTGTAGGAAGTAGAGAAATAAATGAAGTGGTTGAAGATTGTAGAAAAAAAAATGTGTAGATAATATTGGTGTGGTTAGGATTATTTCTTAGTGTTATATTTGTATGGTGTAGATTGCATGATGAAGACTATAAATATGCTATCTTTTATTTGGTTTAATCATTCCATAAAAAAAAATAAGTCATTATATTCTTTGAAAGTTGTTATAGTGGTATAATAAAAGTAATTTGTTTACTTATCTGGATCTAATATTAATAAATTTAGAGTTATTTATTCTAAATTTTTCTCAACATTCTTACAACTCTATTGACATATATTTGTACCAAATATTATGTTAAGATGAATATCATCTTTCAATATGCTTGACTCTTTTTAGCTACTAATTTTTCTTATATTATTATTCCCACTAACGTGGCCTTTCCTAGAAACATGTAACAATAAGCATATGCAACTCTATTTATAAATTAATTTTAAAAAAAAATTCAAATCTATTAACACCTAGAGAAAATCATTAGTTTTTGATAATATGTTTTCCTTTTTAATAGGCTTATATCATCGATAATATTCTCATTGCCTATAAGCTTACCCATCACTTGAGAATTAGAAGTAGGGAAAAAACGTTCTTACGGTCCTAAATCTTGACAAGTAAAGCTTTTGATGGAAATAAATGGGATTTTTTGGAAATTATAATAAAAAAAGGTGGGTTTTCATTTGACCTTCTTTAATTGGATTATGGCTT
Source organism: Hippophae tibetana (assembly GCA_037013495.1). Taxonomy (NCBI): domain Eukaryota; kingdom Viridiplantae; phylum Streptophyta; class Magnoliopsida; order Rosales; family Elaeagnaceae; genus Hippophae; species Hippophae tibetana. The sequence continues at coordinate 1,957,147 of CM072801.1, forward strand.
GCATATCTTCAGTTTCCTGGATGGAGATGTTTCTAGAACTTTTAAGCCACACAGAGGTATTCAATAAAGATCACCCCTTTCGCTCCTATATTTTCTTTATTTACTAGAAAGTCTTTTATTTTATAATTCACTTCAATAGGTTGAATTGTCAAACAAAATTTGAAGTGCTTAAAGTGAGTAGGAGAAGACCATTCACTCATGTACAGCAAGGCATTTTAGAAGAAGTTGGTGACTTAAAAGCTTTAATCAACAAGTTGCCTACACTCCTCTTAATTTGATCGGATGTATTACGAGAATGGAGAAGTATATCTTAGTTTGTTGTTATTGATTGGTACAAGTAAGAAAGAGGTATTCAACATTATTGTTAATAATATTAGAAAAATTATTATACTTAATAGGAACATTTTCTAAATTATCCTTGAGGTTTGCTATATCTTCAGTTATGTCATTGAGGTTCATTAAATATCACAAATGTTCTTATGTGTTAATGATGTTAATCCTCCGTCCAGTATTATTGTTTCTATTTGAATTTTACTATTCATTATTGTTTGAATTTTACTATTCATTTTTTATTAAATTTTTTCTATTCCTTGGATTTGATACCATTTTTTAAAAGATCGTTACAATATTTAAAATTTCTAATCTGATTTAAGATTTCTAATCTTGAGTTAAAATTGATCTATTTGATGGCTTTTGTATATTAGTTGATGATAATAAATTATTTAAAAAACTTATTATTTTCCTGTATAAATCTATTTTTTTTCTGTATTCACTACAGTTGCATAGTATGTTATGTTATTCATTATGTTGGTTACTTAATGCTAATCCTGATTCTATTAATTGTCTTTTAAAATTAAAAATTACTCTTTTATTTGTTAAATTTAATAATTCTAATTTATGTATTAATGATTCAATATTCATATTTTTAATTGTTTAAATCTTATTTTTCTGTTTAAGATATTATACCTTGTTATAAGCGAATATTTCAACAATCAAGATCCTTAATTAGCTTAAATTTATAATCATCATACCTGAATTTAATGGGTCCACCACGATCTTCCCTTCTGTTCGTCTTCTTTTGTTACACCTGTTATGCCTCAGCTTCGCTCTCACCTCAACACCCTTCTGGTAATGGTGAGCTTTCTGTATCCGTACATGAATGATGTCTAATAGTTGACTTACTGGAGAAGAGTAATAGAACTCCATTTTATTCAAAATATAATAATTATTACAACTTAAGGCTAACTAAAAACCTTGAAAGGGTTACTTAGCTGTTCATAGTTACTGGGTACAACATTATTGGTTGTGGGTTTTCTAGAGAGGTTTTTCTGGTAGAGTATTTCAGAGTAGAGAGCTCTGTATTTTTCTGTGTGTTTGTTATGATAATAAGAGTTCCTTTTATAGAATAAGGAATCTATGTTTACAAGACTAAAATTATTATTTTACCCTTGCTTTAATAATTCATCTGCTTTTCCTTTTTAAAGGATAGCCATTACTTTTTTCCTTGGCATATGATGCCGACTAAGATGTGGGGTCTACATCTTTATTTCTTTTGTAGTCTTCTGCCGACAACTACTTTTCCTATTCTTCTTTGTTGTTTTCTGCTGACGGTTCCTTTGATGATGACGCATCTTCATCTTCTCGATCTTTGATGCAGAGAATGCACAGAATGCATCTATGGTCTTTGGTGGCTTTTCTGGCATAAAAGCCAAATACCTTCCTGGTTTCTGGACCAATTTCTAGGTTGTTGCAATTAAAATTGGTTTCATATTTGATGATTTTTTCACCATCTTCTTCTGAAAGAGCCATGCTGCTGTGAGAAATGATAATAACTTTACTAGTTGAATAATTTACTTTAATCTCAATAGAATTTTCGATCTTTCTGAGTTCATAGTAAATTTGGCTTAGCATTTGTCCTCTTAATACACAGAGTTCTTCTGTGTTGAATTCCTTTTCTGGAAGTGCCCTTGGTTTGAGAACCTCTCCATTTGTATTGGAAATCCTTATTTTTATGAAGTGGTAGGGACTAATACTTCTTTCTTCATTCTAGTCCATTAATGAACTAAAAAATCTAAGATAAACAGGTTTATCACCTGCTTTAATTTTCCTTTGGAAATTCTTAATTGCTCTTTTAAAATTTTCTAGGAAATAATTCAATTCACTTAAATTAATTCCTGGATAAATATTTTCTATTAATCCTGCATGAAATGCTTTATATACAAAAATTGGATCAGCTCCTTCCAATATGTTGAATTTACTACCTGTAGGAAATTCATTGTCTGTAGTATAGAATTTCATATCTTTAATATGTTCTTGGGTAGATTTTCTGGCTAAATTATAGAGATTTAACCATTGTGGTTTGCTGAGGTTCCTGTATTGGTCTTTTTCATCTTCAATGACTGGTGTAGTTCTAGGAAATGTCTCCCTGAATAACACTGAATGTTTTGTTATTTTTGATGTCTCTGGTGGATATGTTTCTCTGAATAGCACTGTAGGCCTTGCTATTTTCCCAAGATTTGTCAATCTTCTTGGAATTGTTGGTTGCTTTTGTAGTACCTCAGAATAATTTCTTACAATCTCCTCTAGAGTTATTAGTTTTGGTGTTTTGTAGTTGGCATAACTACCTTCTGCTTCTATCCTGTTGGTGAAGGCTCCGTGAGTTACTCCACTGATTCCTAGAATAGATTTGCTGGCTTCTGCCAAGTTGTTATAAATTCCTAGTTTTGGGCCATTATAGACCACATAAACTTTTTTTTGTTCTTCTTTTTCTGCTTCATCTGCCCAATTGGGTTTAGAAGTTTTTTGTGAACTGTTAGGTTCTTCCTTTTTTAACAAAGATTCCTCATTTGAGATTCTGCTTTGTTTTGAACAATTAAGTTCTTCCTGTTTTATTCCTGTCTCCTTAAGAGATTTCACGAGATATAGCAACTCGAGTTGTTCCTGTAGGATTTTTATCTCCTTTTCTTTTATATTGATCTTTATATCAAGATGTTCCATTCCTGCAATCATAAAAATAGTTAGAGGCGCTAATTCTCTGGTAAGAGCATCAGCTAAACTGTTTTTATGTCCTGGAAGATGTTCAACATCAAAATTGTAATGGTTGAACCATTGTTGCCATCTGATTAGTCTTCCTTGTTTATAATCTCCTGCAATATGAGTTCTTAAGAAATAACCAAAATTCTTGTTATCTATCCTGACAGTGAATCTAGAACTTATAACATATATTACAAATTTCTTAATAGCTTTTTTAACAGCTAAGTATTCTTTTTCATTACTATGATAATTTAATTCTAGTCCTTGGAAAGACCCTGATGTGTATCTGCAAAGATATTCATCTTTGTCATCTACTCTTGCTTTGAGGATTGCTCCCCAATATTCTTGTGAAGCATCTTTTTCAATTATCATTGTATCATCTGGTCCTGGATGATCTAAAGTTGGTAATTTTTTTATTTTTGTTTTTACTCTATCCATGTATAGAGTATCTTCTTCTGTCCATTTCCAGACATGATATTTTTTCAATTTTGCTTGTAATGGTTTTCGCATTTATGCAAGTTTCTTGATATAGGCTTCTGCATATGTTAAGCATCCTAAAAAACTTTGTAATTGGTTTTTATCTTTTAATTCACTAGGAAAACTTTGAATATTATTTAATATATGAGGTTGTAGATTATGTTTTCCATCCTCAATTTCCAATCCTAAGTATTTGATTTTTTGCTGAGCAAGTACTGCTTTCTTTTCAGAGAGTACAATGCCTTCTTTTCTACATTCTTGTAATATATTGATAATATCCAAGTAATGTTTATTTAATTTATTATTGAAAACCAAAATATCATCTATGTAAACACAACAAATATCTTGTAATTATTTTCAAATGTTATCCATATATCTTTGAAAAATACCTGGAGCTTGTTTTAATCCAAATGGTACAACCGTCCATTGGAATTGTCCTTGGGGGCAACTGAATGTCGTTAATTTTTGGGATTCTTCGTCCAATCTTATTTGCCAAAATCCACTTTTGCAATCAAAACTAGAGAAATATTTTTTTCCTTTTATTAATGATAATAGTTCTTCTTTTTTTGGAATAAAATATTCATCATCAATGGTTTCTTTATTTAATGCTTTGAAGTTTATTACTATACTCTTTTTTTTCCTCTTCTTTTCTCAGCTTCTTTTTCAACTAAAAATGCTGGACTAGAGTGAGGTGAATTACTTGGTATTATGACTTTTAATTCCAAAAGTTCTTCAATTTGCTTTCCAAATTCAATTCTATCTTCTGGAGTATAAATCATTGGTTTTACTCGTATGACCTTGTTAGGATCTTTTAATTCTATTTTGACTTTTGTCTTAGTTTTATTTATTTTTGGATCCAAAGGATTTTCTGAGCTGACTGTTTTTAATAGTCTTTTGATGCCTGTTAGGGCTTTATCTTCCTCTATTTCATTAAGAAAAGAGTTTTGTTTTTCTTCTATATCTAATGAAATATTTTCTAAACAGGGTTTCTATTTTTGTTGGTCTTCTATCTCACCACGTTTTCGCTTTTTATGTTGTTGCAAAAAAGTTGGGTTGGAGATAGTTAGAGCTTTCCTTACTTTAGAGACATATATTGTGTCTCCATCCAAAGTTGTAAGACTTATTTTGTCAGAATGTTGTGTGAAAGGTTGGTATAAATTTAAGAAGTTATTTCCTATTAACAAGTCTACACCTGTTTCTTGTTGATATATTGTAGGAATATGAAAGTTTTATCCTCCTATTATTATATCAGTATCTTTTAATACTTGATTAAGTTTTATTATAGTATTATTAGCAATTCTTACAATCAAATCTTTTGGTGCTTGTTTCCAGTTATCTTCTGGAAATACATATTTACTAGCTACACACATACTAGCTCCTGTATCTATATATGCATGTAAGTGGTAAGTGTTATAACCTTTAAATTTTAGTCCTATTTTAATGTAAGTACTATTTGGATTTGTAATACTATACAAATCATTCATTTTCTGATGAAGAATATTCCTGATCCGAATGTTCATATTCTGAGTCAGTTATTTCTTCTTCAATTTCTTCTAATAGATAAATATTGTAAGTATCATCTATATCAGATTACTCAATTGGTTCTAATTCCATTTTGAAAGCTTCTTCTAAGATTTTCGCTTTCTCTGAAAATTCCTTTTTAAATTCTTTTTTATGTTGAAGTCTATTTGGACATTCATTTGCATAATGTCTTTCCTCATTACAGATCCAACATCTGCATTTCTTTTTTCCTGAAGGACAATAATTCCTTTTTTAGAAGGTTTATAAACCTTTCTTCTAAAATATATTTTCTTGTAGTTTTCTTTGTTGAATCTCTTTTTATATTTTTGGAAATTTTGTTTCCTAAATTTATATTTTTTAAATCTTTTATATTTTTTATATTTTTGTTTATAAGACTTTATATTGCATCCATATTTTCCTGGCATTCTAAAATCTCTTGTATCAAAACAAATTTTATCATTTCCTCTTATTTTTTGTATTCTTTTCTTTCTTGGCATTTTATAATGATCCAATCTCTAAGATTTCTTATTCTTCCTCCTAAAGTGTCTGGTATAGTTTCTCTATTCCTTTGTTCCCAATTTTCTGTTAAAGTTTTATATAATGTTCCTGGTAATTTTTGAAAAAAAAATTTCCTTATAGATTGTTTGAATAGAGGGTGGTAATTTATGGTAATACATTTCATATTCACAAATAAAAGAATCTATATAACACATGTTACAAATTTCCATATTTGTTAGATGCCATTTAGCTTCATTGATTTCATTTTCACTGGACTCAGTGATAGTCCTTCCTTTATCTTCTCCGATAAATTCTTTGTATATTTTATTTATTACTGTATCTAAGTATTCTCTTCCTGTGGAAGCATTTCCTTGCATTAATAAATGTTGTTGATCTATTAAGTTTGAAAACCAAACTTTTACATTTCCTGTCATTTTATGTGCTATAAGCACTCTACAAGTTGAAGGATTTGTTTGAGTAGTTGGAGAAGTTTGTATGAGAACGCTCATTCCACTAGACCATTCATCTAAAGCTTTTTTCCTATCTCTTATACAATCTAAGTTTAAGAGTTCAGATTTATAATTATCATGAAGTTTAAACTCTGGTGGGATACTACTCCTAGTTCCCCAATGCAACCCTTCCTCCATTTTAGGTGGTTGTCTTCTTCTATATGTAGTATCAGGTTGTTCTGATCTTTGTCTATTTCTCTCTTCCCTATGTGGGTCAGATGTTTCTTCCTAGTAACGGACTGGTAATGAAATTGGTTTCATATGACCTTTTGGGGTCATATTTTCTGGTTATGAATCAGTTTCACTGATTATTGTCATATCATCTTCTTCTTTGTTGGTACAAAGTTTTCCAATATAATGTTCTTCTATTTCTTCATTGGTTAATGTTAATAATTTCACCAATGTTTCTATATCCCTATTTTCAGGGTTCATGAATTCTTTTTCTAATTTCTTTCTATATTCCATTAAATTGGAATTATTTCTTTATTCTTAGATTGTTCCTCATTTTTGCTTTTCTCATTTTTAGGAATCAAAGAATCTGATTTCCTTGGTGGTTCCTCTTTCAATCCTTCTAAAGGATCGTATTTATGATCTATTCTTAGATTGTATACATCTTTCCTTAATTCTGAAAATTCTTTATGCATGTTTTGTTGTACTTTATTACAACCATACTCTTTTATTTCTTTTAATAGTTCTCTTTGTATATCTATTATTTCTTTTAAATACTTTGTGTTTGATTCCTGGACTAGATCCATTTCCTCTGTTAATAATTGTATAGTTTCAAATAATATTGCTTGATTTTTTGCCACTCCTACTAGGCTTCCATTTATTTCTAAATGTATATTTTTTATTTTTTCTTTAAACATGATTTTTCCCTAATATGCAATCATGAACTAATGCCTTCATTATTTTAACTTCATTTTCTAGTTTTTTAACTTCTTGATTAGAAGTTTCTCCTTCTTGATCTATAAAAGTAAATCTAGGTATGCTATTAGTTTTATTACTTTTTCCCGTTATTAAGGGTTTTTCTTTAATATCTAATTATCATTCTTTCATTAAATCTCCTCTTTCGAATTCATAAGCTAGGCTTAATACTTGGTTTAAATTTTTATCTTGTATATTTATAGCAAATCTAGGATATGCTGTAAACTTTAGTTTTTGGTATCATAAATTTCCATAGATCATTCCTAATAAAACATCTTGTCTATTTATTGTTCTGTTGTCTAACAATGCTATTTTTATTGGTGTATCTATTCCTTCTCTAAAATGAGCTTTTATTAGTATTTGAATTCCTCCTAAATGTATGTATCCAATTTTTCCTTTATCCTTACTAGGAATTTTTGATAATTTATTTTGCTATAGTTTCTTTATCAATTAATGATATGTTATATCTTCCTTTTGCATCTGTAATTTTAATACTCATCTCTTTATTACTTATACCATAATAAATTATATTTTTCTTAGGAAATATTTTTCTTAATAAAAATGATGGGTCTTTAAATCCATCTCCTTCTTTAAGATTTAATTTTGCTTTTTGAATTTCTTCAAATTTCTTTTTACTTATTACCATTTCTTGTAAAAAAACATCCTTAGATGTCTTATATTTCTATATCCAATATTTCTTGGTTTATTTCCTCTTCCATTTTTTTTATAAAAACCTTAGGAGTATTCTTGATAAGTGTTAAATTTAACTTCTGTTATATTTTTAAGTGTATTTTTGAATTTTCTAAACCTGGAGGGTATTTCTGAAGATTTCTTAAACCTTATAAGTATTTTTGATTTTTTTCCATACTTAATAATATATTTAGTGTTGTTTTTTTAAATAATATTACAAAACTCATATAACAAAATTAAACCATTAACCATTTAATTTAAATATATATATATAGACACATATATGATGCCTTTAATATTATTATGCCAAATGAACTTGAGAAATAAAATTATTTATTTTAAAAATATTGATATCATTTCATTTTTTATACACTTTTACCTATAATTTTTATGACATGTCATATAATATAATTGTTTTAAATTTTTTAAAAATGATTCAATTTTTTAAATAAAATTAATACATAATAATATCTAAATGATATGAATATATATATAAATTTAAGTTAAGTCAAAATTAATCTTATTTATTATTTTATTAAAAAAAGTAATCAAAATTAATAAAAAAATATAATATCATTTAATTTATATATGTTTTTATCTATAATATTTATATCATGTCATGTGTATTGTTTTAAAAAATTTATAAATGAATTAATATACGATAAATTTAAAATAATATAAATTTAAATTTAAATAATACCAATATTTATCTTATTTATTATTTTATTTAAAAAATAATCAAAAATAATAAAAGGAATAAGCTAGTACACGACTAATCAATAACATATCGTGAATTTGTCGTCAGCCAAGTCGTCAAGCTCTTAATCTGTTTTCGAAAAGAATCACATAATTGGTACTTTCTCTTTCCGAAAAGTAAGGGTATTTATGTCAATGAAATAAACCCACATCACACTCTCTCCTCGCTTTCACATTACAGAACAAGTAGAACTAGAAACATCGGACCGAGTCAACTGTGCATCCGTTCCAAAACTCATTTCATCCCTCAATCAGGCCATTCCACCTGTTAAGTATCTTAACGATGTCTCACGTGGCAGTACAATTATAATTTTAGTTATTATTATAATAATTATGTATAATTTTTTATTATATTTTTATAATTAATTATACAATGTATAAAATATCATTATTAAAAATCAAAAAGAATGATAAAACATCACTTGTTTGGATAATTATCTCAACTAAGGTGAGATTTTGTGATTAATGAATCTCTGATATCATTTTCTTATCTCAATTTGAGATATAAAATATTTTCTAAAAAATTATTATAACAATAATAACTATTTTTCTCCATAAATATGAATATTATAATTATTCACGTTTACTACTTTTTAGAAAAGAAATAACAGTTATTATAAATCAACGGTCCGGATTCAAAATGTCCGAAACTCCTCCCGATCACCAAAAGTGATCTCCCTCCCTCTGTGTACTATTATCATAGTGCGTGTCTAAGCAGTGTGTGGTGATCGTAAATAACAAAAAATGAAATAAGGAAAACAAAATTAAATTTCTAATTAAAGTAAAAAAAAAAAGTAATTTAAGAATAAAAAAATCTTCTATTAAATTTTTAATAAATTATAAATAATATAATATAATATTAATAATAAATTAAATTAAAGTTACATAATTATAACTAATAAAAATAAAAATGTTTAAGCATAGACCATTTCTCAATACATAATTCTCAAATAACCATAAAACGCGGTCCTTTATTTTCTCAATCAATATAAATCTGTGCAATACGTCTTAGGGTTTCCGACATTCCTCTCTATTTCTTCTTCTTTGTTCCTCTCTGAAACGAACACAAAGGTCATTGCTTTGTTTCACTGAATTCGAATTCGTATTTCGATTCCGATTGTCATTAACGTTGCGATAATATTTCCAATTTCTATGTGATAATGCCCGCTACGGACTATCAAGGTTCGTCAGCAGGATTTCCGATTTTGGGTCGTTCGATTTTCAGCTTCGGACATCATCAACTCCATTCAATGGAAACTACAACCACTGCACATTCAATGAACTTAGAGGCTGAGCTGGATTTATTTCAACTGAATGTTGCTGACCGGTTGGTAGACTTAACCGGGTCGGGTTCCGATATTGAGGTATTATCGGTCTCGTGGATTCGGAAACTTCTGGATGTTTTTCTCTGCTGTCAAGAGGAATTCAGATCGATTATGTTTAATCACAAAGCTTTGGTGTGTAAACCTCCGGTGGAACGAATGGTGTCGGAGTATTTTGAACGGAGCGTGAAGGCACTAGACGTTTGTAACGCGATTAGAGATGGGATTGAACAGATCAGACAATGGCAGAAGTTGGTGGAGATTGTTGTTCTTGCTTTGAATAACAATCAACGCGCTCTTGGTGAAGGTCAATTCCGGCGCGCTAAGAAGGCTTTGATTGATTTGGCGATTTCAATGCTTGATGATAAGGACTCAAACAATCACGCTGGGTTGGCGAATCGGAATCGATCTTTTAGTCGAAACAATTATCGGGGTTCTTATAATCTTCACAACCGGCAATTGGGTGGGCACTTTCGATCTCTCTCTTGGAGTGTTTCGAGGTCTTGGTCCGCCATGAGACAGCTACAGGGGATTGCGGCTAACATTGGGGCTCCGAAAGCCAGCGAAATCGCTATGACGAATGGATTTGCGGTGGCCATTTACACAATCAATTCGGTTTTGTTGTTTGTAATGTGGGCTTTGGTGGCGGCGATTCCTTGCCAAGACCGTGGGCTTGCTATCCATATCTCGATTCCTAGGAGCTTTTCTTGGGCAGGACCATTAATGTTGCTTCACGAGAAGATAATGGAGGAGTCTAAGAGAAGGGATAGGAAGAATGCTTGTGGGTTGTTGAGGGAGATTCATCAGATTGAGAAATTCTCGAGGCTTATGAGTGAATTGACTGATTCGATTTCGTTTCCATTGACGGAGGAAAAGGAAAGCGAGGTAAGGCAAAGAGTGAAGGATCTTTCGGCCGTTAGTGATGGTATAAAAAATGGGCTGGATCCTTTGGAACGACAAGTTAGGGAGGTGTTTCATAGAATTGTGAGGAGCCGAACAGAAGGGCTCGATTCTTTTGGAAGGATGAATCATTATGAGTAATTGTGTATTGGGTTTTACTTAAAACCAATGTAGTTTGCTGATATGGTTTAATTTCGACAATGTGCAAAGAACAAGAAGAAGAAGAAGATGATGATGACTGAAGTCCTGTTAGCTACAAATAAAGGAAATGGGTAAGGATGAAGAAAAGCTTTTTCTTTGTATTTAAATTAAGCATATATTTTGTAAAGAAATTAGGATGTGCTATGGACCTTCTCGGGTTCTTGCTGCTGATGTTTAATTTTTCTTTTTCTTTTTGGTATGTCGTTGTATAATCGAATTGCCGAGCATCTTGTGCTTCTTCATGGTAAATCTGATTCTAATGTTAACGATAATATAGTTTCCTTGCTCTTTATGGCGTATGCGGTTTCAAATGAGCATTCAAATTGATATTGTGTCATCTAGACTATGTTTCTTCTTTCGTTTCTTAATGTCTTTGGAGAAGGTAGTTGCTGTGCGATCGGTTGATGTCTAGACTTTCGTTTCTTTTGCTATTTTAGTTCATATCTACACTGCGAAAGAGATTAGAACTGCTTTATGTTGTAACTTTTTATTGATCTGGTTCTTATCCGTTTACAATAAGTAAATAATTATTTTCTTTTAGGAATAACATAAAGTGGAAAACTTTATGACCTGATATTACCAGGACTCCAGGAGTTGCTAGTTTTAGAATATTACTGAAGTCTAGGTGGGGGAGCTTAGAAGTCGTCCAAAGTTTAGAACTTTAAATCTCTAAACATGTGTTTGATTAAATTATCCAAAAATCATTTGCCTTGAGTAGAAGTGGACAGCTCTGTTTTTTCTTTTTCTTTAAATAATCCTTTCGTCCTATCTCAGATAGATGCTGGTGCTTGGAAAGGTAATTGAAAATATCTGCTTAGTCCTTAAGATTTTTTATTCGGATCGCCATTAAAATACTATCAAGTTGGAATTAAGTGCGTGGTGTGTTGTTAACTTGTTATTGACAGATGGCGGGTCAGGTGACTAAGTCTCATTTTTGTGAGATTTTTTTCCATTGACTGTGATTGGTTTCTTGTAGAGTTCTCTTGATGGCTTGACTTGATATTTGGCTTTTGGCATTTCTACAATTTCTATTGCAGCGTAATATTTATGACAGTGGATACTAATTTTAATATTCTCTTAATAATTATTGGTGTATAAGTCGGTACAAGTTTTCTTACTATTTAATCACATTTTTTATTTTTTAATATTTATTTAAAAATATATTTAATTTTTAAAAAATAAATATTAAAATATTATTTATTTTATTAAATTATTTAAAATGTTAAAAATTTATTTTATTTTCTAATTATTTAACGCCTATAGATGAGGTAGGCGAGGGTAGCTTGCTATCTTTATAAATAAAATAAAAATATATAAATATGAGAAAAATATAATTTAATTTAATTATTTTAAGTATTGTTTATTATATTATTAAATATGTATTTTTTAATGTAATTATATGTATATAAAAATATAATATTAATATATATTTAATTTTAATTTTGATATTATAATTATTATTTTTACCTACCTGACTTTGGAACAAAAGCTATAATTATAATTTATGATATCCGATTATTTAGAGAAATAAAATTTAATTTAATTATTTTAAATATATTTATTATATTATTAAAAGTATATTTTTATGTAATTATATGTATATAATAAAATAATATTAATATATATTTTAGTTTTATTAATTATAATTGTGATATTATAATCATTATTTTTACCTCTCCTTATTTTCCAATAAAAACTATAATCATAATTTTAATTATCCCCAGTCTATGATCTCTATTATTTGGAGTTTAACTTTGACCATATCAGATATGAATTCTTGTGAGGTACATGCACTCTAACTTATTAAGATGAACTTGCGTTTTCAATAATGATTAGACTTTTAATTAGTTAGAGCTCAAATTTGTTGACTTTGACAAATTTTATTGACTGCTCTTTTTTCTTTATTATAAAATGGAAAAAAAAAGGATGGAACAGGTAAGACCTTCATGATACTCTGACTGTCTGCGGTAGACTTGACAAATATAAGTTCCATACCTTTCTCCCTGTTTTTCAAGTGACTGACAAAATCAATAATAAATGCATGACCTATTGAGTTATGGAGGTACACTAAGGTCATTGACTTTGAAACATTGCAGAATAAAATCATTATTTTCCTAGAAGAACCCATTAGATATGAACCATTAAGGTATGTATAGATAATTCAGATAAAGTATTGCACATGTGGATCATATTATCATTTGACCCTTTCTTTTTACTCTTTGCTCTAACTTGAAGATGTATAGGTAAATTTACATAACCTGCAAGTGACAAGCACTAGAATGAGCATTGAAATTTTTTTCTAAATGCAATTTCTTTTGCAATTGGTACTAATGACCTCTCTGTTTTCTACAAACTAGTGTTTCATTGTTTCATATGCAAATGCAACCAAGATGCTACTCATTCTATGTTACTGAATTGAAGAGAGATGTAGTCCAGACTCCATAGCAAGTCATTATGTTTCGCCCATACTTTGTTATTATGTTTATTGGCTTTTTGTTTAGAGGAAACATTTTGGAAAATCCATTACTACCTTATCTTCAATTGGACAAATAATATAGTTGGTAGCATTAAAACCTCACTTGCATTGCATACCTACTCTGGTAATTGGGGACCTCTAAGAGCAGTTGCCTCCTCATAAACTGTTTGTGAGATGTTACTTATCATAGCTTTAAATGACAAAAGCAGTTTTTTGTGTGAGTTAATTAAGTGCATAATGTATTGAGAATTTTCGTAAGAAAGCATGTAAATTAGTTATCTCTGTCAGATTTAGGACGAGGAATATCATATATACAATAAAAAAATAATATCACTTATTGTTTTAGTTATTATTTTTTTTAATTGAAAAAAGATAAAATGAGGTTATTATATGTATCTAATTTTAGTAAAATATGTTAAAAGTTTAAAATTTAAAATCTAAGTAGAATACAATTCTATTTTATGTATGTAATTTGATTAGTTTTATAAATATTATACTTAAAATTTTATTTATCGAGAATTGAAATAGGATACGCTACTCCTCATCCCAGCATACATCCGCCTCTGTCTCCTTCTAGTCATTAAAAATAAGCAAGTTGACCTACTCTTATGAAACATCTTGCAGAACGTGAGATTTAGTTAAGGAGCTATTTATGTAGTAGTAGTTTTATTTGTGTATAATAGCACTTATTTAGTTAATGAGCTAATATGTTGAATTAGTTTTATTTGCTATCGTGGGATTTCAAATATTTAATACGACCTGCCAAGCTATAGTTTTGAGAAGAAGAATGTAAATGGTTATTGATAACGATAAAGGAAAAAAAGAGAGTAGAAGCATAAGAAGTTAGAGGTTTACAAATGTGATTCTATCTTTTTTTAGTTCTTATCTTGTTCATTAAAAGCATTATGAAAGTGACAATAATCACTGAACCTACAATTACTAAATGCTTTTTTGAATCAGATTTATCTTCATTTTGTTCTTTGCTTACATTTTTCTGTTTTTCTACTTCAGCATGCTCTGGAACACTGGTTTTCTTTTCTTCAATATGTTCTGCTTCTTCTTGAATTTCTTTCTCTGCTGGATGTGAAGTTTCTGCTCTCTCAGGTACACGATCGCCCTGTAATCGTTTGGGGGCTTCTATATCTTTCGTATCTTTTCGGTACCCACCTTCTACTTGATGAATTTCCTCTGTGGTCTGCCTTTCTTGAGCTTCATCTTGTTGTTTAGAAGGCACATTTTGGACATCTTTTTCGATCTTCTGCTTTTCCAATTCAGGAAACTTCTTCCTCTGTGTTTCTATTGTTGGTTGTGGCTCAACTTTTTCAATTTCTTTTGTAAATGCTTCTTGAAATGTTACTGTTTTGGCTGGAGGTTCTACCTTTTGAGGAGTGGCTTTCTTAGCTAGATGCTCTTTTAGTGACACATCTGCAACCTCATGAATTTCTTCCGTTTTCGTAATCTCAGGTACTTTAGATTTTACTTTTTGGTGAGTACCCTCAGCCTTTTGAGGAATGGTTTGCACTTTTCCACCATGATCGTCATCACTCTCTTTCCTTTCAATTTCTTGCATGCTTTGAATTTTGTTTTCTCTGATATCTTTTCGAATACTTTCTCCTTCCTTCACATCTTGTCCAGTAACTTCTTCTTCTGTCTTTGCCCTTTGCATTTCTGATCCCTCCTCAACTGTTTGAGGAACCTGATTACTTGAAGTTCCTGCAATCTCAGGTTGCCCTTTATCCATCTCTGTTTCCTTTACTTCCTCAACCCGAACTCCTCGGATTCCTTTCACTAATTTCGGCATGTAGATTTTCAAATTTGACTCTTGATCATTAAACTTGGCCTTAATTTTATCCAAAACAACTCCGTCCGGAATTTGGAATACCTTAATGAAACCCCTTAACTCTACCTCTTTCTTTTGCATCATCCATCCTCCTGACATCACCATTTCCTGGACTGCCCTCTCTCCATTAATGGTGATCTTTGTCCCATCTTCATTTATCTTTATCCCAATTTGCTCTTTTCCAAATCCTGCATTTTTTATTTATTTGTTTAAAACTATTTGTTAGCATGTCAATTACATTTACACAATTACAGATTAGATTAAGAATTACTATATCAAAAACAAAGAAAAGAAAACCTTTGAGATGGGCAATGAGGATGAACATAGTGTCAGTTTCTTTAGACACGAATATAGGGGCTGATGGGTCTTTTGTAATCCTAATGTTAGAATAGGAAGTGATATCATCTTTGGTATGGGTGATTTTGAGCCCTAATTCTAACTCCATTGCTGACTAAGGCAACTCTCTGTGAGGCATTATAAAGATTGAGTCACAATAACAATTGTGTTTTGAGAGAAACGCACATATTCATTGCTTGCTAAATGGTATTTGTGGTATGAAATTCGGTTGCTACTTCCTATTCATATATCTTTTGCCTTGGCGGGAAGCTAAAGCCTCTTTCAGATACCAAAACGTATCCCAAAATCCTCATGAAGTACCAACTATGTCTTGCCACGTGGCATAACAGAAATGCCTATGGAGCCACATAAAAGTCTGTTTAATTTAGCCTTTAGATTTGTTTATTTGAAATCAGATGGTTAATGTGATGAATAGGGTATGCAAAAGTTAATAGAACAACCTTATCCCAACTAAAGTAATCTAACATTTGCCATTTTGTGCTTTTATTAGTTTGGTTGGGATTTTTACTTTTATAAAATGGATTTATATTAGGTTGTTTTATTTTTATTTTTTAAAATTTTATAAGAATCTAACGGATCCATAAATATTTATTTTTATTTTTTATTTTATTTTTATATTCATGCTTTTCTTGTAATTATTTTTTTAATTTCACTTCAATTTTTTTTACTTATTTTTATTACAAAATTTATGTTTTACTTTGTTATTTATTATTATATTTCTAATTCTATCTAAGAGACTATCTCTTTCTATTTTTAATATAGTTTTGATATTTAAGTGAAATTCATGCATGAAATAATATTTTAGATCAAATATTCTCTTCTTTCTTTTACTTCTTATCCATATGAGACACTAATATTTATTTATTATGGTTATAATTAAGATATTAATTTGTATTGTATGAATAATATTATGAATAACTTGTATATGAGAATTAGTAAAAAAAATTATTCTTTATTACCTATTTATCTTATTTTTAAATCTTTCTTACACTTTATTACTAATGTGAATAATAAATCATTAGTATTGTTTGTCAATCTTTTTTATTCTCTAAAATATTTATTATTATATTTTAATTTTGAAACTTCAAACTTTAATTATTTGAATTTAAAGTATTAAGTAAATAATTAAAATCTAAAATCTTTAAATTTATATATTATAATTAAATTAATAGTGAAACATTAGAAATTATGATACAAGAATTAAAAAAATAATAATAAATAAAACCTATTAACAAAAAAGTAAAAAAAAAGTTTTAGTAAAACTACTTGACTCAATTTATAAAAAAAAGTTTGATTGATTTTTTAAATTTATTAGTTTGGATTAGTTTTTATTTGTATTTACAATTTTATTTTCTAGCTAGAGATCAACTAAGAAAATGAGATGTTGTATTAGTCCCATAGATTTTAAAATTATTTAATTGTTTGTGGGATGCTTTGTAAAAAAATGATCGAGAATAAATAATATGATTTTAATATATCTTTTAAGAAATTATCAGTTTTTATTACAAGTGATTAAAATAAGATTTAAAGATTAGACATAGATAAAAATAAAAAGTGAAATTTATATAAATTTATTTAAAAAAATCAACAATAATATACTAATAAAAAATTAATTAAATATATATTTTTTTAAATTAATAAAATAGTTATAATTAGTACATAAAAAAATTGTGAAATTTATTATTAATTCACTTTATTACTGGAAAACATTTCAATTTTAATTACCATTTAATTACTTAATATGAAAAAATATTTTAATAAAAATATTATAAAATAATATTATTTTTATTTAATCGATCAATTTTCACAAAATTATATGATGAAAAAATATTTGTTACAATACATGAGATTAAACGATTAGAATAATTACTTTTGTAACCCTTATTTTTTGTCACTTTTCTTAAAAAATTATTACACCCTAGAGCTTCTCACACTATTGAATATGGGCCATCACACTCTTACCAGTTTCGCCGGTAAATAGAGGAATCCAATACATCATTTAAAATAAAAGATTGTTTTTTTATTGGTTAAATACAAAGGAATGTGAATGTATAAATTCTTTATTATTTTAAAAATAATATTTATTTTTTATGATATTTATTTTTTATTATTATGAAAAAATAATGTATAAGGATAAATAATCATTATTTATTTATTATTATTACTTAATTTTTTTTATTCTTTCAATTATAGTTCATTTAATTTAAAATAATCTCTATTTAATACAGTTTAAAAAAATTAAATAATTACTTTGTCTACATTTTTTTTAATAACACATTATAGAAAATAAATATAAGATATATTAACTGTTATTTCTACTATATTTTTTTTTCTTTTTGGTGAGATTTTAATTCTATTAACAGATAGAGTGCAAACGCAATTTAATTAGAAACAACACGAGTTATGATTATATCAACATTCGGACAGATGTTATTCGGACAGATGTTAATTTAAGTATTTGGAAGCTCTATCCCGTTCAGACTTGGATGCAATCTGAGTAATATCCAGTGATATTCTCAAAAAAGATAAAGAGTGCTTATGCCTCTCTATGACATTTCACCATCTCTTTTTTTTTTTTGTTGACTAAAAAACAAAGATTTTAATTCTATAGGACCCAAGTTGGCTCACAGCTCACTATATCACACGTTGAGTGATGGCTTTGGCCCAATGAACTACATATTCTGTCTCATGCCTTCACAGACAAAGCATGCACACAATTAATTGTAGGGTAAAGGATCAAATTGTCATATTTTGGTTTTAAATATCTTTTACCAGTATGTTTCACTCACTCACTCACCAATAAAGTACTAATCTTGGGACTTCAATTTTGTTTTTTTTTATGGGTCCAAGAGACTTCAAACATTAATCGACCAAAGAAAAGATAAAAAACAGCGAAGACAAAGCAGAAATATAAAATGAAGAGTAGTATTGAAATATTGATTACAAGGCAAAAATTAAATGAGTAAAAGTGCCAATGATCCTAAAGTAAAGGTCTAAGAGCATCACAAACAGTAGATGGTATAATCATCACTGTTTCAATCACACTACCTCTAAATATTACCCTACCATACCATGTCAATGATTTTCTTACATAAGTCTCTCTCTCTCTCTCTCTCTCTCTCTCTCTCTCTCTCTCTCTCTCTCTCTCCTTTTTACAGCATAAAAAGAACCACATAAAACAAAACCATTTGAACAGAAAATAATCCCACCAAAACCTGCAATACCACCAAAGTAGGACACCAATCAATAATACATCAAAGCTCCTCACCAGTCACAGCTTCATAAAATATGTTAAACCTAATAACTTAATTCTAATTAATACGTTAGAATTTAGTATAATTTTTAAATTTAGAATAAATATTAAATTTAAAAATATAATATATGTAGTATTTAATAATAATAAAACTTACCGGACAAAATTAAGGACAAATGGTGTAATTATCATATATCCTATAAAAAATAACAAAACATCAAACTAATTATAGCAACATGCTACAAGTCAAATTTCACGTCTAACTATAATATCCAATAGTACTCAACTACAACTTTGAAATATGACAAAAATGTGTGATGATTTAGACTTTTCTAAAAAAATTCTTTCAGAAACAAGGACAAAATTTCTACATGAGATTTTTTATTTATACTTATTTGTATATTTTTTTAAATAATACATATAAATTTTATTTTTTTATGCAATAATTTTCTTTAAAAAATTGTAAAACTATATCACTTCAAAAAATGATAAAAATAAAAATATAATTTGAGACTGATACTATTTCACATTCAACGATTTCGATCGGCAAAGAACAATCGCAAGGTAATAGGAATTTGCATATATTTTTTAAGAAAGTCATATATATCATTCACGTGTCTGAACACTTTTGAAAAACATACAACTAATTTATTTTTGTAGGCAATTTTGACACGTAATATACATTAATTGGAGTATATACAGAAGTACGTACAGCAAATTTGTAAAGGATTTGATACATGTTCTAACTTCTATCTATAGATAAAAGTGAAATAAAATGAGTTCAAAAAAAGGAATAAGATAATATTGATACCTGTTTTTGATGGTCAGAGGTAGGCAAAGGGCGGAAGGTAGCAGAGTCCACTTCACCAGTAGGCAGAGGTACCGCAGGATTACTATTAATAAATGGTACACCACCACCTTTATCTGGTACTAAAGATGGCTGGGGACTAGGTGAAGCAACTTCTCGTGGTTGTGTTGGCCATGGATAAACAGGAAAAGATGGAACTCCTCCAGCTGAAATTGGAGCTGGAGATGAAGCCATTGGAGGGTTTTGTGGAGAAAGATGTGAGCTTTCTGGTGATTGTTCTTTAGAAACCTTTATTGCAAGCTTTTGAGAGCCTTGGCACGTCTTAAGAGACCCATTGTTGAAAATGAAGTAGAAAAATCCAAGGCGTGATGGGTACCACTATTCAAAGTAAGAAAAAAATCTCCTTAGAAAATTTGAAATTTTATTAATTTTGTGCTTTTTCTGAAAAAAAACCCCAAGTTGGGAAACAACAGATTTAAGTCAATTTTAAATCCCAAAATCGAATCTTAAACCAGAAAGCAGAAGAAAGGTGTGCTTTTGTGTGAATGAGTGAAAGAAAACGAGAGAAACAGAGTGAGAGAGAGAAAGTACCGTATATGTAGAGTTCTGTTTGCTGAGGAGTGTGGCTTGAGTGAAATTACAAAGAGTGAAGGCTCTTTTGTTCTGAAATATGTAGAGGTTGTAATGAAGATTGTGCTTAAAAACTGAGATAAAGAGCCATTGTTAGTTGGCACTGGCAGAGATAAGCTATTAACATAAAACAGAGCAATTTTGTATGTTTGGTTGCTAGTACTTACTAACAGTGTCTCCTACATGAACAGTTGGATCTTTCCACTCCGAAACTCCATCTACAAGTATTGTTGAGGAATGAGAAGGTTGAAGAAGTAAAGAAAGAAGACTGAAGAAGATGAACATTGGGAACTTCATGAACAGCTTCTTTTGTATTTTGTGAATGCTAGAAAATTAACAAAATGGGTTTTTGTTAAAGGGCTTTCTTCCTTAGCTCTTATACTCGCCTCCCTGACCTAACTCTGGGTCTTGTGGTAAGAGAAAAAGCAGTTTTTGTAAATGGGTATTGTTAAAGTTGTGCTTTTTATTTTTTGATGAATTATAATAAATAATTATATTGTAACCTTTCTTTAAATAATTTTAAAAATGTAAAAGATATTTATAATAAAAAATTATATATTATTGATTGAACAGTTTTTTTTTTTATGAATGAATTGATTGAACAGGTTTTACTAATAATATTAGATTGTTTTTATATTTAAAAATATAAATCATTAGTGTTACGATGTTAGGTAAATTTAATTCTCCAAGTATTAGTATTATTATATTATGATAATTGTTTTAAAATTTTATTTACTCTTTGAAAAATGTGAAAAAGATAAAAAGATAGCATAGATACGGTTAAAATTGTCAGAAAGTGTTTGGCTTTCGTAGGAAGAAGTTTGAATGGATGACAGGCTTTGGATATTGGAGATTGTGTGTTTTCTTTATTTTACAACTGTAAAATTTGAATCATTTTGTTTCGTAAAAACAAGCCTTACGAAGATATTTAAGAAAGAATATATATATATATATATATATAGAAGAAGAAGAAAATGGATGGCTGATGATGAACATTATTATTAAATGATTACTTGTTATATTATCTTCTTATTTAATTAGTTTTTTTTTTTTGGGAGGGGAGGAATCTCAAATTGCTTACTTTTATGAAACTGTTTTCCAAATACCTAGCTTTTATGTAGTATATACTTAATATATTGCAAATTTGCAATGATGCTAATACTTTCATGTTAAATGATTTGGTGTTTGATGTTGTGTATATTATGGCATTTTCAATTCTTTTTTCCTAACATTATACTATTGGTATCATTTTTTTTTTCAAAAAATTATATTAATTTTGATCAAATAAAAGTTGTAGTTTTTTTTATATTTAAGATTAATTTCTGAACAAATGTACAAATATAACAACTTTATTTTTTGATAATGTATGAATAGAGGAACTTGTCTATTAAAATAACATTAACAAGAAACATAGATAACGAATGACCATAAATCAATAATATGATTATCATTAATATACAAATATACATTTTTTATAGTGTTCATAAAGCTTTTATATAACATTATACTATATGTAATTAGTTACATTATAAAGTATTAACCAATAATACTTTTCACCTATATTTATATTAGTAATTATAATAATATCTATTAATTTTAAGTAAATTTGAATAATAATAACTACCAGTGTATATGTAAAAAAAATATGGTCTAACTATGTTTATTATTTTAAATATTTATTTAAAAAATTATTTAATTTAAAAAATTAAAATATTAATATAATACTCAATCTATTGTAATTTTTAAAATATTAACATTAATTTTTACATTTAACATATATTTTTTAAATAAGATAAAAATATATATGTTCTTTATGAATAAAATTTAATTTAATTATTTAAAATGTTAGATATTTTAATATTAAAAATATTTTTTTACATAATTATATATAAAAAATATAACATTAATACATATTTAATTTTAATTCATCATAATTTATTTAAATTATTTAATTATCATTCAAATAATCCCAACTTAGGTGGTGTAATGTTACTCTTAGAGTCTATGTGGCACTCTTCAAATTTCAAAGGAGTTATTAAATCATAATAAATTTTGACACTGGCAAAAGCAGTAACAAGACAAGAACTAAAAGACGGAGATATAAGTACAGCAATGTAATATTACAATTTACAATGCAGCGGATAAAATCAAAAAAATAAAAATAAAAACCAATAAAACAAAAGGAAAGGAAAACAGTCAAACATCCTTTTCTTGAAGAAAGTACACAATACTGAAACCATCTATGCAAATGAATAAAGATTACTTATTTATGTTATAAATTTCACGTATAAATATAATTATTACCATAGATAATATTTAATTCAAATAATAAAATTTATTTTTTCGTTATATAATTAATTGATATATCATTTATATTAAATATAATTTATTTTTGCAAATAAATCCCACCATTTTCATGTGAACTTTGTTGTTAATTTGTTCTTTATGTGTATTCTCTTTAAAAGAAAAGTGAATTAATTAACTTATGCGTAAGTTTTGAGGTGGTCATGTTATGCATGTGACAATGGCAATTTAATACCACACATTTATATCGATATGACCGACCATCGGTGATTGTGTTCGTTAAAAACCATAATGCTTGTGGCAAATAGTTTACATGTAGTCAAATTAGTTTTACTTTATGTTTGTGATATTAGGTTGTGTTTTATTTTATTAGTTCTAATTTAATTTAATAAAATTTTATTAAATTAAAAATTATTTAAATTTATAAATAATTTTTATTGATTTATTTTTAATCGACGTGAGATAATAATACTTAATAATTACATTATATACGATGGACAAAATTTAACATAAACGTTACAATGACATTGTGGTAGAACTCAAAGTCTCGGTACATACATCAAGAATAAAATTTTGATACTATCTTAAATATTTAGACATAATTCAACCTAATAACATTTTATTAATTTCATAATTGTTTAGACTTATAAACAGTTTTGATATCTTGTTACTTAACATTTATTAAAAGTGTTTTAAAATATTTAATTTGTATAAAATAAGTTTAATTAGACTTAATTAAATGTCTAATAATATCTTTATAAATCTTTAAAAGTTGAGGTGGCACTTGATGTTCAAAAAACAAATGTCATATAATTAGTAACGTGTTGTACCGAGCCGTGACTAACTAATTATTTGATAGGTTATATGGTGTATCTAGTCTTAGTTTAGCAGCTTTAATGTATCGTATTGTGGTTAGTTCGTCGTGCTTGATGAAATCATCACAACACATGTCTCATTTTATCTATTTAATATATTTATTTAATTTAAATATAAATTAAATGTCATTCGGATAGACTCTCTACCTATCATTCATAACAATATTTCTTGTTCTTAATAAATATTAATATATTTATTTGTGGATAAAGATAAATATGATTACATTATTTTTAATAAAAATATACTTTAATTTATTAATTATTTGATAAAATAGTATAAATTTATTATTTTTTAACATGATCATCAAAATTCTTTGTAAGATTTGAATCAACTTTTTAGAATTAAAATTAACATTTTGAAAAATATTTATTTTTCTATCAAAAATAATATTAATAAATATTTAAATATTTAATTTTTATTCATAATTACGTAATAATTCATATTTTTAGTATCCATATATATCTTTTTAATATTTAGTTTTATTTAAAATCATAAACTATTCATTTTTTTAAAAAATAATTATTTAAATATTTTTTATCGATATTTTTTATTAAAAATAAATAAATATTTTTTAAAATATCAATTTTACTCTAGTGGCTTAAATCTTATATATAAATTTTTGTGAACATTTAAAATATATATATATATATATTACGATATTTTTTACGACTCCACTAAATAATAATTCACACACTAAAGTGTATTTTATTTAAAATAGCATACTTCTATTACTTTTATTATTATTATTATTTTTGAATTTTTTTTTAAAGAATTGGGTTTCGTGTGTTGATCTATTCAGCCCTTTACAGACCATGCAAATGTGGCATGCTATGATTTTTCGTGTCGTGGAAAGCCAAATTTTTAGTTAGTCTTTCGTGTCAATCTAATGAGCCAATGAAACAAATGATTAACAGGTCGTTCCTTCCATTTTACACAGGACCAACTCTAATTACATTTAACAAAACCTTCAAATTATGAAATTTATAGGCTCAAAACAACTCATAATATGCGACAGCAGTGGATTAGAGGTGTACACGGTATCCAAAACGACTCGAGAGTTATGACACTTAGAGTACTATCTTCATCCTATTAAATTTTTATAAATGAGCCATTATGCACAATAGGCCTACAAACGTCTTATATATAGATAATATGATAAGGACCTCCCTTAGTGCTTAAACAAAAATGGACTCGAGCTACCCATAAATCAAAATACCACCTGATTTATTAATGGTTTTATACTAAAAAAATATATACACTAAAAATAATTCACTATCAAAAATATTATCATTAACCAAATGAACTAAAAAAAAGTACATAAATACTTTACATTAATTTAACAATCAATAATTAACCAAAAATCTCCCATTTCCATGACATAAGTTATTGATTTTAACAATATAAAAGTTTATAGGATTAGTTACCCAAAAAAATATTAAATAAGAGAAAGCATCCAAAACCAATACCTAGTCCAATATATCATTTAAAAATATTTAATCACTAAAAACATCGACGTCATGTTATTATATAACATAACACTTTCTTCTAAGTAATATAAGTTTCAATATAAAAGTGTAGGTTAAAAATTATATTAATCAACGTACATATTTTCAAATATCCTTGCATTCACCCAAAACATATTTTTTGCATTTTTAAGACATTCATTGAGATTGGGTCAGCATGTTTTAATCTATAATGTCATAATATTATTAACAAATGTATGCACAATATATAGATTTCATGGTAATCAAACTAATGATTCATATGTCTAGATAACTATAACTTTAAACAAAATAACTAACACCAAAAATTACCTTAAAATGTTAGTTATGTTTTACATTCAAAATATAGCTCTCATAGATACAACAAACCATATATAAGACTCTAATAACTTAAAATAATTCTAACACTTCGTAATCATTATAAAGCAAAATTTTAATTATTGAATCAATAATATTAGCTTACTTCATAAAAATACTTGAATAGATATATTTTAGTAATTTTATAAATAAATATTGATCAAATAATTTCCAATGGTAAAATATAATATATCAATATGCTTCTTTTTAATAGAAATTGTCATAAACAATATATGCTTAAATACTACTAGTGACATTAAAAAATCCTTCAAATGCAAAATTATTATACAAGTTTTAGTGATTTTAGGAATAATAATAATGGCCAATCTTCAAAATAAAATTATGTTAAAACATCAAATCAAATATCTTATCCAATACCAAATATGCATCGAGTAATCAAATAATAAATTATAAGTGTAATCTACACTTATCACAACATAGTTCTTATTCTTCTTACTCTTTATTACTATCAACATCATATGTTATTACTCTTTATTACAAAATAGTTCTTACTCTTTATTACTATCAACTATTATTCACATGTGAATTTGCTCCCACTGATCCATATATATATATATATCTTCAATTCATATTTTCCTAAAACATGAGAAAGATAATCTAATCTATAAATCAACATGAGCTTTGATCAAGCAACCAACTTATACATCATTTTTAATAGCAATATACTGAAACCTCGTATTCTAAGAATGTGGTAATATTACTGAAATCAAATGATGTACAATATCTCATAATAAAATTTCAACAGTTAATAAAATGTAGGGTTAACAATCTTTATAAAACCTGATAAAATGTACCCTTTATTGATTCATAAGCATGAACTTATTATAACTGTTAGAAGTTGCTAAATCTTCGAATAGTTTTTTACTCATGGTTACTACTTCAATACCAAAAGTGGAGTAACATCATTGCAATTTAAAATAAAAATCATTCAATACCAAAATTCTCATTGCTTATATCATTTTCGATAAAAAAGAGCACAATATTTCATAATTCTTACTAAATAAACTAAGCATAATGTCTGGAAGTATAATATCAAAAATGCTATTAAAAATTTCTTTGAACGCCAATTTCATTAAAATATTTTGCCATTATGGCCTTAACAATATTTTTGAAAATAACGACATTCAAAAGATATTAAACTTCTTGCTTTATATGTAAGACAAAATATAAGCATTTTCACTCAAATAGATTGCAAATATAAAACTAAGTAATCTTAATTTTACTTGAATAAAAATGAGTAGATAATATCAAACATTTCTTTAATTATAGAAACACAAAAGTACTTAAAATAATTAATACGAAACTTTATAAAAAGTTTAGAAAAAAAATACAAGAATAATTAGTACCACCCAAAATGACACTCATAAAAATATATTTCTTCTTCGCTAAAATCTAAATCTAGACATCAAAAAACATACAAGCCCAAAAGAGAAGTCAACCTTACAAAAATTATTAACTTGAGCATAATATAATTAACCTTCCAGTATGACATAAAATATTATTATCATATTTTATTTTAATTTTAAGAATCAAATTATAAAATACTAATAATTATCTAATTGACCATAATATCGAATCTAAGAGTCAATAATATATATATAGCTTATCAAATATTTCAAAACATTTTTCCAAAACAAAAATCATGTCTAAGTATGATTTTATAGGTCGATCACAACTAATCAAATATATACATAAAATCATAGCACTCCACCTTTTATTGATTTCTGATATAATAATTTATATATTTTATTTCTAATTAAAAATAATATATAAAACGTTAGCAATAGCTAAAGTTAGTTGCATAATTTGGTAAAGAGAACTTGCAAAGTCATATTCTAGCAAATATATGAACACAATACTATTACTAACCATGAGCCTCGAATACCAAAGGATAAATTTACTACTAGTTCTAAATTCCGAAACCTCACCTTCCCTTGGCACAAATAGGGAAAAGGAGAGTTGCATTTAATACCTCACATCTCACAGATCCTCTGATTGATTTTGGTAAAGGATTCTACCTTCATAATTCAGGTTGTGCAATCCCTTATGTTTTCATTGTATCAAAAACCACTTGTTTGCTGACAATACGCACTTGCATATATCAATTTACAAGAACAGACGCACAAGACCAGAGTCAGCTACTCATGTCCAAGGATGGTGTTTGTTTTCCATTTAGTGATTCATGACCATTCTAATTTCTACCACTACAAAGAACGAACCCTTCCTAATGCAGGTTTTGGTCTTCGCTTCTCCTCAATAGGAATGATTTCTTCCATTAGCTGCAGAAGAAATAAAAATTTGTTAAGTTCTGCATCGATAATGGTTGGATGACAATTTTTAGAATGATAATTATGTTAACCATGAGCAGTACACATTTAGAAAAGAAAAGCTCAAAACATATTATAGAAGACATCAATTTCTGGAACTACACACTTTTGGTTTACTCTAATCTAGAAGAAGTTAGAAAACCTAAGACCATATGAAGTAGGAACGACCTTTTTTGTCTCCAAAAGAGAACTTATTGTCGTATTTGTACAATAAGATGAAAGAGAAATGTAACTACTTTTGTACCCAAACTACTTATATTATGAAAAATTGTAGAATCATCTACAAAATGAATCACTTATCCATTTTCAAAAACAATTGCCATATGTTCGAGATAAGTAGTTCGAGACATTTTTCATCCTTTTTCAAATTTCATTTTTTATCTAGAATATTTCCAACATACATCATTACCAGTTTTCTGTTTCTCATAATTTCACAAGTTAGTATATCTCAAGCACCTAAAACCTTAACTTTGCGATCTGTATATAACAAGGCGATTTTTCTGATTTATATTTTTATTCTATTGAAAACAATTATCCTGAATAAAATATTTCAAAATCAAAATTCAGAAATTTGACAAATTAAAATAGAATTACTACTACCAAAGCTGAAACAGATACCTGCTTATATCTTTCCTTAGATTTCTCTACCTGCAACAGAGAGCAGTTTGTTAGAAAATGAATGTACAAGAAGCTTATACTTCAAGTCAAACACAAGTATCACCAAGACAATATTTTGTAGTTTTCAAATAATAGATTAAGATAGACTTTGTAGTCAAGACATCTAATAAAAAATCACAAACAACGAGGGTGAGATACCCATATTACAGGTGATTCTGCTGCCATATTAAAGTTATTACATGTTGAAATTTGTACATTTGCCCAAAAAAAAAATTAAATAGCATGAACATAATTCACAACAAAAATTGCTAAAATCATGCATCATGTGGTGCTTTAATTTAAATCAGAGGGTGAGGGGAATCAACTATAAGTGTATATGCCGTGGAGCATTCTGTAAGAAACTTTATATGTAAACTGTAAAACAAGAAACGTTAACTACAATTATTTTAAGCCAAGACACATACGTGCATACATGTCATCAAGTCCAAAACTTTCCAAGTTACTATCTGCAACACTAGAGACTATGACAAAGCACAACACTCATATTTAAGTTGAAAAAATAAAAATCACGACTTGTATTGGAACAACATAACTGTAACTAACAGGTTTCCTCCAAAAAAGAAAATAAACAGCCTTAAGCTTAGGCAGCTATCTTGCAGCAATGTATTCATAAGCTGCCAGGGTGTCAATATAGTCTAGCAGTGTCAATATGCATTAATTAGATGATAGATCTGAGCATATGGAATATAGAGTTTGAAGAGCAAAACAATTATACAGAATACTAAAACTCGGCAATCATCTAGCAGAAAAATGTAGAGTATTAGAAGCATGAGTTGAACATATGAAGAATTCTGAGATTATAAATCGAGATAATAACAGCAGACCAAAATCTTCTACCATTCAAGCAAAATGTCCAGCATGTAAATTAAAAAAAATGAAAGAAATCAGCACCTCATAACTTTAACTGCATGTTGAGTTTCGGAAACTTAAAAAGAATGATAGGGAATTCGGATTTAAACTGTATCTAGGGAGAGAAAAAAATATAGACAAGGAAAAGTAACAAAAAAGATGCCAAAAGAAATCTGACGTCAGAATAAATAGATAAAAATTGAAGGATAGAAAGCAAAAAAGTATGTAAATCTTCTAACTTTAAAGAAACATCCATTAAAGTTCTCGCCCACAAATACAAGATGATATGCAGTTACCGAAATCACAATAACTTAAAAAACAAGAAACTCACATTCACGTCCATCAATACACTTCATGCAAAAAAATGTGGAATATCTAATCCTATCCGTGTAAATAAAGTGATATAATTCATATATTACCAAATCAGAATTAAGAAAACAGAGAACAAGCAACAAAAAAATAATTAATAATAAGAAGGAATTGGTTTTTATTTCATTAATAGTCTACAGAAATCACATTAAAACAAGAGTACCTTCTCTTGCATCAGCCTAGCGTTCTCCTCCTCAAGTCTAACAGCTAATGTTTCCAGCTCAACTTGGTATGCCTGGAATAAATAAACCCAAAAAAAGTAAGTCGGAACAAAATCTTATAAACACAATAAAACCAGCCTATTTCCATGAATTTTGATTCACCTGCTTCCTTTCCCTCGACCTAGCAGCAGACTCTCTGTTCTTGATCATCCGCCTCTGTTTTTGCTGAGCAGCCTTATCCAACGGCTCCAAAATGGCCCGACCTCTCTTTCCTCTCCCTCCAACTCGAATTCCACCTACTCCAGGTGTTTCACCTACAGAACCCATCAAATCAATTCCATTCCCAAACCCAATTATGGACCCCTCAACTTTATCCAAAGCCTGCAATGGACTCAGCGAAGTAGGATCAAAGCTAAAGAGACCACTGCTCAATCGCTCTGTCCGAGGCTGTGACTGGACAGCCTTAACATCATCATCATCCTCCCCAGCCTTAACCCCTACTCCAGGTGTTTCACCTTCTGAACCCATCAAATCAATCCCATTCCCAAACCCAATTATGGGCCCTTCAACCTTATCCAAAGCCTGCAATGGACTTGGCGAAATAGGATCGAAGCCAAAGAGACCACTGCTCAATCGTTCTGTCAGAGGCTGTGGCTGGACAGCCTTATCATCATCATCCTCCCCAGCCCTAACCAGAAAGTCCTCCAGAGTCATCATTTCATCAGGCACCTCTTCCTTGCACTCTGTTCTCTCACCGGCGACGATCTCCCTCCACACTTCATCAACCGTCTTCGGAGCATTAGTATAACTCGTGCCACTGGAATTAATCGCACCACCGGTGATTGGAACAAGTGCAGTATCAATTAAGGTAATCTGAGCATCAAGGAAGGTGGACTCAGTGGTGGGATTGGCCCCATAAACGTTTCGGAGTAAGCCATCGACAGTCATGGAGCTATTACTGTTGTGACTGCTAATGTTGTGGTTATGGGTTTGATCAGCAAGCGAAGATTTGGGTTTTGTAGAAGACGAAGAAGAAAAAGTTCGACACTGATATAGATCCGAATTTCTCGAATTGGACGAAGACGTCATCACCTTCGGCGACGCCATCGCCGAATCCTCAGGAATCAGGACTCTTCTTTATTGAATATTATCTTTCTCTCTCTCAGTCACTTCCTCCCTCTAACACACTCTGACTCCTTCTAGTACAACTTTCTCTCCTAGAAACCTCGATTCAAAAACCACTTTTTCACTTCTCTTTCTCTAATTTTTGGGTTTTGAACTGTTTTTTTTTTTAGAATTGTGTCAGAGACCTTCCGGGGGGGAAGAATCCAAAAATAGAGAAATAAAATTTTCATATCTGAAGAGCACATGTTTCTTAAAAAAAAAGTGAAATACTAAATAATAAAAATAACATTTTTTAAAATTAACTTATATACTTCTTAATTTAAAATAACAATATTATTATAAGTAATTTATAAAAAATATTGGAGTAAGTAAGAAATTTAATCATGGATTAAAAATATATATGATTTTTAATTAAAATCACGTGTGAGTATTGCTTACTTATTTTTGAATTATTATTATAAATCTATAACAATATTATTAAATTATTATTTTTTATATTAATGAATTATTTTTCATTTTATTTATAAAAACTAACTCATAAATATTTTATTGGCTAAAAAAATAACTACATTATATTTTCTTTAAATTTTAAAAATTAAATTTAAAAAGAAATTAGCTAAAAAACTATAATGTAAAAGATATTATACTTGTATTAAAAAATATAAATTCATTTCGAATTTAAAAAGATATATTTTATAATCTATTATAATTCTATTCATAACAAATAATTATTAATATTATAAATAAATAAATAAATATTTTTTTATAATGTATTATATTTAGATATCATGTATGTTAGGATCAAATTAATTGATTAATTTAATTTAAATAATAAATAAAAATATTAAATATGTATAATAATTTAATAATTATTTGAGCATACTATTTTATTTTATTTTTTAGATATAACTATAAATAATAAATTTTATTATAAATGTTTAAAATTTAAATTTAAATTATTATATATAACATAATTTATATGTAACAATAATTCATAAATAAATTTTAATCTCAATATAACATTATCGAATCCAACAATTCAATTAGTTTGGATTGATTAAATAGTTGAACCAAATTTAGATTAAAAAAATTTAAATTTAATTCGATCGTATCATATTCGAATTAATGAAAAATAAATGAGTTATTCACCTTAATGAAAGTTGTGGGTTAAAAATTTTGTAACTATTTAATTTAAATAATTCAATTCTATAATTATTGTATTAAACATTAGATATCTTATAATTTTTTGAAAAAAATCATAATAATTTTATTATTATATATAAATGAGTATTTTAGTTCCATGGAAATCAAACACTTTAATATAAAATTTTAGATTACAAGTGATTAATTTTAATACTTTTGATATATTATAATTACTCATATTTTATAATAATAAAAATAATAGTGTTTATCATATAAATTATTGAATTAAAGTATTTATTTTAAAAAATAATGAGATTTAATGTATATAATTTAATAATTATAAAATTAATGCGTTCATTTGATAAAAATTGAATAATCTCTAATACCTTTTACTTTTTATGGATGTTTATTTATGTTTTACTTGTTCTTATTTTAGTTATATTTTTTAAAATAATTTATATATTTTTAAAATAATTAGCTATAAAATAACATTATTAATATCAATTTTTATATTATTATTATTAAAAATATATAACATTGAAAGTAAAGGATGCGAATTAGTTAAATTTATTAAACTCTTTAATATTAAATTTTATTTAATTAAATAACATTTAATTATTATAATTTTAAGATATAATATTGTATAATTTATTTTCTGTTTTATAATTATATTTTGTGTAGTTTGATTATGTATTATGTTAAAATGAAAAATAAATTTTATTATTAAATTAGTGAATAGTATTATTAAAATAATAATATTATTATTATTAAATAAAAAATCTTTTAGTCTAATAATTTTATTTTTAATTATAAAAGTTAGGTTAAAAAATTTAACATCATAAATATTTATATATAAATAAAAAAATTATCAATAAATTATAATAATAATTTATATTATTATAAGTTAGTCGATAAAAAAACTTCTTTAACTTAAAACGGCACGTAATTCGTTAAAGACTAAAGTCAAGAGTTGAACCAAATCACCACTAAATCATTAGTTAGTTAACTCCATTGCACACGTTTCCACTATTATATATGTTAATTGATGCAACCAAAATTTTTTAATACTTTTAAATAATATTATATAACATCATCTAATTTTTATTTATATATATAAAGTTAATTTTTTAAAACAATAAAAATTAATATTAAAATAATTCAATTTCTTTTACAATTTAATACTAAGTATTTTTTAAAATATAAATTTTACTTTATATTAATAAAAATAACTCCAGGTTATATATATATATATATGTAAAGAGATCATTTTATTTATAGATGATTTAAATCACGATTATTTATAAGAATATTACAATTTTTTAGTAAAAATAATTATAGTAATTAATTAAAATTAAATATATATTAATATGATATTTTAGAAAAATGTATTTGTAATATCAAGAGTATATATTTTTTAAATAATTAAATTAAATTTTTATTTTTATTTAAATATTTGTTTTGATTATAAACAAATAGTTAAATAAAAAACAATGTTAATATTTGAACAATTCAATAAAATTAGTATTATTTTTTATTTTTAAAATTAAATATATTATTAATATATATTAAAAATCAGCACTATTTTTTTTTTGTTGGAAGAGAGATAATAATAGAGTTTATATCAAATTTCAAAGCTAAAAAAAATAACAAGGAGTTTTGACAAGACAAGGCTTAAAATCATTACAAAACAAGAATTTAAATTATTACAAGACCATACTTAATTAAATTATAAACAACATCATTAACACTTTAGAGATAATAGATATAAGAAAAAAAAAACAAGCTTTAATCAACGTTTGTCAAGTAGTTTCAGTAATATAACCCTCAATCATTTTAGAACTTAGATTATTGACAAAATGTACAACTATTAATGAATTAGACTCTAATATTATATCTTGATACTACCATATTTCACGTAATTTAGATGCTAGATGAGTAAAATAAGTTTCTATATTATCAACCATAGTATCAAAAACTTGTTTAGTTTCATCTCTTGTAATACAACCAAAACTCACTTTTTAATTTGTGTGTCAAAATTACAACATCCGTATTAACCTTTAAGTTATTTACTGTTGATACAAATATGAACAAAATTAAATGGTTTACTTTCAAACAAGCATTTATCCCTTCCTTCCATCTCTCACAGGCCACAACCATAATATATTCAAGATGAGTTTTAGAATATTTTTCAATCACCATCCATGCTATTTTTGTACAAAAAGATCTTGATACCTATTTCATAATGTGATATTCCTATAAAGCGTAGGATGTTATTTCTATAACATTATAGATGACAAACATATTAAGTTGATGTAATATGCCTCCTTGTTACTTCAAAGTTGGTCAATGAAATATATTTTAACACCTACCAAATAAGTTGCTTCACTTTATTCATGACATTAATACCTTATAATTTTCTTCATAGAATGTTCAATTATTGTGACGATGAAGTGGTTGTTGTAACTTGATTTTCCTAACGCAATTAGCACATTCTTCTATAGTAACATTTCACACTATAAATTTTATTATTTGTAGAATGTCATACAAGATAATGAGTCATGGGTTCAGGGGATTAGAATGATGCATATTCATTAAACTTCATAATCCAAAAATTAGGTTGGGTTTGCTTGTAAGCATGAATCACAAGGAAACAATTTATCAGATGCATTATTTATGCTATTTTTGTAGCCAATTCGCTAATATAAGCCTTAAATAAGTAGAGTACGACCTCAAATTAGGCTTCTCTATAAATAACTAAAGTGAGTATTACATCGAGAAAGAAGTAGGGAGAAAGAAGCAACATATTTCTTTACCAATACATATATAACTAGCAAGGCTAGGGATTGGAAAATGAGCCAATTTTTTTTTGCTAATAATGCATGATTGAAATCATCCATTTTGTGAAAGTCCATTCCATCCAAACACTTTTGCTTGCATAATTACGTCCAAGACAACCAATGCATCCCTCAACCATTCTTCTAGTTGTCCAACAATATGGAGTAACCATAAACCTAAGTTTGTTGTAAAGTGATTTGAGTAATTTAAAAAATACTTAGGGTATATGTGGGTATTACTTGATAGAAATAATTTATCAAAACTTCCATTATGGCCTTGGATAAATGTTTTTCTTTCATCCGCTCAACTCTTACATACATCGATCTCAGATAGTTTGAAAGGTGTTTTGCTTATCTCTTTTAACTTCTGTCAAAAGTCACAAGTATTTCCTATGGAATTTTACTTCAAGAAGGCCCATAATATTCAATACATTCCCTTTAAAAGTATTTATGACTCATTAAATTTTACTTACTAACTTGTTGCGTTTTCATGAATATGAAAAATATTTTTTACTTTAGCACATTGATACCTACGAGCATCAAAAAAATAAGAAATTTTCATCTGTAAAAAATAAATAAGCCACACTAGATGCTCATTTTGCTACTTGAATCTCATGAATAAGTTGAGTGGATTCTACTTCTTTCAAAAGAAAAATAATCCTTCTACAAATAGTAGGAGAATGTATGGCTATAAAGGGTTACCTTACCTTGATCCTTAAGATGATACAATATTACCCACCATGTTGTTGTTCACTTTAACATAATAAATGACAAAAATCATACAATTTCATATCAAACAAACTCAATGGTTTTAGAAACCTATTTTTTTCGTAGCCTTCATTACAAATAACCATTCAACCCAATCATATAATTTACTCATATTAAGCTTTAGAGTAATTTTTCCTTGTTTTTTTGTTGACCTACAAATTGGGTGTATTGTCTCATATGCAACTATTACTTGGTCTATGATCTGTTAACTAGGGATAAAAGAACTTTGAGAATTACTAATCAAATCAAGAAAGACAAGTTTCAATGTACCTTAGAGATAATTTTGTAAACAACCGTACATAAGTTGATGGGTCTCTATTATATGATTCTTAACGAGTTTTGTACTTTATGAATAAGCGAAATAACAATCTTGTTAATCTAACTAATATCATAAACATCATTTTGAAAAGATAAGCAAGCATTACTTATATTAGGCCCAACAATGTCCCAGTATTTTTGGAAAAACATTACTCGCATTCTATCCATGCTTAGAGCTTTATCAGGTTTCAAACTATTAATTACAAGTTCAACCACCAAATGTTTGTTTGACTTATAAATGTTCTTGTAATAGTAACAAAAGATAGTTTATACATCCCTCTATTGTGTTGTTACCACACCCAATACTAATTGTACTATAGTAATGTGGTTTTGAGTCATTCTAATACTTGTGTAAGCATAAAAGTATACCGAATTTCAATCCTCATACTTAACTTAGCTCATTCTAGCATTTTGTGCCTAATACTACTCATCTTTAAACAATAAGTTAAAAAATGCTTTGTTAGAGGTTAAATAGCATTTTTCATTCTGAAGACCCCCGTAATACCACAACCTTATATTGTTCCTGTTTATGTACCAAGTGTAGTTTTATAGCACCTATGTCCTATACATTCCATTGCTATAAAAAGGCTGAAATAACATCATGTTTCTCAATTACACACCTTATAACACCTTTGTGAATGCTTGAATTTCACGCTAAATAGATAGCCTCACGAAAACTCCCTTCATACACCAAAATCTATTCACAATGAAAAGTTTTTGGCATCTCAAACCTTCTACATGCAAAACTCTCAAGCCCCTATCAACTATAACCAAGATAGGTGAATGATTTGAATATGACAATACCAAAAATGAAATAAACAATGAGGATACAATATATATCATGAGTTGGTAACAACGCTTCGATCCAAATGAGTTTTGACATTTTCATGGTTATAATAGTGATTGTCTTAAGTAAATGAAAAACTTTTATACTCTAAAAAGGTTAGCGTGTAATCAGCAAAGACTTGGTAGAAACTATGCATAAAATAAAGAGCTATATGCTTCTCCCCTAACCCTCCCCAAAAATAATATATATATATATATATTCTTACAATTTTATTGAAATCATCACATATTATTCAAGAAAACAGATTATTATTAGGGAGCTTTTGAAGTACATTTCAAGAGAAGATGCATTGGGTTTTATTAGGATGACCATAAAAGCCAATGAATTACACCTAAATGAGAGAGGCATTACACTTCTTTAACCTTTTGATAATTTTTTTTTATTTGTTGTATTTATAAATGTACATATATATTTTACAAAAATATATAATAATGTTTCCTTTCAAGTTTATTATTTGAATATTTTTTTTATTTCCTTTTGTTATACAAAATATTCATTTACGTTTAATATATATTTTCATTTTTATTATATTATTATAAATTTTTTATCAATTGAACTCTAGAAGAGTGATAAATGTTTAATATTTTTTTTCATAAATTTTAGAAAAATATATTAAATAACACCTAAAAATTATATATAATTACAAAATAGTACCCCAATAATATTGAACGAAGTTTAGCATTAAACGAGTTTAAATGATCATAATTTAATTAAAATAATGTTTAATTGAACTACATTAAATATGAAATGATAGGTCATACTTTTTTAATAGTAAAAGTATATGAATTGGACAAAAGAGGATTTATTTTTGTTGTTACAAGTTTAAAAAGTGTAATTTTTATTAATTTTATTAGTTTAGTTTTCTTAGTTTTTTCTTAAAAAATAATACATTTTTTCTCATATACAGTTTAACCATTTCGTGTTACACGATATATAATTATATAAATATTTATTATTATTTATACATGTAATTTTAATTTTGTTTATTTTTCTTTCACATATTTATTATAATTTATATTGTTTAATTTATTTTACTGTTTTATCCGTTTGCATAAATAAACTATGTTATTTAGTATTGTTACAATTTGATTTTTATAGTTTCAGGTTATTATTTTAATGGTATAAAAATATACATTTAACATTTAATACTTGTGGTGTAATATTTAAAAACATTAAAAAAATTAAATTTTTTGAACATCAATAATGACATTTTTTTATATTATTTTATAATAATTTGATTAATTTTTTTTATAAATTTTACTATTATTTATTTTTATTATCAAATTTATCCATGATGCCATCTCTGAATATACCTAAAGCCAATCACACACAACATAATTAATATGCCATTCGCTAGCAAACAACATAATAACCTAAACACCCTCTCGCCATAAAAGAATCAACTCCCAACTCTACCATCTTATTTTTATTTTGCAACACAACCACCACCAAAACTAAGATTAACTTATAAATGTTCAGCCTATATACGATTAGATTGATTTTCACAAACAAAAACCAAAGAGCATTATTATGGATAATTAACTTCTTAAATATTTAAAACGCTTGCTTATTTTTTATGCCATAGACGTTCTAATTTAATAAATAACTCATTTCTTGTTACGGGTCAAAAGTGTGTGTTGTTTCTGCCATTACATCATACAAAATTACTAGTAACATATAATCAATAGTTATTAATCCAAAATTAATACATAACTATTATAGTCATTTGGATAATGCTTTTGTCTCTCACCCATCCTAATCGTATACATACGAAGATGAAGATTGCAGTTGTTCCAATTAAGTTCTAGTTACTTCAACCTGACACAATTTTTTTGAAATTTATTATTATATATTATAAAAATTATAAAAAAATTATTAAAATTTTACTGGTTATACGAGATTACAATATTTTTATTTATTAATATTAAATAATGAAATAACTAATTTGAATTTGACACATATCATCACAAAATTTTGATATAAAATATTTTTTTTTGAATTTTTTTAAATATCTTAGTTATCATCTTATCATTACTCAACCATTACTTAAAATTTAAATTAAATCTTTTATTAATTATTAAAAATATTGCCTAATTTAATAATAGATTTAGTTGAAAACCAATAAAAATTGACACATTGATATAGATATAATCTCAATATATAAAGATTATTTATTATTTGTAGAAATTAATATAATTAAAAAAATAAATATTTAATATTTAATTAAAAAATAAAATAATCAATGAGTAGTATAATCTCATGTAATCACCTCCACCATATAGTAGATGTTAAGTTACTCTCTTTCTTCCACCTTTTACTCGTACACCTTTATGTTGTTTTGTTCCTATCCTCTCTCCTAAATAACTTTTTTTTTTTTTTAAAGAAACATTGCGATTTTACTATTTATTATTTTCATTGACTAGCCATTTCTTTGCGCTACAGGCATAAACATTTATTATTTTCTATCAACTTCGCATTCTTAATAGATTTTTGTTTTTTTCTCAAAAATAAAAAATAATAATAAGATTTTTTTTTCATTTATGAAAAATTGAATATATTTTACTTTTACAAATAGCGAAACAATAACTAATAGCGTAATAATAGCTAGAACTTAGAAAAAAAAAGAAACAAATACTATAATTTATTTTCCAATTATTTCGTAAGGTAACCACATTTTTAAGTAATTTAATTTTGAAAAATAATAAAAATAATTTATTTAAAACTTCTAATTATAAAAATAATTTTTTTTTTCAATCTATACATTTTTATTATTAATAAAAAATCTAATATTTTATTATCACTTATAACAGTGTGTATTTAAACATTGCATATGTATAAATAGTGATCTATTCTTGTTCTCCGTT
Source organism: Hippophae tibetana (assembly GCA_037013495.1). NCBI lineage: Eukaryota > Viridiplantae > Streptophyta > Magnoliopsida > Rosales > Elaeagnaceae > Hippophae > Hippophae tibetana. The sequence goes on from CM072801.1 coordinate 1,996,685, forward strand.
CAGTGATTCAATCTTCCATAATAATGGATAATAAAATTGGCCGATAAGGGCAGATTTTATGTATGTTTTTAAAGTAGATATTAATTTATAAATATGCCATATATAAATATATGAAGTAATTATTGTAATGAAAAATTTATTTTATTTAATGAAATTTTACAAAAATATTAACTATTTTTTTAAAATATTATCGTTTCTTAATACAAAATAAAAAAATTTCTTATCATATTCATCCCCTAAAATTAATATGAAATAACATTCCTTAAATATTAAGATGTTATCATCTTAACTAATTCTCCAATAAAGAATTACTCATAATTATTTAATTTTGGGACCAAAAATCTCATAAGTTTTGGAAAAAAAATTATAATAATTTCGTATTATGTATAAATAATTACTATATTTTAATAATTTTTAAATTAAATATATATATTAGTTCGTTATTTATGAAAATTAAGTAATATAAATATTTATTTTTAATAATTTTCATTGAATATAAGTACTCATTTTAATAGACTATAAGATTAAAAAATTTACTTTTTATAATAATATATTTGATATTATTTAATTTTTAAATTATATTCGTTTTAAAAATTTATAAAATTTAATAAGGATGATATTAAATAAAAATTATAGAACATATATGGTATTTTAAAAGGGATGTTAATTTGTGCCATATATGTTTGTATTGTATGTGTCTTTATTTGTATTTTTTTGTCTAAATTTAATTTTTTAAATAATTTATTTATTAATAACAATAAAAAATATAATATTTATATAAATAAAAATATTTGTAATCAGATTAATTTTATGAAAAGAATATGTAGATTCGAAACTCCTTCAGTTATGAGCGTCACTCGTGAAAAGTAACAATCACTTAAACACATTAGGCGTGGCCAATAATCTTAAATTTAAGATGTAATTCAAATTATATAGTAAAATATTATTAATAAATAAAATAATATTTATATTGGTAAAAAGAAATTAACCTTTTATAACATTTACATATTAAAACTCAACTCTTTTAAGGTTTTTTAGTCTGTCATTGCTTCTTCAACCCCAGACAGTGCAGAGCTTCTTTTGTTATCATCTATTTAGTCGCTCTTCAGTTTCATTTCCAAATCCCTCAAACGCCCTTAGTATTACTTTTGCAAAATTCCAATTTTTTCCTTTTAAATTTAAAGTTATGTGGAAAGTTCACGCTCTACTCTGTTTATAAAATAGAATTCCAGCATCTATTTTGAAGTTCTTCGTGTCCTACGCTGTCAATTTGAACTCTTTCTTAATCTAAAGCTTTGATATAGAGGTAAAGAATCTGTTCTAACTTTTGCTTACCAACCCTTCACTGCGTTTGACTGGTTGGTCGGTCTCTGTGTTTGGTCAAGTAGAATCAACGTCAAAAGGCTTAAATTATATTCCGCTTTGCAGCTCTGATTTCGACCCAACTTATCTTTCCAGATTCTTTCGTGTAGTAAGCCACAATTTACTTGATTCTGGTACTTGGTATTGTTTCTGAAGGATTTTAAATGTTTTCCTTTGGTGGGATTCAATTATTCATTGGGTTAGAAGCATTTTCAGTTATGATTTGATGTTTGTTCCAGGTTTTGGATATTGACAGCTTTTTCTAAAGGATTTGAGAGTTGTGGATTGGTGAGTTTGATTTCTTGGTTGTACTTAACTGTTTCAGTTGGTGTCGGTAGTTCTTGGATTTGTAATCTGGTGGATTTCAGCGTTTCTTAGCTTTAGACTAGGTGAAATGGGGAGTAATGGAATTGAAAAACCAAATAACAAAGAAGAAGAAAGATTTAGCAGCCAGGCGCCAAGTGAGTGTACTGGGTGTACTAGTAGTGTTGATGAGAGTTCCGCACATGAACATTCGGATTCAGTATCTTCTCATGGGGCAGATAAGCAAAAGGCAGATTCAGAGCAGAGTTCATCGGTTGAAATTTCAAAGTCAAAAGAGTTATATGTCAGTTCTTCACCTCGGAGAGGTCTGTGCTCAGCAACAAGTACCCCAACTCTTTATTGCTTTTTCTTTTGTGACGAAGCATGGTGTTTAAAGAACTTGATGGGGTTTTCTAATAATTGAGATTTCCCCAATATCCTTATGTTTGGTTATGAGAAGGGTTATTTGGGACCTCTCAATTTCATTATTTTGCAGAATTTTCATTCTTACATAAATGGCAGCAGTTTATATCTGCTGATGGCTATGTAGCTATCCATACCTATATATTGCATTCACTAAAGTCATTTTAATAAGTAATAACTTATTGGTTAGGCACTATTTCATACTTACTGGTTTTACAGATTTCTTCTCTACTTCCTCCTTACCAACAGTTCAATTGAAAACTCCCAACTTGCCATCTCAGACACAAGTGGTGCTTTCACAGTATGCTAAGAGATGAAATTGCATTTGCTAAATGTTTTATTATTGCCTGTATTGTTGAGCTTATCTCTATTGTTACACTGATACTGAAGATCTGTTCTGTTCTTAAAGGCTTGGATCATGTTCTTAAAGGCTTGGATCACTGCATCACGGCACCTTTAAACAGTCATAGAAGGCTGCTTGTTGATGATGATGATCATGCAGTTACATTCTCTCGGTCCATGACAGAGCGGTGGGAGATTCTTAAGCATGACCTTAAACTTGATAGACTGTCAGAACGTGAAAAGGTAGATGCAAAAACTACGTGTTTGTGATTTTAATTTTGAATAGTTTTCCAGATTTAAATCGTCTTTGCCCGGAGCACTATACTTCTTCTTTCTTGTCTGATGATCAAGCAAGACCGTTGACATCATATATTCAGTTCTGTATTTCTGGTAGCTTAATGGCTAAGAGCCTCTGAGGTTATCATATGTAACTTCATCTCACGTTTCATTAGTTTCTATAAAATAAAATAAAAAAACTTATTGTCTACAAATGTCTGTTGACTGTATCAATTTGTTCATTATAATTTCTTCTCCATTACTAGGAGCAAGTTCATTGCTAGCATTGGTTATAAAATTCTTTCCAAATTTTGTTTCACTTTTCTCCTTGCTCTCATTGTTTACATCTCTGTTTTATGTCTGTTACATTATATGCGCTCTTCCCACCCCTTCATTTTAAGATATTGATTACCATTTTTCTTGATTGTTTCTCAGAAAAAACTGATTGATAATCTAGTCAAGATACAAAATGATGGAACTGTGGAAGTTGATTTAGCTAGAGGTGAGCCTGTTGCTGCAGAATTGTTAGAGTTTCGCCCTGTTGAAGGATCACCTCTGATTGTTGGTGAGACTACAACTGAACCCAAAGTATATATTCCAAGGCTCAGAATTGCCATACTTGTTGTTGGAACAAGAGGAGATGTACAGCCTTTTCTTGCTATAGCAAAGAGACTCCAGGCATGTCTAAGCTCATTGATCTTATCACAGTGTTCCTCTAATGCTGCACTTTTCTGCCCGTTAATTCTGGCCTGGTTATCCATGTGGATTTTAACTTTATGCACATATGTTTATGTTCCTCCGCTACTATATTTATGTACTCATTCTTTTTCTCCACACAAATACAATTTCACTCTTAGAATGTACAATTTTAAGGGGCAATTAGTTCTACTTTATAATTTTGTCAGAAGACTCAGAACTACTCTACCCATTTACTGCAGCTGCTGATGCCTTCGTGATCTGTTCTAGCAGGGTTTTCTTTTGATAATGTAACATGCATTGGGAATCTTGTTCTTATAAACTACTGCTGTCCCATTTAAAAGAAATACTGGTCTAATGCACATGACATATTTGTGATGTTTGGCGAGGTGGAATGGTGCATGGGGTTAGTGGTTATATCTGTGTTGTAGTTATCTTAAATAAAGCTGCACTTCCTTGAGAAATTAATTAGATGGGTCACCCTGCTTTATTTGATAAATTTCTGATGTCTTTCTTAGCAAAAATAAATTTCTAATGTCATAGCTGTACATTGGGTCTTCTAATGTCCTTGTTTACCGGGGTATACTTTGTCGATGTATGTTATATTAGTTTATTGGCGTCATATAATTTAATTTGTACTTGCAGGAATTTGGTCATCGTGTTAGGTTGGCAACTCATGCTAACTTCAGAACTTTTGTAAAGTCAGCTGGCGTGGAATTTTATCCCTTGGGTGGAGATCCTCGGGTCTTGGCAGGATGTAAGAGGTCCCAGTTTGAAATATATATTTTACTTAATATTGTATTTATTTAGCCCAGTTTGATTAAGATTTGATGATAGAACAGTTTCTTTAATATTGTAATGGTATGGTACCGCATAGGTTTTTTTATAGCTTGGTGATGATGCTATATGAGGAATGCAGTGAATTTATCTGCATAGATTGTTTCTCTGTCTCTAGTCCCATTTATATTTTTCTGTGAAAATCTACCATAAAAGTGTATTATATCAACCTCTTGAAAATGTCACTAACATTTACTAGGTCAGAGTGTTAGAAGAATCCTCTTCCCCTCCGCTCCATTGTCTTTTATGTTTCTAAATGAGTGTTTTATAATATTAGATATGGCCAGAAACAAAGGTCTCATTCCATCTGGCACCAGCGAAATATCAATTCAAAGAAAGCAGCTCAAGGCAATTATTGAATCCCTTCTTCCGGCATGCACAGAACCAGATATGGAAACTGGTGTGCCTTTTAGAGCTCAGGCTATTATTGCAAATCCTCCTGCTTACGGTGAGTTCTTTGAAATCCAGATTTAAGAGCACAATTTTACTTTAATTTATTACTTGAGTCAGTAATGCTTTTTTTCCCAACCAATGAGTCAAAAATAGTTGATTTTATCCAAAATGTTCTATATTTTGATAAGATTAAGTGACTAACTATCCAATCCACCGTAAAGTTATTGATATGTTCTCTATATTGCAGGGCATGTCCATGTTGCTGAAGCTTTGGGTGTACCTATTCATATTTTCTTCACAATGCCTTGGACGTAAGTTCCTACCAGAAGTTCCATTGCAGTTGATTTTCAGATGTAAAATTATAGTGAATACTGAAGACTGAAAGAAAGAAAGGGGAAAATAACATATCTAACACCCATAAAACTTTAAACAACAAAAAATGAACAATTTCCTTGAAGTGAGAAGAATATGGGCGGATCTAATTCAAGGGAAGGATGCAATTTTTATTGTTTTAGAGTTTTAGGGATGGCTGTTTGTGTAATTTTCCCAAGAAAAAATAAGATCACATATATATTTTAATTTTTTTGATAGTGTGTTATATTAACACTTTTGCTAGGCTGACAGAATTACAGTATGGATGCATCAACATCCTTAAACTGTGGTCGGTCTGTGTGTGAATTTGTTATTTATGCTTGTATGCTTGTATGCTATTCTTAAATAAAACCTATGTGCTTCCTTGTTACATAAAATGACAGGGGTGTTGACAAATTCTGTTTTTACATAAATCATAAATAAATATATGCATACACTAACGTAATAGTGGACATGCGTTGGCAGCATTTTCTGATTGTACCAACGTAATGTTAATTTGAAAATGCTACATACCACTTTTAAAGCATCTCATATTCTTGAGTGTAGGTTTATCTTTTCAGCTCTTTTCCGTTTTTCTAGTAATGTCATCTTACATATGAGTTTCAATAGGCAGGCCAACATATGAGTTTCCTCACCCATTGGCACGTGTACCTCAAAGTGCTGGCTATTGGGTACGTCCTTGTTTGATGTCACCTACTAGTCCTATATTTCTTTTCATGTTTATGAACTATTTGACTTAATTCCTTCCAAAATTTATTTCAATTTACCCTTGCCACGTACAGCTTTCTTATATGGTTGTGGACTTACTCATATGGTGGGGCATTAGGGGATATATCAATGACTTCAGGAAGAGAAAGTTAAAGCTTGCTCCTATTGCATACTTCAGTATGTACCATGGATCAATATCTCATTTGCCAACAGGCTACATGTGGAGTCCCCATGTTGTGCCAAAGCCTAGTGGTAAGGCTTTTCTTGCTTGTAGAAGACATTTCTTTCATTTATAAAATATTCCAATTAAGTAATCCTCAAAAATTTTACTGACTGACATTTATTTACTCTTGATCCATTCTATTTTTTGCTCTGAAAGTTATAATAATGTCAATGAACCCTTTTCAAGTTGTGCTTGGAGTATTGAAATATTAGGGCCCATTTGAATTGCTTCTCCAAAAAGTGCTTTCAAGTAGGCCAAAGCACTTTTAGAGATGTTTGGCAATCTCTATAAGTTCTTTCAAAGATTGCATAGTGATAATTTCTCCTTGTTTATGTTACTGTAATATTTTGTTAGAAGGATCCTGAATTGTTTTAACAAATCTACAGATTGGGGTCCTTTAGTTGATGTTGTTGGATATTGTTTTTTAAACCTTGGATCAAAGTACGAGCCTCAAGAGAATTTTGTTCAGTGGATTCAAAAAGGGTCCAAACCAATTTATATTGGATTCGGAAGTATGGTATGTCGTTCTTACTAAAATTAATGGTAAAATATATTAGCAAATCCACAGTTTTTTTAATCTCACTTCTATGTTTGTTACTGTTTTTGACATTGAGATTCTGTCTGTCTGTCTGCAGACTCTAACCAACACTTCTAAAATATCAAGTAATTGTGTGTTTTTTTTCCTGGATTACAGTTTTCTGTCTTAAATGTACTTTATTTATGTCACTCATATTCTGAATTGCTCCAACCTTTATGTTTAAAATAATATGGCAAGGATGAGTAACAGCACTGTTATTTGGGTATGATCAGAATTTGCTTATGATACCTTTGTTGCTGTGTAAGACAGCTTTTATAGTAATGAAGCCTATAAAGGCTTAGCTTTCAACTTGTAGAACCCATAGACCCAAATGCATGACATAGAAATCAATAGTGACACATGCACCTTTGTGTAGGCAGCCGTGAAAAAAGGGCACAAAAAGGGGAAAATGCACATTGTAGTTCCATCAATAATCTTTTTATCATTAAAAAGAAATGCAGGATATACTAGCCAGATGACCATCATAGCAATAACTTGGATCTTTTATCAGGTTAAAATAAAGTTTTCTACGTGAGTTAACAATCTTAGGATACATGTTTGCTCAAATCCTTCAAGTAAAAATGTCCTGTTTTGTCATGTCTCTGTGTCTTTTTGACAATTACGTGTTGAAGGCTCTTCGTTTATGGGGTGGGCAACGGGTCCATGAGTTAAGAGAAGAGGATAAAGAATGAGGTAAACCTTTGAATGAACAATCCATGTTTCCACAAGTGTCAGAAAATGATTAGAAGGATCCTGAGCCAAAAAATTATGTATTTTTCTTATTAGCTATTACTATGTCTTTGCCTTGATTAATTGATGATTTTTTTTTCTCTTTTATGTATAAAATATATAATTTATTTTTATCAGTGTCTCAACTTGACAGCATTTATTACAAGATGCTGTCTGGAGTTGTTTTGCTTTGGCTGACAACTAATTTTAACTCGTCCTTGATATACATGTTCTAATATTAATAGATATAGATTTACATCTGTCATCATGGTTCTCATTGTCCGATGATTGTGTGTATGTACATAAATACTATATATTAATGTTTTGCCTGTAGTTGAATGTATTCATGAAATCTTGCAAAGATTTTCAGTCAAAATGTTAACTGTTGCTTGTTTAGCCTCTAGACGATCCCACAAAAACGACAAATATTATATTGGAAGCATTGAAGGACACTGGACAAAGAGGAATAATTGACCATGGGTGGGGGAACCTAGGAAATTGTAAGTTTCTTTGTGAACTTTAACTGCATGCTTTTTCATTTTTATGTATATCTCAATCATTCAATATCAAACTCTTAGTACTGTCCAGTTTAATTTGTGGTGATTTTTCATTTATAACTGTTGAGAGTGAATTTGTACAGTATAGATATGATGGACCTAACTTCCTTAGTGATGGAACTGAGGACGTATATATAGGTGTGAGGTGTACACATGTTAGAACATAATTGGCGCAACAGAAGTTGACTTCTTATATGGGCCCTACTGTCCTGTGAGGTCCATGACTACGAGGTGTTGAGGCATACTGGGGTGGCTCTGATATTGAAGGAACGGGCTTGCTCAAGGGCTTCTTGATTGGCGGAGCAACCCTGTTCTAGCAGGCTAAGCTTAATGGGGTGCCATGCCACAAGCTGAGCCTCGTGAGGCTGGAATGTCTGTTGTTCCCCTTCAGGGTGGGCTGTTTAGAGCACCAGGCCATACTTTTGCAGGCTTAGGGCTGACTCAAGGCCTGTTTGTCCAAACAATGACTATCAAAATGGGTTGGATAAAAACAAACGAGGTGTTCAATAAACTCTATATTAACAAAGGAAATTTAGGAAGAAAATAGCTGCACTGCTTTATCATAACAGTGTCACTATAACTTATAATGGGGTGCTAACGTAAATTCTAGGTATAGATAGATTAAATATCATATCATGGTAATACTCTTGGGGTCAAAAACATGGGCATTCCACATTGTCCACCATCATCAAAGTGTGCCTCTTTTAAGGTGAAATTTTGAATTTATGAAGTGTTCCATTAGTTGGAAATTTTTTGTAGGAAATTTAATCATGGAAAAATTGCCAAATGATGAGGTGTTAGTGCATTTTTCTCATCCTCGCATGAAGAAAGAAACATATTTCATGAGATTCTCAGCTCACCAAAAGTTTTCCGCGACAAAATTTCGATGATTTTATTTGCAAGTTGGACATGATTAATATATATGATCCAACCGGGGAGTGTGAAAAACCTGAAATATATGGGATATCTTAGGATTCAAATAGATTCATTAACTGTATATTTTGGTGTAGTTCAAATTCTTGTTCCCCTGATTTTTAGAGATTTTTATATTTTCTTGTTGCTTTCGTTTTATTATAGTATTGAGTATGTAAGTATGATTTTAATTAAGTGAAATAAAAGAAATATTTCCTAAATCCACATAGTTCCTTCGGGGGCCTTCCCCAACGTCGAACAATCAACTCAGAGCTAGTATAGATAAGCTGATGGAATGTGGGCCTGACAAGTCTTATGTTCTCTAATCATCTGTCATTAGTAGTTTATGTGGGAGAAGTTATTTCTTGATGTTATTTTAGAACAAAGATAAATAAAGAATAGAAAAACCATTACATCTGTCAGTAATTCAGTATTAGTTCCATGCTTAATAATACAACTTCAAATTTCACAATAATCTATTTTGCATCTTGCAGTGACTGAAATTCCTGAAAATGTTTTCCTCTTGGAGGATTGTCCCCATGACTGGTTGTTTCCTCAATGTTCAGCTGTAGTAAGTTCTTCTATCTCCCATAAGAATTTTCTGGTGTGCATAATCACAGGTAGTAAACTTTTGTTTCATGCTATGAAAAGGAACTGGCATGCTAGTTAATAATTCCATCTATTTTCTTTTGTTACGTGAATGATGCTTCTCGATGACATAAGAGAAACTTCTATAATATAATGATGGGGACCTAATTGTCTCTTAATAGTCTCTGAGAAGAATGTTGAGCATGTTTTACTAAATGACGTTTTTGGAGTACTCTTGCTTTATGAATAACTAGTCCATACTGCCATAAAAATGCAGGTTCACCATGGTGGTGCAGGAACAACAGCTACAGGACTAAGAGCAGGGGTAATATTCTCATAAATAGAGGCTTTACTTTGATCTTCTTGATCTGCTGCAGCATGGATATACAATAAATCCTTTAGTTTTTGAGAAATTTATCTATGCTCTGAAAGACTTCTATTATTATTATTATTATTATATATGGTATAGATTTCGTTTACTATTCAATCTTTCATTTTTGATTCGATTTTTTCTTCTTACTTTTTTTATTCAGTTTTGTACTCAAACTTCACGATTTGATTCGATTTACTACTTTTGTCGGAAAAAAAAGGGTAAATAGATTTTTTTACCATCAAACTTTATAATTTTTACAAAAAATTTATCAATTTTTTTTTGTTATTTTCATATCATTAAACTGTGCAAAATATTACAAAAATACCATTGACATCGATTAGTTAACGACAAGTTGTACATATATCAATCGTATTTTTGTTATATTTTTAAAATTTAATGGTATGAAAATAACAAAAAAAAGTTCGATATGTAACATTTGTGAAGTTTAATAGTATGAAAGTAACAAATCAAAGTTCGATAGTAATTTTGTTACAACCTCCTAAGTTTGGTGGTAAAAAAATTATTTACACGAAAAAAAGAGGTTAAAAAGGTAACACAACTTGCCCGATGATTAAGATACTAAATTGAATTAAATAGTGAAGATTGAGTATCAAATTGAATAAATAAACATTAGAGTAATAAATTGAATCAAAAATAAAAACTTGGGTAGTAATTGAAATCTTTACCCCATTATATAATGGGCAATAATTTTTCTTCATATTATTATGAGGTTCTTTTTGATTTGTTGATTATCACTGACATCATGTAATGAATGCAGTGTCCGACAACCATAGTGCCATTCTTTGGAGATCAATTCTTCTGGGGTGATAGAATACATGAGAAAGGGCTGGGACCTGCACCAATACCTATTTCTCAGCTCAGTGTTGAGAGCCTTGCAAATGCTATAAGGTTCATGCTCCAGCCGGAGGTACTTCTGATCTGAGGCTTTTACTAAACAACTAATATTCTTAAAGCAATATATGCTTTAAAAGAAGGATAATTATGACTAGTAAATAATTTGTTGTAACATATTGTTTGGACTTGACATCTTCAGAGATTCTTGGACCAGATACTTTTCACATTAGAGTGTATTGTGAATTTGTGATAGATCCTTAGACTTAAATGCAAATAAGAAAATAAAAATTTCCAATTAATGAAACAGAATAAGGCTACAAGTAGTGAGGAACAAAAAAATAAAAAGACAAATTTTCTACAAATGTCATAGATTTGGAGTATATGTTTCGTTTAGTAAACATTACCACAATGAGAGTGTTTATTTGGTTGCAAACGAAACATTAACCTATTATTTACGATAGCTTTACTGTTTAAAGCTAGTAGTCAAAATTTCTGGTAATATTCTTCAAAAAGAAGGCATGGACATGGGCTGTGAATAAGGTTTGGGCATGATGATGAATTGTGGTCATTCTAATTCACCTTTGTTTGAAGGAATTTCAAGTTTCTTTTTCTCTGAATTGTAGGGGGGTTGTATAGATGTTTAGATCTTGCTGCTGTATATTTCACTTTTGTGGTTTCCATTTTCTCATTCTATATTGTTTGTGTCAAAAGATATTGGTAAACCTAGTATTTTAAAAGCTTACGCTATTGGGAGGAGGACCAATAATACTTTTATATATTATATCATTCTCTCACAAGTATTTGCTCTATGCACCATGTAGACCAAACACCTGCAAATCAATATGCATCATGTAGACCAAACACCTGCAAATCAATAATTGGGGTTACAGGACCTCTAACTCTAATACCATGGTAGAAATTATTGATTCACCAACTTTTTTAAAAGCTTAAGCTTTGAATCGTTTGCACTTTGCTTCTCTATTAGGTTAACCAGGTTCACTGTTGTAACTTTCTCTGCTTCAATGGAATTTCTGTTTCTTATCAATAACAAAAGGAAAAACAGAACGAAAAAGGACAAAAATGTACTGTATCTTGTTGAAATGTGAAGCAAAGTATGTATTACATACGTACAAATCAATGATCCAGTATATTTGCATCGTCATTCTATGCCATCTTTCCTCCTAAACATGTGTTTATGATGACATGAGCTGTAATAGTTTGACAGGTCGCATGGTTTTGTTTTGTTTTGTTGGTTTTTTTTTCTTTTCAGTTCCATTGATTTTATTTCTCACAGGTTAAAGCCCAAGCATTGGAAATAGCAAAGTTGTTGATAGAGAACGAAGACGGCGTTGCTACTGCTGTTAATGCATTTCACCGGCATTTACCTCCTGAACTACCATTGCCAACTGCATCATCGGAGGACGATGATCATCCGAATCCTCTCCAGTGGTTCTTTATTCGAATCGGGAGGTTATGCTGTTTTCCTTGTGGTTCATAGGTTCTTGGTTATTTTTCCTAGTATTTTACACAGCATTTTTATTATTACTATTATTGTTTTCATATCGTTTTGACTCATTTCATTCATTCTATTGATGTCTCTCTCATAGGGGTGGCTAAATATATTATTACAAGTAATTCATGTAGATGATATAGAACATTCTCATGTTGCCTATACTAAACAAAGCTTATACCTTGTAGTGCTCATAGCTTTAATTTGAAAGAATATTTTGTGAACTATTTTTTTCTTCACAATTGTATGAACTTAGATATCTCTTGAATCTATAAGGAATGTACCTTTCCTAAAAAATATTAAATGCATGGTTAGTTTATTTGGTTGAGAATCACCCATCGTTTTGACAATATCGTAAATGATTGATGTATAAAAGTATTATTTGTCTTTCCTAAGCTTTTCGGATAATTGATTTTCACACACTTTAACATGGTATTAGAGCAATATGGTCATGATATTGAATACTTGTTGCAACCCAAAATTTATAGTTTAAGTTTTTGGAAAATTGATTTATGAATACACTTAATGCCAAAAAAAAAAAAAAAAAACCTTATGGGAATAGTTCACCAAAAGTTTCTAAATAAATAAATCAAGAATTTATTTGTGTTTACGGTAATAGTGGTTTATGTTAGAAGAAAGTGTTTTTAGGAAGACATGTTTTTGTTAGGAAGCATAAAATGTGATTTTTGATAAATTTGCACTACTTTTCTTTTCCTTTTTTATTTTTTATTTTTATTTTTAACAGCATAATTAAACATGCAAAGAGGGTAGAAAATGTAATTAAAGTCCAACCAAATTATAGATTTATACATAAGTTACCTAGCATACATGAAGAAAACATATAAAGTTATGTTACTAGTATATATATATTTAGATAGCGATATTCTAATTATCCTATCTAAAATCACTTCTTGTATAATTTAATATCTCTCCACCTAGACTCCATGTAGTTACTAGAATTGAATGGTGCAGCATAGACTCCACATTTGAAGTAAAGGTCCCCTGGTCCTTGATCTTTGACAACAAACTTGTTTACACCATTAATGAAGACAATGATCTTTCCTTTATCAACATTGTGAATTATATTTACTCTGAACCATTTGTCATAGAGATCAGTAGCCACTATATTGTACCTGTAGTACTTCATATCTCCATCATAAATCCTTAGTTGTAGACTAGTAGCTCCTTCAGCTGCACCATGTATTTGTACTATTGTAACTCCTGAGGTACCTTTTGGAACATATGCATAACCTTCAAATTGCCAAATCCCTGAAGTGTAATCATGTCCCTGTTGCAAAATTTGGCCAAATAAGTCAGCTAATTGAATGTGAAATGCAATAATAAAATATGAACTTTTAGGGTTTCTAATTGTTGTAGGCATCCTCTATTATTGGGTACCGGAGGTTCATATCTCCTATGACTATGCGCATGAATAATTAGGAATTATGAGAGATTTTGATACCAAATTGCTAATCCCGGTAATTTATACCCAGAATCCTAAGAATTGTTGGGAAATACTCTATCTCGAGTATCCCGAGTTTGAGGTCACCCCAATATGAGGCAAAAGTCCAACACCCTTGATCCGTAGATAGCTAGTTAATTAAGATAATCGAAATATAAAATAGGACAATATAAAAGGTAAATGTAAGGAGCTTTGTCACCACCGGACCCATAAGCTCATAGATAGCTCTAAATATCAACAATAGAACATGAGGGGAAAAAACAAAAAATAAGGTTGAGAGAATTTGGATTTGGGTTACTAGCCAAAAAAAAAAAAAAGGATTTGGGTTATTCTATGTTTAGAAAATAGGTAAAAATATTAGTAATATCATCCATATTTCTATCTAGTTGCTTAAATGTCAATTATATCTAAAATTAAGGTTATATTTAACTGTTTATGTATTTATAGTCCAGTTAGTAAAGCTATGATGTAAAGTTCCAATATTCAATTTCAAATCTTCACACACCGCACCTAAATTAAATACTTATCGTTTAAACAATCAATAAACTTATGATAGGAAATTGAATGATCATAGAAAGAGAGATGTACCGTTATGCGCACTTCAGTTCTCGGCCTGGTGGTACTATCAGTTTGAAAAGGCTTGTCATGGTTATAGATCCAAAATCTTCGAACTCCATCTTCGTAAGTATAACGATCTGCAAGAGGTTCATTATATGGTTTCTGTAATTTGAAATTTTCTTTTGTTAAAGGCACAAGAGTGAATCCATCAGTGGGATTTGCTCTACAAGGAAAGAGTTCTGTTATGAAACTCACAAAGAGCAAACAAAGGAATCCCTTGTAAATGTAGTCAACTGAATCCATCTTTATTAAAGTTGATTTTCTGAGTTTATAGCAATTTTGTCTTTGGCTGGTAACATGGTCATGTATTTATAGTGAGTTCATCTTGTTCTTTTATTTTTCACCAAACAAACATCATTTGGGAGGATCTTTATTTTGGACATAACATGTTCATAAGTTGTCCTTTATTACAGTAATTAGATGGTAAAAGTGATAGTCACGTATCTTTTTCAACGTGGGTTCGAATCCACTCAACCTAATTTAAAACAATTAGTTAATGAATTTGTATTCTGTATTAAATGTGTTCTGTTTCAATCGAGAAAAGGTAAAAAAAAAAAAAAAAACATGTTCCATAAGTTGGACTGCTATTCATGTATTTTCTCCAATCAAATTGAGTAAGAATTTCGTTAATTATATTCCATAGTTTTAAAATTTCAATTAGTTCTAATCATTTAGACAAAACAAAGTATATTTCTAAGCATATGAGAATTAGCTTGTCATATCAATAATTCCAATCTAAGAGCAATTGAGCAATGTTTAATCTCCAGCAATATATATATATATATATATATATTCGTCTTGTTTCTTTTCTTTTTTTCTTTCTTGAAAAGGCGGTTGCATGCCATTTTTTTTTAACATTTTAATTGTTAAAATAACATTTTGTGTTATAAGACTCAATAATATTTTCTAATTGAATAACAAATGTTTAGTCAAATTTTACTTTTAATGAAATTTGGTTAAAGAAATATGCAAATATCGTCAATTTTATTAATAAAAATGATAAAAAATATATATACAACATAAAATAATATATTAAAGATATATTTTTTAGATAGAGTAAATAATTCAATTAGTTTCTTTAAATTGAGAAATATGATATGATAAGTAAGATTCAAATAAAATTGATATATTTATAATCGAATCAGATTTGGATTGAAAAATATACAATCTGTTCATATTTAGATACGATTTAGATTGACATATTTTATAATCCGGATCAAATTATTATTAAATATAAATAAATGTACATTTTATTTTATAATATATTATATTTAAATATTATACATACCATAATTATATTAGCTTGAAAATAAATATAAATATTTATAATAATTTAATAATTGTACAGATATATTTTTAATTTTTTTTAATTTTAATTATAAATAATAATATTTATTACAAAAATATCAAGTTAAAATTTAATTTGTGTTTTATAAATGACAATACTTCATAAATAAATTTTAATATCAATTTGATCATATCTGATTCAATTTTTTTTTGATATGTTTGGATTTGATTATATCATCAAATCAGATTCGAATTGAAAATTTTCAAATTTATTTGAATAAAATCGAATTCAAATTAATCAAAAATAAATAAATTTGATACATTGCTCATCTCTAATATTTTTAACTACAAAAAGTTATGAACCACTGCGTATTATAAAAACATAATTTACTAAATATTTTAATGATTTTATAATATTTATAAACAATTTATAAAAACCACGAAATAACTTATTGTTCTATTTTTATTTCTTCGGGGAATGTTATTTATTTTAAAAATAAAACTTAAGTACTAAAAATAAAAAAAATATTTATTTATTTTTATACCATCATTTTTCATAATAATAAAAATGATTATTTATTTAAGTGTTATTTATGTAATGAGTAAGAAACTCTAATATATATTTTTCTTTTCTAATAGCTACATTAATCATCCTATTAAATGAGTTTCAAATCCCAAACTTTTAGCATGTCATAATAAACTATGTATAGTTAAGTTACAAATTCATTGATAAAAATAATTAATGTTTCATTAATTAACTAGTGGGAATTTTTTTTTAAAAAAATAATATTTTAAAACTCATAAAAATAATAATAATTTAATTAGATAACGGTAATTATTAAATGAATTTAATTGAATTTAATTTGAATTTTTTTAAATGTAAAATAATGTATTAGATTTTTTTAATTATGAAAATATATAAGTTAAAAATAAAAAAAAAACTTTATTTTTATGGTTATAAATTTTTAAAAAATTATTTTTATTTTATTTATAAAAATTTAATCCATTAGGTGTGTGTTTTTTTGTGTGTTTTTCTTTTAAATCCATTAGTGTATTAAAACAGCATAATTGTGAATATGTGCAATGAATAATATATCCACCCAACAAAATGTAAGAGGTTAAGTCCCCCTTATTAGCATCTTTAACTGCCAAGTACAAACTTGATTATTACTCAGAAAAAAGGGCAAAAAGAAAGCCAAGTAAAAAGTTTAAAAACGCAATTAATAAGAGAAAAAAAAAGGTGAAAAGCACACTAACGCTATGCTTCTACCACCGTCAACCATGCGAATGCGATGGCCGGACCCAAGAACCGGCGGATTAGGCATGACAGCCATTGCCTACGTGGCCATCGACTACCTACGCCATGTGTCTACCGGTTGGCACCAGCGTCTACAACCAGTGTTATGGACCGTGCTTGCTCTTGTAGTCGTAAGTCGTATTCCTTTTTACAAGCATTGGTCCACTGAGCTCCGTTCGGCTATGCCCTTTCTTGGTTCCTTGATTTTCATGCTCTTATCTCTTCTCCTCGAATCTATCTCTGTTCGCTTCGTCACCGCTGTGCTCGGTGTCGATTGGCACAGGTGATTTGACTCATCTCTTTGTATGTATCTTTTTTATAGACGTGTGACGCTTTTTGAGCTCAACGATGCTACCCACTACCCAGATGAAGAAACGGTCAAATTTATGATACTTTACAGTTTGGGTTCGTTTTATTTGGTCCAATGTCATCTGGGTTGACTGTATTTTGCCCTGTTTCTGCTTCAGTCTTAGTGGGTCGAGTTCGGTTCGTGATATATTGTTGGCATTTCGTTCGTCATGGGTTATCCATATGTTTGAGTCTTGACTACATGAATTGGTGCATATAGCTTGTGAGCTGGGTTAAATATAAACCACTTTTCTAAGGATTGATAGGATTTTAGATGAAAGCTTTAGAAGTTCACACTGTCTTGGAAGTATTATTAACATTATTTATTGAATCCATGGTTAATAATGGCTCCAGAGGAGTTGAATATGTTTTATGGACTATTTTTGGCAATTAACCCATTTGAGATGGTTGAACCTTTTTTCAATCTTATTGTCATAATTGCTTGGTCAACCCATGAGTTAGAAGTTATTCACTAGAGCATAAACAAACTATGTTAAATTTTTTTCCCAATCGTGTAATTCTTAAAGGTCATTAATTGCATCTATGATCAGAACCTTTCTTTTCCTGAAGCTCTTTCTAATTTAGGCAGTGAGATCTCTTTGAGTTGTCTACTTTGGATACTAAATCATCCAAAATATGGAAAGCTAGTGAGAATCCTTATAATTTAGGCAGTGAGATCAGTTTGATTTGTCTACATTGCAGTTCATAACCTCTTCAATTCTTCTGTTGGGGGAATGTAGTGCATAGAGTTGATTACTACTCTTACCTGACTCAAAACTTTCCTTTTCTGGTTGCTTCCATCCTTGATAAATTTATCATTCCAACTGTTACTGAGCCAATTATTCATAAAGCTCCATGCCTTCTAAAACTGGTTACAGAGTAACAGTTGGAAAACAAGCATTGAGTAGACTCTTAACATATTAGAGAACCCTGTTCTGTGTATGATGTATTTCATTCTCTTGGCTAATGTAAATGAAACTGAGAATTCGAGTTAGCATGTACAAGTTGTACATAATCGAATTGGTCCTAAAATAACATGTTAGATACACAAAGTGGATACATATGTATATTCATTTATGTAAAGAGTGTACACAAACTAAATATATACATATGTACATACTATGTATAAGCTAACATGTTATATTGGGACTAATTCGATTATGTATAATATATAGTGCTATTTTAGGGCTTAGAATCCATCTTTTCCTCTAGCCTGATTTTTACTTAAACAATAGCAGCTTAGTCAGTCCAGGTTGCCTTATGCTTCTTTTCTTAATCATATTTGCAAGTGTAGGATTTAATCATTGATTACTTCAGCCGTGTTTTATTTACATTACTATTTTAGATGTGACAAGCAATTCCATGCAGTCAAGCTTATTTTTAAAATGAAGAAATGAGGTTAGTTGTTGAATATGTTTGCTTCACTTTCTTGGATGTAAAAAATTTACTTGGTTCTATGTACAGATATACTTATAGATAGATATGCAAAATCAAATAATAAAGTTCTACAGAATACAACCAGCTGGAAAAATTAATAGTTTAGTCTATTGAGTTATTCATATATATAGTGTAAAGGTGATAATTGTATATACATTACCAGTTTGCTCTCTCATGGCTCATATCTCATTGTTTCTTGGCAACATGAGAGAATATTTCTACTTTTGTATGTTGAATTAGCCATAGTTAAAAAACTAACGATTGAATAATTAATTGGCTTGGTAATCTTTGACAGTGGTGCTCCTCCACTTCCAGACACTGGTCAATGGTTGTTACTGGCTCTCAATGAGAAACTTCCTCATGCGGTGATTCAAATATTAAGAGCTCGAATTATTGGATTGCACCACTACCTCATGCTGTTTATAATGTTAGCTTTCTCTGTACTATTTAATTCTGTAAAAGCTCCTGGTCTTGGATTAGGTGCAAGGTATATGTTCACCATGGCCATCGGTCGCCTTCTGCGTATGATAAGCTTTGTGTCTACAATTTTGCCATCTACTCGTCATTGGTGTGCTGGTATTCGATTCAAAATTCCATCTTATCCGCATCGCTGGGCTCAGAGATATTATATTCCCTATACTTCAGATTCTAATGCTCTTTACCATTTAATAAGTAGGAACATAGCTTATGGTAAGTCTCACAGATTAGGTTCATTGTCTCCTGCTATTAACATGCCTTATGCCATCTGTCTAATATCTAAATGCATCTTTAGCCCGAAAGTTATGTTTTTTTGCATGATGATTAATGAATCATGTGTACCATTAGTATCTTTCTTATCTGGTTCACGATTTATTAAATCATTCTAAGTTATATTATTAATCTGTTCGCATGTTAAATTTCAGCATATATTTAGAAGTTTTTTCTCTCAAGACTTTTATGTAACTTGGGGTCATACAATCTGTTTCCTTATGTCACAGTTGATCCTGGAGAATACCTTGAAGACTACCGTCCAGATTGGGGACCAATGAGTTTTCTTATAAATTTCCTAAGGCCAACCCCATCAGAAGGATCAACTTGGTACAATTTATTGAAGAAAGCTGAAGGGGGTTGCAATGACCTCGTATACAGTGGCCACATGCTAGTTGCTACTTTAACAGCTATGGCATGGACGGTAAGTAACCTATTGTTGGTTTTTGAAATCAATATCTTCAGTCATTAGTAACCCTCTAAAGGGAAAGTTGCTTAGTTCTCTCTCTCTGCATTCTTTATGCAGGAAGCTTACGGAGGTTTTAGCTCGATTCTCATATGGTTGCTTGTGTTGCATAGTGCTCAAAGAGAAATAAGAGGGCACAATCATTATAGTGTAGATGTTATTGTTGCTATCTATGTTGGTATTATGCTATGGAAGATGACTGGTTTCATCTGGCCTAACAAGGATGCAAATAGAGAAAGAAAACTAGCAATGCTTGAGAAAATTCAAAGTAGACTAACCCAAGCTGCAAAGGACTATGACATAGATGAAGTGAGAGAGCTTCTTAAAGAAGTTGAAATAGGAAGTCAAGAGAGTCAGAACAAAGTTTCTAAGAGGTCCATGTGGTTGTTTGCTTGTGTCACCATTTTCTCTGCAATCACCATTGTTCTCATGGCCTTCATATTGACAAGTGATGGTTAGAAATAGAAATAGAATATTAAGTATTCTATTACTTGATAATTCTCATCTTAATTTTTTTAATATATTTTTATTATAAATACATTCTCATCTAAATTTAATTACATGGTTTCTTCAATTTAAGTGTATAATATAATCTCTTTTACGATAAATTTTTATTTTTAACTCAATTATAAGTGTTGAACATATGTTCAATTTCTTTAATATTTTGAACATATGTTTATTCTATTTCTTAACTTTTATTTTATAATATAAATATTTTTATATTTATATTTATAAAAATATATTTACATCTAAAGAATTATATTGAATATTTTTATGGAAAGAGTTAAAAATGAAATTATATAAATAATTGTGTAATATATGAAATTGTTGAATTTATTTATTAATATTTTTAAAACCTTTTCCTTTTCAAGTTATTATAATTGCCTAATTCAAACGTCACCTCATTTGTGTAAAATAAAGCATTTTAAGATTCTTTTAAGTATTACAATTTTAACTACTTTGTTGGATTGATTGTTATTAAGCTTCCCTAAAAAAAAAATAACTTGTCACGGAATGTTGAAAACAAAAGAAAAGAAAAATTCAGCTGTATTTTTTTTCGGTAAATAAATTCAGTTGTATTTAATAAGTAAGAAACTATAATATGCTTACGAAAACCATCTATAAAACCCACTTAGCGATGATATATAATTTATTTGAGTTTATAAAAGATTTAAGATTCAAATTTTAATTATAATTGTATAAATAATTTATTATTTTAAAAAACTATCAATAAGCTATTTAGAAAGAAAGAAAGAAAATATATAATTTATTTGAGTTTATAAAAGATTTAAGACTCAAATTATAATTATAATTGTATAAATAATTTATTATTTTAAAAAACTATCAATAAGCTATTTAGAAAAAAAGAAAGAAAAAATAATCGGTTGGGGAAATTTTTAAATTAAAATATGTATACCTTCATCTAGGGGTGTTCATCGGATCGAAACCGTTAATTTTATGTTCATCTGATCCGATCCGACCATCCGATCGGATTGAAACATCCTAATTCGCAATCGATCCGATCAACTTTCACATCTGATCAATTCGATCCGTAAAATATTCGGATGTCATCTGATCAATCCGACCAATAAACTAAATTAATTATATTTTTGGTATTTTTGAATAAAAAATTTAAATTTTCACATAAATCATAACATAAAATTAAAAGAAACCTTAAAAAATCAAATAAAAAGGTTAAAATAAGACTAAAATGTTCAAACCTATATAAAACAAAAATAATATAATACGTCAATAACGATGTCGATTACCATAGTCATTTTAATAAATTTAACAATTCATTCAAATAATAAACAAAAAGATAGTTCACAATAATCTAAACCTAAATTAATTTGATCATTTCACTCTTTAACATCCATTGACCATCTTGAAAATAATCTTGTCTTGAATCTTGAGAACAATAGCAAAAAACTTCAGTGTGTAATCACCTATTAGCCATAATTTAAAAATATTAGTAAATTGATAACTAAATATATATAAAATAATATATGAAATACATATGAAATAAAATAATAATATATCATACTCAATCAAGTGTTATATCCTTAATGTCTCCCAACATATCTACAAAATAAAAGATAATAGAAAGTATAAATCATAAGAGAATAATATCAATTAATAATGAAAATTAAAATAATATTACTTGTTTCAATTGCTTCAATATCATCAAGGGATTCACGAATGTTAATTATTGGTGATGATCGAATCCAATTCTGAGTACAAATAAGTGCTTGGATAGTTTTTAGGGACAATGAGCTTCTAAAAGAATCAATAATCCTCCCCCCTAAGAAAATGCAGACTCAGAAGCTACACTTGATATAGGCATAACTAAAACATCTTTTGCAATCTTGGAAAGAACCTTGTATCTAGATGAGTTCACCTTCCACCAACCTAAAAGATTAAAAGACTCATCATCCACATCCTCACATGTCTCACGCAAATATTTCTCTACTTCAGTTTGGTTGTCTGTCTTTTTTGCATCTTTTACACGTTTTTTATAACGATTCATCCATAGTGAAAATGAATCAATATTACAACTATCCACTTCTTCTGTGTCTAAAGGTTGTGAGCATATAGCTTGGACATTTGCAGAATACAAAACTAAATACTGATCAAACATATTATTCAAAGTTTGTCTACATTTTTTCATCATATGACCAACCATAATATCATCTTCATCACACAAAAAGATCCAAACAAATTTTCAAACCTTGTTTCTTATGTCTTGGATCAAGCAAAGTTGCAATAAATAAAAAATCATTCATCTTATCTACACCTCCCCAATATTTATTGAACTTTGTTTTCATTTCTTTTGTCATTTTGCTTAACAAAAAATCTGTATTTTCACACCAAAAACTCAATTGGTTATGTATGAAGCAGATTTTATCCAAAAATAAATTTGAAGTAACATATACAGAACCAAAAAACCTCAATGTTGCAACATAAAATAGTTTCAAAAACCTTACAAATATGTTAGCATTAGACCAATCAAACATATCAGGAGTTTGCAACTATCATTTCCAATGTTGAACTCTTGTTTAAATATCACATCATCTTCTTCTAAATGCTCAAAAGTGTTCTGAAATCTTATTGCAGCTTCTAACATTAAATAGGTGGAATTCCACCTTGTTACTACATCTAAACATAAAAGTTTATTAGTATCAATTTTCTCTTGCTCCGCACAATCCTTAAATTTTAACAACCTTGAAGGTGATCCTTTGACATATTTGACAACTTCTCTTATCTTACTTATGCTTGAATAATGTTCTTTCAAGCCCTCTCTCACAACCAAATTTAGAATATGAGCTGCACACCTCATATGCATATGTTGACCATCTAGTATTACACCACCCCAATTGTTCATTTTTTTACGTAAGTAAGAAACTAATGTATTATTTGAGCTAACATTATCCACAGTAATAGTAAATATCTTATCGATTCTCCAATCTAATAAGCATTGCTCAATTGCTTTCCCTAGGATATCACCTTTATGATTAGGAACTACACAAAAATTTAAGATTCTTTTTTGGAGTTTCCAATTATCATCGATGGAGTGAGCAGTGAGACACATATAATTCAAATTTTGAGCAGAAGTCCATGTGTCAGTGGTTAAACAAACTCTTTGAAACGATTTAAAGAAAAAATCTTTCAATTTATCCTTTTCCTTTAAGAAAAGACTTAAGCAATCTTGTTCAATAGTGGTACGAGAAGGAACTTGGAACCTTGGTTCCAAAACTCTACTATACTTCTTAAATCTTTCATTCTCAACATGACTAAATGAAAATTCATCAACTATAATCATTTCTGTAAGTGCAAGCCTACAAGCCTCAATACTAAATGTGTGTCCTGATGAGCGAAAACCGGTATCGCCGATTCTTGCCAATACTTTGGTTTTAATATCTATAAAACTCTCGCAAGTGCACGAATCATTTCGTAGAAAATGATAAGTATACTCCCAAGGTCGATCTAAGGAAGGAATGCATGTGGCTTTTAATTTATTATTCAAACTTTTAAAAACGAAATTAAATCCTAAACATCTTGTCACGATATTTTAGGGTTTTGTGTTTTTAATCTACTTACATAAAATAAACATAGATTCAATAAACATTTATGCAAATTTTATCATTTATAATGGCGGAGTATTTATGGATATAATAACTAAGTTAATTATGCTTGCTCATATTATTTAGGTTATTAAAGATATGAATTAATATTTATTGATTCTCCCTTTTTTGTATGAATACTACCTTTGGTGGGGTTAGATATTCTTTGTTAACTAAACAAATCAATTAACACCTATGGGTAGGGTTATAACTAATATGCTTAATTAAATTAATTCCTTTTTCTAAGAGATTGAAAATGAACCATTTAAATGCCACCTTTGGTGGGGTTAGACAGTTTAAACTTTATTGAAGATGTCCAAATTAAACCTAAGAATTTAGTTATCCGAGTACTAACTTTCAAGTTTTAAAACCACTACTGAAAACATGTCGTCAATACATTTTCAGATAATAATTTTTATAAAAACTTTTGAAATAGAGTTTCACTCTAACTACCGAACGATTGTACCATCAAATAAAAGAGCACTACTCTAAATCAGACCGGATAACTAAACCTTAAAATCTAATTTTCAGGTTTAAGTTTGTAATGAAAAATAATATATTTCTCTCTAACATTCTTAATATAAAATCTTGAATAAAAACAAAATCAATTCATTTTAGAGATTTTCACCTATTTAATATTTCGCAAGCATAACAACGTTATTATTACATCATATTTATAAACAGCCAGCAGAGTTAAATTTAATCACAGACAAATTAAATATAACATGTAAGAATAAAGCATAAAAAATAACTATAAAGAAAATAAATTCCTTACAGAACTTTGACGCTATTCCCGTTGCTGGAAAACCTCCAAGCGGAATTTGCACTCCCATTTATTGAATAAAAAAAAGCTAATAAATTACATAAACATAACTAGTTCTTCCCAAAAAGGGAAGAACTCTAAAACTAAGAGAAATTAACTAAAAACTAAAAAAAACTAAAAATCTAAGAAAAGAGAGAAAGAAAGAAGAGAGAAGTGTGTTTTGAAGGTGTGTTTTGAAGAGAAGGGAAGAGGGGTATTTATAGGTGAGGATGGAGAGAAAAAATGAGTAAAAAAAATGTAAAAACGCGTAATGGAATTGCTGAGGTCATTGATGACGTCATGAGGCGGCTGCACGTGAAAAATGGGGCGAAAAGGCGTTGGCGTGCGCGGGATGGGGCTTGGGCACGCGTGGGGCTGGGCAGCTTCGCGACGCGGCGGCGCGATTTTCTCCTTTTTGACATTTTTGACCTTTTTGACCCATTTTGTCCAATTTTTCCATATTTGTTGACCTTTCCCCATTTATTTATTAATATATTTGTGATGTATTGCTTCCAGTATTCCTTTTTGAGTCTTTAAGTTGCGTTTTTAAGCCAAAATACCTGAAAAACAATAAAAATACCCGTGATTCCGAAAAAGACAAATTTATATAAATATATGATAAAACATATAAATATATATATTTTTAATCAATTAATGTGCATAGAATCATGGTTATTTTAGTGCTTTTTGAGCACTCATCATGTCCAATAAGTACACCTTCTTTATTGTTTGTGACATTTTCAAAAGCTAAAGTCTTTTGCTTCTTCTCGTATCTACGAGGAAATAATTTACATTGCATAGCAATATGAGCATTTAAGTTTGATGTATCAGACTTGCTAGATACATACACATACTCCCTTGAACAATATTTATATCTTGTCTTGCGATCTAAGCCTTCACCCACTATATCAAAATGTTTCTAGGCAGAAGAAAGAGGTTTAGAAAACTTTCGCTTACCTTTTCCATCATAGCTACCTATAGAAGGTTCAGGTTTGTCATTCAATGGTAGATCTTTAGTTTCTGGTGGAGCATTTTGTGGATTCTTATATTGATTTTCAACATCATGGTTAACGCTTGCACTTCCGGTGGTTGCAAGTGGACTATTCCTAGTAAAGGTGTTTTTTTCCATCTAAGATAAAGTGAGACATAATCAACTTAATGCAATAAACACACTGTGTAGAAAAACAATTGTTATAAAAATGCTATCAGATAAATGAAATAACAAAAACAACAAATATTACACAGGGAATAAGACATTAAATTGAAAGTGATGTCAATAAGAATAGAGTCAATAAGAATAGACAACAAATAAATTTTAGATTAAATCTATTTATATTGGTAAATAACTACATCATTTAAATCTTCTCTTATATATAATCTCATAACGACATAAACAAGATATATTTATAATATATCTTGTCTTCATTTCTTCTTGTTAGAACACAAAGATATTATAATCTCTTCTTTTATTATTTCTATATATATATATATATGAAGCAATTAATACGGGTAATCAGGAAAGTGTTCTAACCCATTTCAATATATATATATATATATACCAATTGATATGGATAATAATGGAAGTGTTCTAACCCATTTCAATGTATCTACTGACCTGGAGGATGGATATATGTTATAGTGAACAAGTGATTAAAGAAAAGTCTAACTTGTAAGAGTTTTAATTATTAAGATAATTAAATGCTCAAGTTCTTTAATCATGATGATAGCATAGTTAATTAATAGATAAGATTATGAGTTAAAGGCTCTCAAATTCTAAAACGTCTCTTTATGGAGTCTTAATTCTTCTTTATTAGATCTGATTCTGATTAGGCGTAATAAATCTATTACATCAGGCCAACCACCAATAGCATAAATAAATAAGTAAATAACAGTAACAAATAAAAGAAGCAAAAAGTTGCTAATTATTTTGTTAGAAATTTTTTACCTTTTTGAATAACAGTATCAATGGTCGAAGAACTCAAAAATCTCATGTTACTCAGTTTCAAAAGTTACCATAAAATCTAATTAATATACCTCTGATACTTTAAAGCATAAAGAAAGAACTAAAATATGACGCATATTAACAAAACAATAGGCAAATAGCAAATACGACACACACCATACTACTAGGCACCAATTAAGTTTTTCTTTCTAGTTTATATATCCTCTTCTAAAATGATATAGAGTCACAAACAAAATCCTTTCTAACTTCGTACGTAGATACCTATATTTGATGGATAATTATAAAATAAATACTTTTAAATAAATTATGGACAAATAATTCAATTAAATCTAAATGCACAAAAGAAATAAACGTAAGGCACAAGGACCGATTAAAATATAGAATATTTTCATTAACCAGGGAGGGGTAATAGGGTTGGTGTGTTCATGCAATGGCAAATTCAAGGAGTATCATGTAAAAATAGTTATCATATACTTTTTGATTGCTACTTTTTATTATTAAAAAAAATGTTAAGGGTAGTTTATTTGAGTAAAAATATATTTAAATTATTTAATTTATAATGTATTTTTGAGTGATAAAATTTAAAAATAAAAATTTAGATATAACTTAAACCCATTTATATATATTTTGTTTAGATTTTACATATCTAAAATTTTCTTTACTAGAATTAAAATAATAGGGAATCGTGCCCTTTCTGTCCATGTATAGATCCATCGGTGTGTTGATGAGTTCCCTCATCCATTGACATATTGATACTATAATTTTATTGTTACGTAAATTATTTATAACAACAAATAATAAATAATATGTAATATAAATCTCATTTATATAGAATTTTGTTGTTATGTAAATTATTTATAACAACAAATAATAAATAATATGTAATATAAATCTCATTTATATAGTTTAATTATTTAGTTATAAAAGATAAGTTAATTAAAGATAAATTATATTATCTGAATTATTGTTTATTTAAATATTATAATTTTATATCTAATTAAATTTAATTAAATATAAATATTTAATAAAAATAAAAATAAAATTTAATAAAAAATTATTTTAAAAAAATCAACAATAATAATATTAAAATAGAAATATTTTAAATATATATTTTAATTTTTAATAAAAATTAAAAATTAATAAAATATTAAAATAAAATTTACCGTTAAAAATTATTCCATAAATCTTTTTAATATTAATTATAATTGTATTATTATTAAATAATTATAATTTAATAATATTTAATCATTTAATAAAAAATATTAAAAAAATATAATTTTTAATTGATTAATTACTAATAAATTTTCATATCCTTATGACATGATTGATGCCCTTAGTTTACTCTTATGTTTATATGTAAAAATTAAAGAAAATCCAACGATTCAAAATACTTATCATGTGCGATACATAATACATATAATGTCATGTGCGCTACATGACTATATTTTAGGCTCCGTAGTATAAGAGAGAAAGAAAAAGAAAACATTGAAAATAGAAAATATATATGTACTCATTAATTCACCTGTCTCCATTATATCATTATTTAAAGAATTTTTTTATATAAAATAATACTTTTTAAAGTTATAATAAAAATAATATTAAATGTGATTAAATTAATTAAATTTTAATATTTAATGAATTTAAATAATCATAATTTAATTTAAAAAAATTAATTAAAAAACATTCAATATAAATTATTATTAATTTTTTTTAAATAATAAAATATTCAAACTATAAGTAAATAATGTATGTAAAGAAAATTATAAATGTTATTTTTTAAAAAATAAACAGAATATTTTTTTAATGAATTTGGAACTCATGTACCATAATTAATAAAAAATGAAAATAAAATTAATTATCCAAAATTGTTAGTTTTTCTCGGTAAAATACCATTAATGAAAGACGGACATCGAAAAGCCAAGACGATATTTCACCAAAGCAAACAAAGATTTAAGTCAATTTTTTTTTATTTAGTTTTACTCTTTTATTCGCATCCTGCATCTACAACTACAAAGCAATCTCTGTCTCCGGTTTCCACTTCCTTCACCACCAAACATGTGGTGGCCGAGCGCAAGATCCGGCGGGCTGGGCATGGCGGCCATGGCCTACGTGGCTGTTGACTATCTGCGTCACCTCTCTCCCACTTGGCACGACCGTCTTCAGCCGGCACTTTGGATCTTGCTGGCTCTTGTAGCTGTCAGTCGTGTTCCTTTCTACAAGCACTGGTCTTCTGAGCTCGGCTCTGCTTTACCCTTTGTTGGCTCAATGCTTTTCATGCTCTCTACTCTTTTCATTGAATCTCTCTCCGTCCGCTCAGTCACTGCTGTGCTTGGACTTGACTGGCACAGGTACTACTTTGAACTTTGAACCCATTTTCTTTTTGACTCTGTTTGTTCTTCTTGTGCATGAATGGTGCTTTTGAGCTGAAAATTTAGTACCCAGATGATGAATCTTTCAAATATTTGAAGTTTTGCAATGTGATTTTGTTTGTCTTTGGTTATTGTGATTTGGGATTGGCTTTTAAGTTTTAGCGATAACTTTCATGGTTAAAGGCAAACTAATTTCTGAGGATTGATGAGATTTTATGTTTCACGATGAGCAATGAGGTGTTGTTTATCTTGTCTGCTCTGCTTCGGAATTATGTACACATGTCAGCACTAAAGAACTTGACACTGGGGTGGTTAAGACTTTAGAATTTCCCATTAATAATCTGATAACTTCCTTCCACAACCACATAATGGTAAACTTTCTCTCTCAATTTAAAACTATCAAGATGCACCCCATAAATCTTACTTATATTTGGAGTGTCAATACTTTAGCCTATAATGGGAAAGGTGCAAGATGAAATTGGAAAGGAAGAAAAAAAAATCATGAGTAAAACACCTACACACTTCCGAGTTTGGCCTGGGTTCATCATAGAAATGTTTGACTCAAAGCTTGAGTCTTAAATTGGGTAGGGTCGGATCTTACTTTTTCCAGATCTATTCGGACTTTGAGTCAGGTCGAATCAGGTCGGGTGGTACAGTCTTCTAGCGGACCTAAATTTATATGCCTTGTCTGTTTGGGTTTTCCTCTTATTTGGAGGAGCACAAAAAAGATCATGTGAATTAATGGTCCATAGAGATAAGGGAAAATTTTGTCCATTGCTTTATAAATAAACCCATTTAGGGTTGGTTGAAAGTGAAAAAAATCAAGAGCTGCAGCAGCTAGAGAGCAACAGCAAAAAAACAAGTAGAAAACTGAGCAGTTTTTCAGTTTTTTTCTTCTCCAACAAGCCTTTATCAAGTGCTCCGATGGAAGGTTGTTTGTGGTTTAATTGAGCTAAAATTTTGCAAGAAGGTTCACGGCTCAAGACTCTTCAATCTGTACGGTGGGAATTGGATTTATCTCACCGCTTTGGAAAAATCCGAGTCGTGAACAATGATTACGAAATTGAGTTAGATCTCTTAATTTTCTTGAAATAATTATTAGTTTCCAAGAAATTGTATTCTTGATGATGTTGTTGATTGTTTGCCTCTAGTTTTATCTAGAGAGAACTTTTGTACAATTGTTTCTTGATAGTGAGAGTTTTGGAGAGAAGTGCCGTGGTTGTTTACTTCCTACATCGGGAAGGTTTTTCCACGTAAATTAGTTATGTTGATTTTATGCGTGTTTTATTTTGAGCTCTATTTATTTGTTTCTTAAAAGATTCATACAAAGAAGGAGAATATGTTTTATTCTGGTGTTTAGAGCTTGATTAAGATCGAATTGATATTGTGATTCTACTAACATTGTCTTCTTTGTAATTTCTTTCAATCTCTTCAATTTTCCTTTAACTAGAATGCATTGAATGCCACACTTACTCAACTTATAAAGTGCCCTTTTGGATGTACTTTCAAATTCCAGCCATGATGTATTTTTTGAACCAATCCTGAACCTACTATAACCAAACAGCCACGCTTCTCTTTGCTTTATTCCCGTGGTCTGTGGTAATGACTTGATGACATAAAAGACATTTTAATATTTTTCTTTTTTTAAAGATCATATTACATACTCACTCACACAGGTTAACAAGACTCAAACTCAAGTCCTCTTAATACCCACTTGGAGCATAACTACAAGGCAACTGGCGGCATTGCAATATTATTAAACATCTTAACATAGTGAGTGTCAGTGTCATGTATATTATGCCTTTAATGCTCTTGATAAACGTAAAATGAAGTTGAAGCTTTGATTTCTAGTAAGAGAAATTATACATTATTTTAAGAGTCAGTGAGGTGTATACTGTGATCAATCATATTAAGAATAAATTTGATTTTATATATATATTACACAATTTTTAAGAAAATATTGCACTAAACAAACATGTGATTGGTAGGGACTATCAAGTCATCCTTACTTTAGGATTAATGAATATTTTCTCTTATAATAATTCTATATAACAACTGTGGGGCATCAAAACCACTTACGAAATGAGAAATAACTCTTTCCCCATCCGTTGTCATCCCAGGATCCTCCTTTAATGGCCACACTATCTATAGGAAACAAATTTTCATCTTCTACAAAACCAGTCCAAATTATGCACTTTTCCTCCCTCATATTTTCTCTAAACAATAGCAGTTCGATGGATCTAAGCTTCCTTCTCTTCATGAAAATTTCATCTGTTACAAAACTTATTCTGCCTGTTTTTTCTTCATTACTATTTTCACACTTCATGTGCCTGTGATAGCAAGCAATTCCAAGCCGTCAAATTGGACACCATATTGAGGTCCATTGTTGGACATCTGCTTCCCTTTGCCACTTTCCTCCTTGGAATTAATAATATGTGTGATACCTTTGCAGGCATACTTATGGATAAATATTAGGAACCAAAAGATGGATCAACTTAGAGGTGTTAAGTAAGCTGAGTTGATCCAGCTTGCATAGAATCAACTAGCTTATGTGAGTTGTGGCTCAGCTTATCTAAATTTTATTTAGCTTAGATTATTTTTAAATGAATTAGGTTAGTTGACTCATTTACATTTTGAAAAATAAAAATAAAAAGTAAAAATATTTATAATTTTATTTGAGAAAAAAAGTTAATATAAATATTATATTTTGATTATATTTTTGTAAAGCAAGAAAAAATCTATCAAGTGTAGTGACATTATAAAAATAAGTTTTTGATAAAGACATTTTGTTAAATGAACTACTCATGAGTTAGGTGAGCAAGCTCATATGAGTTTATAAGCTAGATGAATTGTGTTTCTTCAGCTCATTAGATCAACCTTAAATGAGTTGAATTGAACTAATGATTTGTGATGTTATTTTCTTAGTAGAATATGACCAATTAGCTAAAGAAGCAGTCTTAATTTCTCTAATTTATTGCAAGGAAAAAGAGAAAATAATACAAATAGCATCCTTATAATTTATAACCATAAAAAAACACCCTTATGTCTAGTTTATAACTTTTACTATTAGTAGTTTTTGGACTCGTGCATGCGCACAGATTGATGATTTAAATTTGAAAGTATATAGTAATGTTAATTATCAAACAATAGTTATCATTGTTCCTAAATTCTTCAAATATAAATTTTTATGTTGTTTTTATTTTAATAAGGTGAAAAATTGATATTAAATTTTTTTGTAAAGTGATTTGTTGGAGCACGGGTTGGTGATTAAAATTTAATAAGTATACTTATAGTGTTAACATTCAAATAATAGTTGTTATTGTTTGAAAATTCTTTATTTTATAAAATAAAAGAAGTAAGTTTAGATTAAATTTTTAAGTTGTTTTTATTATAATAAGGTAAAAGATTGATACAAAATAGTTTGCATGAGTAATATTAAAATAAATAGTTAATTAATTTACTACGTTAGTGAAAAATAAATATAAAATAATAACTATTTTATGAGCAATATAATCCAAACATGAGTAATTTGACATAATATTGACAAGACTTGCATAATTTTATTTAATAAATAAGTCAAATGTAACAAGCCAATATATATTAACTTCTTTAATTAATTTATTTTTATTATTATTTAAGAATTTAATCCTATATAAACCTAATAGACACGACTTAATGGAACTTCATAAGTATTTTTATAAATTAGTTTTTGCTTAAAAGTAATTTATATTAGTTGATTCTTATTTTTAGTTGATATGAGATATGATATAATATTAACATAAATACAATTGGCTTATAAATGACTTGACCTAACTTGAACCGTTCATTAAATGAATAAACATGCATAGTATGAATTATTATCCTAAATATAATTCAAATAATTATCTAAAGAGTAAATGCAAATTCAATATACAATAAAACTATTTTTATAACTATTCATAAGTGTATATGAGAATATTTTATTATTTATTGATGTACAATAAGAACAAACAAAACTTAAAAAAAGGGTTGGTTGTTGACCACACATTAATGCTTTTATAAATAAAGAAAAGACAAACATGAACTAAAAAGAGGGCCTTAATGCTTTTATAAATAAAGATAAAAAAAATCTAGTTTATTATTTCACATTAAATACCGTCCAAATAGATCTTTTTTTAATTAAAGTATGACCATTCGTTCAATGTTGAACCCTAATCGTTTGGACTCTGTTCAATGTTATTGTTATTGGAATATTATTTTTATAATTTAAAAAAGAAAAAGAAAAGAAAAATAGATATAATAAGATTATTTCTTTGACATAATAGTTTCAGGTTATGAGGATGATAACATTGGTGTTTATTCTTTATTGTTGCTTGTTGATAAGAGAAAATATTTTTTTCTTTGCATGCTATAATGCCTTAGTTCAAACTCACATGGGAATAATTAATTGGCTTAGTTATTTTTGACAGTAACACTTCGCCACTTCCGGACACTGGTCAGTGGTTTTTACTAGCTCTCAACGAGAAACTTCCTCATGCAGCCGTTCAAATATTGAGAGCTCGAATCATTGGACTGCATCACTACCTAATGTTGTTTATGATGTTAGCTTTCTCTGTACTATTTGACTCTGTAAAAGCTCCAGGACTTGGACTTGGTGCAAGGTATATGTTCACCATGGCTGTTAGTCGTCTTCTGCGTACCATAACCTTTGTATCAACAATTCTTCCATCAGCACGGCCTTGGTGTGCTGGTGTACGGTTCAAAGTTCCATCGTATCCTCATCGCTGGGCTCAGAAGTATTATGTTCCTTATGCTTCAGATACTAATGCTATTTCTCAGATAATAAGACAGGATATGGCTTATGGTAAGTTTGACCTTTTAGTTTCATTGCTCTTTATTAACCTGTGCCTGATGTCCTCTGTCTGAATGCATCTTTAGCCTAAACATGATGCTATGAATCATTTATGGGTTTTGGGTAGCTTTATTGTTGTAAATTTATCCGCCTAACAGTTTATCATTATAACTATTAGATATAGCTATTTAGTTAAGAAATTTTAACTTGGATCATGATATTTTTTTTAAAAATGTTAGATTTTTTTTATTAAGTGGACATGTGCATGTCACATGTTTTATTTTGAAGGGTATTTTTATTGTCATTTTGGAATAGTACAAGCACATGTGACATGCATACGTTCATCTAATGAAGTAGATGGAAATTTTTAGGAAACTGTTAGTCAATCACCCAAACTTAAAATTATGATTAAATGGATCTGCTTTAATAGTTACGGGACTAAATTATCAACTGAATAAAGTTACATACCATTGAAAAATAAGAGCAAATAAATCTCACATTGATGAAAAAATTATGTGAGTTATTAGGCTTATAAAATGGTATTAGGACCTATGATTGTTATCTTGGGCCAATTAGAGAAATGTGGGTTTGGTAGGTTTAAAATGAAATTCTCTAACCTCATGGTGGTGTGGATTTGCTGTTATAGATAGAATATAGTTGAAGTTGGAAGACCTTGTTGAGGATCCTGAAACCTTGGGCAAATAAAGTAGGTTAAGGTCAAAATTTAAGGACTAGTTATGAAAGATCGGTTGAATGGCTTGAGTCGAAGTGTGGACCAATGGAAGCTAATTGGCTAATTGGCGATATTTGAAAGCGGAATTGTTGAGAAGTAAGAGCAAACAAGTTTTACATTGATAAAATACTAATTAAAACATGGATTTTTAAGTGCATGAGTCTACCTCATTGAAGAGTTAAGTTTTTAGGATGGGAGCTCATTGTCTCGTGGAAACCCATAGAAGTTATTGGGCTTATCAAACCACAGATTAAAGTGTCAACTGGGTAAAATTACAAGATTAAAGTGTGAATTGATTAAACTTACAGAAGGAAAGTATCATACGATTAAATTTACAGGACTAAAGTGTCAACCGATTAAAATTACATGAATAGTGTTACATTACTAAATCTACCCCAAATTCTTTGAGTGTTTTGTGACCAAACATAGCTTAGGGAAATCAGATCAAACGTTAATGTCTTTGTTATTTGGTTTGTAGTTCAGTACTTGTGATGCTTCCTCTTCAGCAAAGATTCACATTTGATTTCTTTTCTTCAACGAGTCAAATATTGCATGATATCATTACTCATAAGTCTGTGTACTAATAAATATCTCCCTTTGATAATATGATGCTGAACTAATCTATTCCATCATGCCTCAGTCAATGTTGGAGAATATCTTGAAGATTACCGTCCTGAATGGGGATCAATGAGTTTTTTAATAGATTTCCTACGGCCGTCACCATCAGAAGGATCAACTTGGTACAGTTTGTTGAAGAAAGCTGAAGGGGGTTGCAATGACCTAGTATTCAGTGGCCACATTATAGTTGCTGTCTTGACAGCTATGGCTTGG
The DNA here is from genome assembly GCA_037013495.1 of Hippophae tibetana. Lineage (NCBI taxonomy): Eukaryota > Viridiplantae > Streptophyta > Magnoliopsida > Rosales > Elaeagnaceae > Hippophae > Hippophae tibetana. Next base: position 2,032,033 of record CM072801.1, read on the forward strand.
ACGGTAAACAACCTTTTATACGTGTTGAAATTATGTTTTCTGTTCATTAGTAAGCTATGAAAGGCAATTTATTTGGTTCACAAATAGGCAGGTAATGGGAAAGAATTTTGGGTATTTTTAAGTTTGCTTTAACTATTAATAAATAATGTAATGGAATCGGGAAAGCTCATTCATTCCTCCCACATCCCAGAAATACATTGAAATACATTATATTATTATTTTTTTCTCATTTTTTTCGTCATATATAAAAGTCAATTTTTTTTATTAATTTATAAATTTTATTTTCAAGTTTATCGATATGTTTTCTTCTGCAAACCAAACATAACTTTAGTTCTTTATCTTGGAATACATTATGCAGGAAGCTTATGGAGGTTATAGCTCAGCTTTCATATGGCTGCTAGTGATGCATAGTGCTCAAAGAGAAATACGAGAACGACATCATTATAGTGTCGATGTCATTGTCGCCATCTATGTGGGCATTCTGTTGTGGAAGATGACAAGTTTCATATGGCCTAATAAGAACAAACAACAACATAGAAAATTTGCAATGTTTGAGAAAATTCAAAGTCAACTTACACAAGCTGCTAAGGATTGTGACATAGATGAAGTTAGAGAACTTCTTGAAGAAGTTGAAATGGGAAGTCAGGAGATTCAGAACAATGTTTCAAGCAGATTCATGTGGTTATTTGCTTGTTTAACCATTTTCTTTGCCTTCACTATTGTTCTTCTGGCCTTCACATTGACAAGTGGCGGGTAGTTTTTGGATTTGAAAATTTCTTCCACGTACTGTGTTGAAAGTTAGATATCTGCTACTTTGTAACAAGCTCATTGCAACAAGTTGTTGATTTTGGCGTATTGTATTCGGCATGTGTACTCTCTATTCATCGACACACTGCTTTTGTTGTCTATGTTTTCTTTTCTTTTTTTGAAGATAAGAGGACTTTATTGAAGGGACTAAGTAACAACACGCCAATTAGGGCTTTTGTTCACACAACACCAGCTCATGAAGAGAGCAAGACATGTCAACAAGATGATAAATTAGTATCAAATCTCAATTAAATTTGTTACTTGCTAGGTTCTATTTTATATGAGATGGTCAGATAACCTTAAACCTTTTAAATTTTTTATAGTACTAGTTTATTTGACACTCCCTTATATAAATGATCTTGTTATTTAATTAATTTTATTTTTAATTCTTTCGTTAAAGAAAACTTATATTCATTTTTTTTACAAAATTAAAAAAATTTGTTTATTTACATTATAAGAAAAATAAACATATATATTTTCTTTTGATGAGGTTAAAAATGAAATTTTAGGTAAGAAAATAGTTATAACATATAATTAAACTTTAATTTTATTATTAATTTTTAATAAATATATATATTTTTTAATGTAAATAAATATATGAATAAAAAGTATAATAAAAGAAATTAAGTTATCTAATCGTAATTAAATTTATCATATTCTTGGTATCGTATATTAGATTTGATTTTAATAAAAAAAAATTATTATTATGTTTTTAAAATAGTTAGTACAGTTCTTTACTAGGCTCTTCTTAAATCAGAACTCTAAGCGATCGCCTTGATGGCTTGAGCATGTTTGTAGTCATTTAGCTAGGTGTTTGGGATTTAATTGCCTAATATAGTATATTTTTTAGCATTATAATCATTTTTTACTTAATTAACTTTACAACATTGTTTGGGGTTGGGTTTGCAGATATGGGTATTAATATTTACGCTAGTAACTGATAATATTATATCAATATAAATATACAAGGTTAAATTAGTCATTTAGTACCCTCTAATTGTAACTTTTAGTTCTATTCTATTCTTAATTTTAGGGTTAAAATTTAAGATTAAAATTTAAGGTTAAAATTTCACTCTAATAATAGAAAATAAGTTCTAATTATTTGATTAAAAAAAAACAAAACTTAGTTACGAGCTGTTATAACATCTTATATTATATATTTGGGTAATTATAAATATTTTCTTTCAAATTTGGTAAAATAACAAAACAAAATTTACATGTTTATAAAAAATAACGAACACATCTTTTTTTTTACTATTTAAAATTATTTTAAAGTGAGGAGGAGGTATTTGAAAAAAAAAATTAAGAAATTTGAAGAAGGATTTTGTAATAAAATAATAATTGAAAGATATAAATATAAATACTTATTGTTTTTTTAAAGATGTATCTTCTTAGGTTTTTTAGTAATTTTTTCTGTTTATTTTCTTCTTACTTTATATTTTGAAATTTTATTTTGAGATAAATTAAATTATAAAATAAGTAAAAGGTCGGCCATTTGATCTAAAGTATTTGAGTTGTAAAATAAAATAAAAAATTCACTCAAAACAAAAAGGAAATCATTAAAATTATATTAAAAAATCTTGGCGAACGGCGAGTAGAAAATGGACAAGTGAGTAGGGATGAGAAGACAACTATCTTCAGTATTTCTCATTTTCCTCGTTTTATTTTCTGACCATCCAAACAAAAGCGGAGGAACTTCAATCGAGAAAATTTCTCTGGCTAAAGATTTCTTCCCCAATGGCTAAGGTCTCGGTTTCAACATCCACAGTTCCTGCTGCTCTAAATCCCAATGGAACCAATCGCTTAGCTCTCGTTACTGCTTCTTCTCATTCGTCAACACTGTCTTCCTCGTCTTCTCTGCTATTTCGACGCCTTCAAATTGGAACAAGAGGGGTTTCGGCTACCTGGAGGAATCGAATTCTTCCACTGGTAACAAAGATTTTACCTTTGAGTTGACAACCCAATAAAATTGTTTTATTATACTATAAATCCCTTGGCAAAATATTTAATTACTTTTCGCAAATACGTCTTCAATTGTTAATGTAAGTCACAGCCTTAAAAAAATCACTTATAAGTTTGGTTCAACTATATGGCATAACCCCTTTAATCCCTCTCATTGAAAAAAAAAGATGTTCTTTTTTTATTACTGTATAAATGAACATATTTTTTTAATGTTGTACGAAAATGAACGCTGATGAATTAAAAGTGAGGGTTTACAAGTGAAATTATGTTGAATAATTGGCTCGTTTATGCAACAGAGTGTTATAGTTTTTAAATCCATGGACTAATAATGTGTTACTTAAATATTAAACAAAGCTAGAGGGATGATATTTGTAATATGTTCTATACATATATATGCGATAGACTGTATGTAAGTTCAATAAGAATTTTTTGAAGGAGATGAACATCTCTTAATTCATCATTATACTTAATACTGGTTTCCATTTTTATGCTTTTTTTATTAGCAATTCTTAGAAAATGTTTGAAGTTCAAAATGAGGGTTTAAGTGCATAACATAACCACTTTATAAATTAGATTTTTATATTTAATCCCCCCATGCAATGCGCATATATATATTTTTATTCACTTAGAAAATATTTGTTTGAGGCATATTAAAAAATGCTGTGAACATATATTTTTTTTAAGACGAAAAAAAAAGTGTTTTTAGAGGGACTAAAAGTGAAACAAGTTGAGTACATGGGTTATATAATAATCTGAGGGAATGAGCTCACTCTGACTCAATTTCTTAAGCTTGAGTGAATTATTGCCGATACAATGAAACGTTAATGTTTTGAAAGTAATAGAACTTTTGATGAGCTGATGTAACTCGGTTGGATTCTGTATGCACTAATGTCTTACCTCTACAATCATGGAGTGTCTATTGCTATGCCATATGCTTCGGATAACTGATTAATCTTAAAATGTTTTCTCATTGCTTCGTGTTATTATGATAAAATCTGATCTTCTTTTTCTATTTGTATTTATAGTGTAAACCTGTCACCTGTGCCTCTGAGTTGTTGATTAATTTGGGATATAATAAATGACTTCTTTAATGAAATTTTTAGGTTCAGGCAAAAAAGCAAACTTTTTCCACCTTTGATGATTTGCTGTCTAATAGTGACAAACCTGTGTTGGTCGACTTCTATGCTACATGGTGAGTTCTTCCTTTCATTCTTTTTTCACCCTTCATCTTTTTCCATTTTTCATATTTTCTTCTTCTCCCAAAGAGAGGATCATGATGGGCACTGGCGGAAGCGTGTAGGGATATCCATCCACCTCTCGACAGATAAAATTTTAGGTGTAAAATCTATGTAATTATGGACAAATTACATGCATAAAATTGAACTGTGTTTCTCTAAATTTTATAGTTTGGGCCGTGTTTGATTTTACAATGGAAACGCAATGGGAATAGGAATGGTAATAGGAATTGAATTTAATGGAAACAATATTACTATTACTATGTTTTTTTAAGTAGTGTAATCAAGATTATGATAAATACTAAAGTAAATTTATAAAATTATAAATTAAACAAAATTAAAAATAAACTTTTTTGATTTTTAAATGAGTTAACTTTACTGAAATTGTTCAATTAAAAACCTGGATTGCTGTAAATTATTTCTTAACCCATTCCACAAGCCAATATTATAGTTTTTTATTCAAATTAGAAAAACAACTTAATTTCTAACATTCCCTCCCTTAAACTGATTTAGGGTAAAATCAGTTTAGGAAGCTCATTTCATCTTGTAACCATCATCTTCAAAATCTTGGACTGAACACATTCTCATCATTGCTCTTAGTTTCTCAAGCAAAGGTTGCTTCAATGGCTTTGTAAAGATATTAGCAATTTGCCCCAGTTTTGCAATACTCCAATTCTATGATTCCATCTTTGCACAAATCTATGAGAAAGTGGAATCACGCATCAATGTGCTTGCTTCTGCCATGCATTACTGGGTTTCTCGACAACTTAATAGTTGATATATTATCACAGTAAATAACTGATGTACCTGGCTGTTTTCCTTCCAAGAAATTCAACATTTTCCTCATCCATACTGCCCGATATGCACTTGTAGCTATTTCCATGAATTTAGCTTTAGTAGTGTGTAGTGTGACAATTGATTATTTCTTTGAGCACCAAGAAACAACTCCTTCACCTATTCTATCATCAACATCACCAACATAATCACTATATATATAACCTTTTAAGTTAGTTTCACCCTTCTTATAGAAGACTCCAAAGTCCATCGGCTCTTTCACATACTTTAGAATTCTTCTGGCTGACATCTCAGTTGGTTTTTTCAAGTATCTACTTATTAGACTCACAACATACATCAAGTTAGGTCTGGCACATGTGCATATGCTATGCACTCAAAAACTGTGAAGTGATTCACTGATGATTTTCTTTTACTCCATGCTTCTTGTGGAGTCATACCCCTGGATGTCAAAGACATCCTTGGGGTGATCTTAGAGTTCCTACGGGGTGGAGATGATGGGGTCGGTCCATGGATTTTCCTTCCTTTTGCCGCATTTTGCTCAAAAGGTTGAAGGGAAATAGTACATCAAGCTATTTGCAAATTGCAAATACTACTATTCTATTGAATATTGATATTTATTTTTATATATATTTCTATTTTTTTGTTTTTTTTCTTCATTTTTTGAACTGATCAAGGAACAACTTCTGGCCAAGAAGACTTTGGTACGTTTCCAGTTGCCAACAAACTCCTCACCATGTTCAAAATTTTCCTATTCTTCCTTTCACATGCGCCATTCGGTTGTGGTGTGTAAGCAACAGATAATTGCCTTCTAATTCCTTTTTCATCACATAATTCCTTGAATTCATTTGAGCAAAATTCACCACCTATGTTAGTTCTCAAGGCTTTAATTTTCTTCTTAGTTTCGGTTTTGACAAGAGCTACAAAGCTTTTAAATGCATTAAAAGCTTATGAATTTTCTTTTAGGAAGTAAATCGTCTTTCTACTAAAGTCATTAATAAAGGAGATGAAATACCTCTTATCTTCATTTGTGTTTGGTGAAATTGGTCCACATAAGTCTAGAGTGTATTAATTCCAAGACTGATTGTGCTTTAATCGATTTTCCAGAAGAGATTTTCCAGAAGAGAATTCTTCTCTTTTGTGCTTTTCAACAGTGCATTCATCACAAATTTAAGATATTTATCTCGGGCAATCTAGTCACTGTTTTCCTTTTTGCATTTGAAGAACTTTAAAGTCTCTTCTTAAAGCTTGAAGCTGTGCAAACTTCACCTTTGGATTGCTTTGATACTTTCTCTTCATTGAATCCTCTATTTGCTTGGTTGTCTTTCTTAAGGTTCATCTTCAAGATTGTCCTATCTATTGATTGAAGTAGATAGTTCTTGAACTTCATGTCCTTCAGCTTCAACCCATTGAGTTTTATCTTTTGAACAACTGTCATTTCTGCTGCTTCTTCTGGTTCTTCATAACCAGTTTCCACAAGATCAAAGTACCATTTGATCTTTGGAAATTCTCCATCAATAGGGTCCAATGATCATAGAAGCCATCAAATTTTGTAATTGCAGGTTGAGCAAAATTTTCAGTTGTTATTCTTGTTGCTACAAGATTATTATTGTTTTTTTAAATTATTATTATGCCCAATGGGGGCTCTGATACCAGTTTTTAACTTTATTGAAATTGTTCAACCATAAATTATTTCTTATAATTAATGAAAGAATATTACAATCATTTTATAACAAAATGAACCACTCAAGTACTAATTGCTCAAGTTAATTTTTAAGAATCAATAAACAATCGAAATGAAAGTGGTGAGCATGCTCGTCCCTACAATATTACATTTTTATTCAAATTAGAAAAACAACTTAATTTCAAACCATAAAATGATAAAAAAATAATAATAATTATATAAATGCATGAAGAAAATAGAGTTTTTTAGCGGATTCTTGAGTGGTGTGGGAGGAATGAGGATTCTTGCTATTGTTGGAATACTTTACATTTTATTCTAGATTAATTATCAAAACAAGCACAAGAATATCCTGAATCATTTCCATTAGTATTCCTATTAATGTAAACCAAATATGACTTTAAGCTTTTAACATTTAATAATTTACTGCATACTTAAATTTATAATTTGAACATATTTACACTCAATTGAAATACGTCTAACATATTTTTTCAATTAGAAACAAATAATTGATAAATAACTAATATTATATTTTCTTGTGTATATAGTGTCCCTCCTAAATTCAAATTTTAGATCCAATAATGATGGGACACGTTTTCAAGCATGATGTTCAAACATGTTACAAGACTATCCTTAACGAGTTATTATCAAAGTAGCACGAGCATTTAACACCTTATAATTTGTCCTTCTTCTTGCTAGTATACTGGGTTTCTTTAAAGGTGATGCTTTTAATTTTCCTTCTATAAGTGCTCCCTCCCTCAGTTATGGCTATTGAATTGAGGGTCTCTGCCATATAACTTATTACCCTGGCTAATATTACTAAACTCTGTGAATGACACAAATGGAGTTGATGGGTTGAAATGAAAATTTGATTTGTTGTGCTTGACCTATATGTGTTATAAACAACCCTTAGCTACCTAGTATTTATTCATGCATTTTGCGATGACATACATCATTTAGTTTTGGTTACATATTTTGTATATGACAACCTAAAAGTTCTCCATCGTTAATGCATTAAATTTTAATGTTAAACAGACAATTACCCCATCTTTTAAATCACTTTATTGGAAGTTGGATTGGGATTGAGTATCCACCCATAGGGATAGATGTGCAATATATATATATATATTCTTAAAAAAGTGTAGCAAAAACCACGGTAGGCCCTAGCTCAGGTACGACATAGAAGATACTTAGAAAAATAAAATAAAGTTGGAGTGAAGGAGTAACACGTTTTCTATTTTACAGGTGTGGCCCATGTCAATTCATGTCTCCGATACTCAATGAAGTCAGCACTTCAATGAAAGATACAATCCAGGTGGTGAAAATCGACACTGAGAAGTACCCAGCCATTGCTGATAAATACAAAATAGAGGCATTACCTACTTTCATTATATTTAAAGATGGAAAGCCTTACGACCGCTTTGTAAGTTTTATGTGTTTTACTTCTCTGTTTGCATAATTGCAAATTTACTTTTTTATATGATTGGTCTATGCTTGTTATGGTCTGTCATCTCAGGTTCATAATTTTGAACTATCTGATAATAACATGTTATCTTTTGTGTGGATAAAGCCATAAGGGTTATGAATCTAATATTAACTGTTTTTATTAATGCCTATGGATTTCACAAATTGAAATTGGTAAATACATTAGTATATTATAGTTCACCTAGTTGTATGGCGGCAAGATTCACCCTTTTTTTTCGATTTGAGTCACATGTTCAAATCACACAATATAATATATACATTGGTATAACTTTATCTTTAAGAAGTCTTCGGTTTGATATTATTTTGTTTCTTCTCACAAATAAGCTGGTCAAGAATTTTTTTTCATCTGTATTTTTAGTGTGATTACTTCTCTTTTGTTAGAGAGAAAATATATCATTCTATTATTTTTCAGGAGGGCGCTTTGACTGCTGATCAGCTAATCCAACGAATAGAAAGCTCTTTAAAAGTGAAGCAATAGGTTGGTTAGTGTTTAATTAGAAACTCCTTGTTTCTGTTGATCTTTCCATTCTAAGCCCACATTTACATTTTCCATTTATGCCTTTATCTGTTTCTGCCCTAATTTTCTGTTCTTTTTTATTTACTTCATATTAATTCAGCTATTCAGGTTCCACTCGAAACAAATGTAAAATTGCACAAAAGGGGGAAGATTGGGTTCTACAAATGCAGAATTACAAAAGATTGGTCTATTTTGTTTTTTGGTGATGTGCATTAGTTCATTTATTTCTTTATCTAACTGGTATTATACCAAAGATATGATAGATTTATTTATTTTCGTTTGTAACCCTGATTTTATAGAACACAATTAGTTTTAAAAGTTAAAATTTAAACTTCTATTTCTTGGTTTGGTGACTTCTATATGCATCTTGTCAAGTTGGATTGCTTCCTTGGTTTTATAGAAAAATATGGTTTCTGATATTTTATAGGGAAAAATATCGTGGGGATCCTTTTATTTTTGTGAAATATGGTGTTTAGTCTTCTAGGTTATAAAGTGTCAGTTAGTCAAATTTTTTTTATGAAAAAGAGTTACTTAAGGACTTTTGATAATGAATTCTAATAATAAAACAATATTCAAAAAAATATTAAATGGTCCTTAGCACCTTTTTATATAAGCAAAAGGATTAAAAATAACCTTTTTTTAACATAGGTTAAATGACACTTTTTATCTAAGCAAAGTAACCAGTTTGATTCTTCATCTTAATTTCTATGTGGTCTAGCGTTTTTTGGCGATTGCTTCACCAAGGCTGCCATTTTTATTTACCCATCTTTAGTCTGCCTTTGTCTCCTTTTTTCTTTGCCCATATTGCTAACCAAACAGCCATCAGATTTGGACAGGTGATGAGCTATTTGGGGAATAAGGATTGATGTGCTCCAAAAGGTCTCTTCCAATAATAGCCTGTGTAAATAGTCAAGCCTTAACCTTTATTTGATTTGTTAAAGGTCACAAATGCTCTCATACTTGGCCACTACTATGCTCTGGCAACCACTATTTCATTCTATGGGTCGTGTGGCCAAAGTTCTGAGCCACAATGCAGTCTCTTCAACCCCCAAGTTAGCTAGCATTCCCACTAGACCTGCTTGAAATGACATTATTGTGTGAATGTTAAAACCCTTGAGATTGCTCTCCTCTTCTAAACTACATAGTAGCGATGACAGGTCGAAGAACTACAGCTTGGATTTTGAATATCTAACTTCAAGTCACTAATTTTGAACAATATACACGTATTATTTAGTCTAAAATAAAAATTTCAATTTGCAGTAAATATTTGACAATTTTTTTATGACATTTTATGTTGCATTTCTTTAAGCATTTTTTTATACTAAAAAAGGATATTAAATACATGAAATTGAAACAATTTTCTAATTTTAGAAGAATAATGTAACTATTTTACTTTGGTTTATAAATGACTTAGTTTTTGATATTGTTTTACTTATAATATCTTAGAAAAAAAAAACATTTATTTCACATTATTTGAAAAGAAAAATGTGTACTGCATTTTAACATGTAAAAATATATGTTTTTTTTTATGTTATATGGAAAAAAATATGTATATTACGTTGAAGGGGATAAAAAATTATATTTATAAAAGAAGTTATTTTATGCAATTAAATCATATTTTAATAATATCTTAAGTAAGTAATGAATTCAATCACAGCATAATAATCTTATGTTAAACTTAAAGTGTATTTATAGGTGTAACCACGGAGTGACCCTAACAATAGCTATTAAGAGCATTTGAGGGTGTTATTTAATACTTTATGTTTTTCATCAGTTACATTATTCTTTTTTTTTTTTCAAATAGTTATTTATTTATTTTAAATAAAAAAGTTGTATTATTCTTAAATTTAATTCATCTAAAATATCAGCCATAACATATTTTTAAGAGTAATAAATAATTTTTTTAAGAAAAAAGTAAAAAGGGAAAGCTAGAGTTGCTTTGAAGTGTGTTATATTATTTGAGTGAGTGATGTTGAAAATCTAGCAAACATATGGCAACTTAAGATGGAAGTGATAGCATAAAGATATTATAAGGAAGCCAAGTGAAGAGACACAACAAATACAGACAACCAACTATATTCATCATTACAACTTATATCAAAAGGTTAAAAAAAAAGAAAAAGCATGCGGTTGTGTCACGCAAAGGTCAAATAATAAAAAAGGTGGTTTTAGTCTTAATGTAGTTATTCATCATATTTCAATGAAAAATGCAATCAATATCAAGTTTACGATGATAATTGTCACGTATAACTTACCAAAATTATAGTAAATAAAAACTACTACGTCATTTAAAGTTGTTATAAATTTATAGGTTGTTTCTATAACTTTTAATTTTTTTAATATATTTGCATTAAAAAAATAATAAATAAGGATTTTTTTTTTAAAATTTCGTTAATTGTATATCTATTATCCTATCGATACAAGCAGAATGATCCTAAATTTGTGATATATGGAATAACCTATTTCAATATACTAGCATGTTTTACAAGGCACTTAATTATCACTAGTTATTTCCCAAAGATCCCACTTGATGTTCAATATATATATATATATATGATAAGTTGGTAACTACCAACCAGTTTCATCATCTCATTTTATCAAAAACTTGTTCAAATCATGACTTGAGAATTTGAGGTCCACTACGCATTTTCTCTTTAGTTAATTAACAGAATTTAAAGGGAAAAATAATGCTTGTAGAAATAAGATTAAGTCTTCTTGAAGGTCATTTACAGGTAATTATTGGATCACATCATCATTTAACTTGGTTAATGAACTAGCCAGCGTACAGTCATCATCCTATCAACTTGATTTGAATTAAAGATAACAACAAGCATATAAAGAGAAAATGTCATTTTTATTCAAAAATTGAAAAAAAAAAATACTTATCAGAGGATATTTATCCTTCGATATATGTTAGAGATACCTACATCATATAAACACTATTCTTTATTTCATTCTCTTTTTTAAGTTAGGGGTGACTGGGATGTAGCAAGTACTAATGTGGGGAAGAAACTTTGTGTATAAATTTAATAGTAAAAACGAATAATTTTAGTATTATTTGAATAATTATAGTAAAATTTATAATTTTTTTAATTAATTTATTATAAAATAATAATGAAAAATGTCATGATTAATATTCCAAAAATTTATAAATTTTAATATTTTTAAATATTATATTACAAGTCTTATATGTATGTTAGTGTTATATATTAAATGTATATTTTTTATCTAATTAAAATAAAAATTAAAAACTATATAAATTAAGTTGTAACAAGACTAAATAACATAGTTTAATATATATGTAGGACAAAAAAAAAAGAGAAATTAAACAATATAAATTATAAAAAATATGCAAAACAATTCAAGCATGTGAAAGAAAAATAGATAAGATGAATATTACATGGAATAAATAACAATAAATATTTATATGATGTAACACAAAATTGTTAAATTGTATACAGACAAAATGCATTATTTTTAAAGAAAATGTTAAGAAAACTAAACTAGTAAAATTTAAGAAAAATAACAAAATTACACCTTTAAAACTTATAATCACAAAAATAATACACTTTTATGTCAAGTTTATATATTTTTACTATTAAAAAAGTTTAATCCATCATTTCACATTGAGCATCATCCAATTGGACGACATTTAAATTAAATTATAATAATTTAAACTCATTCAATGTTAAACTCCGTCCAATTAAACTTTTCAATATTATTAGGGTGCTATTTTTTGATATTATATATAAATTTTAGATGTTATTTGATATAATTTTTCTAAAATTTATGAGAAGATGTTAAACATTTATCACTCTATTAGAGTACAATTAATAAAAATTATATAATAGTAGAATAGAAGTTAAAAATATATGTAGAATGTAAATGAATAAGTAGTATAACAAAATGAAAGAAAAATAATATCCAAATAATAAACTTGAAATAAGTTACAGCTATATATTTTTTGAAAAGTTGAGAGAGGACATGGTTACATATGGCTACGTCTCTAGGTCAAAATGAAACAAAGTTCATATTTTATATGATCCAATTATTTATAGATGTTAAAAATTAAACTAACATGATCACATCCATATAATCTAAATCAATCATGTTAGTTGGTTTTTCTCCTTCTCATTGGATTGGTTTTGATTCATAAATTACAAAATCAATCTATAATAAGTTGGATAGATTCTTAATACTAATATTGTATTTTATATTTTTTTATTAGATATTTTTAATTTCATACGAAACATGTAAGTTATATTATTATTTATTTAATCATATGTTTAGTTTTTATATTAAGCACATTTTTAAATATACGAAAAATATATATTTGTATTTACTAGTGTGATTGAAAATGTAAGAGTTTAAAAAAAAAAAAAGAATTAATATTTGTTTGAAAGCACACTAAACTTAAGTAGTTGCAAATTAATAAAGGTAACATATATATATATATATTATATATGTATTCTCTCTAATGAGTAATGAAAGCCAGAGGACTTTCATAATTTCACATTTACCTTATTTCTTTTGGAATGGTTATACCATCTGTCATGCATTGAAGATAAATTAATAGCTCTAATCATTCCTATTTTCAACAGCTTATTATGCATTTTTTTTTAAAATAAAAGATTACACAATTCACATTCTCGTTTACTTTTTTACCTATAAGCGGAGCCTTTTAGATGAGATTTGAATTCTAATTTTAGAGTTCAAGGGTGAAATTCGAAGTTCCAAATCAAGAAATTTCTTAAAAAATAACAACTTAACCAATTTTACTAGAAGATCACAGGTGCCAATTTTTTTATTTTATTTTTTGTGATTTTTTCTAAATAAAATGAAATTAAACATTAATATAAAATAAATTAGTATAAGTGGATGAACATTATCGTCGATTAAAAAAAAAAGGAAGAAATAATAATGAACGTTATTGACACTGTTAATGACCCACGAGAGGGCCACAATATATTGTTATGCTTTGCCAGCTAATGGAGTAACGAGACTGAAACCATTACACCAACCCTAAATGAAGATTCCACAACATCCACCAGCCGTTTTATTACTTTGTACCAGACAAGAAGAAGACTTCGTAACAAAACAAAGGCAGAAAATAAAAAGAAATAGAGATATATTGAATAATATGAATATTGTGATATTTAACATAAAAAATAATTTGAAGGCATAATTTATTTGGCTCTTATTAACGAGTGATTTTAAAATTATTTTATAATCTTATCTCTTAACTTTATATATAATCAATAATTAACATTTCATATGAAGTAAATATATAACACAAAGATAAGGTTTAATTTGTAAAATAGAAATATAATATGAATGAAAATGATAATACGAAGGTTTAATTAATTGCATGATATGATCTTTTTAATACATATAGCTTCATTTTTAATTCATAAGTAAAAACATATATTCATTTTTTTACGACGTAAATGAATATATATATTTTTAACTTTGTATGAAAATAAATATATATTATTTTACTGAGCGTTTAAAAGTAAAATTATGTTGAATAATTAGATCATTTATACATCAAAATATAATAATAATTTAAATCAATAAAAATAATATTATATTTGTTTGATCATTAAAATTAAAATAATGATAGATATTAAAGTAAAAATTATATAAATGAAATAAAATTAAACAATATTTACTTTCATTTATAAATAAAAAATTAATGGTGTAATTTTTATTTGATATAATTATATAATTATATAATCTTAATATATTTACTATTAATATTGAGCTTCACAAAATCCATATAATTATTAAAGATATTTCCTAAGAATAACTTTTTTATTCTTCTTTCAATCCCTAAGAAGAGAAGACAGGGTACGTGTCACTTAACTTGTAAGTTAAATTAAAGTAAAAGTCAGCTCAAATAAGATTGTTTTATTTTTTATTAAATATTTATTTTAAAAAAAATTACATTAATTTTAAATTCCATTAACATAAAACATCACATTATTATATATATAATCTAAAAACAATAAATAATTCATCAATATCCATAATTTCTTCAAATAAATAACCCACGAGCTGACCACCACATGCATTACTTAATATCTAGAGCCAAAACACTCATATACACATACTCATTACAAAATGGCTATTTAATGTCTCCCTGTGGCCTGTACAAGCTCTCACTCCCAAACACCAGATAGCTAGAGATACGTAATCACACTCAACTCAACACAACCATGGTGCCTGGTAAAGCCATTCTATTGTTTACATGCATTCTCAGCATTGTCATTGCCGGAGTCATAGCCCAATCTCCGCCAAGCAACAACAACAATCAATCCCCGCCAAGCAACAACAACAATCAATCCCCGCCAAGCAACAACAACAATCAATCCCCGCCAGCCAACAACAACAATCAATCGCCGCCAGCCAACAACAACAATCAATCGCCGCCAGCCAACAACAACAATCAATCCCCGCCAGCCAACAACAACAATCAATCCCCGCCAGCCAACAACAACAACCAAGCCCCGCCCAGCAACAACAACAATCAAGCCCCACCTAGCAACAACAACAACAATCAAGCCCCACCTAGCAGCAACAACAACAATCAAGCACCACCTAGCAACAACAACAATCAAGCTCCTCCTACAAACAACAACAATCAGGCCCCGCCTAGCAACAACAATAACAACCAGGCTCCTCCTACAAACAACAACAATCAGGCCCCACCTAGCAACAATAACAATCAGGCTCCTCCAGCCAATAACAACAATCAAGCACCACCAACAAACACTCAAACACCTCCAACTACTCCTACTTCAACACCACCAACTAACAATAATCCTCCACCAGTAACCACTCCTCCAGCTTCAACTTCACCACCTCCATCAGTCCCTTCAACCCCACCACCTTCCTCTACGCCACCTCCATCGTCTGTTTCGCCACCGGCTTCGGCACCCAGCACAACACCTTTGAAGTCTCCTACTACAGCACCGTCACCAGTATCGGCTCCAAGCCCCAATAGCCCTCTTGCTCCTACTGCAGGAGCCCCTACCCCAAGCCTCTCCACTGTCTCACCTACTCCATCTGGAGCCAATGATCAGGTACTTGATCTTTACATTCATTATTTTTTCTATTTAGCTTTAGATAGAGATCTCCATCATATTTATCTAAATTAACAATTTATTTACGTTATTATATCTGAATCATTTAATATTATTTTTTAATAGGCAATATATATATATATATATATATATATACAAATTTTTTTTAATTAATTTTCTAAATAATAACACTAAATTTTAGTTAAATGTTATGGTGTTTTATAATTGAATGCATCCTAAGTATATAGGTAATATTGTAGTAAATTACAAATAATGTGACCCATTATTATTAATAAGTAAATACGGATAACTATATCTATTAAAAATTATTATATCAATTATGATTATAATATATATGTATGTCAATTATAATTAATATATATGTAATTGTGATATATTGAATAACTCAAAAGACAATTTTTCTTTGCAGAGTGGAGTAGAGAAGATGTCTTCAGTTCAGAAGATGGTTGGAAGCTTGTCTATTGGCTATGCTCTCCTCTGGTTTGTGCTATAGATCGAGGACATTACAATAGAAAATTAATAAAAAAATTATTTAGTCTTTTCTTATTTTTGTTAATTTGTTTGGGCATCATTTATTGTTGAGTTGGCATTTTGGACCCGGCCGTGTATTGATGGGTCTTTACTACTTTTGTATTAACCAGACTACTTATACATTCGGTTGAATTCTTTGGGGGGGGGGGGAGATTTTGCGGGAGCTTTGTATTACTACTGTTTTTGTATCAGATTATTATTCTTCATATATACATATAGTTTTATTTTTATTTTATTTTATAATACATTAATTTAAACAAATATACACTTAATTAAAACTCGAATTTAAAATCTTTTATATGTTTAAATAAAATTTATGTTGTTAAGTCTGTGTGCCTACAAAAACAAGTATATATAGAAAGAATTCTAAAAGAACTTGTTTTATATATTGAAATGAATATTAGTTTGTTAAGGATGAAACTAACATACAACTAACTAGTTATGCATTGCTATTTATAGTGCAATAGAGTCAATATACACACTACAACTCGGCAACTATATTAGCCAATTAATGGTATAAGGTAAGAACCATTGTTGTAGTTGTAGAACAAGGTTGCGCACAAAATGTTGGTCCAATCCAATGTATTTAGACCAATTAAGCATGATTAATTGGATTGTGGACTAGGTTAATGGTGCTTTTATTGTCACATAGTAAATGAGGAGGAGAGGAAAGTTTGAGATATAGTTCAGAAACAGTGATCTCAACTAGAGAAGTTCAACAACTGCTATGGCTATAACCTTGTATTCAGATTCTGTGTTTGATACGAATACCACCTTTTGCTTTGCAGTTTTCCAATGAATGAGATTAGTGCTTAGAAAAACCACATTGAACTTACGATCATCTGTACAGGAGCCCAATTAGCATCATAATATGTAGTGAGGACAAGGAAAGATGACTGCATAAAAGTGAGACCATGATTAACAATTCCTTTCAAATACTTTAACAAGCATTTGACTGCTTGCTAATGAATGTTGTAGGTGTTAGGAAATTTGGATAAAATGATATAATCACAAATTCTCCCTCCCAAGATCTTCTTTAATAGAATATCAAATAACAGAGAAATAGATAATACATAACACAAGAATTATAGTGGAAACTTTAAATTAGAGAAAAACCACTTTCGTTGTCAAAAGACAACCAGAGAAAAATTCACTATGTGGAAAATTGTTACAACCACACTCTCAGTAATTTTCTCACATACCCAAAAGACAAGAGCAACTACAAGCCCAAGAGAATTTTCCCACAAAATTCTCTCACTCAAGAACTTCTCATACAAGTTTTTCTCTATTTTTGGGATGATTAACAATGAAGAAATGAAGCCATATTTATAGCCTTCAAGTTCTCATTTCATATGCCAAACATTTCTTCATTCAACAAAATTAGGCTACCTAATTTTCCTATTCTTTATTCAAACAAGGTTAGGCAACTCCATCTTTGACAATATGGTAAGCCACATTCCATGAATTTTCTTCTAAATTAGGCACCTCCTATTTTGACTAACAAACCTAATATTATTTTTAATCAATCATAACAGTAGGTTGAGCCAAAAATTAACACAATCTGTTGACACTAAATGCAATATCATGCCTGGTGATTGTACAATACTGTAATAAGCCAACAATTCTTCAGTATTCACTAGCATTAACAAGGTACCCCATCATGCAAGCTAAGACCTTTTTCAAACACCATAGGAGTATCGCATCTTTTAGAATCAAGCAAGGCACACCTCTCAATTAACTCAACAACATACTTCCTCTCATTAAGATATAACATATATGATTGTGAAGAATAACCTCAATGTCAATAAAGTAACTCAAGTAGCTCAAGTCCTTAAGCAAAGGCATTGTTCAACTTGAGAATAAGCTTCTGAATTTCCTTAGGAGAAATTTTGATAAGAATATAGAAATCAAGACAACAATGTAATATACACCATTAGCTAGTATGAACAACGAGGAATCGACTTGAGAGGCCACAAAATCTAGGTGAAGTAAACAAGAGTTGAGTTTGGAAAACCAATCTCTTGAAACTGCTTAATGCCATAGAGATCTTTTCTAAGCTTGCAAACCAATCCATCACCTTGAACAAAGCCATTCAAAAACACATCGTTGACATCTATTTGTCTCAGCACCCAACACTTGGAAAAAGTGAGTGTCAAAATAACTCACACCATCCATTTGAAGAAAACTCTTGACAACTAATCTTGCTTTGTACTTGTCTAGAGTTCTATCATACTTCAATTTCACCCTTAAAAAACCCCTTGTATCTAGTAGCTGATATGGTAAGGATACTAACTCCAAAGTACCATTAAGTAAAAGAGCTAATTGATACTCCAATTCTATAACCTTTTTCCACTCAAGAACCTTTAAAGCCTCCTTAGAGTTCTTTGGAACATGTATGATAGGTACATCATGAATGTGAAAGGAAAAAAGTCTAGGCTTAGTAGTACTAGATTTATCATAAGTTACTATGACATGAGTATTTGATGAAGAGGTTAAAGTATCATATTAGTTCATAGTGTTACTAGAAATGAAACCAGAGGATAACATGGAAATGTCAACCATAAGATTAATCCCATTGGTAGGAGGAGGAGGAATGCTGTTAGTACTAAGAACAAATAAAATAGAATTAAAAATAGACTTAGATAAGTTAGGAATAGACTGAGACAAGCAAGGATTTGACTTAGAAGAGTTATAAGAAACAGATAAAGCTGGTGAGGAGACAAGAAAAAGATCATTAGATAGAGACTCAACATGAAAGTAATAATAAGAGTGTCAGAGTTAAAATCACGAAAAATGCTTTCATTTGCTAGTGGACTGGTGGAGTTTGAGACCAAAGTAAAAGGTGGAATATAAGGGTTAGGATACATAGGGTGAGACATAGAGGAAAAAGTTAACCAAGATGGTCCAAGAAGTGATATAAAGTCAGGAGATAACATTTTTTCTGAATTAGAATAGCTTTTAAAAGAAGCAAAAAGAAAAACTCTCATTGAATGTAACATGTCAAATATCATAGAATTTTTCAATGAATATATCAAAGAAAATATAACTGTTTTTTTTATGCATATCTCATGAAAACATACTCCATACTATGAGGTTCCAACTTAGTTTTTGTGTAAGAATGAAGACAAGGAAAACATTGACAACCAAAATCCTTAAACTGAGTAAGATGAACCTGTTTATGATAAAAGAGTTCATAAGATGACTTGCCTTTGAGAGATTTGGATAGTAAACAGTTTAGCGACTAAACAGTGGCTCTAAAAGCATAGTTCCAATAAGTGAGAGGAAATTTAGATTGAAAAGTAAAGCTAAGAATCTTTTAACTATACATCTATGCCTAGACTATATAACTACGTTTTTCTTATAGGTATAAGGGCATGTACATTTGTGTACCATTCCTTGCACTATAGTTGAGTTATCATAGGTTCTAACTCTAAACTACCATCAGTTTAGACTGATTTGATAGGCAAGGAAAAATGTTCTTCCACCATATTTTTAAAAATAGGAAAGATAGTGGAAACTTAGGCTTTTGTATGTAAGGGAAAAATTCAAACAAAACGTATATGATCATTAACAATTGATAAAAACATTATCATTATTGCATGACAATACAAGAAATGTTCAGATATTTGTATACAACATTTCAAAGAACGTACTACACTTATCATGATAGAGGTAAAAGGTAGCTTATGAGCTTTAAAAATTTGACACACATAACAAAAAATAGAAGCTTTACTCAAACCTTTTAAAGAAAAACCAAAATTAGTCAACATATAAATAGTAGCATCAAAAGATGGGTGACCAAGCCCTACATGCCACTTATAAGTATCAAAATGTGATACAAGGCATAACCTTGTAGCAAAATAGCCCTTGATCAATCATGGAACTTATTTTTTCATCAAGAGGATTTGATTATATCCAGGGTACACGTCCATAAAGAACGAAGTGGTATGTTCTACTATAGCATCCATGAGTTGGTTAATGCTGGGCAGGGGGAAGCTATCCTTTAGACATGTCTTATTTAGGTTAGTGAAATCTACATATATGGGCCACTTTCCATTGGCTTTTATTATCAGGATGACATTAGCCAACCAATTGGGACAATACACTTCTTTTATCTACCCAACTTTCAAGAGTTTATTTACCTCCACCTTTATGGTAGAGTATCTTTCTTGATTATAGGATCTTCTTTTCTGCCTGACAGATTTTAACTTTGGATTTACATTGAGGCTGTGTATGTTGACACTTGGATCAATGTAGGGTATGTCTTCATGAGACCATACAAAAATGTCCCTATTTTGTATAAGTAAAAGGTCCAAGACCTTTTGCTTATCCAATTGTAATGATATACTTATAATGACAGTTTTCTATGACTTATAATTTGATAAGATTAAGAGGCTTGTTTCTTCAGCTAGTTCAAACATAGGAATGTGACTTTATCGAGGGTCTAACTCTTAATCTAGTACAATGGGAGATGGCACACCATAGGTGGGTTACAACTCAGAATCATCGGCTGTGGCCCTTGGAAGGTCACTTAACGATGCTTAGGCTATATCATCGAGTTTGGCTGACCATTATGTGTCCGACATACTTTTTCCGACCACTTCTTGGATGGTGGTGGATGTATCGTGTCCCACCATATCTTGGCTAGTGATGATATGTGCCCATCGAGTGACCCTATTGGTGGGGTCAGAAGAGGTGTGAACCATTTTTCTCTATCCTTTATTGGGCATAAGATAGGACCTTATTATCCCTTGCAAAAACTTAAAATGTTTGATTCAAGAAAAATTTTCATCTTGAAAGGACATAAAGATGTGGCCTTTAGAGACCCTGCATAGTAAACTTCTTTTGGAATAGTTTTTCTTTTGAATTTCTTTTAAGATCTTTTTTTCTTTCAAAGATCACCTAGTTTAGAATGTTGGGGAACATTGTAGATATTTCTCTCTAGTTTTGATTCAACTAGCTAAGCACACTCACTCCTACATACGACGCCAGATGTTGATGCCTTTTTGTCAACATCAATGTTTGGTGCACCTCTTGCTTCCTGTATTCCTCATAATAGAGAACACTTCGTTAGGACATTGGAAAATCATGTGGTATGGCGGCCTTTGATCTTTCGATGCTTAAGTAAGTTTGGGTAATGAGGAGATTAATGTCTCTCATTGTGATGCTGCGAGACGTAGAGATGTATTTAGAGAGAGTATAGATCTTAATGTTTGTAGTTGATAGAAGAAGTTATTGTGTTTAATGGTAAGCAGTGATGAATATTTATAGGATAAAATATACTTGTTGATGACTCTTACCCATAGTAATAGACTTATCTTTGAGTGTTAGAGTGTTATTCACTCAATTATCTCATTGTCGGATAATTAAGGGTTTAAATGCTAGTCATATATCATGTTATATATTTAACTGATATTAATGCTTATTTACTAACTTAGAGCTACTAGGTTGGCCTACAAGTTATTTACTGTTTAGGATCTCTCATATTACGCCACTTGATGTGGGATATTTTATACTCAACATGATGTTTTTCATTATTTTGTTTTGTGTTATGTTATGTTATAGGTATTTATAGAAAATTACTTGGTAATTTTTGAAAAAAAAAATAATTTTCTGGCTGCTCATTTGGGTACTCTACGAGTCTTCACTAACGTGGGTTGGTGAGCATTGTAACGACTATTACCCTCATCAGTGGTAGCTATTTTCCTAGCCGAGATGGGTGTTGTAGTGGTCGGTAAGGTTGGTGGTGAGATGGTTGACTAATGAGTGCTTAAAAAGCATTAAAATTACCATTATTTAATTTACTTTAATTAATTAAAAATATTTATATTAATATGATTTTATCATATTTTTATATAAATTTGTCTTTACGAAATCACATATATTTTTATTGTTTTTTTAAGTATTTTCGCTTCAAAATAATAACTTAAAGACTCAAAAAAAATACTAGAGGAAATACATCACAAATATATTAAGAAAATAAATGAGGAAAAACCAAAAATATAGAAAAATTGGACAAAATGGGTTAAAAATGTCAAAAAAGCCAAAATGTCACACACAACCACCCATCCGCGCCGAGCAACGTGTGCATCTGTGCCCAGTCGTGCCGCATCACACCAAACTCGTGCACACATCAACGCCCAATCTCGTTGCATCATGCTGAACTCTAGCGCTCATCTGTGCCCAACTACGCCACACCATGTCGAATGTGTGTTGGCCATGCCTTCGTCAACACTTACGTTAGCATCCTTCTATTATGCATTTTTACCCATTTCTTATATCATTTTTCCCACTTTTTAACCCTTATCTTTACCTATAAATACTCCCTCCTTTCATTATACAAAACACACCTCAAAAACATTTTCTTAGTTCTTTCTTTCTCTAGTTTTCTTAGTTTCTTAATTTCTAGCTTTTTGATTTAATAAATAGGAATGCAAATTTTTTTGGAGGTTTTCCAGCAATGGAATTAGCATCAAAGTTCTGTAAAGATTCTTATTCTTTATAGTTATTTTTATGTTTTATTCTTATATGTTATATTTAATTTGTATGTAATTAAATTTAACATGGTTGACTATTTGTAAACATAATATAATAATAATGTTGTTATGTTTGCAAAATATTAAATGAGTAAAAATATATATAAAATGAATTGATTTTATTTTTATTTAAGATTTTATATTAAAAATGTTAGAGAGAAATATATTATTTTTCATTACAAACTTAAATATGAAAATTAGATTTTAAGGTTTAGTTATCTGGTCTGATTTAGAGTAGTGCTCTTTTATTTGTTAGTACAATCGTTGAGTAGTTAAAGTGAAGCTCTATTTCAAAAGTTTTTATACGAAACTATTATTCAAAAATGTATTGACGATATATTTTCAGTAATGGCTTTAAAACTTGAAAGTTAGTACTCGAATAATCGAATTCTTAGGTTTAATCTGGATACCTTGAATAAAATTTAAACTGTCTAATCCCACCAAATGTGACATTTAAATGATTCATTTTTAATCTCTTAGAAAAAAAGGATTAATTTAATTAACCAAATTAATTATCGACTCTACGGGTAGGTGTTAATTGATTTGTTTAATTAAAAAATAATATCTAACACCACCAAAGATGATATTCATATAAAAAAGAAAGAATCAATAAATATCAATATATATCTTTAAATAATGTGAGCAAACATAATTAACTTAGTTATTATATTCATAAATGCTCCACTATTATAAATGATAAAAATTTGCATAAATGTTTATTGAATCCGTATTTATGTTTATTTTTATGTTATTAGATTAGGAAAACACAAAAAACCAAGAGATCATGACATGATGTTTAAGATTTAATTTCATTTTTAAAAATTTGAATAATAAATTAAAAACCACATATATTCATTCCTTAGATCGACCTTGTGAGTATACTTGTCATTTTCTATAAAATGATTCGTATACTTGCGAGAGTTTTGCAAATATAAAACCAAAGTATTTACAGAATCATCGATATCGGTTTTGCTCATCACTCACAAGGTGGCTAGTAAGGATACTAGTAGCTAGAAATGTTTTATAAATACCCATCCTTTTGCAAATGTTTTTCTTAATTATAAAACGTGGGAAAACTTTAGTGATTTTGAATCTTGATTTTTCAAAATAGAAAATTGTTTTCTTATTCTGAGTCACTAATACTATGAAGGTTTCTTATTTTAGTGATTCGTGATTGTGGTTATAAAAATTGTTTTCAAGATTAGGTTAATAGGAATTTGATTAACACTTGTGACTTAGATTATATATTAAGTTCAGGAGCACAAATTTTCCATACCTTTAAGTTTTCACTAAACTAACAATTGGTGATTGTTTACACTACGTGGTGGTGGGGCTTCAAAGGAGAGTTAGATTCAGTTGGATCAAAGTTGTTACGGAGACAATATGCAAAAACAACATAAGATAATTAGTAAAAATGTCTCAATTGATAGATGTAATTGTATTTATATTTTTATTGAGTTGTATATGTTTATTTTTCATTAATAGATTTGTTACACTGATTTTCATAAGAATACAATGATGTAACCACAAAGATATATTCTTTATGTGAGTTTATCTCGTTAAATTTATGTATTTATATGCTCTGCTTTAGTGTTTGTACAGTCGAAGTTTAAATTTTGTTTTTTTTATTATTTTGAGTTATAATTTATTTTAGTTAAAACAATATTCATCTAATGTGTTGAAAAAATCAAAAAATAAAATTAAAAAATTTACTTTATTATTATGTTATTATTTTTTAATAAAAATAAGATTAAATTATTATAAAAAATAAATATATAATTTAAATATTATTTTTATAATAAATATTAGATATCGATGGTATTTATTTAAAAAAAAATTATAATAATAAATTTACATTAAAAAAATTAAAGTGTTGTTATTAAGGAATAATAGGACTATTTGACACTAATGCCATAAAAATTTCCATAAATGTAAATGGAACGAAAGTCCAAAGTGGGAAGAAGAAAAGAAAATGAAAAATGCTCTCACTCTCTCACTCTCTCACTCTCTCACTCTCTCACTCTCTCACTCTCATCATACTGAAATTTGTCGAGGAAGCTAATTAGTGAATAAGTCAACTGAAAGCGCTTTAGTCATACCTGCGAATACCCACACTGACTCACTTTCTTATCTGCACATATTATCTGCAAATTTTCTAAACCGATTCCGATTTCGAATAACTTAAGGTCAGTAGTTTATTTTCCAATTTGGGTAATTTATAACTAAATTAATCATTAATTGGATATGTTCATTTGTAAATTTTAGTGTTCTGGTGTGAGAACCCATGAACTTGCCTTTGAAGCTTTCATATCAGGTGGTGAGAATTTTGTATTGTAACTCTCCATCTCTAACTCTAAGAAATATTTCTTGGTCTTATTTAAATAAATAAAATATTATTAATTTGGGGGTTAATTTGTAGAAGCAAGACTAGGATGGGTTTAATTCTTCAAATATGATGGTTGGGGAGATGGATAAAATTTGGGAAAAATCAGTACCCTTATATGATTATATGTTCTCTCTTTACCCTTTGTGTTTAATTATAGTGTTTGTGAGGTCTCTACAGGAAGTCCTTTGGATTATTCTATGGGTAATTGATTTGAAGATCATGAATGTTCTAATTGCGTACAAACCCAGCTTTTGAGCTTCATATGTTGTTTACAGGATAAGAGGACTTGGAAAGATTTCAAAATATATACAAAGGCATCTTACATTTGAGTTGTCATAGAGCTTCAGGTTTTCTTCTTGATCTTTTGCTCTTCACATTTCGAGGTGAGTTTCTTACCATCTTTATCTTTGGTGAGGCTCACATGTTAGATCGTCTTCTTTGCTTTCTTTTGGAATATAAGTTTTACCGGAGTTGAATTACTAGCACATGATTTTTTTTTTAACTTACACTATTTTCTTGCAGTTGTGTTGACATGATCCATGAGATGAACATAGCAAAGAAGAATATCTAATCTTAATCACCCAGTACTTGTTACCTCGGTATATTCATCTGCTGTTAATCACTCAATCATTTGGGTCATATTTTCCAAATGTGATTAATCCATTCCGACAAGAGTTAATTAAGAAAAACAGCTTTGTTCTAGTCAAACCTTTCAATTGTTTAGAACCAAAGAAACATATATTCCAAGTTTAACAGTAAACTATCGGATTTGTGATTATAAAATTATGACATATAATGGTGCAGGCCTAAAACATATATTTTTGAGTTTTGAGCTATTAGGCATTAGCAGATGGAGTTTTATTTATCTGCAACAGAAACATCTTAACTTTCAGTCATTTATATTTATTCAATGTACCAGTATCAGTATTGGGTTTTTTGTTTCAGGTTGACAAGTCTACTTAATTTGGAAACAGTGCATTTGCGCTTTGAAACAATCAGTTCCATAGGAAAAAATGGGTTCAAAAGTGAGTGAGAATGACATGAAGGTAACTCAAGTTAGTATTGGCGGATTTGACCGTTATGTCAAAGCAAAGGATCTTACAAGCTTCTTGGAAGATAAAGTTGGCTTTGTTGATAGGTGTAGATTAAAAACTTCTTCGACACCACGAGAGTCATATCCAAATTTTGAGATCAGTTCTGCCTTAGATACTGGTAAAACAAACAACTATGATAGGGTGGAGCCCCATGCCTTTGTGCACTTTGCCTTGCCTGATTCAGCAACTTGGGCCTTGAACGCTGCTGAGCGTTGTGAGCTTAATCTGAATAATAAACCATTGAAGGTAATCTTGGGGACTGCAAATTCTTCTCGCTTGAATAAGAGGAGGAGAACTACTAAGCCACTCAAGTTATCTGATGTGTATCTTGAAATTGGGAACTTAGCAAGTCAAGATGATTTTGTGGTTGCTTGGAAAGGACCTCTATATGGGGTAAGTTTTCTGGTGGATCCTTTTGATGACACATGCAAATTTTGTTTCACAAGGGATACTGCTTTCTCCTTCAAGGGGACTACCAATTATACAGTGATCAAATGTGATTTTAAGGTGCAGTTTTCAGTTAGAGACATAATAGATATAAAACAATGCACAAACACATCACATTATGTAATTCTATTGCAGCTGGCTTCATCACCTCATATTTGGTATAGGACTGCTGATGATGATATTGATGTATCAGTTACATTTGATTTGTTGGATGATGATGATCCTTGGATCCGAACCACAGATTTCACATCTAGTGGAGCTATTGGGCGTTGTAAATCTTACAGGGTCTCTATTCCACCTCGTCATTATACAAAGTGGGAAAAGGCCATAATTTTTCTTAAACAACGAAGGGTACATGAGACCATGTTGAAGTGGCCATTGAGAGTATATGATGAACCTGATTTTGGGATGTCGATGTCAGATACTTTTTTCTACGTTCATTGCTCGGAAGGCATTGATTTTGAGGTGATGTTTGTTGTGAATTCCATCATGCACAAAGGGATAATTAATCAGCATCAAATTTCCAACAATTTCTTTGATATGCTGAGAAATCAAGAGAAGGAAGTGAATATGGCTGCACTAAAACACATATATTCTTACAAATACCCAGTTCTTGATGCTTGTGCAAGGCTGAAACTTGTGCAACAATGGTTGCTTAGGAACCCTAAGATTTTTAATAATCCTAAACAGTCTGATGATATTGCTGAAGTTAGAAGGTTGGTAATTACACCGACTAAAGCCTATTGTCTTCCACCTGAAGTTGAACTCTCCAATAGAGTACTGAGAGAATATAAAGAAGTGGCTGATCGGTTTCTAAGGGTTACTTTTATGGATGAAGGCATGCAGACCCTCAATTCAAATGTTCTCACGTATTATGCAGCTCCTATTGTGAAGGAAATCACTTCAAACTCCTATTCTCAAAAGACAAAGGTATTCGAGAGAGTGAGAAGCATTCTTCGTGATGGATTTTACTTATGTGGTAGGAAGTACTCTTTTTTGGCCTTCTCTTCCAATCAGTTGAGGGATCGTTCTGCTTGGTTCTTTGCTGAAGAAAGGAATAGGAAGATAAGTGTGGCTGACATCAGAAGTTGGATGGGTAAGTTCACAAACAGAAACATTGCCAAGTGTGCTGCTAGGATGGGTCAGTGCTTTTCATCTACATATGCTACAGTCAAAGTTCCCACAACTGAAGTTGAAGAGCTTGAGGATATTTTGAGGAATGGTTATAACTTTTCTGATGGAATTGGGATGATTGCTCCTGATCTTGCTATGGAAGTTGTGGAGAAACTAAAATTGGACATGAAGAACCCACCGTGTGCATATCAGATTAGATATGCTGGCTGTAAGGGTGTTTTGGCTTGCTGGCCACGGAAGGATGATGGAATTCGACTTTCCCTAAGGCCTAGTATGAACAAGTTCCAGTCAAACCACACTACTCTTGAAATTTGTTCTTGGACTCGTTTTCAACCTGCTTTCCTAAACAGGGAGATTGTCACACTACTGTCAACATTGGGTGTCTCCGATGACATATTTTGGAAAATGCAGGAGACCATGATATCCAAATTAGACCAGATGCTTGTCAATGAAGATGTGGCCTATGATGTGCTTACTGCATCCTGTGCTGAACAAGGAAATGTGGCAGCACTAATGTTGATTGCAGGTTTCAAGCCCCAATCCGAGCCTCATCTACGAGGCATGTTGACCTGTATAAGAGCTGCACAACTTTGGGGCCTCCGCGAAAAGGCTAGAATTTTTGTTCATTCTGGTAGATGGCTAATGGGCTGTCTAGATGAGCTTGGTGTACTTGAACAAGGTCAATGCTTTATTCAAGTGTCTACTCCATCGATGGAAAACTGCTTCTCAAAGCATGGTTCTCAATTCAATGAAACAAAGAATAGTCTTCAAGTAATTAAGGGACTTGTTGTGATGGCAAAGAATCCTTGTCTTCATCCAGGAGATGTAAGAATTCTGGAAGCTGTCGATGCCCCCTGTTTGCACCATTTGTATGATTGCCTAGTATTCCCCCAGAAGGGCGATAGGCCCCATGCAAATGAAGCTTCGGGAAGTGACCTTGATGGGGACCTGTACTTTGTCACATGGGATGGAGATCTTATTCCCCCAAGCAAGAAGAGTGCGACACCAATGGAGTACACTCCAGCTGAAACGAAAAACTTGGACCGTGCTGTGACTCATCCGGTACTTTTCTATCCCTTTTGTACCATGTCTAAACTTATACATAACGTTCTAATGTTTGGTACATCATGAATTTTCTATTATTCTGACGTTCTCTTGTATAGTAGACAACATGTCAAGGTTTTTTAAAGTTTCATTATTGATCGCTGCAACAGTGGCAATTAAAGAGAATGATTACACCAAAATGGATAAATTGATTCCAAACTCGTTATCTTGGATTGCTTTCCTCTAGTATTGACCATGTCCTACATTCTATGAGTACTTAAAAAAATTTTTTTGCTTCATCCCTTAGATCAATTGTATCCTCTATGGTAACATATGACTCCTACGAGGCCATCTTTGTCACTTTAAATCAGATTATACCAATTATCTTACTTGAAAAATACTAATAGTTTAGAGCTCCACTATTAATTTTCTAAAGCAATAGATTTCTTTTATTTACTTGAACATTTGGATCTGAAATCATTGTTGACTTGCTTTGACAAATTCTGCATTATTTGATAGTAAGGGAACTCTTATGGCCATTGTGTTTAATCTGCAGGACATTATAGAATTTTTTGTAAAAAACATTGTAAATGAGAGCCTTGGAGCAATTTGCCATGCTCATGTAGTACATGCAGACATCAGTGCTCGTGGCGCACTAGATGAAAATTGCCTAAAACTAGCAGAGTTAGCAGCAACAGCAGTTGATTTTCCGAAAACTGGAAAAACTGTAACTATGCCTTTCCATCTTAGGCCTAAACAATATCCCGATTTTATGGGTAAAGAGGAGTACCTTTCTTACAAATCAAATAAAATATTGGGCAGACTTTATCGGAAGGTTAAAGATGCTTACAATGTAGATGTGGATACATCTTCTGAGCTGAATTGTGTTGGGGGCGATGTTATTTATGATACACAACTTCATGTTCCTGGAGCAGCTGATTTTGTACTGGATGCATGGGATCAAAAGTGCAGTTATGATGTGCAGCTCAAGGGTCTATTGAGACAATATAAAGTAAAGAGAGAAGAAGAGGTTGTAACTGGATGTGTTTGGTCAATGCCAAAGTCCAACAGCCGGAAGCAAAGTGAACTCATGGAGAGGCTGAAGCATTCTTATAATGCCTTGAAAAAAGAATTTAGGCAAATATTTGAGACAATGGACTCAAATTTGGAGCAGCAGCTCACTGATGATGAGAAGAACAAATTGTATGAACAGAAGGCTTCAGCTTGGTACGAGGTCACCTACCATCCTCAATGGGTGAAGAAATCAGTGGACTTATGCGAACCAGATGATTTGGAGAGTGTAATATTGTTGAGCTTCCCTTGGATTGCGGCTGATTACATTGCTAGAATCAAGATTAGGTGCCATGGGGTCGGAAATGTTGACTCTACCAAACCATTAAACTCTTTAGCTAGGTATGTTGCTGAACACTTGGGACTGCTGGTTTAAAGTCCTCTTATAAAAAAAAAAGTCTTCTGACCGTCTCGAAAGTTGATCATGGCAAGGCCACTCTGCCAATTTTTCAAGTGCTGGTCTTTTTTAAAAATAAATATTTTAAATATGTCAAACGTTTTACTTTTATTTTTCATTAGATATACATAAGTATAATCTGAATAGTCATCAATAAAGTTATAAAATAGTGTTTTCCATTTCTTGTTAAATTTTCATCAAATTCACATATATCAGAGTGTATTAAATCTAAAGGTTCAGATTTTCTAACTATTGACTTATTTGAAATTTAGGTTATTTTTGCTTGACTACAAAAGTCATATTTTTCAAAATCATTTGAATTTAAACATACCATAAGTGATGTACCATTTTCCAACAAAAATATTATTTTTATTTATTGTATATAAATCAATCCCTATAGTTTGAGTAAATTTAGCTTTGTTAAAAAGATAGCCCGAAACTAAGTTCTTTCTCATATCTAAAGTATGCAAGACATTCTTCAAGATGACAGTCTTTCCATTGGTAAACTTTAATTCCACCTTACCAATACCATCAACTTTAGTGAAGTGGGAATTGCCCGATAGCATTTTCTTATCCTCAGACACATAATAGGACTTAAATATTTCTCGATTATAGCAAACATGGCAAGAAGCACCAGTGTCCATCCATCACCCCTCAGATCTACTAACAAAATTAATTTAAGATATCATAACAATTAGTTGATCTTTGGTAAGGTTCACGTGTGGGGTAGGATGATTCCTGTTCCAGCAGTTCTTGGCCAAGTGGTCAGGTCTTTTACAACTATAATACATGAATAAGTTATTTCTTAAGGGAGTTAAAGTCCATTCTGTGGGAGATAATTTATGTTTCTATTTTAGCAGTTATGGTTCTGGTTATTATTTTGATTATGAGTTTTCATGTTTCTTCCTTTAGGTTTTAGAATTGTAGATGATGATTTTTTATTGGTACTGTTGTTTAAGACAACGAGTACTTCATTTTTTTGATCTTGTTTTTGGGCTTCTTCTTCTATTCTTAGACGAGTTATAAGACTTTCTAAAAAAAATTCCTTAGTTTTATGTCTAAGTACATTCTTGAAATCTTACCATGTAGGAGTAATTTATCTATAATAACAGTAACTTGAAATTGTTCATCTAAAACCATACCTTCAGAAATTATTTCATGTGCTATCTTCTGCAGTTCGTGTGATTGAGCTTCCATAGATTTTCCATCAACCATTTGGTACTTCATGTATATACTGATATCATACTTCTTTGTTCTAGCTTGTTCAGTGTCATACTTCTTTTGAAGTGCATCTCAAATTTCCTTAGCAGACTTATCAGAATTATAATAGTCATATAAATCATTAGGTAATCCATTAAGAATAATATTTTTGCATAGAAAATAATTTTCTATCCAGGTGTTTAAATCCTTTGTTATAGCTTCAGTAGGAGGATTATGTAGTATTGGTTTTTCATTAATAAGAACAAAAGTGACATTTTTCATGGTTAAGAAAAATAACATTTTTTGTCTCCATCTTTTAAAGTGTAGTCCATCGAAATGAAACAGTTTGTTGAGATCAGTAGTTAACATTTCAATAGACATGACATATAGAAAACATCTTAAAATTGTTGGAAAAAATATGTGAAAACTATGTAAGAACAATATTACCAATATACTGTTTGAGTTGAGTCGCAGAATATGTCGCTCTCTTTAAGATGTTTCGTAGCTTTACTCAAATTTGTGCAAGCAAACACAACGTCGTTGTTCCCAGGATAAAACTACCCAAAATCTTTTTTGTCTCAGAGTTTCACTGCATTGATGAAGTTTAGAATGCTACACCTCTCAAATATTTATATTACTTGGAAAACTTCAAAAACAATTTCTATATTTTTCTTTGGTTTGCTACCAAGAGTAGTTTCTGAGTTGTTGAGTTGTGTTTTAAAACTAAGGACTATTGCCTCTATTTATAGTTGAAAAATTATGTGTAACATACACATAATTATGAAAATAACGGTCATAAAATAATGGGCATACAATTATGAAAGTAATGGTTACAAAACATAATTATGAAAATAACATTTCATATTTGGGTAGATAAATAACGGTCATGTATGTTGAAAAGAATAATTTTAATAATGATTTTTTTATTTAAATTTATTTCCAACCTAAACTACTCTCTTCTCTCATCTAATCCTTTATGTTGGATCATCTTTGGCAGTTGGATTTGAGAATTTAAATGAAGAGGAAAAGAGAAAGATGAGAGAAAACAAAGTACAAAGAGATTGATAATTCATTGACATTGATGATTGGACAAAAGTTTACAAAATCAGAAAAATAACTTGTAGAACAAAGCTAATACATTGTCTTATTTATAACTAAATTTGTGCTTGCTCTTCACGCAAGTCTTTTACATTTTCATTTAATCATTTTATATAATTTGTAACTAACTATTTCATTGCTTCATGATTTGATTCTTCCAAGCAATGCGTGACTGATGCTCCACTACCCATGTGTTGTTGCTGAGTCATCAAACCTTTTCATCTAGTCATTTTCTATAATTTGTAACTAACTCATTCATTGCTTCCTGATTTGATTCTTTCAAGCCGTGTACGATTGATGCTTCACTATCCATGTGCTGTTTCTTAGTCATCAAACTGCCATGTGCTGATGATTGCCTAAATGCCCTTCACTGATTTGATCTACTGCATTTTTTTTTTGTGATTGGTCATTGTGTAAATGACATGGCACTTCATATGTGTAAATTGGATGATTGTAAAAATAAAATTTTAATTTCATATCTAAAAATAATACACTAGGTCTCCTTTTATAATACAAAATTTGAGAATAAGTAAATAAAGTAAAATCTAAAATATTCCTAATAATAAGCAACTAATATATATAGCTTTGAATGAGCGAAAGATCTCAACTGTTTTGAGATTTTTATACTTCTTTTCAAATTGAATCATATATATTAATCATGTCTAATTTGTCAATAAAATCATCGAAACTTTGTCGTGGAAGACCTTTGGTGAAGATATATACCTTTGTTCTTTTATGGGGACATACGTCATGCATATAATTATGTTGTTAACTTTTTCTTTGATGAAATCTATGTCAACTTATGCATGTTTGGTACGATTATGTTGGACTGGATTGAGGAAAATATTAATGGTTGTTTTGTAATAAAAATAAACTTTGAATGGAATCTTACGTTTGATTTGTAGTTCTTATAAATGTTTCCTTAGTCACAATCCTTCCCACATCCTTTATGAAATTGTTTGGAATCTCGCTTCAATACTACTTCTTGCTACTACATGTTGTTTCTTACCTTTTCAAGTTACCAAGTTTTTTCAAACAAATATGGAGTATCCGGTAGTAGATCTCCTATATTCTATTGAACCTATTCAATCTACATCCGTAAAAATCTCTATTTCTCTACCTTTACCCTTTTGGTAAAGTAGTCCTTTTCTTGGAGACCATTTGAGGAAACTGAGAATTTGGTATACATCATCTAAATGCATTTTTGTTGGTGAATGCATATGTTGATTGAATACACTAACTGTAAACGCAATGTCAAATCTTGTATAAGATAGATAGATCAAGTTCCTCACTAACCTTTAATATCTTTCTCTATCAACTAGTCATTTATTATCCCCTATTTTCTTCTCTGCTTCAATTGGAGTGTCACTAGGTTTGCTCCCATGCATACCAATCCCAATCAGGAGATCAAGAATGTACTTCCGTTGAGATACACTAATGCTATTTTTTGGCCAAGCGATTTTCATACCCAAGAAGCATCGTATTTGACCTAGATCTCTTACTTCAAATTTAGTGGCTAGAATTTGCTTAAGTCTTTCAATCTCAGCTAGATTATCTCCAATTAGGACTATTTCATCAACATACACAATTAAAATTATCTTCGGTCATTCTTCAGATTGTTAGAAGAACAAGGTGTGATATGACTGTCCTTGTTGATATCCTTGACCTTTTATTAACTTTGTAAACCTATCAAATCACACCTTAGGTGACTATTTGAGATTGTAGAGAGGCTTGTTGAGCTTACAGACCAATTTTTCCTCCCCATGTTTACAAAAACCTAGAAGTAGTGTCATAAAAACATCCCCATATAACTTTTCATTGAGAAAATCATTCTTTATATCAAGTTGTTAAAGAAGCTAGTCTAGATTTTTTATTATTAATAACATAACTGGACCAATATTTAGTTTTGCTACATGTGTAAATTTTTCTATGTAATTGATCCCATAAGTTTGAGTAAACCCCTTAGCAACAATATGTGCTTTATAACACTCATTCGTACTATCATCTTTATATTTTATGGTACATACCCATTTACATCCTACATGTTCTTTCCCTTGCGGTAGACTGACCATTTGCCAAGTCCTTTTTATCAAAGCTTGCATGTCTTCCATTATTGTTGCTCTCGACTCGGGAACTTTCCATACTTCTTGAATATTTGTTGGGATTTTTATCCTTTCAAGGTTAGAAGTAAAAGCATGAAATCTAAGAGACAAAGTATGACAAGACACAAATTTTGAAATAGGGCGGATAGTATAAGATCGATGTTATTTTCTAAGAGCAATAGGTGATCATCACACAAATTGTGTGTGCAATGAATACACAAGTATACATATCGTAACAAGTAATATAATGATAAGTAAAGATCGTTTCCATGGAGATTCTTTTATTAGAAATTAATTTTTAAAACTAAAAATAATAAAAATCAATTTTTTTGGTGTTTTTATATTTTAAAGAAGCAATAATTAATTAAATCATATTTTGTGACTAAAAATATATATGAGAAAATATCTAGGAATCCTTAATCTCCCAATTTTCTAAACATGTGAATCTTTAAAATCCCTCCAATATAATTATCAATTAATTACATGATCACTTGAATCTAATCTAACATGTATTTCTCTCTCAAGTAAACTACACATCATATAATAATTAATTTAATCACACTTTCATGCTAATTAAATTGCATACTACTCATTAAGTTCATCAATTGTGGATCACACACATAAGAATCATATATCTCTACCTAGAAAATATGCATGTTATTTAATCAAGACAAATAATTAAATAATTCTCTCAAATCTATTTGATTGACTCTATAGATAAATTGTTAGTCAAAAAATTAATAGCATAAAAATTAGATTAAATAATATAATTAAATTATAATTATAATTAGGGTAAAATTTTATGTCATGGTGAAAATTGGTTCATAAGATCCCTAAATTAATAAATTAATTACACAAAATTGTGTACATAAAACTCATATTTTTCATAAAGAAAGACAAAAAAATGATAAAGAAAAGAGTAGAAGAAGAAAAACAATCAATCTCTTGAATTGTAGAATTAGTCTTCTCTTGAATCTCCACCAAAATTGTGCTCTCTCTTCAAATTTTTCTGTATTTTTCTCTTTTTTCAGCTCTAAAAGTAACCAAAGTTATGCTAATGAAGTGATTAGGGGCTTAAATAAAGCTCAAGCGCGATATGGACCGTCTGATAGGCTTTAGATCAAGGTCTATGATCAAAACAAGCAAAACTGATAGTTTTATCCAATCATAGAGTGACACGTGGCATCAGAAATTTATTGTTCGAATCAGGGAGTGACGCGTGGCAGGGGAGACTGGTCAGAGTCACCAACACGTGGCGTGGCGTGATTTGCGGGAATGGATGATGTGGCTCATGGGTGGAACACGTAGAGCAATGGCATGGTGACACATGACATAACGCGTATACCGATTTTCAAACTCGGATTGAATGTCATGCTGACACGTGGTGCATGTTTCATTCTCATACACGACGCGAAGTGATTCACTCTTTATGCTTACATGGTATCCACGTGGATTACCCAGTCAACTCCTCTACTTGCGTGGTATGCCACGTGGCAACTTATGATTGGTCTTGCGTTAAAAATTCATAAAAAAATTCCATAAATTATATTTTCATCCATTTTCACTAAAAAGTTTATATTTTAATTTTTTTACCATAAAAATACTATTTATTAAATAAAACAAGTAAATATTAAGTAAAAAAGTGCGGTAATAACTCTATTTTCATAGAATCATCAATAGGTAAATTATTACTAAAAGGTTCATAATTATCTGTGTTTGATTCTCTTAGCCCTTTGTATGTGAGGTTCTACCTATACTATGAGTTTTGCCCTCGTGAGTAAACAAATATGTCCTTACCTTTTTGTGTACCGACATCTCCCTTTGAGTTCACTTTATTTTCTGTAACTAGCTTATTAGAATGATGTGTTGTGGAAGATTTAGGAATATAAAAATCAAGTTTAAGAACTTGATCTTCACTTGCATTCTCCCCCAAAAGAATAGGTTTGTGGAAATAAGGTTCGTTTTCAAATAATGTGACATCGAGACTATTATATACCTTTTTGTAGATGGGTCATAACATCAGTAGTCCTTCTAAGTGGGAGAATATCAAAGGAATATGCATTTGAGTTCTGTTATATCTAATTTGTTTTTGTTATGACGATGAATGTGTATAAACCCAATAAAGCAAAATACTTTGAAAGGTATTTTAGATAGAAGACGAGAGTGAGGAAAACATTTCTCTAGAATTTGGATAGGCATTTGAAATGAAAGGACCCGAATGGGCATTTTTTTTATCAGGTATGAATACATCAAAATTGCATCACGCTAAAAATATTTTGGCATGTTGTTGGTGAACATTATAGAATATGAAACTTCTAAGAGGTGTCTATTTTTTTCGTTTAGCAACTTCATTTTGCTGAGGAGTGTCAACACATGAACTTTGGTGAACTATCTCACGATGTGAAAGATAATTACCTAAAGTAGAATTGAAATATTCGGTACCATTGTTAGTACACAAAACTAAATTTATGTTTAGAATTGTGTTTGGATCATAGAATGGAAGTTGATAAATACATTACAAACATCGGTTTTGTCATTTAATAAATAGACTCAACATGCCTCGGTATGGTCATTAATAAAGGTGACAAATCATTTCGTATTAGTACAGTTTTAGGGTACATAAAGGACCCTATAAATCATCGTGAATGATAATAAATGGTTAGGCTGTGCATATTTGTTTTATGAAAAAGATGTACGCTGATGTTTTACAAATTCACAAATTTCACACTGTAATTCAAACAACTTTTTATTTGAAAAAAATAGGAGAAAACAAGTGTTTTAAATATTGAAAGTTAGAATGACATATTCTAAAGTTCTATAATATAATTTCACTATCCCTGGAACAAGATGTAGACCCATAATTGGAAATTTAATATTGTCCACTCACATTAGATTTGTCAAAGTAGTAAAGTATTTCACATTCTTTAACACTGCCAATCGTCATTCCCAATGATAGGTCCTAAAATATACAGAATGAAGAGAGGAACTTAGTACAACAATTAGAATGTTTCATCAAATGACTAACAGATAACAAATTACATGATAATATTGGGACATGAAGAACAGACTCAAGAGTTATAAAGTTAGAACCACACACTTGAAGTACCAAGAGAGTCAGAATTGATGGTAAATCCAAATAACCTTGAATCTAAAGTGAATATAGGTAATATTGAACTCTCTAAATATCTTAAATTACCTATTACCTTGAAGAAACAAACACGGTCTTGCACTCTACATCCTATCTCCAAATTTGTTTCATAAAAAAATGTCCTATAGATTTTGTGTTTTTACTTTTAATCTTGACATGAAAAAAATACCAAAAGACATCCATGAGACTCTAGAAATTCCAGAAGGGAGAGAAGCTATTATGGAAGAAATAAAATCTCTTGAGAAAAATGAAATATGTGATGTAACAGAACTACCAAATGGGAAAATTCTTGTTGTTTGAAAGTAGATTTTCATAATAAAGTACAAAGTTGAATGGATTATAGAGTGATACAAAGCTCAACTAGTGGCAAAATAATTCACACAAATATATGGAGTTGACTACACAAAAACATTTGCTTTTGTGGCCAAAATAAAAAAATTGTTCGAGTCCTCTTGTCCATTGTAGTTTAAGAATCAAACACAATGTATCTAAAAGATATAAAGAAAACACAAAAAGAATTATTAAAATAAATAAATGAATGTGGTTATAATAAATTACAACAAGATATACATATGAAATTTATCGAACTAAGAAAAGATACATATAACATATATAAAAATAATGATATTATAGGTCAAAAATATGATCTTTTAGAAGAGTTAAAATACCTAGTAGATCAGATGCTCTAGTACCTAGAAATGAGAGAAGACAAAATGAAGAAAAATATATAATTCCAATTTAATAGAATATAGAAAAGAATTACAATAACGATTTATGAACCTCGAAAAAAGGGATATAGAAAAATTAATAACTTTGTTAACTTTAAAAGATGAAGAACTAGAAAAAAATTATAATGAGAATTTTTTTACAAACAAAGAGCAAGATGATATGATAATAGTCAATAAAACTAATTCTAACATAGATATTATGACTCAAAAATGTCCTATGAAACCAATTTTTGTTTCAATTCTTTACCAAGCAGAAACATTTGATCATCCTCAGAGAGAAGAAAGAAATAGACAAAGGTCAAAAGAAATTAGTATTCTTAATAGGAGAAGATAACCACCCAATATAGAGGAAGGATAAGATTGCAAAATTAGAAGTAGTATACAACCAGAATTTAAACTCAATGAAGATTATACATCTAATATTTTAGATTTAGATTGTATAAAGGATAGGAAAAAAACCTTAGATGAGTATGGTAGTGGTATAATATACTTGTACAAATCTCTCAAACTATATAATCAAACCTTTCAACTTATACCGTCTTAGTAGCTCATAAAATGATAGTGAATGTTAAAGTTTGGTTTTCAAAATAGATTAACAATATTTATTAATGTAAGAAAATACTTTCATAGAAAGAGAATTTTAAGATATAATAGTAAATGAAATATACAATGAATTTATTGGAGAATATAAAGGAAGAAATATCACTGAATCTAGTAAAAATTAAATTAATAAAGCCAAACGGTATTTAACAAGTATAAAAATTTGTAATATGTGTTACATAGATTCTTTTATATGTGAATATGAAATATATTATAATGAATTATCACCCTCTATACATGCAACATATAAGGAAATATTTTTTCAAAAATTACCTAGATCGTTACATAAAACCTTAATAGAATGCTAGAACCAAAGAAACATGAAAAACATACCAGACACCCAAAGAGAAAGAATAAGAAACCTTAAAAAATGAATAATTATTAAATATCAAACTTTACAAGAAACCTAAAAAATAAGAGGAAATGATAAAATATGTTATAATACAAGAGATTTTTAAAATGCCAGAAAAATATGGATGTAATATAAAATTTTACAAACAGAAATATAAAAATATATAAGACATTTAAAAGATATAAATTCAGCAAACAAGATTTCCAAAACTATAAAAGAAGATTCAATAAGGAATCCTATAGAAAAAATATTTTGGAAGAAAATGGTACAAACCTCCTGAAAATAAAAAAAACTTATTGCCTTTTAGGAAAAAATAAATTCAGGTATTGGATCTACAATGAAAAAGGACATTATACCAATGAATGCACTAAGAGGCTTCAACATAAGAAATAATTTATAAAAGCAATTTCCATAGAAAGCAAATATATTAGAAGAAGCGTTTAAGATGGAAATAGAACCAATAAAGGAATTAGATATAGATGAAATTTACAATATTTATCTATTGGAGAAAACTGAAGAGGAAATAACCAACTCAGACTATAAACACTCAAAATATGGGTACTCTTAATCAGAAGATGAATGATTTGTATAGTATTACAAATCCAACAATACCTATATTAAGGTTGTAGGAGCTATCGTTTACATGCATATACAGATACATGAGCTAGTATGTGTTTAACAAATAAATATGCATTCTCTGAAGAACACTAAAAACAGGCACCAAAAGATTTAATCGTAAGAATTATTAATAATACTATAATAAATCTTAATAAGGTTTTAAAAGATACAGATATAATGATAAGATAAGAGAATTTTCATATTTCTACTATATAGTAATAAGAAACATGAGTTGGTTTATTAATAGGAACTAATTTCCTAAACTTATATAAAAAATTTAGACAATATTTAAACAAAATAAGTCTAACAATTTAGATAATGAAAGAAGTTATGTATCAAAAATAAGAATATTTGACTATATTAAACCAAACTTTTATACAATAACATAAAAAGCAAAAACGTGGTAAGATAAACAAAAGGTAACAAAAATCTATTTAGAAAATGCTTCATTAGATATAGAAAAGAAACATAATTTTTTTCTTAATGAAATACAGGAAGATAAAACCCTATCAGGTATCAAAAAAATATTAAAAATAGTAAGCTTACATAATCATTTAGATCCAAAAATTAATAAATCTAAAATAATTGTTAACATAAAATTAAGATACCCTAACAAGGTTATAAGAATAAAACTAATGATTTATACTCTAGAAT
The DNA here is from genome assembly GCA_037013495.1 of Hippophae tibetana. Lineage (NCBI taxonomy): Eukaryota > Viridiplantae > Streptophyta > Magnoliopsida > Rosales > Elaeagnaceae > Hippophae > Hippophae tibetana. Next base: position 2,072,758 of record CM072801.1, read on the forward strand.
ATATGATTGAATTTGAAAACAAATTTAAGAACTTTTGGAACTAAAAGTCATAATATCAAGTAATTCACCTAACAAAAGTGGATTTTGTCAAATAGGACTAGATGAAAAATCTCAACAACTAACGGTATTTAGTTGCCCTCAAGAACAATTCCAATGGATTGTTTTACCATTTGGATTAAATCAAGCTTAAAGTATCTTTCAAAGATATATGAATAACATCTTTAAAAAATTACAAAATATTTGTTGTGTTTACATAGATGATATTTTGGTTTTCAGTAATGAGTTAAGTAAATATTACTTAGATATTATTAATATCAATACAAGAAAGAAGGCATTGTACTTTCTGAAAAAAAAAACAGTAATTGTTCAGTAGCAAATTAAGTATTTAGGGTTGAAAATTGAAGATGAAAAACATAATCTATAACTTTATATATTAAATAGTATTTAAGGATTTCCTAGTGAATTGAAAAAAATCAATGAAAAAGATTCATAGAATGTTTAACATATATGTTGAAGCATACATCAACAAACTTGCATAAATACGAAAGTCTTTACAAGAAAAATTGAAAAAAAGATTGTCCGAAAATTGACAGAATAATATACTTTGTATATGGATAAGATTAAATCACAAGTAAAAAATTTACCAAATGTATATCATCCAGGTCCATATGATAAAATGATAATTGAAATGGATGCTTCACAAGAATATTAGAAATCAATATTAAAAAAATGATAAAGATGAATATCTTTGTAGGCATACTTCACAATCTTTCCATAGTCAAGAATTAAATTATCACAATAATGAAAAATAATATTTAACTATTAAAAAATTTACAATATATGTCATAAGTTCCAGATTCATTGTTAGTATTGAAAATAAAAGCTTTGGTTATTTCTTAAGAACTATGCAAGTAATTATAAATAAAGAAGAATATTTAGATGATAATAGTGGTTTGATCACTACAACTTTGATGTCAAACATCTCCTAGGAAACAAGAATGGTTTAGCAAATGCTCTTACCAGCTTGCAAGAATAAAACATCTTGATATCAGATCAAGACAAACAAAATGAGATGAAAATCCTATAGGAATAGCTAAAGCTTTTATACCTCAAGATATCTCTTTTAGAGACAGGAAATAAAAAGGAAGAGCTTGATTGTTTAAAATAACTCTTAGAATCTAGAGGAATTTTCATCAAAATTTCAACCTAAAGAAGGTAAAACTTATAAAGAATGAATTCAAAATGAAAAGAAAGAACCTAACAATTTAAAAGAGAGTAACATCTCTGAAATAAAAAAGTTCAATTGGGATGATGAAGTAGAAAAAGAGGAACAAAAAAAGACTTATATGGTCTATAATGACCCCAAACCAAAAATCTACAACAATTAAGTAGAGGTAAGTAAATCTATTCTTGGATTTAATGGAGTAACTCATAGAGCCTTCACCAACAGAATTGAGGCTGAAGACAATTATGTCAATTATAAAGTACTAAAACTAATAACTCTAAAAAAGATAGTAAGAAATTACTCTATAGTGCCCAAAAGGTTGGAAACTTTAGGAAAAGTAGTACGACTTCTAGTACTATTTAAAAAGGCATCTCTCCAAAAAACATCAAAGATAGTAAGGCATCTAGTACTACTCAGGAAAACACCCCCTAGAAATTTATTAGTCATTAAAGATGAAAATGACCAATATGGAAATCTTAGTAAACTATTATGGTTGAGTCTCTACAACGTGATCAGAAAATCTACCCAGGAACACATGGAAGTTATATAATTATATACTATATAAAAGGAATTCTCTCTAGGGAGTAAAATCAACATGTTGGAAGGATTTGATCCAATATTTGCTTACATAACTTTCCATACAAGACTAATACAAAACATATATCCAGGAATTAATTTAAGTGAATTAAATTATTTCCCTGAAAATTAAATTTTAAAAAATCAATCAAGAATTTCATGAAAAAGATAATAATAGGTGACAAGCACGTTTATCTCAATTTTTTTTAGTTCACTACTAGACTTGAATGAGGAAGAATGTATTAGTCTCTATCACTTTATCAATCTAGGGCCCTTTTAGAAAAGGAATTCAACACAGATGAGCTCTGTGTATTAATAGATCAATTGTTAAGCCAAATTTACTATGAACTCAAAAAATTGAAAATTCTACTGAGATCAAAGTAAATTATTCAACAAATAAAATCATCATCACTTTCTATAATAGTATGACTCTTGCTGAAGAGGATGGTGAAAAATCATTAAATTTAAGAAAAAATTGGTCAAGAAATAAAGTAGGTATTTTGCTTCTATGTCAAAAAAATCCACTAAAGATCACATATGCATTTACAACATTAAGGATCAAGAAGATAAAGATGTGTCATTATTAATGTCATCCAATGACTGTCAGTAGAAAATGACAAGAAAGAACAAAGAGGAAGAACTATCGGTAGAAGACAAAAAAAAAAGATGTTACCCACATCTTTAGTCAGTAGCATGTGCAAAGAAAAAAAATGGCTCAAATTGATTAGCCAAAAGCAATAAAATAGATGAATTATTAAAGTAATGATAAAATAATAATTTTTATCTTATAAACAGGGATTTCTTGTGCTATAAAAGGAACCTTTATTTTCATTTAAAGGACATAGGAAAAAAACAGAGTACACAACTCAAAAAACATAGTTTCTAGTATAACAACCCCTATACTATAAATTTTAAACCAGTAATTATGAGCGACTAAGAATCTATTCATGGTTCTTAGTTAACCTTAGAATTGTAATAATTATTATATTATGAATAAAATAAAGTGTAATCACTCTTTTCTAGTAATTCTAAATTGGACACTATTTATGTACGAATGCAGAAGGTTCATCATTACCAAGAGGTATTAAGGTTTGAGCAACATTGAGGTATAATCGGTGTAATACGAACAAAAGAAAAAATCGTGGTGGACTTATTAAATTCAGATATAATAATTATAACTTTTAAACTACTTAAGAATTTTAAATGTTTAAATATTTTCTTATAACAATTTGTAATACTGATAAACAAAAAGATGAAGATAGGAATAACACAATGATATCATAAAAAAATTAAATAATTATCTTTAATCAATAATATATAAAAATTATATGAATTAACAACTATCGTTAAAAAAAAAACTAGTCCATAATTTGGTATCACAATCATGGATTAAAGGTTATCAATATAATATTGATAAAAAGTTAATACCATTAGATTCAGGGATATCTATTGAATTAGCTATAAAATTTAGACAATATAGCATTTTTTGTAAACCTCAAAGATAAGATAAATTTCCTTATTTAACTAATACTGACTAAGTATTTGTGACACACTACATGAAATAAAAAATTGAACTCTTATGGATATTACTTGTGAAATGCATATTTTTAATCATATTTTTCAATTTTTATACATATAAGATTTCATTCATAGTAAATAAATAAACATTTTGTAAAAAGAGAGTATATTATTGATTAAATTGTTTTTCAATTTTTATACATGCAATGTTATAAGATTTCATTCATAGTAAATAAATAAACATTTTGTAAAAAGAGAGAGTATATTATTGATTAAATTGTTTTAAAAAGAAATTATATTATCACAAATATTTTTATTATTATCGTAATAAAATATATAAAATTTTCATTTATTTCTATTATTAATAATAACTAATAAGTTATTGTTCTAAAATAACAATTGGATAGATATGGCCATCCAAAATAAAGTTGAATAAATTGCATCCGAAGTTATTTTCTTTTATAAATGGATTTTTTTCTTTTATAAATTGATTATTTTAGTTTTAAGTGACTATTCGCAAATCACTTTACTTTTAAAAATAAACAAATACAGTTTAATTTATATTATTATATTTAAATTATTAAAAAACATCCACATAATCAGATAAATTGTTAAAAATTAACTAATTTTTTTTATTTTTAATAATTTATTTAAATTTTTTTTACACAATTTTATTTAACTTTATAAATTTTTTTTATTAAAAACTTTGCATATATGAGATATTTGGGAGACTAAAATTATTGTATTAAAAATATCAAAAAATAAAAAAATTAGTTGATTTCTAACCTATTATCCAATTATTTATTAGGTGAATATTTTTTAATTTAATTATAATAATATAAATTAAAATAAATTTATTTGTTTAAAAATTTACTAAAATAAACTATTTGTAAAAAAAAGGGAAATTTATCTCAATAAAGTAAATTATATTACAATACTACAATTTTTTTAATGAATGGAACCGAAAGTCATAAGCAGGGAAGAAGGAAAGAATATGGAAAATGCATAAGCGGGGAAGAAGGAAAGAATATGGAAAATGCTCTCTCTCTTGCAGTTAAGTAAAAGCGCCTCATCTTGCAGTTCTACTTTCTCATTTGTACCTCCAAATTCCCACACTGACTCACGTTCTAACCTGCAACTCTCCTTCCGATTCCGATTTCGAATATCTTAAGGTCAGTAGTTTGTTTTTTAATTTGGGTAGTTTATTACCAAATTCTTCATTAATTGGATATGTGCATTGGTTACTTTTTGTGTTCTGTTCTGATTTTTGCGTGCACTAGATATTTAATTGCTTAAAATGGTTCATGTTCATTTGAACATTTATTAAGTAGTATATGAATTCAATATCATGTCTGTTTATCGATTGGAATTTGAGAACAAAAATAAAGAGTTGATTTTCTAATTAAATATTGTTAAAATATATTCGTGTATCCATAGTTTTTTATAACAAGGATACTTAGATTATACCTTCAAAGTTTTTATATAATAAGAATCCTTAGATTCTACCTCTAAATTAAAATATAATAAGTTTATTTCGTCTTATCCAAGCATTGAACCCTGTATAAAAATTATGGATTCACGGTTATATTTTAACAAATCTAATATTGATTACTTAACGTGAATTCTTTATTCGGTTTGAAGAACAATTTTTGAGGGAAAATGGCTGAAAATTTTCTACTTTAACAAGTTCATGTTTCTTGATTGAGAACAAAGTACCGGAAACAGAAACTATTTTTTAAGTGCCTATTTTTCTTCATTTTAATTTTTCCATAAAAAAAATAAAAAAATAAAAATGGTTTGTTTTGAGCTTGTTTAAATGAACATTTATTTTTCCAAAAATTAGAAAAATTTGAAGACAGAAAATGAACTAACCAAAAGAAAAATAATTAATGAAATAAAGAACAAATAGTTATCAAATAGAGGTTGATGCTTGCTTAGTTAAGGAGAGTTTAATTATTAGCACATGATTTTTTTGAAACTTACACTATTTTCTTGCAATTTTGTTACCAAGAGATGAACGTAGCAAAGAAGAGTATCTCTAGATTAATCACCCAGTACTTATAACCTCGGTATAGTCGTCTGCTATTAATCACTCGATCTTTTGGATCATATTTTCTGAATGTGATTAATGGGATTTGTTGATTAAGTCGTAACAAGATTTTATTTTTGGTATTTTATTTTATTTTATTTATATTTTTGAGGTGATATATTACTGTTATCTCATTTAAAAAATATATATTAATTTGATAACATTTGTTACTTAATTAAAATTTTACATGTTTAATATAATTTGATACCATTTGTCACTTGATTAGAATTTCACATGTTTAATGTTCGTTTGAAAGATATTTTTAAATAATAAATTAATTAAATAATATTCAGAATAATTTTAAGATAATTAATTAATTGATTATATAAAAATGTTTTTTGAATATTACAAGTGTATTATTGTATTATTGTACGTATAAAAATTCTTTAATTAAATGATAAATTGTATCGAATTGTTACATTTTTTTAAATTATTTACCATGTAAGTAAAAAGATATAAAAAGTAAAATCTTGATATCACTAAGATATGAATATTTTATTAATCCGTTATGATGAGGGTTAATTAAGGGAAAACAAAAGCTTTGTTATACTCAAACCTTTCAATCGTTTAGAACGAAATAAACATATATTCCAAGTTGAACCGTCAACTGTTGGATTTGGTTTTACTATCATCAATGCACGTGAAATAGCACGTGAGTGAACATATATTACATCTAAAAATATATACAAATTTGTGAGTAAAAAATTAAAATATGTATTACTTTATATGCAAACCTTAATTATAGATTTAAGGAATTAATTCAAGATAAATAAATTTATAGAGAAAATATACAATAATTTTTTAAAATTATATAATAATGCAATACAAATTTTATTAACATTGAAAAGTGTTTGGTATTAAAAATGTAACGAACGTACGACCTAATAAATATAGGTATCCCATTAAGATAAAACGGTGACATAAGACTGGACTCAACAAAAGGTTATAGAACGAATTTGGTACAAACTCAGTCGATAAAATTACCTCGTCTTAAAGCAATGAGGTTTCGGATGTTAAGACTAAAGTTATATCCTGATAAAATCAAGGTCGTCTTATATGAACAACCTTCATATAAATATCCTTCCATTGTTTGTAAATGCTTATAATAATCTAATTTCTATAAACTATTTTGTATTATTCAGATCGTTTAATATACACCTCGTTATGTACATAAATATACCTATATATATCCTTTAAATGAGAAAAATAAAAGATGATTCAATAAATATCATTTATTACTTATCATTAAAAATCACTAAAATTAGATACTTAAATTATCTTCAAAGAGAAAGCAAAAGTTTCCAATATAAACAATTATAGTTGAAAAATTTAAATGCATGTATAGATTTTTATCTATATTTGATAAAATAAATAAATAGAAAAAGGAAACACAACCTAAAATAATTTAATACTAAAATTGTTAAAATTACATTTTTGAATGCATTCTATTATTGTAATAATTTTATTTATTTTGTATATGTTTTAATAATCATTTATTTAACCCCTGTACTATCAAATTAATGAACAAACTATTTGGTCCTTTCATGAAAAACTTAAGCTAAAGTAAATTATTATATGATCGAATATTATTGATAGCATTGATCTTGGTTGACTCTATTGACTTAGATTGAAAATTAACAATTAAGTTGTGAATTTATAAGGAGAATATTTAAAAAAAATCTGCTAACAAGACCTAAATAATTGTGTGCATATACATTTATGAGATAAATGCACCCAAATATTTAATATAGTTATTTCATTTAGAGCAGTTTAACAACTTTCTTATTTTTTGTAGCAATTTAATATTTTATTAAAAAAAATGACGATACAAAGATAATTAATCAAATTTAATTTTTTTTATTTTTATTTTATTTTTGATCAATTTGTAGTAATTATTATCTATTATTAAAAATAATTTATAAAACTATTACATCAATGACACTTGAAATACGATAAAAAAAATTAAAACAAAATAAAAAAATTAGTTATTTGTTCTTGTACTGTTATTTTTTAAAAATAAAATGATTAAAATATTATAAAAATAATAATAAATATATGTATGTGTTTGGTTGGACAGAATGGAGGACGGAATGAATCAGATTACTAAAAGAGAAGGAATCATAATTCTTTCTCCGTAATCATAATTTCATTCTCATCTAAACTCTTTTTCCCAATTTTACCCTCACTTAAAATATATCCTTAAACTCAAATCCCAAATTCTAAAACCCAAAATTCCAAAACCCTAAATCCAAAATCCTAAACCCTAAATCCAAAACCCTAAACCCTAAATCCAAATCCTAAAACCCTAAACCCTAAACCCTAAAACCCTAAACCTTAAAACATAAATCCCAAAACCCAAAACCCTAAAACATAAATCCCAAAACCTTAAACCATAAACCCTAAACCCAAATTCCAAATCCTAAAACCCTAAACCCCAAATCCCTAAACCTAAAATTTCTAAACCCTAAACCTTAAAACATAAATCCCAAAACCCAAAACCCTAAACCCTAAAACATAAATCCCAAAACCCTAAACCCTAAACCCCAAATTCCAAATCCTAAAACCCTAAACCCTAAACCTTAAACCCTAAAACCCTAAACCTTAAAACATAAACCCCAAAACCCAAAACCCTAAAACATAAATCCCAAAACCCTAAACCCCAAATTCCAAATCCTAAAACCCTAAACCCCAAATCCAAAATTCTAAAACCCTAAACCATTTTTAGAAAAATAATAATTTTAACCCTAAACCTTAACCTACAAATATAACCCTAAATCCTAAAATCCTACATCCCAAACCTCAAAACCCTAAACACTATTTAGAAAAATAATAATTTTAATAATATATTTATTTTTAATTAAGAAATCATTATTTAGAAAAATAATGATTTCAATAATAAATTTTGTCTCACGAAAAAATAATAATTAAATGATATTATTTGAACTTTAGAACATGTAGGGGTATTAAGGTTATTTACAATTTTTTTTCATTTCATTCTAATGGCAAACAAAACATTGTAATCCTGATTCCGAGCTTGATTCTAGTGGTCAAACCAAACAAAATTGTTTCCTTTCCATTACATTTCATTCTGATTCTGATTCTGATTCTGATTCTCATTTCCATTCCATTCCATTCCACGAACCAAACGTCACTTAAAAGGATTTCAGATTATAATGAAATTCAAATAGTACATGCATGTGTTTAATCATTATCTATATAAAATAAAGTTGAAAGTTTAATTTTTTTATTTGTCATGATCTGGGAATATAAAATTCAATTTATTTAATTAAACAATAGTTACATCACATGTCATTTAAGTGAAGTAAATTAAGAAGGCTCTATTAGAACCTAGCAAAAAAGGGGAAAAAATTCCTATTAATTAAACATTATGTTGAGCAATTCGTGAACATTCAATAGATATATACAATATCACACACACGTATTTTAGCTAAAAAAATATCACACACGTATTTTTATTTCAGATAGAGAATTCAAAATTAGCGATGACATAAATTTGTGAACAATTTGATCAATTGTTTTTTGCATTAAGTTGATAGTATATGAGGCCAAATTGTTGTGACTGTTGTGTTTCATACCTTTTAAAAATGATAATTTTGAAAGCGATGCATTGTGTAATTTCATGTAATTATATTGTAACCGGAAGTAAATTATGATTTAATTTTAAAATTAAATATATATCTATTAAATGATAGATTTTGTTTTGAGGAAATTAAATTTTAATCAATAAATTATAAATTATATATATATATATATATAAAACTGGAATCAACTATAAATTAATTTTTAATATCTTGTATTAGATAAAAATAATATATTTGTAACTTATGATATAGTAGGATTAAATTAATAATTTTCTTTCAAAAAATAAAAACTCACACTTTTATAGTAGATATAGATAAATTTCCGACATATAATGGTGCAGACCTAAACTATGTATTTTTGAGTTTTGAGCTATTAGAAGATGCATTTTTATTTATCTGCAACAGAAACATCTTAAATTTCAATAATTTGTATTGCTCAATCAAGTTGACAAGTCTATTTACTTTGGAAGTGTGCATTTGGACTTTGAAACCATCAGATTCGTAGGAAACAAAATGGGTTCAAAAGTGAGCGAGAATGACATGAAGGTAACTCAAGTTAGTATTGCCGGATTTGACCGTTATGTCAAAGCAAAAGATCTTAGAAGCTTCTTGGAAGATAAAGTTGGCGTTGTTGATAGGTGTAGATTAAAAACTTCTTGGACACCACGGAAGTCTTATCCAAACTTTGAGATGAGTCGTGCCTTAAATACAGGTAAAACAAACAACTACAATAGGGTGGAACCCCATGCCTTTGTGCACTTTGCCTTGCCTGATTCAACAACTTGGGCCTTGAATGCTGCTGGGCGTTGTGAGCTTAATCTGAATAATAAACAATTGAAGGTAATCTTGGGACCTGCATATCCTTTCCACTTGAATAAGAGGAGGAGAACTACTAAGCCGATCAAGTTATCTGATGTGTATCTTGAAATTGGGAACTTAGCAAGTCGAGATGATTTTGTGGTCGCTTGGAGAGGACCTCTTTTTGGGGTTAGTTTTATCGTGGATCCTTTTGATGACACATGCAAATTTTGTTTCACAAGGGATACTGTTTTCTCCTTCAAAGAGACTACCAATTATACACTGATCAAATGTGATTTTAAGGTGCAGTTTTCAGTTGGAGACATAAAAGATATCGAACAATGCACAAACACATCACAGTATGCAATTCTATTGCACCTGGCTTCATCACCTCATGTTTGGTATAGGACTGCTGATGATGATATTGATGTATCAGTTGCATTTGATTTGTTGGATGATGATGATCCTTGGATCCGAACCACAGATTTCACATCTAGTGGAGCTATTGGGCGTTGCAACTCTTATAGGGTCTCTATTCCAGGTCGTCATTCTAGAAAGTCGGAAAAGGCCATACAGTTTCTTAAACAACGAAGGGTACAGGAGGGCATGTTGAAGTGGCCATTTAGAGTATATGATGAACCTGATTTTGGGACACCGATGTCAGATACTTTTTTCTACGTTCATTGCCCGGAAGGCATTGATTTTGAGGTGATGTTTATTGTGAATTCCATCGTCCACAAAGGGATATTTAATCAGCATCAAATTTCCAATAATTTCTTTGATACGCTGAGAAATCAAGAGAAGGAAGTGAATGTGGCAGCACTAAAACACATATATTCTTACGAATGCCCAGTTCTTGATGCTTGTGCAAGGCTGAAACTTGTTCAACAATGGTTGCTTAGGAACCCTAAGTTTTTTAATAATCCTAAACAGTCTGATGATATTGCTGAAGTTAGAAGGTTGGTAATTACACCGACTAAAGCCTATTGTCTTCCACCTGAAGTTGAACTCTCCAATAGAGTCCTGAGAGAATATAAAGAAGTGGCTGATCGGTTTCTAAGGGTTACTTTTATGGATGAAGGCATGCAGACCCTCAATTCAAATGTTCTCACGTATTATGCAGCTCCTATTGTTAAGGAAATCACTTCAAACTCCTATTCTCAAAAGACAAAGATATTCGACAGAATGAGAAGCATTCTTCGTGATGGATTTTACTTATGTGGTAGGAAATACTCTTTTTTGGCCTTCTCTTCCAATCAGTTGAGGGACCGTTCTGCTTGGTTCTTTGCTGAAGAAAGGAATAGGAAGATAAGTGTGGCTGACATCAGAAGTTGGATGGGTAAGTTCACAAACAGAAACATTGCCAAGTGTGCTGCTAGGATGGGTCAGTGCTTTTCATCTACATATGCTACAGTCAAAGTTCCAAAAACTGAAGTTGAAGAGCTTGAGGATATTTTGAGGAATGGTTATAACTTTTCTGATGGAATTGGGATGATTGCTCCTGATCTTGCTATGGAAGTTGTGGAGAAACTAAAATTGGACATGAAGAACCCACCGTGCGCATATCAGATTAGATATGCTGGCTGTAAGGGTGTTTTGGCTTGCTGGCCACGGAAGGATAATGGAATTCGACTTTCCCTAAGGCCTAGTATGAACAAATTCCAGTCAAATCACACTACTCTTGAAATTTGTTCTTGGACTCGTTTTCAACCTGCTTTCCTAAACAGGGAGATTGTCACGCTACTGTCAACATTGGGTGTCTCAGATGACATATTTTGGAAAATGCAGGAGACCATGATATCCAAATTACACCAGATGCTTGTCAATGAAGATGTGGCCTACGATGTGCTTACTGCATCCTGTGCTGAACAAGGAAATGTGGCGGCACTAATGTTGATTGCAGGTTTCAAGCCCCAATCAGAGCCTCATCTACGAGGCATGTTAACCTGTATAAGAGCTGCACAACTTTGGGGCCTCCGCGAAAAGGCTAGAATTTTTGTTCATTCTGGTAGATGGCTAATGGGCTGTTTAGATGAGCTTGGTGTACTTGAACAAGGTCAATGCTTTATTCAAGTGTCTACTCCATCGATGGAAAACTGCTTCTCAAAGCATGGTTCTCAATTCAATGAAACAAAGAATAGTCTTCAAGTAATTAAGGGACTTGTTGTGATGGCAAAGAATCCTTGTCTTCATCCAGGAGATGTAAGAATTCTGGAAGCTGTCGATGCCCCCTGTTTGCACCATTTGTATGATTGCCTAGTATTCCCCCAGAAGGGCGATAGGCCCCATGCAAATGAAGCTTCGGGAAGTGACCTTGATGGGGACCTGTACTTTGTCACATGGGATGGAGATCTTATTCCCCCAAGCAAGAAGAGTGCGACACCAATGGAGTACACTCCAGCTGAAACGAAAAACTTGGACCGTGCTGTGACTCATCCGGTACTTTTCTATCCCTTTTGTACCATGTCTAAACTTATACATAACGTTCTAATGTTTGGTACATCATGAATTTTCTATTATTCTGACGTTCTCTTGTATAGTAGACAACATGTCAAGGTTTTTTAAAGTTTCATTATTGATCGCTGCAACAGTGGCAATTAAAGAGAATGATTACACCAAAATGGATAAATTGATTCCAATAACTTTTCTCTAATATTGACCTTGTCCCACTTAAAAAAACATTTTTGCTTCATCCCTTAGATCAATTGTATCCTCTTTGGTAACATGTGACTCCTAGAAGGCCATCTTTGTCACTTTAAATCAGATTGTACCAATTATCTTACTTGATAGAAATACCAATAGTTTAGAGCTCCATTATTAATTTTCTAAAGCAATAGATTTCTTTTATTTACCTGAACATTTGGATCTGAAATCATGACAAATTCTGCATTATTTGATAGTAAGGGAACTCTTATGATCATTGTGTTTAATCTGCAGGACATTATAGAATTTTTCGTAAAAAACATTGTAAATGAGAGCCTTGGAGCAATTTGCCATGCTCATGTAGTACATGCAGACATCAGTGCTCGTGGCGCGCTAGATGAAAATTGCCTAAAACTGGCAGAGTTAGCAGCAACAGCAGTTGATTTTCCGAAAACTGGAAAAACCGTAACTATGCCTTTCCATCTTAAGCCTAAACAATATCCCGATTTTATGGGTAAAGAGGAGTACCTTTCTTACAAATCAAATAAAATTTTGGGGAGACTTTATCGGAAAGTTAAAGATGCTTACAATGAAGATGAGGATACATTTTCTGAGCTGAATTGTGTTGGCAGTGATGTTACTTATGATACAGAGCTTCAGGTTCCTGGAACAGCTGATTTTGTACTGGATGCATGGGATCAAAAGTGTTGTTATGATATGCAGCTCAAGGGTCTATTGAGACAATATAAGGTAAAGAGAGAAGAAGAGGTTGTAACTGGACATGTTTGGTCAATCCCAAAGTACAACAGCCGGAAGCGAAGTGAACTCATGGAGAGGCTGAAGCATTCTTACAATGCCTTGAAGAAAGAATTTAGGCAAATATTTGAGACAATGGACTCAAATTTGGAGCAGCAGCTCACTAATGATGAGAAGAACATGCTGTATGAACAGAAGGCTTCAGCATGGTACGAGGTCACCTACCATCCTAAATGGGTGAAGAAATCAGTAGACTTATGTGAACCAGATGATTTGGAAAATGTAATATTGTTGAGCTTCCCTTGGATTGCGGCTGATTACCTTGCTAGAATCAAGATTAGATGCCATGGATTCGGAAATGTTGACTCTACCAAACCACTAAACTCTTTAGCTAGGTATGTTGCTGAACGCATGACTACTGGTTTAAAGTCGTTTTACAAAAAAAAAGTCATCTTCTGGTCGTCTCGAAAGTTGATCATGGCAAGGCCACTCTGCCAATATTTCAAGTGCTGTTCTGCTTTTCTTTTGATTGTTTTGTTTTTATTAATGCTGTTCTGCTCTTTTTTTGTTTCTTGTGTAAATTTGGCTTCTGAAATGTAGTAAATTGGTATTATTAACTTGTATGCAAGCAGGAGTCGCCTTTCTTGGTTTAACGGGGCTGCTCCAAATGTTAGTCTTATGGTTGATGGAAATGTAAATTTCTGATAACCATTCATTAAATTAGTTCTTCCATCTATTTTTTTGTTAATAAATCATTATTAGTGGTATATTAGTTGTATGCAACTAATATATTTTATCTGTGCAACTAATATATTTTTCTTAAAATCACTTTTCTTAAAAAGCAGATTGTCATTTCCTATATTTATACTTATATTATCATTCATTGCATTTGAATTGTAAATATATATTTTAGTATATTCAACTTGGTATCAGAGCAGGAAAGAAAAAGAAAAAAAAATTCTTCTTACCAGTTCCCGAGTAGCAACGCCGCCATTAGCAGTAGCGCTACCGTCAGTAGTAGCATCGCCATCAGCAGTTGCACTGCCGTCAGTATTTTTATGCAGTGTCATTAATCTTCTCGCACTGTCCAGTTCGCGTCGCCGTTGTAGATCTATCGTCCAGTCCGTGTCGTCCAACTCGCGCCGTCCAACCCAAACACCAATTGTTTGCCTGTCCAGCCCACGCACTAGCTCCAGCCCCGCACCGTCTGCACACCAGCTCCCACACTGCTCTGTGTTCTTTTGTGAGTAATATTTACTCAGCTTTCACTGTAGTGTTTTTTTTTTTCAGTTTTTCAGCTCTGCCTAAGTTCAAGCCCATCAGGCTATCAACCCATTATCCCATCAACCCACTTACTCATCAGTCTATCAACCCATCAGCCCACTTACCAACCCAATCCACAGTCCAATCCGGTCCAAAAAAAATCCAAATATTTTATTCCGGTGCACAATATATTTTTTATTTCAATGGAAGATTCAAGATAACATCAGGTTTCCAAAATTAATGAAGTTCCAAAATTTGAAGCCTCTATTAAGAGTTCAAAAATTGGTTCTTTTGGGGGTACTAAACTTAATGGTACCAATTTTCGAACATGAGAAAAAGTTATGTCTGTTTATCTTCGTAGGATGCACAAAATTGGACATGTATCTGGATCAATCAGGGCTCCTAGTCAAGATGATATAGAAGCCTATAGTAGGTAGGAAGATGATGATGGTTTTGTAATGTCAATTCTATTTAGGGCCATCATTGATGATATATTACAAATGGTGGAGAAATGTGAAACTGCTGAGGCCATATGGAATGCCTTAAGTAATCTTTATACAAATGAGTCTGACTTTATTCAAGTTCATGAACTCATGTGCAAAGCTACTGGTATGTAACAAAATGGGCAACCAGTATCTATGTTTTTTACCAAGTTAAAGAATGTATGGGCTGAAATTGACCATAAATGCCCGTGCAAAATTAAAAATCAAGAAGACCTTTTATGGTACCAGAAGAGAAGGAGCTTGAACGAGTACATGTTTTTTTAAGGGGCCTTGATACAAAACATAATAGTGCTAAAGGTGAATTTCTTCGAATGTCAGACCCTCCGAGCTTGACTACCACCTTTACATACATCCGTAAAGATGAATCTCAGTAGGAAAATCTTCATCAGGCACAAGTTGAGGTATCAAGCCTAGCCATTCAAGCCATTCAAGCCAAATCAAAGGCACCTTTCCTCTAGCAGCAAAATTCAATTCCACTTCATCAGTAAGGACCTCCACCAGGCTTTACCAATCGTCCTCGTTCTCAATGCTCTTATTGCAATGAACGGGGGCATCTTTATGAGACTTGTTGGAAATAGTATCCACACTTGCAATCAAAAGCAGACTACTATGGAGCAAAACGACAACATCATCGTCCTAAAGCAAAATAAGTTACAATGCAAATTGTCCAAGAACCAGACTACTATGGAGTAACTGGATAGGATCATCTTATGGAATGTGGAGGTATCCCTACAGCTTCAATAGCTAGTCTTGGTAAGATTGGTATGACCTTAAATGTTTCTCACTATGTTGGGTCTAATACTTGGATTATTGATTCTGGTGCATCTGATCATATGACTTATGATAAATCTTATTTTAATGAGTTATCTTCCCCACCAGTGTCTTATGTTACGAACACTTGAAACCAAAAGTAGACTACTATGGAACAAAATGACAACATCATAGTTCTAAAGGAAAGGCAGTTGCAGTGCAAATTGTCCAAGAACAAGATTACTATGGATAGGATCATCTTATGGAATGTGGAGGTATCCCTACAGCTTCAATAGCTAGTCTTGGTAAGATTGGTATGACCTTAAATGTTTCTCACTCTGTTGGGTCTAATACTTGGATTATTGATTCTGGTGCATTTGATCATATGACTTATGATAAATCTTATTTTAATGAGTTATCTTCCCCACCAGTGTCTTATGTTACGAATGCTAATGGTGAGGCCTTTCATGTCTTAGGAAAAAGATCAGTTCATATCACTCCATCTTTACAGCTCCATAATGTTTTATATGTACCTGACTTATCTCATCACTTAATATTTGTCCCACAGTTGAATATTGAGTCTAAATGTTCTGTAACCTTTTATCTTATGTATGTGATTTTTCAGGATCTTCTTACTAGGGAAATAATTGGTCGAGGGTATCTGAGGGGTAGATTGTTCCGTTTAGATTAAAACTACGTAGGGGAGAAACCAAGAGCACGAGCACGCACTGCATTGACTTCTATTTCTGATAAGCTAAGTGAAATTTGGTTATGGCATCGCCGCTTAGGGCATCCGTCTTTTAGTCTTATGAAAAAAGTCATGCCCACTTTATTTATTGGTGTTAGTGAGACTGTTTTACATTGTGAGACTTGTGTTTTGGCCAAGAGTCATCGTATTACTTATTCTCCTAGTATTTCTAATAAAAGTATTATTCCTTTTGAATTAATTCATTCTGATATTTGGGGACCATCTAAAGAGCTCACTATATCGGTTATGAGATATTTTGTTTCATTTATTGATGACTGTACAAGGTTATCGTGGATTTCTCTTCTTAGAACAAAAGATGAAGTCTTTTCAGTTTTTCAAACTTTTCATACCTTCGTTCAAACACAATACAATGGCATCATTCAGATCCTCTGTTCTGACAATGAGGGAGAGTATGTTTATCATGTTTTTCAAGATTTTTTCAAAACACATGGGATTATTCACCAAACTACTTGTTTGTAAACACCAGAACAAAATGGAGTGTCTGAAAGAAAAAATCAGCATTTACTTGATATGGCTCGTGCACTCCTATTTAGTACTTATATGCCAAAATATCTTTGGGGTGATGTTGTACAAGCTTCCTCTCATCTCATCAATCGTCTCCTGTCTAGTGTCTTTAACGAAAAAATCTCATTTCAGATTCTCGCATCTTATGTCTCCTTGTCATCCTTCCATAATCTTCCTGCATGTGTATTTGGTTGTGTGGCCTTTGCGCATGTTCCTAAAAATCAAAGGTTTAAATTAGATGTTTGGGCAATTAAATGTGTGTTTGTTGGTTATGGAGGTTATCAAAAAGGGTACAAGTGCTTCCATCCATCGACTAGAAAGTATTATGTCACTATGGATGTTACCTTCTTTGAGGACATGAGTTATTTTTCCTCACCTGATACTGCTCGTCAGGTGGAGAATACATATTTCGAAGAACTGTATCATGGTGAGGGGGAGGAATTAGAAGAATCACCAACTGATGTTTCAGTTAGACCAGATGAGATTCCCAATTCATTGAATCCAGCCATCGAAGAAGCAGATGCTCCAAGTATTCAAGCACCAAATTCGTTTATAGTAAATGAAGTTGAAGACACAACTGTTCCCTCAGGCATTACTCTTACCCCTGATCAACAACTCCCTGGTACTGAAGGTCACTCATATGAGGTATGTACACCCATTGATACTAATAGCATTGAGTCAAATGTTAGATAGTATGTGTTACTAAATAGGTCTACTAAAGGTCAACTAACCAAAAGGTATGAACCAAATATTCATGCAAAATCAAAATACCCAGTAGCCAATTACATGTCCACTAAAATATTATCTAAGTCATATAAATCATTTGTGAATCAAATATCTGGTGTATCAGTACCTAAAAAAGTGCAGGATGCGTTGGGAGATCCAATATGGAGAAAGGAAATGGTTGAAGAGATAGAGACGTTATAAAAGAACGATACTTGGCAACTTGTGCCACCATCACAAGGAAAAAAGGCAGTTGGTTGTCGATGGGTGTTTACTGTAAAACATAATGGTGATGGATCTGTAAATCGGTATAAAGCTCGTCTTGTAGCAAAAAAGTTTACTCAAACATATGGTGTAGACTACAATGAGACTTTTTCTCCTGTTGCCAAAATGAACACTATTCGGGTTCTGCTCTCACTTGCCGCTAACATAAACTGGCCACTTTAGCAGTTTGATGTCAAGAATGCGTTTCTTCATGGAGAATTAGCCAAGGAGGTGTACATGAGTCTTCCACCTGGGTATGTAGTTGATTCTCCTAGTAATTTTGTATGCAAATTGAGGAAGTCTTTGTATGGTCTCAAGCAATCCCCTCGAGCCTGGTTTGGAAGGTTTTCACAGTTCATGTAGAAGGTTGGTTACAGACAGAGTAATTTAGACCACACTCTATTTCTCAAACATCAACAAGGGAAGGTAACCTCCCTAATCATTTATGTTGATGATATGGTAATCACTGGTGATGATACTATTGAGATGGATAAATTACAAAGACAACTAGCCTATGAATTCGAGATGAAGGACTTAGGTGAACTAAAGTACTTCTTAGGAATTGAGGTAGCCAAGGGAAGAGAAGGAATATATTTGTGTCAAAGGAAGTACATTATGTTGGATTGCAAACCTATTGACACTCTTATTAAGCAAAACCATTGTTTAGCAGAGTATCCAGATCAGATACCAACTGATCGAGCTCGCTATCAGAGATTGGTTGGGCATTTGATTTACTTGGCTCATACTAGACCATATATTGCATATGTAGTAAGTGTGGTGAGTCAGTTCATGCATAATCCAAGTGGGAACCATATGAATGTTGTTTTGAGAATTTTAAGGTATTTGAAATCGGCTCTAGGAAGAGGAGTAATGTTCTTTAAACACAACAATCCTCATAAAGTCTGTGGCTTCACAGATGCAGATTGGGTAGGAAGTATTACAGATAGAAAGTCAACATCGGGTTATTTCACCTTTGTGGGAGGTAATTTGGTTACATGGAAAAGTAAGAAGCAGAAAGTGGTGGCGTAATGTAGTGCTGAGGCTGAGTATAGAGGTATGGCTCATGGGGTTTGTGAATTACTGTGGATAAGAACTTTGTTATTTGATTTGGGTTTCGAACTCAAAAATACTATACAGTTGTATTGCGAAAATCGGGCAACCATTGATATATCACAAAATCCAGTACAACATGATCGCACTAACCATATAGAGGTTGATTGTCACTTTATAAAAGAGAAGCTAGATGCCAAACTTATTAGTTTTTCTATTGTTCCCACTGAAGAGAAACTTACAGATATGCTTACCAAATGAGTTTCCAAGAAGACATTATATGACTCACTAAGCAAGTTGGGCATAATCGATATCTATGCGCCAACTTGAGGTGGAGTGTTAATAAATCACCATTAGTGGTATATTAGTTGTATGCAACTAATATATTTTTCTTAAAAACACTTTTTCTTAAAAAACAAATTCTCATTTCCTGTATTTATACTTGTATTATCATTCATTGTATTTCAATTATAAATATATATTTCAATATATTCAATTTTTTTAGTTATCTGATATGATAGATTTTGGAATCAATCCCCTTGTTTGATTATCCACATCCTTCAGAATCACACACCTCCGCGTAGATTTAGGCTTTGTTTCATATTACGAGCCTTATCCAATTAAGAATTCTCAAACATATTATCTTTCTCAAATTCATAATTTGTAATTCAAAAGTTATATTTTTAATATTTTATTATATTTTTACCTCATTATTATTTTTAAAAAGGTATTTAAATAAATTAATATTTTCATTTCCTTTCAAAACAATTTTTATTAAACATGGAAAAATTGAATGATTTTCTCTTTCTATTTTCTCTTGAGTCTAATTAATTTTCATTTCGGTTGTAATTTATTTTCATTTTAGATTAGTAAATACACTTTGAATTTATTATATCCAAAAAGGATTTGGGTCAAAATAGTCCTCAAACTTTTTTATAAGGGAACTTAAATCTTATTTCTTTTAAATAAGTAGATTTAGTCTTATAATTTTTAAACATAATCAAGACAAAATTTGAAAAAAATTGAAATTTACCATGAGCTATCTCGAAAATTATATAATATTTTAAATTTTATTAAAATTATAATGAAATTATTTTCCTTTATATTCTAATATAATCAAGATATTTCTTTCAAAAATATTTTTAGCTTGCACACTTCTCTGACTTAATATATTTCACACTTTCTTCTTCATTTCAACCTCAACATCTATTTCCATCCCTTTACTAATTGCCAACACAAATCCTAATATTTTATTCCTCAAAAACTCATAATACTTAAAAGTTTAAGTTATGAATCTAATTAACCTAGAAGATGATGAATAGGTAATTTTATTAATTATGATTAATTAAAAATTATCAAGCGATCAGACATAAAATTATGTGTAAACAATAGAATACGGAAATTAATATAAATACGATAACAATATTTTAGGTAGAAATAACATAGGACACAATAATAAATTAAGAAAAAAATATTGATTTACCGAACTACTAAACTATCCACTAAGAAAATCAATGTTAAATTATAAGACTAGATCTTAGACTACCCTTCAAAAGCCTTAATGTAATTTACTTATGAGTCATTGTTCATTTCGGTGTTACGCATCCAAACTAACAGTGCGATATACTTGAGTCCCACGAGCAATCGAACCCGTTCAACGAGTATCTAAAAAATCAGCACAAATGACACAAGTGTAATCGACACAAATGGTACAAATGTAATCAGAAGATTCAAACCATATATCGAATAAACGAAATCAACTACCAAATCCTAAAACATGTAGATTATGCATTAGTTTAATAAAAATATTTTTTTTAATATTTAATAATTGAATCAAATAATCATAATCACATACAAATTATTTGATTTAAACATGCAAAAACTTAATCAATAAGAAGTTATATGAACATGAAGATATGAAACGAAAATGCTAATAAATATAGAGTTTAGAAAACCAAATATTACTAAAAAAAACAAACATGTTAAAGGTTCGTTTAGCTAGTTAGCCTTTATGATAATATTAATTGATTTCCTTCGCTATGCATTGATTAGGTAATCACAAATTGATTTCCTCGCAGTCTGCGAATTCTCACCTTTACCTTATGCATATATTACCTTATTCCCAATAGCCCCTTCTCTTTAATTACCTTTCGGACAGCTCCTATGTTTTCCCATGAGTTACTTGGCTGTTCCTTTGCCATATAGATTTCAAGTCAACAGTTTTGGCACCCAAACTAGACTAAGCAAATAATGTGTGTAGATAGTAATAATCTAGTAATATTAGGTTTAATTTTTTTTTTTGGGCTTAATTACCCGATATCCATTAAAAATCTTAAAATTGTAAAAAATCATTTTTGGGACACATCTTAAAGATATTGAACTACATTAAAGAAAAGAAGTGGTAATTCTACAAATTGGCTCGAGTTTAAATAAATATTTGAAAGGAAAAATTTCTCGATCAATCAATCAACGATAACTTATGTACTTAATTTTTATCCAAAGGACTCGATCAAGTTCGATCGAAATCCGATCGATCTAATCTTTCGATCGAATGATACCCTTAGTTGATTGATCGACTAACGTAAACTTTAACACCAAAAGTAATTCTAAGTGTTGTAAACATATGCTAGTGAATGCATGAGTACAATACTATGTGTAATAGTTATAAAAGATATACTTAAATTACAACTATTTCAAACTTGGGCATTTTTTCGGTTTTACTTGATAGACTTTATAATGAGCTTAAAAACAAGAAATATACTTGAAATATGACTATTGAAACTTAAGTATTTTGTTTATGAAAATAACCAATATTCATAAACCTTACAATACTGAAAATGGAAGAGATATGTATCAAAGAAACTAAAGAATAGAAAAATCCTTAAGGAAATCGAGCCAACAATCAGTTGTAACATGTCTATAGTAGAAATTTTTCTGCAAATAAGTTTGGGACCACCTACCAAACTTGTTGTATTAATTCAGTAACCCTTACCAAAGCCTTGTATTCTTGGCCTCACTTAATTTTTTACGGCACGATGGAGCATAAGATGACAAGGTATTATTGTGGTTTTAAATTTTAGAATGCAAGCCTTATTACAGTCCAAAAAACATAAAGAAAAGCATCAAGAGTGTTGGAGATTGCTATAAAGAATTAAGGAGCAAAACATGGAGAAAAACATGAAGCAATTCATGGAGCAAAACAAGGAGCTTAATTCAATGAGCAATTTAAGGAACCATTAATTTAAGGAGTAATTCAAGGAGTGAATTTTCCTATAAATAGATGTGTAATTTTAATGAATTAATCATCCAAAGTGTTCATTCCAATTGAGAGAAAATCTTTTGTGAGAGAAAATTGAGAGTAATTTTTCTTAGGTGCAATTGGGTTATGGGTTGTGAGTTGTGAGTGTTGTAAACACCTTGTGTAATTTCTCCCTTTTCAGTAAAAGATCTACAGCAGGTCCGGAGACGTAAGCAAGATTGATCGAACTCCGTTATCAAATTTGTGTGTTATTTTTCTATTCTTGCTTTCTCATAAATCTGGCTTATCGAAAATTTGCGTAATTTTCCAACAACTGGTATCAGAGCTTTTAGTGGTGATTTCTGTCAATTTTCTCCAAGGTTACTATTCACGTTAATAGTGAAATTTTGTCGACGATATTTGTTCGTTGACAGAGGTGTTCTAATACACGATGGTTTGCAGAAATAGTCAGAAACGATCCAGAGGAAGTTAGATTTGAATGGGAGCAATGGCCGTAGATGAAGGAAGGGTGAAACTCGAGGAATTTGATGGCACAGATTTCGGGTTTTGGAAAATGCAGATAGAGGATTATCTATATCAAATAAATCTATATCAATCTCTCTCAGGGAAGAACCCAGAGGCTATGAAGGAAGAAGATTGGAATCTTTTAAACAGACAAGCCCTCAGAGTTATTCGATTGACATTATCCCGTAATGTTGCTTTCAACATAGCAAAGGAAAAGACCACATCGGGTCTTATGGCAGTTCTCTCCAATATGTATGAGAAGCCATCAGCCTCAAACAAAGTTCAATTGATAAGGCGTTTGTTCAATTTGCTGATGAATTAAGGTGCATCAATAGCTCAACATCTTAATGAACTCAACACATTCACAACCTAGTTGAGTTCAGTGGAAATTGAATTTGATAAAGAAGTAAGAGCATTGATACTTTTGTCTTCTTTACTAGAAAGATGGAATGTTACTGTCACGGCTGTAAGTAGCTCGTTAAGAAGCAATAAGTTGAAATTTTACGATGTTCATGATCTGGTTCTCAGTGAAGAGATCCGACGTAGAGAGTCAGGTGAATCGTCAACTTCTTCAGTTTTGCATACAGAGTCAAGAGGAAGAAATTCAACCAAAGGGAATGGACGTAGCAGAACAGACTACCAAGGTAGATCAAATGACAGGAGGTCGAAATCCAAGAATCCTAATAATTCCCATAGCTCGAAGACTATCGAGTGTTGGAATTGTGGAAGAACCGGGTACTACAAAAATCAGTGTAAGAGTGCACCGAAGGACAAAAAAGTGAAGGTAGAGGCAAATGTTACTTCCACCTCAGGAGGAAATGGTGCATTGATATGCTCTTTGGAGAGCAAAGAAGAATCTTAGGTGTTAGATTCTGGAGCATCGTTCCATGCTACTTCACAGAAAAAATTCTTTGAGAAATTTGTCCTCGGAAACCTTGGAAAGGTATATCTTGGTGATGACCAACCATGTGCTATTATTGGTAAAGGTGTAGTGAAGATTAAGTTGAACAGGTCTGTTTGGGAGCTGAAGGATGTCAGGCATATTCCTGACTTAAGAAGGAATTTAATCTCAGTACGGCAATTGGCCAATGAAGGCTACACTACGATCTTCCATGGTGATGATTGGAAGATTTCAAAGGGTGCAATGCCTCGAGGCAAGAAGAGTGGCACTCTTTACATGATAGTAGGAGCACGTTGTTCAATCGCAGTTGTAGTAAGCAATGAAACATCAAATTTGTGGCACCAGAGACTAGGCCACATGAGTGAGAAGGGGATGAAGATTATGCACTCAAAGGGAAAACTTCCAGGTCTACAGTCTGCGGAGATAGACATGTGTGAAGATTGCATACTTGGAAAGAAAAAGAGAGTCAACTTTCAAACAAGTTGCAGAACCCCAAAGAAGGAAAGGCTAGAGCTTATTCACTCTGATGTTTAGGGACCAACGACCGTCTCATCCATTGGTGGGAAACACTACTTTGTGACTTTCATTGATGATCACTCTCGGAAGGTATGCGTTTACTTTCTAAAGTATAAGTCTCAAGTATTTGAGGCTTTCAAAAAATGGAAAGCTATGGTGGAAAATGAGACAGGTTTGAAGATCAAAAAGCTCAGAATTGATAATGGTGGTGAATATGAAGATACCATATTCAAAATTTCTGCTATGAGCACGGGATCAGAATGGAAAGAACTGTGTTAGTCATGCCTCAACACAATGGTGTAGCTGAGCGTATGAACCGAACGTTAACAGAAAGAGCCAGAAGCATTCGTATACAGTCAGGTCTACCAAAGTAGTTCTGGGTAAAAGCAGTCAACACGGCAGCTTACTTGATCAACCGAGGCCCATCTGTTCCATTGGAACACACAATACCAAAGGAGGTATGGAGCAGAAAAGAGGTGAAACTATCACATCTAAAAGTTTTCGGTTGTGTAGCATTTGTGCATATCAGTGATCAAGGCAGTAATAAGCTTGATCCCAAATCCAAGAAATGTATATTCATCGGTTATGGTGAGGATGAGTTTGGCTACCGCATTTGGGATAACGAAAACAAGAAAGTGATCCTTAGTAGAGATGTGATTTTCAACGAAAGGGTGATGTATAAGGACATGCATAAAATAGACCCCAACGACTCAGAGCAGAATGAGTCAGTATTTGCAGATGCAGATAATGTCCCAGATAGTTCCGCAACGGATCCAATTGTAACAAGTTCTCAGCCAAAGGAACTTGTTGGACAGAGCAGTACGCAGCAGTCCGACACACCATAGCCTTCTACTCCAGCTCCTGTATTGAGAAGGTCTTCTCGACCTCATGTGCCTAACAGGAGATACATGAACTATATGTTACTGACTAATAGAGGGGAGCCTGAATGCTATGATGAAGCTTGTCAGACTCGAGATTCTAGCAAGTGGGAGCTTTCCATGAAAGAAGAAATGAAATCTCTCATCTCCAACCAGACATGGGAGCTAGTTGAGTTACCTATGGGAAAGAAGGCACTTCATAACAAATGGGTGTATCGGGTGAAAGAGGAGCATGATGGTTCCAAGAGATACAAAGCTTGCCTAGTTGTCAAAAGATTTCAACAGAAGGAAGGAGTTGACTACACTGACATTTTTTCTCCCATTGTGAAACTCAATACTATCAGATCAGTGTTGAGTATTATAGCCATTGAAGATCTTCATCTTAAACAGTTGGATGTGAAGACTGCATTCCTTTATGGAGATTTAGATGAAGAGATATACATGTACCAACTATAAGGTTTCTTAGAAAGAGGTAAGAAGAACATGGTATGCAAACTTAAGAAGAGTTTGTATGGCCTGAAACAAGCCCCGAGACAATGGTACGGAAAGTTTGACAACTTTATGCACAAGGAAGGTTTCCAAAAGTGCAATGTCGACCATTGTTGCTACTTCAAGAGATATAAGTCCAGTTATATCATTTTACTACTTTATGTTCATATATGGATGATATCAGAAGGTTGAAGCATCAATTGTCAAAGGAGTTTGACATGAAAGACTTGGGTCCAGCAAATAAGATTCTTGGAATGCAAATCACAAGAAATAAGAAGAAAGGATCCTTACGGTTATCTCAGGCAGAGTACATCAATCGTGTTTTGTAGAGATTCAATATAGGTGACGCCAAACCAGTTAGCACACCCTTGGCCAGTCACTCTCGCCTATCCAAGGATCAATCCCCTCAGACAGAGGAAGAAAAAGAATTCATGGCTAAGGTTTCTTATGCCTCAACCATTAGAAGTTTGATGTACGTAATGGTCTGTACAAGACCAGACATTGGCCATGCAGTGGGAGTTGTTAGCAGATTTATGTTAAACCCAGGGAAAACTCATGGGGAAGCAGCCAAGTGGATTTTAAGGTATCTACGAGGCACCATAGAAAAGTGCTTGTACTTTAGTAAAGGAGAGTTAAAAGTACAAGGGTACGTAGACGCACACTTTGGAGGTAAAGTTGATTACGGAAGAAGCACCACCGGTTATATATTTAATGTTAGAACTACAATTGTTAGTTGGATGTCACAAATACAGAAAATTGTCACTCTATCTACTACAGAAGCTTAGTATGTAGCAGTGAATGAAGCCAGTAAAGAGATGATATGGCTTCAAGGTTTGTCAACTGAGTTGAGATTCAAACAAGAGAAGAATGTTTTGCACAGTGATAGTCAAAGTACAATACACTTGGCAAAGAATTCAACATTTCATTCTAGAACTAAGCATATAGGACTTCGTTATCACTTCATCAGATCCCTTTTGGAAGATGATGTGTTAATACTGGAGAAGATTCAAGGAAGCAAAAATCCAACGGATATGTTAACAAAGGTGGTGACTATTGACAAAATGAAGTTGTGTTCAACTTCAGTTGGTCTACTAGAGTAACAAGACTAGAAAAGTTGTTGCATTGATCGAGGTGTAAAGACAGATTGAAATTAGTCTTCAAGTGTGAGATTGTTGGAGATTTCTATAAAACTCCTTAATTTAAGGAGCAAAACAAGGAGAAAAACATGGAGCAATTCATGGAGCAAAACAATGAGTTTAATTCAAGGAGCAAAACAATGAGCTTAATTCAAGGAGTAATTTAAGGAACCATTAATTTAAGGAGTAATTCAAGAAGTGAATTTTCCTATAAATAGATGTGTAATTCTAATGAATTAATCATCC
Source organism: Hippophae tibetana (assembly GCA_037013495.1). Taxonomy (NCBI): domain Eukaryota; kingdom Viridiplantae; phylum Streptophyta; class Magnoliopsida; order Rosales; family Elaeagnaceae; genus Hippophae; species Hippophae tibetana. The sequence continues at coordinate 2,099,720 of CM072801.1, forward strand.
AAAGTGTTCATTCTAATTAAAAGAAAATATTTTGTGAGAGAAAATTGAGAGTAATTTTTCTTGAGTGTAATTGGATTATGGGTTGTAAGTTGTGAGTGTTGTAAACACCTTGTGTAATTTCTCTTCTTTCAATAAAAAAATCTGTAGCAAATCCAGAGACGTAAACAAGATTGGTTGTACTCTGTTATCAAATTTGTGTATTATTTTTCTATTCTTGTTTTCTCGTAAATCTGACTTATCAGAAATTTGCGTAATTTTTCAACAAAGAGGATAGAAAAGGGGCAAGAAATCATTGTGACTTGCACAGATTTGTGGCAGTCTCAGGTATAATTATTTTCATTTCATAACCAATCACTTTCATGTCTTCCATGTTTGTTTTTTGTGATAGAACTAACCGTCTTTGATATTTGATGTGCATTTACTAATATTTCCTACTTTTTTTTTTAACTTTATACTTTGAATAAACTACTCTGTTCTCTCATTCTAATCCTTTATGTTGGATTCTCTTTTCCTTAGGCAATGAGGCAGTTGGATTTGTGGTGAAGACATTGTTTCGTCTGCTGCTGTCAGAGGTCTAATGCTTCGCCCCTCAGTTATGTGGACTGTGCTTTGGAGGTAACTCATCCTCAGAAAATTTATTTTATAATGTACATGACCCAATAAATAAGTATGGTTTTCTACATAGTATGTAAATTTGATTGTGTAACATTGTTGAGTGCACAGACAGGCAAATTTTTTGTTAGTGTTGGCAATCTGCTGATGAGCTGCTCCTTTGTTTTGAGTTAGTAAATTGGTGTTTGTGGATATTATTTTTCTTTATTTCTTTGCCTTTTTTATTGCCTCTTTGGATCTCACGTTTTAGTGTGTTACTATGAAAGGAATCTATAGATTGTTTCACTTTTAGAATATGACAACACCACTCTGTCGAAGTTGTTTGCTTAGAACTGGAGATGGACATAGTTATACCCAGAATGAGGTGGCTAGATACAAACTCAATATTGTTAATCTTCTGCTGCTAATTTGACTGAGTTTTCTGAGGCACTGACAATTTCATTAAGTGACTCTTTCTATTCAGTCACCTACCTTTATGTAGCTCAAGCCCGTGCCTTACATGGGATGCTTAATTAAAACTTGTCAGGCAGGAGTAAGAAACATTCCCTCTACAGCCTTTCACAGACCTCATGTCAATTATCTTACAATCACTACTCATTCAAGTGGCACTAATCATTTTACTCAAGATGGGTATGCTATAGTGATGTAATTAAAGTTTGGAAACTCTTGTAATCACGATTTTGTTACTCCTGCCTCAATTGTTACTGTTCATGTTTAGTTGATCTTCCAGGGCTAATGAATTGTGGTCATCCTTTGGGACAGTGATAATCTGTTGAAATTTGATAATAACTGCTGCTAATTAGAGGATAGAAACAAACCCACATCTTGTTATTTATGTAAAGCGTTATTTTTGGAATTTACTAATGGTATTTTGGAAATGTTTTGGTTTATTTACTCCTTAGCTAGTCTGGTGCTCAGCATCTTTAACCCTCTCTTTCAATGTGTAAAGTGCCACGTGCCATGTGTACATTTACCAGAAGACAAAAACGTCAATTCACCAGTATGGTTTTGACTATGTGATATTTGAAATTTTTAGCTGATTGCTTTGTACTAAGCACTGTTTATACCAAAATAATCTATAATTATCAAGTATATGATGAATAAGATGGATCATAAGAAAAGGGAAATTTAAATTTCACACAATAATACTTTAATACATAGCTGCAAAACCTGACAAAGCAGAGACACACACCAAAAAAAAGAAAAGAAAAACTTAAAAGACCTTTTATTTTAGATCACAAAAAGCTAATTGCCCGTTTCCTTTTTTAAGTTGAAAGACCACTTACAATATCAAAATCTAGATAGACTAGTAATTTAATTTTCAGTGGGAGCAGAAGCAGCTTTAACAAGCAGAGCAGTAGTGGACAAAGGAGATGGAGAAGGAGGTGGTGGTGGTGGTGTGAATGGTTGAGAGTTATGATGAGTAGAAGCTTCTTCATCACAATAACCTTGAAGAACATCAGACTCTACATTGGTGAAACCTAAAGAACCCATCATTGTTGGCCAACATTGATGCCTAATAGTCCTAATTGCTTCACAGCAACTTGGGCCCAAATAAGTCTCCCCATTTAAGAAGAACAGTATCACCTCTCCACTACATGCTTTTAACTCAAACATTGATCCCCAACAGTTTGATTCTTCCCCCTCCTCATCCAATTTCAACCTTGTTCTTAAGTTTGATGACAATCTTATTGCTCTAGCATTTGCCATCATTGGAATAAAAATCATCAGAGTTATTGCACTTGCCAATAATATAAGCTTTTGAGATGTGTAAGCCATTTTTTGAAGAAGAAATATATATTATGTGCTTTGATCTTTTGTTGATGATTGGTATAATACTATATGTGCAAATGTGTTTATATATAGACGAGATGTTATTAAGTGTTTTGTGTATATGGGTAGCTGAAGAGTATGAGACTTTGAACAGTTATTTGTCTGGATTAATTATGAGTTATGTAATAAGATGAAGAGAATATGTAACCATTAATTAGACGTTATGAAAGAGTTAGTATTACTATGACATACATGTTGCTCTAATGGGTTATTTAAAAATTTAGTCACTTTGGTTATTTCAAAAAAAAAATTACACTTTTTGAGAAAGGAAATTAATTACTTGAATGTGATATATTGCATGAATTTTATTACTTATTTTTTATACAATTTAAACTCAATATTTGTATTAAGAATTCAAATCTTAAATCTTTTATATGTTCAAATAGATTTCATTTTATTGATTTATAATTTGTTATAAATTTCATTATTAATTAAAATTATAATAATATAATAATGATTTTGTAAAAAAAATATAATATACTTTGAGAGATATATTTTGTAATAAAAAATTTCTAAATAATTTACACCTATGTAATCACGTCAAACATGTGTAAATTGGTTGCATATTTGTGTAAATTGTTTTGAAAATCTTTATGGTAAAATAAGTATGATACAAATTACATAGCGAAGAAATCAAGTTTTCATATTAATCAAAAGCAATCAAGTATTTTTAGCGAAGAAATCTACTTTTCATATTTTTCAATATTAATTTTCTTGGTAGAGAAGTCTTTGAAGGTATCAAATTCCTTGTCTTTATGTAGGGACGAATTTCTTGAACTGCGACATCACGATAATTTTTAGCAGAAACTTGAAGTTTTTTCTTACATGTGATAGAGGATTATACATAGATATTTAACACTTTTTTTTAGAAAAAAAAATATATATTTTACTAATTTAAATGAAAAATATAATAACAATTAAATTAATAAAATAAAAATACATTAGATTATTATAAAAGTTAATAAAAATCATATATAATAAGGTTTGAGTTTTCTTTTTTAACTCTTTTAGTTCTTTAAATATATATATATGATTTTTTTTAATTTATAAGATACATATCTTCAATCTAACTTAACATGAAATCTTTAAATATATTTTTTATAGATTATAATCTGTATTATAACGATCTAGAGAATTCTTATAATAGAAAACTTTTCTTCTGATAAAAATTAAAAATAATAAACAGTTAGTTTTATTTTTTCCTAAAAAGCAAGAAATATCAGAGACTAGTGAAGGAAAATTAGATTAAAGATATTCTCCTTACAAAATTTAGATACAATTGGATTAATTTTCTGCTTCTAGGAACAAATATACATACATTTATTTATCTCATGTTTTGTATAAGTGGATAAATTTAAATAATTAATACATTTTTATTTTTACAATTTTTGCTTCTTGAGCTAAACGGAATTTCCTCCTTCTTGAGCTAAACGGAATATATTAATTGTCTCATATCTAATTAATTATTAAGATTTCGATCTCTACTAATCCATTTATTTTAGTTGTAAATTAATTACAATAAATAAAATACACTACGATGTGGGTAGGTGGTAACAAGTGCATTATAATACACACATAAACTCAATATTTTCAAAGATATCTGAAAGTTACGGTGGAAGGCTCTACTAAATCTTGAGAAATTATATTCTTTTTATTTCAATATTGTTTTTAAAACATAAATATCTATTTGTATTTTAAATTCTTCCCTATACTCAACGTTATAATCCATTGATTATCATTGAGTATATATAAAATTGGTAGATCCTGCTTAGATCTTAAAAACAAAGTAAGAATAATCTTTATCTCTCTCAATCTCTTTATTCTATTTATTAAAAAAAAAATCAAAGCTTCCTTTTGGGTATTGCATTTCATGTCTAAACAACTCTATTCATGCATTTTGTTTTTGCTTTTAATTACTTTAAGAATAAAGATAGAGTTTTGTTCTTGTTAAAGTGTTTCTTTAATATATGCTTCTTAAATAAAGATTAAATAGTTTTTTAAAATAATTGTGTTTTTACATCTCTTTCTTTCACTTCTTTAAAAATATGATAAAATATAATTTCTTCTAATATTATAGTTTTAACTAGAGATAATTAAATAATCTGATCAATCTATTTTAATTAAAAAAATTAATCTGATTTATCGAATTGGATTGACAAATTTTATAGTTTGATTAGATTTGAATTGAAAATTATACAATTTATTCGGATTCGAATCGAATTTAAATTGAAAGATTTTATAATACGTTGTAATCTAATCCAGATCAAATTACTATTAAATTATAATTAAATGCATATTTTATTTTAAAATGTGTTATATTTAAATTTATACATATCGCTAATTACATTAAATTATTATTTTAACTTAAAAATAAATATAAATATTAAATATCATTAATAATTTAATAACTATCTAGATATGTTTCTTATTCTTTTGATTTTCTTAGTTATGACAATAAATAATAAATTTTATTACATATGTATCAATTTAAAATTTAAATGTTATACATATTATGTTTTATATATAATAATAATTTATAAATAAATTTTATTTATCGGATTCAAATTGATTTGAATTGATTACATTTTAAAATTTAAATTTAAATTAAAAATATTTAAATTATTCAATTCGAATTCACCGTGCATCCCTACTTTTAATTATAAACTAAAATGAATTATGCTTTTTCTATTTTCTTTTTATTTCTTTAATTAAAAAAATCAAAACTTTCTTTATGGGAATTATCTCCAAAACAATCATCCATAATTGTATTATTAGGAAGAAAAAAACCAACCATAACTTCAAAACAAAAAAAATTATTTAAGTACTTTAAAATTGCTAATAAGTTAATAATTATTTTTTTACTAAATTGACTCCTTTTAAAATGCTTTAAAGTAATTCTTTTTATTTTCCATTCTATTTTCTTTCTTTCTTTCTAAATTAACTACGATTCGTTCAAAAACAAAAACAAAGTTGTTAACAATTTCTACAAAAGTGTTTGTTGTCAGATTTACGTTATTATTCAAAATAATAAGATTTTCTTATAATTGATTAAATTCTGAAAAAGAATACAAAGATAGGTATATTGAAAAATGTACAATATGTTTTTAATTGTCTCGAATAATGAATAGCCTCATGCACTCGTACAAAACCAACCTTTTAATTTTAATTTCCCAAAATGTGTTTATTTAATTTATTAGTTTTTTTCCTTATTATAATTATTATAAAATTAATTATTTGCATATTAAAAAATCTTTCTAACAGCGTAGCAAATTGCTCTCTTTTTTTCTTTTTCTTTCAAATTATTTTTTTCATTTATTATTTTTAATACAAAATAACTATTTCGTTTTTAATTATTTTTTGATATTATCTTCAAAAATTTAAAACAAAATTTTGAGTCTAACTTTTAATTATTCACCCAAAAAAACTTCTAATTATATTCTTCGATTACCTAATTAAAAGTTCAAAAAATTTATATTGAAAGTCAATATTTAAAGATATTTTGTAGTCATATAAGTAAGTATTTATGTTCTTATTTGTCCTAATGTAATTTTCTTTGACAATATTAACAATTTATCGTATTAGTAATGATAATTTTTCTTACCAATATTGGAAATTTATATATGTTGAAGGTTCCAATCAACATGTACGGAGTGAAGCAAAAATCACAATAATTTATCTCATGAAGTCTTACAATTATTTTACTCAACCAAAGAGAGACATAAGATTATTTCCTAACATACAAGTGTATCGACGTGGTACATTTTAAGTATTGGAATGAGTAATCAATAGCTCATGACTAGGTCACTACTATTTAATTGGATCTATACTCACCTCTTAAACTATAGAATTTGTTTTTATTTGTAAATTTTTTTGGTGTTTTCTTATAATTTTTTAAATTTTAATTATATTGTGTACTCTCTTTATTACCAATATATGTATTTCCTTAATGTTTTAAAAACTTTTTTTATCAATTTGATAATGAATATAATTTTATGACGAAAATTCTCATACATATGAATAATTATACAAAAGTTAATTATTTTTTCAATTAAAATAGGTAATCGGAACCTAGATGAGAGATAGAGACACCAACACATGAAATCTTTTTACGAGTTCTATATCAATTAGATTAAGATGGTCTCACAAATGTAAGTTAAGCAAATTACATAACAAAAGTAAAAAAAAATTGCTCAATTCAACACGCAACTAAAACACTTAGTATATACGAAAATAAAAATATGTAATAAACACATTAGTGACGATGTGTCTCACAAGCTCCTGTCCAGACTAGGAACAAACATAATGGTAATCAACACACAATATGTAATACATGCATATATATCAAAAAGCTAAAAGGATTTTTAACCACTTCAAGATCTCATACGTAGAAACATTCAATAAATGATTATTGTACACTCACGGAATGCAAACAAACATATATAGAAAACCATAATAAAAGAGTGTGACACTTGGTACACTTCCATGATAAGAAGATACATACTCCTTAAAGACTTATACAAAACTTGTATGTAGATAAAAGGTAGATTATATTAGCACATAAATTGATCATGCATGACTACAAAAGATGGGTCCAAGACTCGATATACAATAAGGTAAGAAGATGCTAACTTCTTAAGGACTCAACCCAAACTCGCAAACAACTGAGATATAAACACCTAACAGATAATCACAACTACAACATAAATAAAAACATACATACAGTAGAATAAAGCATCATAAATAGAATTTAATAAATATAAATCAGGTCATAAATATTAAAAGATTTTTAGTGAGAGATTAAACTTGACTATGTAGAGATATCACCATTTAAACTTTGATTATACCAACCAAAATTCGAGCATGCATAATACTAGATATAACGAGATAAACTCACATAAAACCTTGCCTATATGATAACATTTTTGGGTTGTTTAAAGAAACCACTTACACTTAGCAGCAAACAATCAACTAATCAATGAAACTGTTACAACTTTGAAAGAAATAAAATCATTATTGCCTCTATCAGTCAAGATGTCTAACGGAACTACCTATTGTTGCTTTTACTTACTACTTTCACTTGTTTCTTCCGCAATGACCTAGTTCAACTCATGAACTTGATTATCCTCTAAAGCTCATACCACTTAATATGGTGTGATCAGTAACCAGAAGTGTAACAACTAATACTCTTGAGGATTACCTTCAAACTCAAACACTTTATCTCTTATTACGCACAACAAGAGAAATGAGAACTCAAAGTATTTAACTTAGCTCACTCTCAAAAAGAAATTCTCACACATCAATAAAATATTCTTAAGTACTCACAAATTAATAACACTATTTTACTTTAACTAGAAAACAATGTCTTGAGTACTGACCGCTCATAAGTACAATTTTGCACACATAGTCACGAATCACTAATATCGAACAACACTCAAGGTATTAGTGATCTGGAAATAGAAAAACAAGAATTTGACAAAGATCTGTTACGTATTTTTTGGATAACAAAACAAGAGAAATAGGATATTTATAGAAATCGATCGATCACCTCATATGCTACATTGCCAAGGATGACGGCAAAAGATGTGGTAAGGTGCCAAAAAATCTCTTTTTTTTCTTCTAAAAATTATTAAGTGATTTTCATAAATACCCATGCCCAAAATGAAACAAAAACACGAACAACAATGCACATAGTTAGATACATTTTATATGCAAGCATGTTACATATATCATGTGGTTAGTTTTCATAGAGTGCATGTTAAGTAAAAATAAACAGATATAATATTTTGTACACAGAAATCCACACAAAGACACTAAGAACAACATGACTTGCATATGAAAACAAAGATTCTAAGCAAACCAACTAAAACCAATATGCATACATATATATTAAACTAGTGATACATTTTCTTATCTATCATCACCTTTCTTAATTTCTAAATATACGTCCTTCAAAGCAATTTCAATTTTTTCAATTCATAAGGAGATTACATACAATTGTTTCTTAGTAAAGAAGAAGAAAAAGTAAGATAGAATGAAGAAGATACGAGGAAAAGAACTACTTTCTAAATAATGTTTATTAATAAAATATATAATTTTTATTTTATTCTTGAAAAAATTTCAATTTTTAAAAATATTAACTTAATTTATTATATTTTTAAAATACATAACTCACATAAAAAATTATAGATTAAAAAGTATAAATCACATAATTATTTAAACATATTAATTCAATTCAATTCAATAAAAATATTTTCACTTTATCCAAAAAATATATATATATTTATATCTTTTGGATCTTTAGATCCATTATAATTGAATTTATATAAAATAAATAAATTAATTAATAACTACTCCACGTATAGAATATGTATATAAAAATAATATTTTAATATTGCAAAAAACATTGAAATTAAAAAGAATAAAAGACTATATGAATCAAATAAAAAAATTAAACATGAATTTTTTTTAAAAAAAATTAATAATATTATTAATGTTTCCCCTAATATAGTAATAAATATGGATAGTGGTTTATGTTTCTACGGATATGTAAGATAAGATTTTTCCCTTACATAATAGAAAAGTCTTGAGAATAAAAAGTATTTCAATTGGGCCCAATACATTTAATTGAAATAATCATGCGACTTTTTTGAGAGATATAAGGTTACCACCCAATTAAATTGACAAAATTAATGGACTATTGAATATTAGTTGAGTTAAAATTTTACTCTTATTTTGAAAATCTATGGATTATTTAAGGATGGTAAAATTAATTTCATCAATAAATTAAAAAATAAAGCTAAAACAAAAATTTAATTAATAGTAATTGAATTTAGTTTTTTTTAAAATATAATGACATTATTTTAATATTATTAAAAATAGGGATAACTTTATTTTTTCTGTTAAACCTTTTTATTATTATTTTTAGTAGTAGAATAGATAAATCTAGTTTTTTATGTTATTTAAAATGTACTAATAATACTATAATATTATTAAAGTAATATCGAGTTTGTATTATATAATAATAGTGATAATTTTGTATTTTTCTCTTAAAAAGTAAAATCTCAGTGATGTATTATGAATTTTATTTTTTATAAAAATTATTCATTTAACTATTTTAAAAAAAATTACATTATATAAAAAATATATATATTCTGAATTTTTGAACATAAAGAAAAACTATCAAAAATAAATCTAATCCTCAAAAACTTTATGCAAATCGCAAAAAGGTTTAATAAACTTTATCAACCACCTTAAAAAATTCTGTTACTCTTATCCGATCTCTTATGAGTAAGATGTTTGAGAGTGTTCATATGAATTAGTGAATCTTTTTCAAAAGTCAAAACACAGTCGCTGAAACGTCATTACTAGAAAGAAAACAAAAATGGAGATTGAAATGAGAATGAGAGCTGTGGAAGACACAGGAATCGGAGAAGACATAACTCCACCAATCCCACCTTTATCTTATTCCCTCCACGATGCCTTCCTCCATTCCCATTGCTCCTCTTGTTTCTCTCCCTTACCTTCTCATTCCTACTTCCCTTCTCCTTCTTCTCCTTTACCAAATCACCTTTTCTACTGTTCTCCACGTTGCTCCATTTCCGATTCCACCCTCCATTTCCTCTCCTCCGAACCCCACCTCCTCTCTCTCCTCCATTCCCATTCCTCCCTTTTCCCTCTCTCCTCCCATTTTTCTGCTGACCTTCGTGCCGCCCTCCGATTTATCTGCTCCCACTTCTCAACCTCTCCTCTGATGCCCCACCGTATTGCCGGTCTATTGACCAATCGTGATAAATTCCTCTCCCGTGAGAATTCGGATAAAGACGAGATTGTCGTTAGGATTCGGGAAGGTGCTAAGGCGATGGCTATTGCGAGGAGGATGATGAAGGAAGGGAGAGGTTTGGATTGCGTGAGTTTGAGAGTTGAGGACGAAGAAAACGACGTCGTTTTAGAGGAGGCGTGCTTGTGTCTTGTTTTGACTAATTCTGTAGAGGTTCATGATTGGAGTGGACGAGCAATTGGAGTTGCTATTTATGGTCCGAGTTTTTGTTGGATTAATCATAGTTGTTCTCCAAATGCTTGTTATCGGATTTCGTTTTCTGAACAGATTGAAACGTCAACGTTTTTTGATAACGAGACAAGGATGAGGATTGGGCCTTATCAGAGTTGTGGTGATCGGGAAGATGGCAGTCAAGTAGTAAGACACTGTTCATTTGAAATTTTAAGTTTGTGAAGTACTATTAGCTTGTGATTATATATATATAATATAATGGAATTGAGATTGAGAGTTTTTAAATTCTGGAATTCCTTGCAGATAGAGAGTGGTGTTTGCAGCACTAGTGATTTTCCTAAAGGTGTCTCCTTTTTGTTCTTCGGAAAAAAAAACTCATATTTGATTTGTTTAGGAAATAGAAAAGTACATTGTATTGTACATAACTTTAAATTCATGTGTTTTTAAATTTTAGAATGCAAGCCTTGTTATGGTCCAAGAATCATAGTGAGAAGCATCAAGAGGATAGAAAAAGGGCAAGAAGTCACAGTGACTTACACAGACTTGTTGCAATCCCAGGTATAATTATTTTCATCCCATAATCAATCACTTTCATGTCTTCCATGTTTGTTTTCTGTGATAGAACTAATAGCTTCTGATATTTGATATGCATTTACTAATTTTTCCTTTTTGAACTTTACTCTTTAAGTAAATTACTGTGTTCCCTCATTCTATTCCTTTACGTTGGATTCTCTTTTTCTCAGGCAATAAAGCAGTTGGATTTGTGGTCAAGACATTGTTTCGTCTGCCGCTGTCAGAGATGTAATGCATCGCCCCCAAATTATGTGGACCGTGCTTTGGAGGTAACTCATCCTCAGAAAATTTATTTTATAATGTGCATGACCCTGCAAATAACTATGGTTTTCTACATAGTATGTAAAGTTGATTGTATATCATTGTTGAGTGCACAGGCAGGCAATATTTTTGTTAGTTGTGGCAATCTGTTGATAAGGTTCTTCTTTCTCTTGAGTTAGAAAGTTGGTGCCTACGGATATTGTTTCTCTTTATTTCTTTGCCTTGTGGTTGGTGCTTATTTTAGAAATTCCTTAAGAAGAAACAATAGAACTTTAGCATGAAATTCTTTTGTAAACATCACTTCTTATGTTGCATCTTTGAATCTCACGTTTTAGTGTGTACTATGTAAGGAATCTATAGATTGTTTCACTTTTACTGTTTTACAATATGACATCATCACTCACTATAGTTTCAAGTGCTGTTGTGGTATAGGCTAATTACTGTTAACACAACTTCTTAACAGTTTATTTATGGTCCATTTCCAGGATATTTCTGCTGTTAATCTTGATGCTTCAAGTACCAATAAAAGCTTTTGTACTTATAAAGCTACTGAAAGATTAACTGAATACATTGAAGATGCTATAGCTGACTATCTGTTGGTTGGTGATCCTGAATCTTGTTGTGCAAAGCTTGAGCATGTGCTCACTCATGGTCTCCTTGACAAGCAATTTGAATTTGAAGAAGGAAAATCTCAATTGGCTTATTGGTTGCACCCCTTGAACCACCTCTCTTTAAATGCCTACACAACCCTGGCTTCTACATATAAAATCCGTGCAAGTGACTTATTCACTTTATGTTCTGAAATGGATGACCATCTGTTTGATGCCTTCAACATGAGCAGGTCTAGTGCAGCATACTCTTTGCTCCTTGCCGGTGCAACTCATCATCTGTTTTGTTTTGAATCTTCCCTAATTGCATCTGTCACAAATTTCTTTACAAATGCGGGGGAATCCTTATTAACTTTTGCTAGAAGCTCAATATGGAGTGAGCTCACTCGATGGAGTCTGCCTGTATTTGAGCTTCCTTCTATCGCACAACATAAATGCTCAAAATGCTCTTTGATGGATATATCCAAAATCAATTCATTGCATAATCAGGTTCAATATGCAGAATTTGAGAGCATATCAAGCGAGTTTCTTCACTGTATCACTAATTATGCAAATAAGGTTTGGAATTTTCTTAGTGGTGGTTTCTATCATTTAGAAGCATTTAAAGATCCCTTTGACTTCAGCTGGCTTGCGACTACAAAATACTCAAATATATGGAACACTAATATTCTTACCAGTAGAGCAGAAGTGGTTTCTAATTGCTCTACTAAGGTAGAAAACTCTGATTTAAAAGCACTGGTATACAACTACCATGACAGAGTACTTATATTTCAACTTGGTGTTCATTGTTTGTTGTATGGAGGATATCTTGCAAGTGTATGTTACAGCAACAATTCCCATTTGACTAGTCAAGCTCAGAAGATTTTGGACCTTGAAGACAATTTGATTAATCCCAAATATGGAATACACTATGTGCTATGAGTCTATGACATACATTGTTTAATATTGGACAGCATGTTGTTTGCTTTGAACTGGAGATGGACATAGTTTTGCACAGAATGAGGTTGTGTATACAAACCCAGTATTGTTATTCTGATGCTATTTGATTGAATTTTCTGAGGGGCTGACAACTTGATTCAGTCACTATTTCTATTCTGTCACCTACTTTTATGTAGTTCAAGCATGTGCTCAATGAAAACTTGATAGGCAGGAGTAAGAAAACATTCCCACTACAGCCTTTCACAGACCTCATGTCAATCATTTACAATTGCCCCCCATTCAAGCGGCACAGGTCAGTTTACTTAAAACCTGTATGCTATAATGATGTCGTTAAAGTTTGGAAACCCTTGTGATCACAATTTTGTTTCTCATGCATCAATTGTTGCAGTATATCTTTAGTTGATCTTCCTGAGCTAATGACTTTTGGTCATGCTTTGGGACCGTGATAAGCTGTTGGAATCTGATAATAACTGCTGCTATTTCAAATGACAGCAACCCTATCCACATATTGTTATTTATGTAAAAGCATTATTTTTGGAGTTTACAAATGGTATTTTGGAAATGCTTTGGTTTATTTACTCCTTGCGTAGTCTGATGCTCAGTATCTTTCCCCCTCTCTTTCAATTGTATAAAGTGCCACATGCCACATGTCATGTATGTTACAACAGAATGAGTCATGATTGTGATATCTGGTTTTTTCAGTGTTACTTGACCATTTTTCTGAATTCTAAGTGTACCTCTTATTTCTGATTATTTTTCAGAATGATGCTTGTCTGCTCATCAAATGAATTGAGAACTCTGAAAAGTTCAAGCAACATATTGGTAAGCCTTTTTTATGTAGTTCATGCTAAACTTGATGCTTAGGATGCAACTTTGGAGTTCTCTATGGTCGGGAGCTTCTTCTGGATTAACATAGTGGTATAAGAATGTTTCTTACCAGATTTACTTGTCACCGTAGCAGAAAACAGCTTGCTGGGTTCTAAAGGAAGACTAAAATGTCAATTCACCAATATGGTTTAGACGATCAAGAGGAAAGCCAGGTAAGAACTCATTTCGATTTATTAATTTTTAAAAATAATATGGCCTCTTTTAATTCATGGTACTAAGCGCTGTGATATTTGAAATTCTTAGGTGATAGAGTGGTTTTTATACTAAGCGCTGTTGAAACAATCTATAATCATCAAGTATTTGATTAAGACGAATCATATGAAAAAGGAAAATGTTCACACGATATTACTTTTAACACAGCTGCAAAACCGGACAAAGCAGAGAACAAAAACCAAAACTAAAAGACCTTATTTATTTTAGATCACAAAAAGCTAATTGCCCGTTTCTTTTTTCTATTTGAAAGACCACATATAATATCAAAATCTAGATAGGCTAGTAATTTAATTTTCAGTGGGAGCAGAAGCTGCTTTAACTAGCAGAGCAGTAGTGGACAAAGGAGAAGGAGGAGGAGGTGGTGGTGACGTGAACGGAGGAGAGTTATGATGAGTAGAAGCTTCTTCATCACAATAACCTTGAAGAACATCAGATTCTTCATTAGTGAAACCTAAGGAACCCATCATTGTTGGCCAACATTGATGCCTAATAGTCCCAATTGCTTCACAGCAACTTGGACCCAAATAAGTCTCCCCATTGAAGAAGAACATTATCATCTCTCCACTACATGCTTGTAACTCAAACATTGATCCCCAACAATTTGATTCTTCCCCCTCCTCATCCAATTTCAACCTTGTTCTTAAGTTTGATGCCAATGTTATTGCTCTAGCATTTGCCATCATTGGAATAAAAATCATCAAAGCTATTACACTTGCCAATAATATAAGCTTTTGAGATGTGTCAGCCATTTTTTGAAGATGAAATATATATTATATGCTTTAATCTATTGTTGATGATTGGTATACTACTATATGTGTAGATGTGTTTATATATAGGCGAGATGTTATCAAGTGTTTTGTGTATATGGGTAGCTGATGAAGAGTACGAGACTCTGAATAGTTATTTGGCTGAATTAATTATGAGTTATATAATAAGAAGATGAAGAGAATATGTCACCATTAATTAGACGTTATGAAATCGTTAGAATTACTACGACATACATGCTGCTCCATTGGGTTAATTAAAATTTTGCAGTCACTTTTGTTATTTCAAAAATATAAATATATATAGAGCGAGAAATACTAAGAATATATATTTTTGCAATTATATTTGCACCCACTTGTATGTGACAAATGCCTTGATTATTTTGCAAAATGAAGTAATTATTATTTTTTTCAGTTAATTCTACCACATATCCCAATATAAATAGTGTGGGTGTAAATTTAAGGTATTTATGACCATAGCAATATATATATATATTGCAGTCACGTTTTGAGAAAAGGTAATTAGTTACTTAATTGTGACATGTTGCATGGATTTCATTCCTTTTATATATATATATATATATACAACTCAAATTCACTCATTTATAACTAAGAAGACTCAAACTTTAGAGATTCTATATGTTAAAATTAATTACAATGTAGCTAAGATGGGCATATTTCGCAATAATTTTTTCTCAAATTATTTACACGCGTGTAATTATGTTGCACGTGTGTATAACTTCTTTTTTAAATCTATATTATAAGATAGGTATAATTCAAATTATATTCTAGTAATCTGATAATAAGAATCATATTTTTTTTTTACTTTAAGTTATAAATTCAAATCATATAAATATTTATTGTTAAAAGTATTATATTGTGAAATGTACAAAATTTTGTATTATGGAAAATAAATTGTAATTTTAAAAGGGTGGCATCAATTTCTACAAACATTATCAAAATCAATGAACTAGAAAGTTAAGTCGCATAATTTCTTTATATTTAATAAAATTATATTTTAAGTTTTACTTATTAAGTGGGTCATATAAGTCCATTATCTTTATAAAAATTGAAAAAAAAAATTAAAAGTAATATACTTGTGATACTCTGTTCTTTATGAATAAAAGACTCAATATAATGAATATTTATATCTAATAATAAAAATGACAAAATAGCATGGTTAGTAATTAAAAATAATCTTTAAAAAATAATATATATATTAAAGACTAAAATAATTCTAAATATAATTGATTTAGAATTTAGGGTTTATTGATAAGTCAATTTAGTACTTCTTGTTTAAAATGTGTATATTAATTATTTATCTTCTATTTTTATTCATTTTACTCTTGATTATAAATAATATCTATATTAGTCTTAAATTTTAGTTTTTTTATAGATAATAAACATCTATTATCATTTTTGGACTTATGATATCTTAACTAATAGGTACAAAATAAAATTATATTTTCCTTAAAAATAGCAAGCTATCTTTTTCCTTAAAAAAAAATAACCGATAAACTTTGAACATCTCATACTTCGAAACTTAGTATATGTATTGTAATATAGTTTATTATTATTACCATTAGCATAAAAACATATTTTTTATACTAAGTTGATACATTAATTTTGAAATAATAATTTATGTACACTTCACGCTTTGAAATCCGTCATAATCACATGTGTTACTTTGGTAGTATCTAAATTTTACCTTTATTTTCATACCGTAACTTAATGATATTTACATTTAAAAAAATATTAATTTCATACAATTTTTTATTTTATTGAAAGTTTTTCATACTTATGTAATATATGCATTTTCAATGAATAGAATTTTTAGTATTTTTATTTCGTTCGATTCCTGTAATATTAACTTGTTTTTATTATTTTTGGTTCTTTAAATAAATGCTTTAATTTTTTTTTTACTTATTTTATGCTTAAAATATTTATTTAATGAACCAAAAGTGAAGTTTTTCATTTTAAATGGAATGTTAAAAAAAAATTATCTAAATAAATTGTACTTCACTTAAATAAAGATTATTCAGTCTTTCAAAATATAAAGGAAGAATGTTGGGTTTTTTTTAAAAAAGAAAAAAAATTATATATATATATTAAATGGTGAAGTTTAAGTACTAAATAAAATTAATAAATTGAATCAAAGATAGAAAATTAAGTAATAACTTATAAACGAAATCTTTTATCCTATTACAAAATGTCCTCCAAGTTTCCTGCCCATCTCTATTCACCATTACCAAATCGGCTAATATCCTCTAGTAAGCATGTAACTTTTTTTTCCTCCCCAATGAAGCATGTAACTAAAGTGTCGTGTTAAAAAAAAGTGCAGTGAAAATCTTGTTTGTAAGGAAAGCCCAGTTAGGTCCATTAGAGATTCCACCGACAGGAATCTCGCATCTTATACACATTTTTGTGTCTTGTACCAAACAAATTCAAGCATTCAATTTATGCAGACAACTAAAAAAATAAATATAGGCAATTATTAAATTAATATATTAATTTTATAATTATTAAATTGGATATATTAATTTGTAATTTTTTAAAATGAATATTTTGGTATTATAATTTAAGTGTTAGTTATTATTAGTTCTGTTATTATAAAAAATAAATATTTTTAATCTTATAATTCATTAAAATTAACACTTATAATCCATGTAAAGTTTATGTCTAACTTTTACAAATAACAAAACTATAATAATTAATTCAAAAATTATGGGACTCATTTTTACATAATAATAGAATTATTATGATTTTTTTTAAAATTATGAAACCTCTAATATTTAATGTAATAATTACATAACTAAACTATTTAAATTAAATAATTATGAAATTTTTGATTCTTTAATTTTTGAAGACAATTAGCAGTAAAGTTATAAAAATAGAGTGCGTACTTCTCATAATTTTTTAGTGGATTATGTAAGTTTTATTACTTTGAAAAAATTAATACAAATTATATTTTAACTATTTCTTGATAAATTATATTAAATTTTATTATTTATTATTCATGTTATTAAACTTCAAGTGTATTTTCTATTGAAATTATTAGAATAATAGAAATTATTAAAAATAATCTTATAAATTTAATTACATCATCTTACGCATCAAAATCTAACTTAATTTAATAATAAATTATTAAAATAATAATTTTATATTAATTTTATGAAATAATATGATGTATATAATCTAATAAAAAACTTGCATATAAGTTCATTAAGTCGTAGTTCCCTCCGCGTAAAATTAAAGTGGTAATATTGGTCCTCCAGTTCAAAACAAAAATGGATTTTGCAATCGTGTACGAATTGCTCGTGATGTTGATTTTTATATCAATAGATTTGATATCTCTCTCCTTCTTCTAACTGTAAGTCTGCTACGAAAAATTTCTGAGTCATCGTCAGTTAACTCAGAAGCACCATTGAAAAGGTCGTCTGAGTACGGAATATCAGTGGTTTGGGTGGTATTCTCAAATTAAGTAGAATTTATTTTTGTAAAAATTAGTAGATAATACCTTAAGTTTTCAAAAATAATAAAAATATCTTTCAATTTTAAACAATAAGTAATTATATCTTCTCAGATATTATTTTATTACAAAATCCTTCCTCAAATATTTTTTGGGACTTTTATTGATATTTTTTTCAAATACATCCATTAAAAAAATTGAACTATTGACAAGAATGGATTTGATTGTTACTTTTCAAACATGTGATTTTTTTTGTTATTTTATAAAATCTATAGGTATGTGTATTTATAATTTTCCTATAACTTTTTATATAAAAAAAATATTAAATTTAATTATATATTTTAAATTTAAGATAAATTTTAAATAATATAATACGATATTATTTATAAATATAATCGATTCGAAGTTAACATTAACCACTTTTCTTCTCTTTTTTATAATAATATTTCAAAAAGTTAATTTATTTTCGATCGAATATGGATCTCTTTTACAAGAGCTATCTCTAATAGATTTATTTTCTTCTTGTTAATTATTTTGAATATAAACACATATTTTTATTATTTTTCACTTAGATTTTATTTTATGGGTGATTTTTTCTCATTTAAATATTGATATAAGATGATTTATATCATGTTTTAACCCGTAAAATTTGTATTTTATTGTCAATTTAGATCAATAATGTTCAAGATTATGATATGTTATCAGTATTTTATTTTTTCCAAAAAACGATAAATATAACCTTTAATAGAGTGAAAGATCAAAACTCAAGTTTTTTTCTAAATATTTAAGAAAGTTTATAGTTTTCATTTAATAATTTTGATTATTGTATTTAGATTGATTATATTTTATATGGTATATTTTGATCTTTAATAAAATTTTATATTCTAAAAAATAGTTAAACATAAATATATTCATTAATAAACTATATAATTGTAATATATATTAATTAAGAAACTATATAATTGTAATATATTGTGATATATAGTATTGTTATATAATATATGCACGGTAATCATTATTTTTAATAGGTTATTACATTAATTTTGAAGCACTATCATATTATATACTATGTGTTAGTTTTTTATTAGTTATAATTATATAAATCTGATTATATTTATAAATAATATTATACTTATCATTATATGTTCTTCGTATAAGTATATAATGTCAATTTTAGAACATATAGCAATTTTATTAAAATGATTATGTTTCTCTATTAAAGAAAAAAAACTTTATTTAAAGTTTCAAAATATTTCATTGTCTTATTCACCTTAATAATATTGTTATTTTATATATAAAAAATATTTTACAATTATGCAAAAGGAATTTGAAAATGGTTTTTATTATAGTTTATTAGACATTCCTGAGTCATGATTCAATTGTTTCGTGACCAAAAAAAAATTAAGAAGAAGGAGAAGAATAAGAAGATACAATTTCTTTTATGCTATACTTGACCAAATAAAAAGTGTATGATTTTACTCTACCATCCATAATTTCTTTATTTATAATATTATAAATATGTAATCAATGTAATTATTATTAAGTTTTTTATGTATTCACTTTTTAATAAAGTGATTAATTTTTTTTTATGTATGTTCACTTTACGTAACAATTTTATAATTAATATAAAAAATAGGAAAATATTTTAAGAAGTGTAGTACATACGATAATTTCCTAATTAATTTTTTATTTTTATTCAATTCTTTTACTATAAATGAAACACTTCTTATGTTGCTAATCTATAATTGGAAAACTTACATTGGCAGGAAGATGCAAAGTCAAATGATGAATTTTTTTATTTTTTATTTTTTAAAAAATAAACAAATTATGGATATTATGAAACGTTGTAGCTGAAAAAACTAACTAGATGCACCAAAATATTTCAATCAGTACGCGATTCTTTAATTAAAACCCTCCTTATTTAGTTTCACATCTATTAGTATTACTAAAAATATATAATAAAAAAATATAAAAAGTAATTATCATCAGAATTTATGTTAAGTTTTCACTTAACATCCAAATAAATAAAAGAACTAATAAATAATGAGACATTCTATAACTAAATTATTGTACAAATATTAGCTAGGTGTTAAAAAAACTATATTATGAGTTATGACATTATCTTCTCTATAAATAGAAGAGCAATAAAACTTTATATGATCAATTTTTTTAAACAATTAGTCCAAGCAAAGTACTATATCTATGGCACTGAAAGTGACTTGTCCAAAAAAAAGAGTAACAATATTAATAGAGTTCGACTTCAATTAAAGTTGACTCCACCTAAAATTGACTACATACATTATTGTATGAATAGTTGTCATAAGTTATGTTTTAAAAGCATATAATTGTAAAAACATTTTTTAACAAATGATCTTGAAGTTAAAAAAACACTTGTGCATCTAAACATGCATGACAATCTAAAAGTAGTATTATATGTGTTAATTTTTATCCATTCAAAAGTAGTACCCTCAAAATCACCTCTACAATCGGTGGAGCACTTTATGGGACACATAGTATGTGCAAATGTCTAAGTGCTTGAAACTCATATATTATATTTCATATGAAATAGCACCTTGATAGACGCATCTAATGAATAAATATCAAACTGGGATAAATGTAAAACTTATAGTTGTTTTCTTGTTCCTAAAATGATAATAATTTATGGCTATCCATATTACTTAGATGACAGAAACAATCACTGTTTTTTATAAATTGTTTAGTTATGACACAAAATCAATTGTAATTATGGCGGTCCATGGACGGAGGATGAAAAAATCTATACGTGATAGCCTACCAAAAAAAGAGTATAAAATATCCCAAAGAATACCTAGAAAATGATAATTCAAAAAGATGTGAGATATATTTTCTTGTGCTAAGTCACTTAAGAGACATCTACTGGGGAAGAAGTATCCTTTTTTCTTTAACCTTAAATTTGTGAAAATTTTATTTTAAATAGTTAATTATAGTAAAATAGATAGTGAGATTGATATACAAATAGCTCAAATAATCTTGCATCAACTCTTTAGTTCCCAAACTGCATATATCAAATTTAAATATAAATAAATTTATATTAATTATAATGTTAAATATGTTAATTTTTTTTCAAAAAAATAATTAATTTCTTTAATTTTAAAATTATTTTAACATGTAACATTCTATAATTAATATACCTTTAAATATAATTAAAAATTCGTGTACCCTTAACTTATTAGAGCTTTTATTATTATGATTAGTATAGCTTATACGATTTTGTTTGTGAAATATATTTGCATATGTATCTGGTCCAATAGGAATGACTCTCTTGAAGTAGAAATCACACTCTGAAAAAGATAGGAAATTAGACAAAATTAAAAGCTCGAGTAGGTTTGCGTTGCTGTAAAACAAATTAAATTAATTCCCATCTGCAAGCATATATAGCTTCCACGCACTATCATGACTATTACTATTACTCTTTATTTCTAAGCAATTATTGGTTCCTTTAATTTACTTTTTTAACTTTGCCCTTTTATACCGTCTCTTTTTTGTACCAAGTGCTGGGGGAATTGTAAGGTACACAATTGTATCATTAAAACTTCAAAGCACCAATTTAATAAATTTTACTAGAAATATTATATAAATTTATTTATTTTATATATTAAATTAAAAAGTTAAAATATGGAAGTGAGTTGATTTATTAATAAAAACAATTATATTATTAGATATGAAGTAATATATATATTAAAGTATTGATGTCATGTGCATTAAAAACGTCTAAAATTTTATGCTAAATATTAGGTTTGGGTACGTGCTTCCGCTTTTTTTATTTATATTTTATATAATTATTTATTCAACATAAAAATATAGAATTAACACAAATATAAATTTTGAATAGCACGTTCAATTGCCTTATTATACAAAATATATGGTTTTTATGCGTTTTAGTAAATATTATATCATATTATTTTATCTTATTTCACTTAATGTTATTTAGATTGTAACACTAACATACATAAATTTAAATATATATTATATTTTTTTTTATTAAATTTATATTATAAATTATCATTTATCATATATTTCATTATTTTGTATTATTATTTGTCTCATTTAGACTAAT
Source organism: Hippophae tibetana (assembly GCA_037013495.1). NCBI lineage: Eukaryota > Viridiplantae > Streptophyta > Magnoliopsida > Rosales > Elaeagnaceae > Hippophae > Hippophae tibetana. The sequence continues at coordinate 2,121,984 of CM072801.1, forward strand.
TAGGAACAAATAAGATATTATTTTATTATAATCTCAACTAATTAAAAATTAAATAAAATAAGATTAGATAAATTTTAAAAATTAATAATTATCTCATAAATCTTATTAACGTATTATTAAAATGTACCAAAGTTTCAACAAAAGGTGACCCATTTCCCTGATATGATTATAAAATGATCACTGCATATATTATTATCTATCTTAATATAGACATTCTGCCTACTGAAGAAGCATCCATCCAGCAATTCAATTTTTTTTTCCATAAACAATAAACACTTATTTTGGATGCATGAGAATGGAAATCTAATACACGTTGTTGTAGCACATTGTAACAAAATTTCATTATGAGACGCACAAATCCAATGCTTAGTTTTTAATCCTAAGTGTGAGTTATTTAATATCATTAAAAAAAAGAATTATTAAACTTAAGTTTTTTTTATTTTAAATCATAAGTTTAAATTATATTAAAAACTATTTAATTTAAAATTATTATAAAAAACAAGAATTTAAATATGGGACGATATTCTTCAATGATATCATAATGGAGTAACATTTTCTAAGATATGAAAATTAAACTAACTAATTTTGTTTTTGCTCTAACGTATCGTTTAAGCGATCCTTGTCAATAACTCAATATATTGTTTAAGTGTAACAAGAATATAATCAGTAGACAATCTGACCTCCTAATTTTCATAATACAATGCATGATTTTAAAACATATATATAATAAATACATTAACAGTTGAAAATGAATGAAATTGATTTTTTTTAGAAAAAACATTTATTAGGGTGGTAATTTAGATGACAATTTATAATAATAACATAACACTATGTGATACAAATTATTTTTATTTAGAATTAATTGTTAAAGTTATTATGCATGTAATTTTCTTATACTTTATACATAAGTTTGATTGACAAAAGATAATATATATTTTGTAATTTCACTAAAAATAATTTATATTATGTTTATGTCTATGAAATTTGTGTATTATTATCGATCTAGACATGTAATATTCAAGATTATAATATGCTATTAATATTTTATTTTTTTAAACATTGATCAATATATAGCCAAATAAATGACTAAAGAGCATTTAATATAATGAAAAATTAATAATTTTAATTGTTGGTGTATTTAAATTGATTATTTTTCATCAAAAGTGTATTTTTTGATCTTTTATACACTATTACAATACATAAACATAGTTTTAGAAATTTAGTAATATACACAGTTATTTTTGTAATGGAAGTGTGGAACGTGAGTTTGTGACTTAGTGAGTGTATCTCTTTGCATTTTTATTTTTATTTTTAATTAACTGATAAATACTCATTTTAAGTGTGAAGAATGGAAAAATTACGACGGTTTAGTTTAAATTTCCAATTCTTTAGATATAAAACACTCCCATTTACCACTTCAACTAGGACTGGGGCATAACTTTTTTTTGTGTTTACTTATTTAATAAGCGTATAGCATTGTATCAATATATATATAAATTATCTTCATATTTTTTTATATTTTATCGAAACATTTATAAAGTAAATGTACCAATATATATGAAATAATTTTTTTGAAATATAATCCACAATGTCCAAGAAATTCTCAATATTTTCGTAAATATTTATTTTTATAATATAAATGATAAACCATGTATGTATATATATTTGTTTCTAAATTTCTAAAATTTGGATTAAAATCTTAAAAATATCGTGAAATATCAATCCTAAATTTTTAATCTTATGAAATCAAATATATATACACACATGATTTATCATTAATATTATAAAAATAAATATTTACGTAAATATAATTAATTTTTTTATTATAAAAATTATCATTTAATTTAATAATAGTAAATGTTTAATTATAATTAAGGTTAATTATCCTACATACATCCTTATTCAAATATTAACTTTCATTTTTAACACCTTTTATTTAACATAAATTTTTATGTTGAAGTATATCATTTTATATTTTTCTTCGTACTCATTATTTTTAATTTGATGTTTATCTTGATAAATTTTCTCACTAATCTATCAATTTCTCTTAATATATGCACAATAATGTTATATATATACACACATCCCATAAAATGTGTTAAAAATAAACTGTAACCTTCACGAAACTATTATACATCTGTGTAATAACAAATAATTTTAAAAATATGATTATGAGATTTTTTTTCATTTTAAATTTCAAATAGAAACCATATAAAAGAATTGTTTAATGTTATAAATAGCTGACAAAAAAGGCAACTTACAAAATTTGTGTTTTTTAAGTAATTTCTTTTTTTTTTTTTATATCAAAAGTCAAGTTGTATTGGAAAGTTAGTTAACTATCGCTTCAGTACTAAGAAAAGAGTTCAAATCTTCTATATTATTTTTGATATATAATTATATATATCATAAATATTTGATAAATATATAAATAAAAAATAATTTTTTTATTATATAAGATATGAATTTTTATACATATATTTATCAATTAATAAAACATAATTTAATACATCAAATATATAAAATATATGAATTGCTTTCTTAATAAAAATACCGTTATAACAAAACAATAGCTTTAACTTGAGGAATATTTTTATTTTTTATTTTTTAATAAATATTTATTTTAAATTTTATTTACTTAAAATATTACATAATTATATATTCCAATAAAAATTAATAATTTTTCTTAACGTGATATTGCTCAATACGCAAGCATGAAACTTTTAGTTTTTATTTTATTTTTAAATCACACTTTTAGTTTATGTTTGACACCCGAACAATGTGCAATTTGGTAATGATCACCGACCTAATCCGATGCATTGAAAAGAGCTAATACATTAACTAACTTTTTCTTCTTCTAAACGACCAACTTAATTTCTTTTTTTTTTAATGAAAACTTTAAAAAAATAAAATAATTAGTAATCACTTTAATTCCCAGGGCATGGATGCTGGTTTCAATTTTAAAAGTTCTTTTCTTTATATATATAATAATAGGATTCAAATTCGTACCACTAATGTTGCCAAAATTATATATCATTATTATGATAAAGTTTAAAATTGCTCGTAACACCAAATTAAAGACTAGGAGATAGGGTGATAATTTATATTGTAATTCAATTATTTAAATTAAATATGAATAAAAAACATGAATTAAATATGAATCAAATTAATTTTAATTTTAATTTTAATTAATTTAAATAATACGAAAAAATTAGGAATAAATTAGAAATCTTGATATCAGGATAATAAAAAAATAATCATAATTATTTTTATATGCTAAGTCTACTAGCTAATTCATTTCATGAAAAGACATTTCTCTTATTATTTTTATTATAATTTTATCATTTTTATATATTGATTATTCACTTATTAACAAAAATTATACATCATTTTATCAACAATAAACATGACTAATTATACGAGCATTTATAAATTTTATTTAAAAATAAGATTTATTATAATTTATTTTGAATTCATAAATTATTTCATATAATGTAATCGTTACGAGTTTATTGATTTGTTTTTATACCTCTCAAATTAGCATATAATTTTATTCTTTTTAGTTGTTTTGTAAATATATTATATTATCATTAATTATAATTATATAAAGTTCAAATCTAAAATATCCCTTTATTTTAATTTTAAGTAGTGGTTTTTTGAGTTGTTTTATAATATAGTTATGGTTTTGAAATTTTTATTTTTTAATTTTATAAAAATTTGTAACAAAATTTTTATTTATATATTAAAAATTATTACAATGCATCGAATTCTATCAAAAAAATTATTATTTTAATTAGATTAAAAATTATAAAAAAAATTATAATATTTTAACTAAATAAGCTAAAAAGATCAATTAATATATAAAAATAAAAATTTGTACAAATTGGGACGTTTTCTTGCAGTATGTACATGTCGGAGTAATTTTCTTCCCCTGTATTAATTGATAAGGGAAAAAAATTGAATGATGTGTCTCTAGATATAATTGAACCTACAAATATAAAATAGTAATCTTAATTATTTACTTCTAATTTTGAACTTTGTGTGATTGATTTTATCTATTCACTTTTTAATAAAGTGATTATTTTTTTTTAATATATGCTCACTTTACGTAACAATTTTATAATTAATATAAAAATAGAAAATACTTTAAGAAGTGTAGTATATACGATAATTTTCTATTCTTATAATCAATTACTTTACTATAAATGGAACACTTCTTATGTTGCTAATCTATAATTGGAAAACTTACATTGACAGACTTCAGTAGATGCACAACATATTTCAATTAAATTTTCTATTCTTATAACCTTGTCAAAAGAGTTCCCAAATTACACATAGTAAATTTACATACAAATAAATTTTTATATCTATTTAAATTTATATTAATTATTGTTAGATATATTTAACGATTGTATTGTAATTTATATCTTAAGAAATATATACAATGTTTTTATATAAAAATTACAAGTAAATTAGATATATCTAAAACTCATAACATGATATGCATTAACAATTATAATGTTAAATATGTTAATTTTTTCTCAAAAAAATAATTAATTTCTTTAATTTTAAAATTATTTTAACATGTAACATTCTATAATTAATATACCTTTAAATATAATTAAAAATCTGTGTACCCTTAACTTATTAGAGCTTTTATTATTATGATTAGTATAGCTTATACGATTTTGTTTGTGAAATATATTTGCATATGTATCTGGTCCAATAGGAATGACTCTCTTGAAGTAGAAATCACACTCTGAAAAAGATAGGAAATTAGACAAAATTGAAAGCTCGAGTAGGTTTGTGTTGCTGTAAAACAAATTAAATTAAATTAATTCCCACCTGCAAACATACATAGCTTCCACGCACTATCATGACTATTACTATTACTCTTTATTTCTAAGCAATTATTGGTTCCTTTAATTTACTTTTTTAACTTTGCCCTTTTATACCGTCTCTTTTTTGTACCAAGTGCTGGGGGAATTGTAAGGTATACAATTGTCATCATTAAAACTTCAAAGCACCCTTTTAATAAATTTTACTAGAAATATTATATAAATTAAGTTATTTTATATATTAAATTAAAAAGTTAAAATATGGAAGTGAGTTGATTTATTAATAAAAACAATTATATTATTAGATATGAAGTAATATATATATTAAAGTATTGATGTCATGTGAATTAAAAACGTCTAAAATTTTATGCTAAATATTAGGTTTGGGTACGTGCTTCCGCTTTTTTTATTTATATTTTATATAATTATTTATTCAACATAAAAATATAGAATTAACACAAATATAAATTTTGAATAGCATGTTCAATTGCCTTATTATATAAAAATATATGGTTTCTATGCCTTTTAGTTGTATTTATAAGATTTGTGCATATGTAGAAATGCATAATTAATAATTCGATCCAAAGTAAAAACAATTAATTAAGCTAGTGGTGACTTATAAAAATATTATAAGCCTAAATTATATTATGTAAGAAAAGATAAAATAAATTTACGACGAAAGATTAGTCAATAAATTGAGTATATAATTTATATCTATCTTTTTTATCTTCATATTTTAAATATATATACTTTTAAAAATTAATTAATCATTAAAATAGTTATATTTTATGATGTAATTAAATTATAAAGAAGAAAATATATATTTTTTGTTAAAAAAATTAGGAAAGTGCACTTGAACCCGAGATTTTTAGAGAGCATGATCGTACATATTCATTTTATTATGTAATTAGTGTTATTTGATTAATTAGATCAAAAACGATATTATCAAAATCTTTTTTTCTTTCTTTTTTGAAAAAAATTCAAAAAAACATTATATTATTTAAATAAATTTTAATTAAAATAAGATTAAAATGTGAGTTTTTAATGGAATAAAGTTACAATCAACGCGAATCATTTTAAAATAAAGATAGAGCGAAATAATACATATGAATATAAAAGTTATTTTAATTTTGATGTATTATAAAATATTAAATTATCCAAATTTTAAAAATAATATTTCTATGAAAATATTAATTAGTAAATTAATATAATATAAAAAAATAAGATACATAAAATTCATGAAAAGTGTACTAAATAGATGAATGAATAAAATTTATTTAGTTGTTCGGTAAAAAGCTAAAGTGATAATTTTATTTTATTATTGTGGGAAAAAGAAAATAAGAAATATAAATGCATGAAAAGTGTACTAGTAAAATAACGAATAAAAATAATTTTAGTTGTTTGGCAAAAGTTTTAAGTGATAACTTCATTTTATTATTATTATTATTATGGGAAAAAAAATGAAAAACAAAACTATTTAGTAGTTATAATTAAAAAAAATGTAAGGCTTTATATAACTATAACAAATGACATTAATAAATCATCTTAATTATAAAATAATTTAAATCAATAATATAGAAGATGTCATATTTTAAAATTTAAATTTAATGAGTAATTAACAAATAAACATATTTACCATTAAATAGAATTAAATCAATGGGTAAAAATGATTTATTAAAATCGATTGTTAAAATCATTTGCATTCATTTTTTGGCTACTAAGTCTATTATGATTGGTTGTTAAATAGTAAAAATTTAATATATTTACATTAGTATTTTTATTAAAAATATTATCTTTCGATACGTCGTATTAAAAAAATAATTTCATATAAGTTGTTAATACTTTTAATGACCATAATTACTATCCCAATCAAACCTAATGTAAATATGTTTCATAATCATATCGTGATTATCTATATAACTCAAACAAAGATCAATCCGACATTAATATGTATAACCTCCTATAGTTTTTACAGAGTTAATTAAATAGAAGCAATAGGTCAAATGAAGAAATGCTTAGGTCAATTTTGTAAAAAATATAAAGATAAAATTGATGAACTCTTTGATAAACAAACGAACAATCTTGAATGATAGAAGAAAAAATCAAATTGTTAAATTGGAGCTTACACATCCCTAAGCTCGCTAATGATATTTCAAAGGATATTTTAGGCATTTTTCCTTCTAGATTAGTTAAACATGCAGCCTATGTTTTTAAAAGTATATATTCTTAGATTACTTCCTAAACTTATAGTTAAATATTCTCTTAATCTATTTACATTTGTTTATTGTTCTTGTCCCATCCATAAAGATATCACTCGTTTATATGTCCTATCTAATATATGGTTTGTTTTTATTTTCATATTGTTACGCTGGAAACTCTTGTCAACACCTTCCTTGCCTCTTTATCCAAACCCCAAACTCATAATGCTCAATATATATATCTTTTACTAACTTATTTGTAAGTCTAATGCATACTTATTATAATTTTCTACTAATATGTTATGCATAGATATTTTAAATACTATTATTAGATTCATAACCAAGGAAAACTATTATATATATAATTTAAATACCTATTATAATGTATATGTAATATATATAATTGAAATTATCTTTACTACGATAATCTATCCTACATTTTTTTTTCTTTTTTTCTAATATCATACATTTAAATCTAAACTATGTACATGACTAATGTTGTTTTTTTTACATGAGACACTAATGTATTTATTTTTCTTATCCTTTATTTATAATTTTAACTACAACATGTATGGTTTAAGTTAAATTGTATATTCAAATACAATTTTAACCCTTCCCTAACATAACTCATTTAATACTTATTTGATTATTTCTAACTAGTTAATGAAGCCAGGTTTTTCCACCATGTATAAATATATAATTAGTTATAACTTATATATAAATTATTCTAATTTTATATATAATGTCATTTTCAGTGTAGTGATATGTTCTTATATTAAAGAGTAAGTGAAAATTATGAGATCAGATTTTTCAATCCCTGCGCAAATATTATAGTTATCATTGATTTGTCACAAAAGTTTAAGTTATTAAAAGAAATGTTAACATTATTTTTATGCATCTATTATCTCAAACAAATATTGGCTCTATACATCATGTATATCAAATATTTATAATTTAATAATTGGGGTTATTGTGTCTTGAATACATGACATACAACTATTATGTTAAAAATTATTGTTAATCAATTATCTCAAAAACTTAAGTTATTATAATAAGTATCAATATTACTTTTATGCATCTATCATTTCCCACAAGGGTTTATTTTGTTGAACATGCAGTACAACTGAGTCTTCAATAAATGACTTCCAAGCTCCAATATTATGTTATAAATTGTTAAGAATTAACTTTCTAAAAAATTGAGAAAAAATAACATTATTTTTATACATCTATTATAAGAAGTAACAAAGAATATCTCAAAAAAATTGATATGCATAAAATGATTTGATAAGAAGTAACAAAGAATATATCCAGTAATAATGTTTAGAGATATAAATTGAGTTAGCTCATCTAATTTTATATTTTATTTAGTATCTTTTATAAACACATGGTATAATATTATCACATTTCATTTTAATATTATATCATCTCATCTCACTTAATCTTATTTAGATTGTAGTCTTAATAGGTTTAACTTAAATATATATTATATTATTTTTTCTTATTAAACTTAAATTATAAATTATCATTTATCATATTTTTATTATCTTATATTATTATTTATCTGATTTAGATCCATTATAAACAAATAAGATATCTCAATTAATATCATTTCATTATCATATCATCTTATTAAAAATTAAGAGAGAAAATATTAGATAAATTTTAAAAATTAATAATTATCTCATAAATTTTATTAATATCTTATATTAATTTACATATTTAACTAAGAAATTTTTAACAAAAGGTGACCCATTTCTATGATATGTTTGTAAAATGGTCACTATATAATCACTATATGTATTATTATCTTAATATCAATTATATTTTAGACATTCTACCTACTGAAGAAACATCCACCCAGCAATTCAAATTTTTTTTTTCCATAAACAATAAACATTTATTTTGGTTGCATGAGAATGGAAATCTAGTACACGTTGTTGTAGCACATTGTAACAAAATTTTATTACGAGACGCATAAATCCAATGTTATGTGATTAATCCTAAGTATGAGTTGTTTAATATTATTAAAAAAACAAGAATTACTAAACTTATCTTTTTTATTTTAAATCATAAATTTAAATCATATTAAGTATTATTTAATTTAAAAAATTGTTATTAAAAAAACAGGAATTTAAATATTGGACGATATTCTTCAACCATGTCATAATGGAGTAACATTTTCTAAGATATGAAAATTAAACTAACTAATTTTGTTTTTGCTCTGACATATCGGTTAAGCGATCCTTGTCATTTACTCAAATACTGTTTAAGTGCAACTAACAAGAATCTAATTAGTAGACTATCTGACTTCCTAATTTTCATAATACAATGAATGATTTTAAAACACGTATATATAACAATCTAATTAGTAGACTATTTGACTTCCTAATTTTCATAATACAATGCATGATTTTAATATATATATATATATATACACACACGTTGAGATCCGTCCGATTTGTTGAAAAAAAAACTAAAAAAAATCATAAAAATTTATGAAATATATAGATATCTTATGAGGACTATGTATATACACATGTCGATTATAAAAGGAATATACGTCACAACATATCAAAGAGATACAAGAGTAAAAGAAAACACATTTAAATGTTAAAGTCGACTACAACATGACTCAGTTTAGAGGTCGATCTTTCAATACAAAGGATCTTATGTATATAAAAACTCATAATATTGGTGTCATTGTGTGCGCAGGTACAAAGAGATTCTCTAAAGATGATTCTTCTAATGACTTGTACTATTAGATCGATGAGATTTTGAATTGATGCATATGTTTAAACAATATATATAATAATAAATACATTAAATTAACCTTTGAAAATGAATGGCATTGATTTTTTTTAGAATAACATTTATTAGGGTGGCAATTTAGATCACAATTTATAATAATAACATAAGATAAAATAATATAATATAAATTATTTTTCTTTAAAATCATTGTTAAATACTTTTAATTTTCTTATAAATAAATTGATTGAATAAAAATACAAATATGTATAACATGAGCCAGGCACAAAATAACACACTACTTACACCCATTTATGTTATATGTATAGCCACAATAAATAACATATTCATCGTATCAACCCTTATAATTTTAGATATCAACTTAGCATTAAATAATATTTGATGTGGTAAATGATCTAGCCAATCATCTTTAATTTGCCTTGTTAATTGTACATAATAATAAATAATCACCTGATAAATTCAATAAATTTTTTAAATGGGTTTCTATAGATACTAAAACTTTTTTTTCAAAAATAGCCTCTTTTTTATTCATTAAATAAAAGAGTCCATAGCAGTATTTCTTGAAAATTGGATAGAAGAGAAAAAAAGAATAGGTCGGTAATTTTGAACTATCTTCATTTTTATTTTGATATTTTTTTACTCATTTTTTTAATAGAGTCATACCAAATAACTTTATTTAGATTATTAGTATTTAAACTCTAAAGGTCACTATACTAAAAAAGAAGTACAAACTTTTTGTGATACATTTTAATTTCAAGATTTGTTACAATAACTTGTTTGTGGTATATTTTTCTTGCAAAATTCAATAAAATGAGAAAATTTTCTTATAGATGTTATAATTACAATATCTGTCAAGATCTATCATGTATAATTGACTGGTTGAAAAAACAAATCTTCATACCTAACACTTTACCACCAGCAAAGTAAAAAAAAAACCATTTATATACATTAGCTCTAGTGCTTCTATCCTTATCTAGTGCTTGGATTTTAGACTTTAAAATTTGTCAACGAACTAAAATACCACATTGATTAAGCAAAAAATTATTTTATAATGAACTTGAATACTTAAGATAATCTAGATTTAGTTATGAAATTGTATAATTATTTAAAAATAAAATAATAAATAGATTAAAATGAGAAATTTCTATAAAATTAGATATATTCAAAGGTTAAATTCTAAAAAGTAATTAAATTTAATAACGAATAGTTATAGTTTGGTATAAAGTTTCATTACGATCGAGGCCAAACGTAAGATTATGAATTCAACTTTTAAGTTGTGTAAGGTTATTTAAAAAATAAATATAAATTAATAAAATTATCATTAAATTATTATAATTTATTATTTAGTTTTTAAATGTAATAAATATACCATTAACATATAAATATTACAAAAATATCATGTTTATCATTGAGATAATAAAGATTAACATTTTATAATGAACCCAGGTGATGAATAAAATTACTATTAATTTTTTATAATTTGTCTAAATTTATCATTTAAATTGATTATATGAAATTTTATGTGATAATCTATACTTAAATGATGAGTATAATATTTTTGTGATTATTATAAGAAAAATAGTGCTATATTTAATTATTTATCATGCATACTTAAAAATTAAATAATATATTTTAATAAATTATAAAAATTTGATAATAGTGTTATTGATTTATTAAAAAATAATTAAATTTTATCAATATTGAGTAAAATTATGTTTATATTTTTTTAACTAAGAGAAAATTCACTCAGCTACTTTACTCAAAGTAATCTTACGTGTAGAGTACATCATAATTATTGAGTAAAAATGTGTATATAAATTTAAATAATTATATTATACTTCAGATTGGAAATTAAGTGAGGAGTGTTACAATAAATAATTATCTTTAATAAGGTAAAATTATATCTTAGATTTGTTTTATGAAAATAACATATATTTAATACATTTAAAATTTATAATCATAAAATATTATATTTTATGTCTATATCATAATTTTTACTATAAAAAAATTAACCAAATATTCCATATTGAATAACTTTATATTTAATATTATTTAAGTTAAATTCGAATAATTTAAATCTATCTAATATTAAATTTTATTTAATTTTATCTCGTTTAATATTATTAAAATATTAATTTATGTAAAAAAAATTAACAAAGAAAATAAACTCACTTAACAACCTTATACTAAAAAGACATGAAAGGTAAAATTATCTTTAATATAAAAAGTTTATTTTAAATAGTGGGGATTAATATAATGTAAATCAAAGTCGTTTAGACCCATGCATTACCAACTAATTGGAAATAATTATAGCCCATCTAAAGTGATGTATTTGATTAACTAGTATATCTTAAGATATCGTAAAATGAGAAATGTTGATTTGATGGTTAATTCTACTATGTAATGATAAAAGTTCATAAGAGAAAAAGATACAAAAAGAAAGAAAAACCATCATGTTAAGGAAAGAACAAGGGTTATGTTGCTGACACACAATCAAATTTAAATAAATAGAGGAATTAAAATTCTACCTACCCTCAATAGTCAATAATTATATAAAAAAAAAAAAAACTTCTACGTAACTTAATACATTAATTTAATCAATGCAGGGTTTTGGAGGTAATTTATATTTTGGTATTATTTAATTTTTTAAATTAAAAATTATATTATTTAATCTATCTTTTATATTAAAAATTATATTATTTAATTTTGTTAATTTAATAAAAATAAATAATTAGTGACAAAACTCTTACTTTCATTATTAAGTTATTAATATTATTTAATTTTTTAGATTAAAAATTATATTATTTAATCTTATTAATCGTTTGATGTCTTAGATTAAAACTTGTTTCGTTTAATTTTATTACTTTAATAAAAGAACTAATAAGTAACAAAACATATTACTTTAATTATTTAGTTATTAGTATTATTTGGTTTTTTAAATTAAAAAATATGTCATTTAATTTTATTAGTCTTCGATTTCTTATATTAAAAGTTATGTCATTTAATTCCATTATTTTAATAAAAAATACTAAATAATGATAAAAGTATTATTTTAATGATTTTTAATAAAAAATATTTTAATATAAAAAATATTAAAATAATATAATATTTTATTAATTAATTTATTTTAAAAATTAAAAAACTAAATGATATCATTTATAATCTAAGTAATTAAATAATAAATATGATATAATTTAATATATATTTAGTACACGTTTCTTTTTTAACTAAATCATTACTAAGAATACGTGTATATCTTTCTCAAATAAAAAATATTATCTGTGTACGTACATTTTTCTTGAAAGAGACTCACAACTTATTAACATTCTTGAAAGAGACTCACAACTTATTAACAGCTAAAAAATAAAGTGATAAAAGTTATAAAGATTTTTTTATTGTAAAAAATGGATAAATTTAATCTTTTTATTTATATATAGATTAATTTAGTCTCATAATTTATAAAAATAAGAAATTTTAGTATAAAAATTACACTTTACTCTTAAGATTAAAGTTCATAATTTTAAATAATTATGATATTAAAATATTTATTTTTAATAATTATTAGACTAAATATACTCATTAGATTTATAATATTTAACATAAACATAAACATAATAAAATAAAATAAATCTATTTAATAAAAAATAGAATGTATACTACTCTTCCCTTAAAAAAATAAGGGTGGCATAACGAACAAATTTGAATATACTAGGTTTGTTCACGTATAAAGGCATGCATTGTAATTGTTTTATGAAATAATATATAAAAAGTAACTTATTGTCAATTTATTACATGTATTTTTTATCAAATGTTTTCTACTTTTATCCTTTTAATTTTAATCTATAGATGGAGGTAAGTATTGGTTTATTAACTATACAAAAAGTGCAAAAAAGATGCTATTTATTTTTGGTCAAATTTGAGATAAAATTATTATTTAAAAAATATTTATTTTTATCAAAAATAATGAAGTAAATTCTAAAAATAATAATTTATTCACATCACAACATAGTTTGTTTGTTTTCCTACTTTAAATGACTACTAATAAAATTTTATTTATAAAAATGCTTAATTTTATTTACTTCTTATTTCAAACAAAAGATGATATATTTTATTAAAATTTAATTTAAAAAAAATTACTATTGGTCATTTGAAGTAGGAAGATGGGCTATTGTGTAGTGTAAATAAATTAATATTTTTTTTAAATATTTATAGCTTTATCTTTGATAAAAATAAATATACTTTTTCAAAATGATAGTTTTACTTTTGCAAATTTATCTAAAAATTGACGGTTGAGTAACAGTCTGTCTGTAATTTTGCTCTAGCTAGCGGATTAATACTACCATTTACCCTTTATTTATTATTTTTACTTTTAGTTTAATATAGATTATTATATTTTTAATTTAATTAATATTTATTTATTTTTTTCATTCTAATTTACTGGTTTCTTTCATTAGAATTTACTTATTATCATTATTACATATAAATTATTACTTTATGTTTTTAATTTAGCTCCCTAAATATTTGATAGAATCAAAAATATAAATTAAAAAATTTAAGAGTAAAGAACCTCAAAATAATTGAAAACTTTAATATTAAATGATACATACAATCAATATATAAAACGATTTACATTAGAAAAAGGGTAGATAAACTTTGTAATCTTATTTTAATTAATTTTCTATTTACCTTTAAAAAATAATAAATTATAGAATAAATTCATATATCTCGTTTATAATATTTTTTATATAGGATCAAAAATATTTAAATAAGTAAATAATTATATATTTTATTATCATTATTATTGTTATTATTATTATAATCTACTACTAATATCAAATCACAGGAGACACAATCAAACCATATACTCACGTACATTACAATTTGATTATAACTCACAAAAACAACAAACTCTTAAATATAAGATCTCTAAAATAATTTCAAAATCATATATAAATCTCAGTGTGTATTTTGTTAGAATTTTAACACTTGAACAAGGGTTAAAGAAGAGAGAAATGAGTGGAAGATTTATAAGAGTCGATTTTACCTCCTCACCAACCACCTCATTAAGGGTGGTGGCGAGGTGGCGAACTTGTTAACGAGGTGCTAAAATGTTATTTTTTTTGTTTCTAAAAACTATACCGAGTAGATTTCATAAATACTCATACTTGAAACAAACCAAACATAAGTTGCAACGTCGACGAGCGAGCTCACACTACAATAACCAACCCTATGATATGTGTAAACATACTAACATATAAAATATACTTAACTATATACTTATGTGTAAATTATTGATCTGTAATAACAAATCTTATATAGAAAAAGATAAATACACTAAGTAAAGTAATAGACATCGTATTTTGTACATGAAATGATCATCATAGGAAGCATTGCTTGGTCTTCTGCTTGCTATAGATTGATGAGGGAGGGGATTTGTCTTAGCGTGTATGTTAAGCCTAGGCCTACTACTCTTTCTGGGCTGATAATGGAGGGAAAATGAAATGGAGTTAGAGATTGTTTGCTCTTTATTTAGAATACCTTTCAATGCGGGAAGTTTCAGTTTGATTTTACCTCTCTTTCAAGCGCTGTTGTTGTTCCCCACTGAAAATTTTTAGACAATGAAACGGCTTCGAAATTTGACTTGAACTTACAGATTAAAAAAATATTTTACAATATGGATGACCAAACGACACTAACATTAAAATCTAAGGAATTAGTACAACCACTCTCCCTAGTCAAAATATAAACAAGTTATGATTATAAGTTAGGATTGGCTTGTAATCCAGGTAGTAGGACTCCGTAGTCTCCACCATTTTAAACTCAAGTTAAAATCTCATCTATGTAATGCTTTGTTTATTTAATGAGAAAATAAAATTAAGTGTTTTTTTTTTAAGAAAAGAGTTATGGTTATAATATTTTTTAATAACATATTATATATTTAAACACTCATTTGTATTTGACAAAATTTAAACCCAAATATTTTTAGGAAAATTATACAAAATAAAACTTTTAAAACTTATTACAACAAAAATTACACTTTAATAATGTTAAACGATGTCTAATTGGATGATTTTTAAAATGAAATGATATATTATGTTTTTTTAATAGTAAAAATATATAAGTTGAATATAAATAATACTATTTTTATGACTACAAATTTTAAAAATACTAAATTTCAATCCATCACTTATAGAAGGTAATTAATTTGGATATTATTAGATGATAAATTTTTGGGAGCGTCAAATCTGGTTTGGTATCATACAGATACTCATGTTTTGTGATTAGAACTCTTTTTCATTTAAATTTTTAAAAGATTTTCAATTTAATACCCATATTTTATAAATAATTATAAAATTTACAAAAATAACAATAAATACTTTTTATTTGGGATTTTTTCCATACGCTTTTCATGCATGTAACTAATAATAATAATAAAAGAAACCATGCATATTTTCTTATCTTGCGTACGTAGTGAGAGATAGAAACAGAGATCCTAAAACTCAAACGAAATTCTAAAACGCAATAGCGCACGTAATGAGAGAAATAGAAATAGAGATCCAACCAGATGGAGCAGACTGGGAGTCTCCATGATTAATTGACTCTGCTTCTTCTTACCCTTCGTATTTTCTCATTGAAAATTGAATGGAATTTTGAGTTTTTATATTATCATATATGCTTCAAATATATAAATATGACAAATTAAGAACTTTTAGAAGACACAAACAAATTAACATATATTATATTTTGAGTTTTTAATGTATGTAACGTTCGAAATTAGAAGAGTAGTTTAATTATAGACAACCATTTCAACTTTTCTTTTCTTTTTTTTATTACTGCAATCGATACTCAGAATATATATATGCATGACAAAGAAAATCATTATTTAGAAGACACAAACAGTGAATGGAGTGAAGAGAAAATCATCGATCATTTAGAAGAGATCGAAACATGGAAATGAATCAAGTGATTAAATATATAAATTAAAAATTTATTCTTAAATCATACATATATATATATATATAAGCGCTTTAATATATTATTTTTTATATAAATTATTTTAATATTAAATACACAATCTTTAAACTAATTATATTAAATTTATTATATATATTAATTAATTTTTTTGTTGTTAAATGATATAGAACAAAAAATAATATGAAAATTTTAATTTTAATTTAATATAATAATATTACATTAATTTTTTTTATTTTTTTAAGTTAAATATATTTTTAAATAAATATTAAAAAACTAAAATCATGGAAAAGCTAGAATTCACACATACTCCAAGATTATTTCCAAAACTCATACAATGTTGTTATGGTTATTAAAATACTCTCCTCACCTTCAGAGGCTCAAAACTCATCACTAATTATATTAAAATTATTAACGTGTTTGTGGTTTAACTATTTATAGTTTAGTTAAATATGTATAAAATCTAATGTTCAAGTTTTAATTATAAATATGAATAGAATTAAAAAAATATTAAAATTCATTAACAATTAAATTTATATAGTAAAATTGGGTTTATCTCCTTTTTTATGTCACTTTATTTTAAATGTGTAGATGATAGATGGTACACAAATCATATATAATAAGTGAGATGTCTATAACAATTATGATTAATGGTTTATGATTAAATAAATATTTTTTATTTTTTATTTATTTAAATAATTATAATTATACTTAATAACCATTTTTACTTTACAATTTTATTTAATCTAGTTTATGATTTATTGCTGTTTTCATTAACCTAATAAATTAACCTTTTCTATTTTAATTTAAAACTTAAAATAAAAGTTCTTATTTTTTATTTAAACAATGATTTTTTAATTAAATAATAGATAATACTAAAAATAATCAAAATCAAAATTAAGAATGAATATATTTTTTTCCTTGCTTTCACAATTCCACTCAGAAACCCCACAACATTTTTTTAAAATAAAATATTATATTATTATTTTCATAGAAATTACTTTTACCGTTGTTGTTATTAACCATTTCATCTACTTTTCTTTTGTTTGGATCCGTGTCCCTCTTTTTTTATATCACCATCAACTCAAAATTCTATTTTAATATAATTTCAATATAAAAATTACACTATTTTTTATTTCTAATGTATTATAATAAATATCATAATAAAAATTATATTATTTATAAAAATAAAATATTTTTATTTTTTATTAATTAATTCATAACGATTATTATATTAAACTAATTAATTAATTATAAAAAATTTAAAAATTATATTTTTAATAATACAAAATAACAAAACCACAAGTTAAAATATTATATTTATTATATAAAATTAAGATTATATTTAATTGAAAACCATGAAAACTTAAAGTACACAATAATAGGCATTAATATTTTAAAATAGTATATTTATCATATAAATATTTAATTAATGTATTTTAAAGCACAATATAAACTTATTTATTTTTAATTTATCTATATTGAACAAAACAAAATCTTGAAATGATATTTTAATCTATTATCATAACAAATTTTGATCAATAATTTAATAATATTGAAAAATCTAAAAATAATATCACATATTATTAAATTGTTGTTTTAATTTAACATATTTTTTAGTTCTATATTGTATTTTGTATTTTTTTTCAACTTCAGGTTCAGTTTTGAAGACTTTGTAATGTATTTTTAAATTTAAAATTATATATTTTTTAATATTTTAATATTAATTTTTATTAATTTTATATCATATAATTAATTTTAATTTATTAATAAAATTTAAATAATATTAATTAATAACAAAATATAATTTTTTTTATAAACAATATAATTTAAATAAATTGTAGTCAAATATATATATAATTAAATTAAAATTAAAATAATATTTTTTATATTTTATTAATATTTATTGCGTTTTTTTAATGCAAAATTTTAAAAGTGTATTTTTAGCAATTTTTAATATAAAATTTATACTAAAATATTAAGATAAAAAATCTCATTGGAGATGGTCATAGGCGTTGAATTTTCGAACCCCACCTTCCTAGATTCTCCCTCTAAGACTCTTTTGCAAGTCCTTTGTTTCTCTTTCTCAATAATTTGATATATCAACCGCATCAGCTGTGTCACAGAATCATTCACAGGACAAAATTACCAAGTCTGTTGACAACCACATTCGTTACAAACAACTGTTCCTCTCAAGGAAAGAATCATTCCATTCATGACACGCAAACAGAAACAGTTTTTTTTCTCTCTCTTTTTCTTAGTGCCACTCAATTTTGTAATTCTTCTTTCCCTTTGCTTTTGTATCTATATATTTTGTTATTTGTTTCTCTTTTTTACCACACTCTCTATAACTCTCTCTCTCCCCCTCTGAGTAAAGCTCTGTTTTTTATTCACTCTATAATGTTGGGATGCTGTTTCTTGTAATGGGTACCTAAGAGAGTGGACTGAACTGAAACTCAGGGTGGGAAAGTAGAGGAACAAAGTAAAGCTGTGTTCTTTGGTTGTTTTGTTTTGAGGGATAAGAGAGTTGGAAAGTGTGGTTTTCTGAGGGAGACTTGAGGCTCTGTGATTGTGTTTGAAGAAGTCTAATGGATACTAAAGGAAGACTTATTGCTGGTTCTCACAACAGAAATGAGTTTGTTCTTATCAATGCTGATGAGGTTTCAAGAGTAAGTGTCTCCCTCATTCTCTTAGCTCCATTTTTAGTAATGGAGCCTCAAAATGTTTTTGTTTTTGTTTTCCGCTCTCTATCTTTGTCTCTTAAGTTCTTCTTGCATTTTTCAAGAATCTGAATTGCTGTTTCTTTTTTTACAAATTATTACATCTTTCCTTTTTTCTCTTAACCATCTTCTCTCCATATACTAACATTTTTTACTTTTTTTTGAATTCTTAGCAAATTTAAATTTTCCCTTGATGTATCCCATTTATGTCTGATTAGCCATTACTTACTTATGGGGTTCTGTTATTACTAATCTCATTTATTATTATTTTTGGTCGTTTCTTCATTTTTTTGTCTTTAATTTTTTTTTTCCTTTTGCATTCCTTCTTTGTGTTTTATTTCCTATTTTCCCTTTTTTTTCTGGGATGTCATGCTGTTGTTTAGCACTTCTTAATGTTATGTTGGGTTTTTTTTTGTTGTTTACAAATTTCCCAAAATCTATATGTTAATGTTGTCGTAAAATTACGTAAATTTTCGATAAGTTAAATTTATTAGAAAATAAAATGATAAAATAACACATAAATTTGATAATAGAGTTCGGTCAATTTTGCTTACGTCTCCGGAACTGTTATAGATTATTTTACTGAAAATGAAAAATTATACAGGTTGTTTGCAACACTCAAAACTCACCCTTTGAAATATTCTTGCCTCGATCAACTGTCATTACACCCTTTGAAATCTTCCATTCATCACCATGGAAGATTGTAATGTAGCTTTCACTAGCCAATTGTCATACTGAGATTAAGTTCATTCTTAGGTTGGGGATATGACTAACATCCTTCATCTCCCAAAATGACCCGTTCAACTTAATCTTCACTACACATTTGTCAATAATAACACACAGTTGATCATCACCAAGATATACCTTTCTAAGGTTTTCGGGGACATATTTCTGGAAGAATTATTTTTGTGAAGTAACATGGAACGATGCTCCAGAGTCTAACACCCAAGATTCTTTCTTACTCTCTATAGAGCATATTAATGCATCATCGAATGGAAGTAACATTTGCCTTTGCCTTTGCTTCCTGGTCCTTCGGTGCACTCTTACACTAATTTTTGTAATGTTTGGTTCTTTCACAATTCCAACACTCAACAGTCATAGAGCTATGGGAATTATTAGGATTCCTAAATTTGGACCTCATGTCCTTTGATCTACCTTGGTAGTCTGTTCGGCCACGTCTATTCCCTCTGGTTGAATTTCTTCCTCTTGACTCTGTATGCAAAACTGAAGAGGTTGACGATTCACCCGAATCTCTACGTCGGATCTCTTCACTTAGAACCATATCACGAACATCGTCAAATTTCAACTTATTGCTTCATGACGAGCTACTCATAACCGTGACAGTAGCATTCCAGCATTTTGGTAGATAAGACAAAAGTATCAATTAGGGGTGTCCATAAACCGGTCCGGACTGGACCAGACCAAACCAAAAAACCGGACCGGATCGAACAGTTTTACAAATCAAACGGTCCAATTCAGTTTGTATTAATTAAAACTGTTTTTCAAACAGTCCGATCCGATTTAATAATATATTAAAATTTTCATATTATTTCTCATTAAAGGTGTCCAAAAACGAACCAAACCGGCAATCGGACCGATCCGGTCCGGTTTGTATTAATTAAAACCATTTGAAAGGGTCCGATTAAAAATATTTCCCAAAAACCAGACCGGATTGGACCGGTGGACACCCCTAGTATCAATGCTCTTACTTCTTCATCCAATTCAATTCCAACTGAACTCAAGTGGGTTGTGATTGTGTTAAGTTCATTGAGATGTTGAGCTACTGATGTGCCTTTCGTCATCCGCAAATTGAACAAACGCCTCATCAGGTGCACTTTGTTTGAAGCCAATGACTTCTCATACATATTGAATAGAGTTGTCATAAGACCTGTCGTGGTCTTTTCCTATACTATGTTGAAAGCAACATTGTGAGATAGTGTCAATCGAATAACTCTGAGGGCTTGTTTGTCTAGAAGATTCCAATCTTCTTCCTTCATAGCTTTTGATTTCTTTCCTGAGAGATGTTGATAAAGACTTCTTTGATACAGATAATTCTCTATCTGCATTTTCCAAAACTTGAAATCTGTGTCATCGAAATTCTCGAGTTTCATCCTTCCTTCATCTACGGTCATTGCTCCCACTCAAAATCTAACTTCCTCTGGATTGTTTCTGACTATTCCTATGAACCACCGTGTATTAGAACACCTTGGTCAACAAATCAATATCGCCGAAATATTTTTACCATTCACGTAATTCACTATTCACATAAATAGTAACAAAAATCACCACAAAAACTCTGATACCAGTTGTTGAGAAATTACGTAAATTCCCGATAAACCAGATTTATAAGAAAACAAAATAGATAAAATAACACAAAAAAATTCTCTAAGTTTTTCTCTCAATTGGAATGATCATTTGATGATAAATTCATTACAATTATACATCTATTTAGAGAGTGATTTACTTCTTAAATTACTACTTAAATTAAAAGTTTCTTTAATTAAGTATTGATTTATTCCTTAAATTAAGTGTTATCATTATTTGATTTACTACTTAATTTTATCATTCAATTAAGGTCAATTATTTAACACAAGGGACAATGATGTCGATATCTTGTTGTAACTTTACAGGTGACATCTGTTAAGGAATTGAGTGGGCAGATTTGTCAGATCTGTGGAGATGAGATAGAGATTACAATTGATGAAGAGCCATTTGTTGCTTGCAATGAGTGTGCATTTCCTGTTTGTAGGTCTTGCTATGAGTATGAAAGAAGAGAGGGTAATCAAGCATGTCCTCAATGTAAAACTAGATACAAACGTATCAAAGGTGAGATTTTTATTATTTATTGGTTAAACTCTTTTTTCTTTGTAACCTTTGGATCAATTTAGAAGTACTTTTAACTAATAATGTAACTAACTTCAGGAAGCCCTAGTGTTGAAGGTGATGAAGAAGAGGATGATATTGATGATTTGGAGAATGAGTTTCATATTGGTAACAATGGTAATGATCCTCACTACATTGCGGAGGCTATGCTCGCCGATCATTTCAATGCTGGACAAACCAGTTCTCGAGTCAATGATTCTGGATTCAGTACTCGGGCAGGACTTGATTCTGTTTCGATTGCTGGGAACATCCCTCTTTTGACCATTGGCCAAGAGGTGAATTGAACTGAATTGAATTGAATTACGATATTTTTTTCTTCATTTTGTGATGATTTTATTTTAACTTGGTGGTGTATGATATGACTATGCTGCTAATCGTGGTTCTTTTTGGTAAAGGATGTTGGTATTGCTGCTGATAAGCATGCTCTTATTGTTTCTCCATTTATGAGTAAAGCAAAGAGGGTTCATCCTATACCAGTTTCCGGTTCTCCCACATCCTGTAAGTTTCCTATAGTAAGATGTGATGATGTCTTTGGACATTTGTAATTGTCTATAGTGTCCTGTAAGTTTACTGATCTTTAACATTTGTAGTTGTTTGGAATGATCTCTTTGGGCTTTGATTTTAATATTTGTTCTTAATAACGCAGTTCAACCTCGACCTATGGATCCTAAGAAAGACTTGGCAGTGTATGGATATGGCTCTGTTGCATGGAAGGATAGGGTGGAGGATTGGAGGAAGAAACATAATGAAAAACTTCAGATGTTGAAGCACCTAGGAGGAGGTGATGATGAAAAGAACAAAGAAGATGATATGGACGATCCTGATTTACCCATGTAGGTTCATTTTTCAATCTTTCATATTGTGTTGCCTTATTGAGATTGTTCTTATGTGCTTGAAGAAGATGATTCATGAGAAGTAAATTAAACTATGATATTGACTTTTGATATGTAGTTGTTAGGTGAATATATTATTACTCATCCAATTATCAATTGGCTCAAAGAACTGTTAAGTCCCACATTGGTTAAGAGTAAGGCAGCAGTATTGTTTATAAGTCTGGGCAATCCTCTAACTCACAAGCTAATTTTTTGGTTAAGAGTTAGGCCTGGGTTTCTAAGTTGGTATCAGAGCTAGACTCTTGGCTTCTTCGAACTCTCATCGGCCCTCGTGTCGTAAATCCGGACCGAGTAAGGCAGCAGTGTTGTTTATAAGTCTGAGTAACTCTCTAACTCACAAGCTAGTTTTTGGGTTAAGAGTTAGGCCTGGGTTTCTAAGTAGAACTATTTAATAAAGTTTAGTCATGTAAGAGGTCAAGAACTATTCATTACTAATGATCCAAGGCTACAAAGACTTTTTTTTCATTTGTGGTAACATAATAACAAATTTTATGTTACCTAGCTTTGGTTGCAAGAACATATTTCGGATAAACAACACCTACGGTTCCTAACCTTTGTCAATTCTACACTTTAATCGTTTAACAACACCTACGGTAGCTCCCCTTAGGCTACAGCAGTTACCTTTCATCTATTTCATGGAAAACGCAATTCTCATCTATCAATTTCTTTATTTATATATTTTTATAGTAAATATAGCCCTGTGAATATTTTCATTTACCTTTTATCCTTTCACATGCAACTCAAAAATCATATAGCTTTTAGTTTTCTTTGCAGTTGAAACTTTAAGATATGGGAGAGCTGTTCCATGTTTCTTTCATTTTCATGTTCTTTACTTAACCATTTTAAGCATAAGGAGTAGGATTATCCAGTTTTCATTTCCTGTTCGAGTTCATTAAAGTTTAAATATTTTTTTCTTGTCTTTTATAGGATGGATGAAGGCAGGCAGCCACTTTCGAGGAAATTGCCTATCCCGTCAAGCAAAATTAATCCATATAGAATGGTTATCATGCTTCGAGTTGCAATCCTTTGCCTCTTTTTTCATTACAGAATTGTCCACCCTGTCCATAATGCATATGGATTGTGGTTAACCTCAGTAATATGTGAAATTTGGTTTGCTGTATCTTGGATATTTGACCAATTCCCAAAATGGTCTCCAATCGAACGAGAGACATATCTTGATCGCTTATCATTAAGGTGTCTTCCCTCTCTCTCTCTCTCTCTCTTTCGCTCTCTTTAATTGTCCTCCATTTCACTTGTCTCCTCTTATTTTGCTGCTTAACTGTGATTTTATTTTTCAGATACGAAAAAGAAGGCAAGACATCTGCATTGGCCAGTATAGACATTTTTGTAAGTACAGTTGATCCACTGAAAGAGCCTCCACTCATCACTGCAAACACAGTTTTGTCTATTCTTGCTGTAGATTACCCGGTAGACAAAGTTGCATGCTATGTCTCAGATGATGGGGCTGCCATGCTCACTTTTGAAGCCCTCTCAGAGACATCTGAATTTGCTAGAAAGTGGGTTCCATTTTGTAAGAAGTTCAGTATTGAACCCCGAGCACCTGAGTGGTATTTTTCCCAAAAAGTTGATTATCTCAGGAACAAAGTAGATCCAGTATTTGTTAGGGAGCGTCGAGCCATCAAGGTATGCATTGAATATATTCTCTCTCAATATCACATACAATGCTCGTTGCTTATCCATTGATCTGATGCTTCTTTTGGTGCAGAGGGAATATGAAGAATTCAAAGTTAAGATAAACGCGTTGGTTGCTACAGCGCAAAAGGTTCCTGAGGATGGCTGGACAATGCAGGATGGAACTCCGTGGCCCGGAAACAATGTCAGGGATCATCCTGGCATGATTCAGGTTCGGGTCTTTGCAAGATGCCATTCATCCCTCCTCTGAAAGTTTTGATTCTTTTAAACATTTCATCAGGACATAATTAAGTATTCACGTTACTTATCATCTTGTGCAGGTTTTTCTTGGCCAAAATGGGGTTCATGATTCCGAAGGAAATGAGTTGCCTCGTTTAATATATGTGTCTCGTGAGAAGAGGCCAGGTTTTAATCATCACAAAAAGGCTGGAGCAATGAATGCACTGGTAGGTTTCTCTCCCCCACTGTATGTTTGTGTATGAATTGGCTTTTGGTCCATGTTTATGTGTCTCTACTCTGTAATTTGTAGTCACTAACTAATGCTTTTGAATTTAAATTCAAGGTGCGAGTCTCAGCTGTCATCTCCAACGCTCCTTACGTACTTAATGTTGATTGTGATCACTATATAAACAACAGTAAGGCTCTTCGTGAAGCTATGTGCTTCATGATGGATCCCATTTCAGGAAAGCAGATCTGTTATGTTCAATTTCCTCAAAGATTTGTTGGGATTGATCGACATGATAGATATTCCAATCGCAATGTTGTATTCTTTGATGTAAGCTACAACAAACCTCTATAAAGTTTATTGGTTATACCAGCATTCACAGATACTGTTAGGTTTTGGAGGAATGCTAACAACTTTTTCTTGAAAACAGATTAATATGAAAGGTTTAGATGGAATCCAAGGACCAATTTATGTTGGAACCGGTTGTGTGTTCAGAAGGCAGGCTCTCTATGGATACGATGCCCCTACCAAGAAGAAACCACAGAGAAAAACTTGTAATTGTTTGCCGAGCTGGTGCTGCTTGTGTTGTGGATCTAGGAAGAAGAAGAAAAACAAGACAGCAAAGACAAATGTCAAGAAGCTGCCAAACTTGGATGTCTCAAAGAAAACTCTTGCACTAGAAAATATAGAGGAGGGCATTGAAGGTAAGGATTGTTCAAAATTCATATTCATAAACCCACAGTTTCCAATCCCATATCACATTGCATGCCTATCTATTCTTTTCTCTATATTGAAATCTTGTTCATGGGCACTGGCTGCATGATAAAATTGAAAATCATGAAATTGTAGAAAAATAGGCGAAACATGTGCTAGTAATTTAGCATTATAATTTGAAGAAACACCACAGTACCCAAGTGAGTGTCAAGTAATGTTGCCATTAACTGCTGCATTTCTGTTGCTGAAAGAACTTGGAGTTTTATGTTGAAAATGAAATTTTATCTTACAACCTATCATTTGATGAAATATTTTCCTCATTTAGCTCTTAGCTAACACTGGCAACATCTTTGTTCAAAACCTCAAATATGTTGCTGTGGTACGTCGTATTTTGTAATTGTTAAGACCCAAATATAATATAGATGATAATTAGTCTATTTCTCCTAATAGCTTGAGCTTTAAGGGAAATTAGTTGATAACTCTCCTTTAACAGTAATAATTAGATCAATGATGTGTATGTTGGAATTCTTGCAGGAGTAGATAATGAGAAATCATCTCTAATGCCCCAAATAAAATTTGAGAAGAAATTTGGACAATCAAATGTATTTATTGCATCAACACTTATAGAAGACGGTGGTGTACCCAAGGGGTTATCTTCTACATCACTCTTAAAAGAGGCCATACATGTCATCAGTTGTGGATACGAAGATAAGACAGAATGGGGAAAGGAGGTAATATTCATCTTTTTTTAAGCTATAGGCTTTTCAGACTTTTCTTTACCAACACTGACACTTAGTCACTGACACTAATGCTGACTAAACTTTCATTTTTTTTCAGGTTGGGTGGATTTATGGCTCTGTTACAGAGGATATTCTGACAGGCTTCAAGATGCATTGCCATGGTTGGCGATCGGTATATTGCATGCCTAAAAGGCCTGCCTTTAAAGGTTCAGCTCCTATAAACCTTGCAGATCGGTTACACCAAGTGCTTCGATGGGCCTTAGGATCAGTTGAGATATTCTTAAGCAGGCATTGTCCAATATGGTATGGTTATGGCTGTGGTTTGAAATCGTTGGAGCGTTTTTCGTACATAAACTCTATTGTTTATCCTTTAACATCTATTCCCTTGCTCGCTTATTGTACCTTGCCAGCTATCTGTCTCCTTACAGGGAAATTTATTGTTCCCGAGGTAATTCCAAGTTCCTGTTGTACCTTGCCAGCTAGTGCATACATCAGTGTTTAACTAAAAACATGATTTTTCCCAAGTATGCTAACTTTCTTGTGTGATATACAGATTAGCAACTACGCAAGTTTTGTTTTCATGGCTCTTTTCATATCCATTGCTGCAACTAGTATCCTTGAGATGCAATGGGGACATGTTGGCATCCACGATTGGTGGAGAAATGAACAATTTTGGGTGATTGGTGGTGCCTCATCACATTTCTTTGCACTACTCCAAGGTCTGCTTAAAGTTTTAGCAGGTATTGACACAAACTTTACTGTTACATCCAAAGCTGCAGATGATGGAGGGTTTTCTGACCTTTACCTGTTGAAGTGGACTTCTTTGTTGATCCCTCCTTTGACCTTGCTTATCATGAACCTAATAGGGATCGTAGTTGGGATTTCCGATGCAATCAACAATGGATATGACTCTTGGGGTCCACTATTTGGGAAGTTATTTTTTGCCATTTGGGTTATTGTTCACCTTTACCCATTCCTCAAAGGTTTGATGGGTAAGCAAGACAAAGTTCCTACTATTATTATGGTTTGGTCAATTCTTCTAGCATCAATATTCTCTCTTCTATGGGTTAGAGTCAATCCATTTTTGTCCAAAGGTGGAATTGTATTAGAAATGTGTGGGTTGAATTGTGACTAAGACATACAAACCTCAAGGTTTACAAAAAAAAGTATTGAAATTTGCGAGTGTACAACTAATTGGTTGAGATAAAGCCAATTCTACACAATATGGAGCTCATATAGATATAAAGGAGAACTATGATCTCACATAATGTTTCATTGGATTTTGTGAATTAGTCAAGTAGTCATAAATTGTTACCCGTATGGAAGAAAGCCTAAATTTAATTTGGTTTTAAAGTTATATAAGTTTCATCATAAATAGCTTCATCAAATTGTTTTATGTTTTGAGTGTTCTCCATTGATTCAAAATACATAGTTTCACTTGTGTCAAATAATATGTTGTATTTTTAACTTAAAATAAGGTATTCATAGCAATAACAACAAAAATTTGAAAAAACATGTACTCTAAATTGATTTTTTTTAAAGTGTTAATTAACCAAATCAATTATTCTTGTAACGTTTATTAATTTATAGTATGGAAAATGAGTGTAAATTATGATCTTTAGTTTTCTTAGTTTTTATATGACTTATTTATTCATATAATTTTACTTTTCTCTCTAAAATAATTTTTTTCATATTATAGGGGAAAAAACACTTGTACTTCATTGAAGGGTTAAAACTTATGTTTCCATCTTTGCTTTATACTCAAAAAAAAGGATTTGAATATTTTTTTCATAATTAATAGATTAATTTTTTTAGTCATTAATGTATTAATAACACAAGTTTCCAAGAACTTAATCACCTATTAAAATGATATAGAGAAGCTTTCCATTTTATAATAAAAAGTTAAGTGGGAAACCCAAACAATACTACAACACCACAAAATGTGAGATCAAGTATGAACTTGCAAACATCTACATTCACATAAGCATAAAATTAGGTTTACAATGTACATAATTAATATATACCTAAGTTCTTAAATAACCAAAAAACAAACATATGTAGAATCAACAGAAATCAAATTGTTTAGCTATTCTTCCAAGAGAATTTGCACAAGAAATGCAAGTGCCTTCGTTTTACAGTCTGTAAAACTAGGCAACTTCTCAAGAAAGAAACGAAAAGTTCAAAGAAAAAGAATGTCTTAATTTTTGTGGAGATCCTCCAATGGCCGTCTCTTATGTGAAGCTTTCGTAGCTGTAGTGGTATCAATTTGTTCCCTCTTGGTGCCTAGATCATTCTCTTTCATATCAGATATTTTATGGAGTTTCGTTGGAGTTCTTGTGATTAAACTGTCTATGTTCCTTCTCCTTAGAACTGAATATTCATTAATGCTTCCCAACAAATTTGTCTCTTCGCTTTTGTCTTGATGTGGTTCCAGCTTCAATTGGTACACCTTATCCTCCACTTCAGAAGTAACGGCTGCAAAACAAGAGCAATTCAAAGAGTTTGTGTTCATACATGAACTAAACTAATACTTTGAATACAATGAAACCATCCCAAAAAGTATACATACCTCTTCCAATAGTTGAATTTGTAAATGTAGAATGTTGATTCAAAGTAGTTGTAATTGGCTCTAACACATCTTTGCTCAACTCAGTAGTCTCTTCAATATCTTCATTTTCGTAACTTGTAGCAGAAAACTTTAAATCACTAGGGATCAAAGAACTTCCCACTTGATCTAAGTCATTTGAACCACATAATAATGTTGGAAGATCTAAAGAAGGCAAAGTAATGATATTAGTTTCACTAGTTCCCATAGAATAAACGAATAGAACATGATTAAATGAAGAGGCATGATGAGTTTCTTTGAATGCCTCATCTTCCTCTAAAGTTTCATGTTCATGTTCATCATGTTGCTATGCATCAACTAGTGTAATATTTTCAACAATTTGGCTCCCTTGCTCATCAGTTTCAATTGTCACATCGACCTCTAAGGTCTTATTAGGTGAGTTCTAAAAATTCTCTCTTTTACTATCTTCTAGAAGCATATTCACTTCATAAGCGGTGAATAAAGGCAAATTAGCATCATTCTCCAATGATTTTGTTTCTATTTGAACTCAACAATGTGAGAAGAGTCTTATAGAAAAAGGACTTTTGGTGATGAACAAAGAAATAAAAATTAAAATATGCATGGTGAAAAAAGCAAACTTAAGGTCTACACCACTTACCAAGACGAGAAGGACCATTCACATGGAAAAGACTAGAAACTTCAATGCACAATTCAGTCTTTGGTATGGACGATCCTTCAAAATCTATGAAGTTTTTGGACTTGGGAGAAGAGATGGCCATGTTCTCAAGACAATGCGAGAAAACTTCTTCCTGAGTGTCTTTGGTATTAGTCTGAGTGTTATAACTGCTTGAAATGTTGTTCAGATCAGGACAATGGACTTCTGATAAATTTCTATTTCCAAGAAGGTTATTTGTGTCAAAGAAACTTTGTGAGTCCTTTTCAACACTAAAACCATCTCTATCATCATCAATTAGACCTCCATTAATTTTATCAGAAATGCCTTCATCTTTTTCAAATTCATTATTTGCTTCCAAGTTATAAGTATGTGAAATGTTGTTCAGATCAGGACAGTTAACCTCTTCCAATACACTACCGTTTTCATGAGGTTGCATTGGGACAAAGGAATTTTCTAAATCATTTTCAACAGTAAACACATTTGTAGCATCAATTACACCTTCATTAACCTCTTGGTCTAAAAAAGCTTCCATTTTTCCAAATACATTGTTTGCTTCAAAGGATTGGTCAAGCTTTTCAAGAGCAACGCCTATACAAAAAGATGAATTCTTTTAAAACAGATTGTGGATCCACCCAAGTGCTTGTGGTGTCCATGTTAGTTATTGACTTTTTAAAGTCAAAAATCAAAATTAGACACTTACCTGTGTCTTCATTGTCCATCTCTATTACTTCTGCATTATCTCTGGCAGAGTTGCTATATGGATGGCATTCATAATCCTCTCCTGCATATTCAGCCAAGAACTATATTAATTCCTACTTGAAAATTACAAAGAAGACACCATAGTAAGACGAAATATTAAGCAAAAAAATAGATGCTACTTGAACCTGTTATAGCTTTGCCAATAGAATTATCAACTGTATAGTTTTCCTTATCCCACAGATTTTCCTCATAATTCAGACATATTTGTGATTTGTCTTCAAATTTTTCACCATGCTTGACATTGTGAAGACTCTTTTCTTCTATGGTCCTATAACCAGATTCATCACTTGCAGCTACATTGTTGTCCCATGCATTAACAGACACAATATGATTATCATTTGATACAAGTTCCTTATTGTCCTCATGATCATCAACACCATCCACCATTTCTTTATTGTCTTCATTAAAATGGTTGACCACTTCTTCAATGATTTCTTTATTTTTGGCTTCACCATCCTTAGCCAAAGCATCATTTGAAACAACAAACTCACTTTTATCCAAGTCCGAAGAAACTTCACCAGACTTGTTAAGATCTCCAAACTTCACTTCAACAAGTGATGCAGTTTGTGCAGCTTCGTTCTGTGTTTCTGCACCTTCAAAGGTGTCAGATACAGTACTAGCTTTAAAAATGTCAACTCCATCCTTCAGGTCAAACATACCAATTGGAAGCAAAGACCACCATCTGTTTTCTGACTCCATTTCAGTTCTCTTGCTGGTCATTGAATGACCTTTACATTCAACAATTTCAAATTTATTTTCATTAGCAGGCCCATTACTATCCACCTCTGCATCTTCCGCAGCAGCATAATTGTTGACATTGATGTCAACATCATCTACTGTCCTTAGTTCATGCACAGGACCAACCTTCATACTTTCATGCATCTCAGTCATCTGATCTTTGTGTTCATGGAGCATGGTAGACATACCCTTTTCCTCATTGGAATTCTTGTCATCTCCTGAAATCAGTGCTTCAAATATAGCAGGATGAATGTAATGCTCGTCCTCACCAAGTTTCATTTCAGAGACTTGTGAAACACACCATCTAGACATTCTTAAATTTTCCTTAATATCCAAGTCTTTCTTGCGCTTCTTGTTTTCCAAATCAACTTTCGAGGATACTTGTAACTTTTCAACTATATCCAGGTTTCCTCCTACTAAAGTCAAATAATTTACAGTGAATATATCAGGCTCAGCATGAAGCTCATTGAAGACTATTGTATATGTTAAAGAGCAAGCAATTGATACTATGCCTTGAAATTATGATCTAATTAAGTATAAAGTAGTCTAAACTCAATAATTTGTTAGTATCAAGGGGCTAGGCACTTACCAAAACTTGCAGGAACAGAAAGCTTAGAATTTTTATTTTCTTTCAGTGGAGAAACAAGCAAAACATCAAAGACTTCAGCCTCCTTTGAGTCGCTACTGGCGCGAGGCATGTCATCAGACCCAAGTGCTGCTTCCTTAATCTGACTGGAATTAGTCTCGCTTCCATTGGTACATAAAGGCTGATTTGAAACTTTACTATTAATAGTATTCTCGAGAGAAGCATCCCCAAACAAAGCAGAGATTGCATTATTTTCCAAATGCAAGTCATCAGTAGCATAGGTTAAATCATCATGATCTTTTTTTTCGCTTGACTCATTCTCTGGAGTACCTTTGTCATGAAATATGAAAATTAAAATGAGATAATATTATAAACAAAATTGTTTAAGAGAGTTTTTGATAATGTAAATTTATTCTGAATTCAGTTTTTTTTTTTTTGGGGTGGGGGTGGTGATTCAATTATGTAATTTATAACTACTAGCACTGATTATGATTCTTGATTTTTTTCCATTTGTTATTTTCTCAAAAATAAATATAACTGATACATTTTATAACAGTTTGTGCTTACAAAATTAAAAATAACGGCACCCAAATCTTTCAGAGTCTAAATTAGGAAGTTACCCTTACCCTCAACAATCATTTGCTTCTCTGTTGTTTCATTTTCGTCTCTGCTACCGGCATCATCAAATTTACATTTTCCACCTGCACTTTATAGATCAGTCAACATGTTCTGAAAACTCAAAGAATTTAAACAATAATTTCATAACGTAAGAAACACTCGGCTAAAACAAATCCAATGACTTCTGTTTAATAATTATGCTAAAGCATATTGCAATGCATTATATCCGGTTATTTGACAAAAGTAAATAAATATACTCACCATTAAAATCCGCTTGGAAGGTAGGGGTGATGCTGAAGCAACTAACTGTGGACATTGACCCACAGAATTCCAAATCATTATGGATACTTTCGTCTACATCTTGTTTTGGACCTTCTGGTTCACCCAATTTATCATCACTGGACTCAATTAAATGATCATCATGAACTGGATCCTGAAGAACTCCAGGCGTATTATTATACTTGACTGATTGATCATCAATCCTAAAGCTGCCGGTACCTGTAATTGATTCTTTTACATAAATTAGCTATAGCATGCATTAAGGTATCATACAGATATGCGCATTACTGTTATTCTGCACAAAAACATATACTCACTCACCTTTAAAATCTATTTCAAAAGAAGGGTTGAAGCTTCTAGACAGTGAATTAGATCTACTAAAAGACGTAATGTAATGATTACTTTGAAATTTAATCGGCGAACCTTCAACATCAGCCAATGGATCATCACCATAGTCCTTCAAACCATTCTCACCAGGAGGATCCTGAAGACCTGGATCAGAGGGCATACTAGCATCCTCTTCCAAGAAGGCTTGATTCTCTTGAACCCAAACTTCGTTATACTTGGCTGATTGATCATCAATCTTACAATTTTTAGGACTTATGCTTTTCTCTGGCATTGATTCCTCTGTAACAGCAAGATTCCCATAAATTTGAGTTGTAATAAAATGCAGACAGCTAACGCAAGTGGAGTAAAAGGAAAAACTAATGGATTCAAGCTTTGATATGAAGAAATCTTCTTCAAAGTTGGAAGAGTTCTTAGCTCAACAGAAGAGATGATCACGTTATCAAAGACTAAATAATGCAAATTCTTCCTCTTCTGTCTTTAGGTCTAATTAGTTTTTGACTACTCTAAGTAAATGCTGTAAATTTATAATCAAAGATATTGATATAGTTTTTTTATTTTGAATTTCAATTTTTTTTTCTTTTTATTTTGAGCCAAAGATAAACTAATACATCTGATGATGGTCTGTATTTCGTTTACAAAATAAAAAAAATTAAAATGCAACTATATTTTTCCCAATATAAATTATGAAGTTATCTCTACCTTCAACTGTTATTTGCATGCCTGCATTTTCATTTTTGTCTCTGCCACTGGTATCATCACATCCACATTTAACTTCTGCATTTTATACATAAGTAAACATTTGATACAAACTATTTTTTTTTCAGTCTAGTGCATCAATCAAGGATTTAATTGCAATTGTAATAGGAGTTCAAACATTAAAATCTCTTGGAGCATTTGAGAAACAATCAGCATAGAAACCAAATAATTATGCTAAAACATGTGGTATGTGTTCATAATTCATAACTGCAATGTCTGATTGTTTGACACAAGTAAATATACTCACCTTTATAATCTGATTGGCACGTAGAGATAAAGCAACTTGCTGTGGTCATAGATCCGCTGAAGTCCATATCATTATGATTACTTTCATATAATTCAAATTTTTGATCTTTTCTGTACTCACTTATATGATCCTCTAGTGGATTCTGAAAAACTCTTTCAGCAGGCCTATTGACAGGATTGGAGCTCCTAGTCAGGGAATTAGATCCATAAAAAGACATAATGCTATGATTACTTTGACATTCCCCTAGCTGTGAACCTTCAGCATCAACTAACGTATCATGGCAATAATCCCTCAAATCGTTATCATTAGGTGGATCTTGAAGAACTGGTTTTGAAAGCATACTTGCATCCACTTCCATAAAGGCTTGCTCCTCATGAACACAAACTTTGCTATCCTTGGTTAATCGATCATCTATCTTACCATTTCTAGAACGTCTGCTTTTGTCTTCCATTGATTCTTCTGTCCCTGCAAAATTCACATAAATTTTAGTATAAATAAAATGCAGACAGCTAAAGTAGGGTAAAAATGTTATTTGACAGCAGAGAATAGAGGCCAGAAGAAGAAATGTTATAGGCCAGAACATTCAATGTGCTTTGGTATGGGGAAATTTTCTTCAAAGTCAGTAAAGTTCTTGGACTCACCAAAAGAGTTTATCACATTATGAACACTATGCAAGGCAGATTCTTCTTCCTGGTTGTCTTTGGTATTAATGATACTGTTATCACTGCCTGAAATGTCACTAAGATCCTGAGAAATACCCTTATTTGCATAAACTCCTTCCAATGCACCTCGGTTTTCATGAAGTTGGTTTATGACCAAGGATGTGTTTGCATCATTTTCAACACTTAATCCACCTCTTTTACTACTTATATCTTCATTAGCCTCTAGGCCTGAAAAATCTTCTTTTATTCCAGGTTGATTGTTTCCTTCCAAGGGTTGATCCTTTTTTTCCATGTCAATGCCTTGCAAGAAGAGTTCTCTCAGAACAGGCTTATGAAACTCAAAAAACTCATGTCCATGTTGGTTCAGAACACACTAATTTTCAAAAACAAAATTAAACACTTACCACTGTCCTCATTGGTCACTTCAATCACCTCTGCATGACCACTACCACAATCATTGCATGGATGACAATTATAATGTTTTCCTGCATTTTGCAAAGAGCAAATATTATCTTCAACTCAATGTGTAATATTCAACAGCTCCAATCAGCATATTATATCATCACCACAGCAGAAATTTTATGGAATTACAGTTCATTTGCTAAAATGGTTCAAAAGCAAAATCAAAAGTTATGCAATGAGATGTAACTATTCTTGAACCTGTTAAACCTCCACTAGTAGGGTTGCCAGCTTCCTTATCCTGCAGACAACGATCATCAAACCTATCGAGAGAAAATTTGATATCATCCTCAGACCCCTTGATGCTCATATAAGCGTAACCAGCTTCATTAGTTGCAGCTATATTGTTTTCCAGTTCATTAATAAGTGGCAACAAAGGCAGTCCTTTTTCTGCCTCCATTGCTTTCTTCTTGCTGTTTAAGGAATAAGCATTTCGTTCTTTAACATTTTCAAACTTATTATAGGCAGCAGGACCACTAGACTCAACATATTGCATAGCTTCATACTTATACCCATTGAGTTTAAAAGAGTCTGTTATGTTTCCTTCATGCATAAGAGAAAAAGAGCCCCTTGCCCTTATAAATTCATGCATATGTTGACCCTCATTTGAAACTGGTGGGTAAAAAAGATGTTGATGCTCGCCAAGTTGCTTTTCAGACATCTGCTGATCAGATTTTTCAAATTTTGCTAGGTCTTTCTCAATCTCTTCATCTTGCTCACTGTGCTTGCTTCCCAAATTAACTTTCGAAAATATAAGCAACTTCTCAGCTTCATTCCACCTTCCACCTCCTATAAGATTGGGAATCAATATGAAAATTAGAGAAAAATATTCAGGACAAAGCAAAACATGATGTTGAATTGAAACTATTGCAAGTCAAAGTCCTCTAAGAATTTGTGGTTGTATTTATTAACATCCAGAGGTTAAGCCCTCAGTAAAGTCACAGGAGTGATGACTTGTGAAACAACAGAATGTATTTAAGACTCTACCATTCATTGGTTCAGTTACTCCCTCAGTCTGTTTGGCAAGGGTCTCGCTTTCATTGGCACATTCAAACTGATCTAAAACCAGGCAATCGATGTCATTCAGAGAAGCAACATCCTCTTCACAAACTCTATCAACATGATGTACCTCTTCTGCAACATCTGGAAAATTCTCAGAGTTACAAAAATTAGATAAAGAGATTGAGATCAAAGCTACATGACGTTGAATTTAAAACTACTCTCCAATAAGTATTATATGGTAAACATTTGCAATGTCCTTCTCGTGAATATATGTAAACATCAAGATTTTGAAGAAAGTTCAAACCCTAAACTTGTTGATGTTCATACTCACCATGTTGCTTATCAGGGACTTGTTGATCATATTGTTCGAACATTGTTTGATCTTTCTCAATCGCTTCATCTTTCTCACTATGCTCACTTTCAAAATTAAATTCAGAGGTGATATGCAACTTTTCTGCTTCATCACACTCTCCATCTCCTACTCATTCAATATAAATATTAGATAAAAAAACTCAAAACAAAGAAGTCATAATGTTGAATTTAAAACTACTTTCTAGTTAAGCTTTTAAGCATTGCATAATCAAAAAAACTCTAATAATTTGTCGTGTTGGATGCTGGATTTGTTAACATAAAGGGATTGAAGAAAGTTCCAACCCTTAAGATCCTCTCTTTAGAAACTGGTGGGTGAAAGTGATGTTGATGCTTACCATGTTGCTTTGTAAAGACTTGTTGATCATATTGTTCAAACATTGTACGATCTTTCTCTTCAACTTTCTCACTGTGCTTGCTTTCCAAATCAATTTCTGAGGAGACATGCAAATTTTCATTTTCATCCCTCTCTCCATCTCCTAATAAGATCATATCCATTTCCAAAGCAAATGTCTTAGACTCAATATGAAAATTAGATAAAATGATTCAGGACAAAAGAGTGCATGATTTTGAATTTAAAGCTAGGTTCTACTATAGTATTGCATAGTCAAAATCCTCTAAGAATTTCTCATGGTTGTATTTATAAACATCCATGGGTTATGTACTCAGTAAAATTCACGTTAGCGTTGACTAGTGAAATACAGAGCGTCAATAATCAAATTTTATTTTTTAGATGAATGAGAAACCTAAGTATTTTAGAATCTACCTTTCTTTTGTTCATTACTGAGAAAAGGCATGTCAGCAGATAACTCAGAACTAAATGCTACTTCTTCAGTCTGATTTGCATCGGTCTCGCTTTCATTGGCAAATACAAGTTGATCAATGGAATTCAGAGAAGCAACATCCTCTTCGTAAACTCTGTCATCATGATAAACTTCTTCTGCAACATCTAGAAAAGTAAAGTCAATACAAAATTAGATAAAATGATTCAAATCAAAGCTACATGATATTGAATTTAAAACTACTCTAATTATTAAGTATTGTAGAGTCGATCCTTAAGTATTCTTCATGAATATTAGTAAACATCAAGATTTTGAACAAAGTTCAAACCATCGACTAGTTTATGTTCATATTCACCATGTTGCTCTCTAGGAACTTGTTGATCAGATTGTTTAAACATTGTCTCATCTTTCTCACTTTGCTCACTTTCAAAATCAACTACCGAGATGATATGCAACTTTTCTGCTTTATCCCACTCTCCATCTCCTACGTAGGGAATATAAGAATTAGATAAAGAGACTCAGAACAAAACAATGCATGATGTTGAATTTACATGGTCAGAACTCTCTAAGAATTTGTCATACTAGATCCTGGATTTGTTAATATAAAGGGGTTGAAGAAAACTCAAACCCTAAAGATCATCTCTTTTGAAATTGGTGGGTGAAAATGATGTTGATGTTAAGGATGTTGTTTTTTATATGCTAATAGTATTATATCCATTTCCAAAGCTAATGTTTCAGAGTCAATATTAAAATTTGAAGTTAAAAATAAAATATCCATGACTGAAGGGTGCAGATCCCTCCGTGCGTGATTTTGAATTAAAGCTATGCTCCAATAAAGTAAAAATCCTTCAAGAATTTATCATCATGGCTGTATTTATTCAAATTAGCTCTAACTAGTGAAACAACAGATAGCTTAGCATCTGAACTCTACTTTTGAGATGACAGAGCAAGGAAACAAGGGAGACTACCTTTCTTTGATTCAACAGTAGAGAGAGGCATTTCTGCAGATAACTCGTAACCAAGTGTTGCTTCCATAGTCTTCTCTGCAATAGCCTCGCTTCCACTGGCACATACAAGTTGATCTGAAACCAGACAATCAATGTCATTCAGGGGGGCAACAGCTTCTTCACAGACTCTATGGTCATCATCCTCTTCACAATCTGGAAAGGTTGCATTATTTTCCACAATCAGCCTCGTTTTAGCATTTGGTAATTCTTCATAACCTTTCTGAACCATTAATTTACTACCCAGAGATTATGCTAGAAATACAAATTATAAAATTACCTCTGCCTTCTATTGTCTTCTGCTTCTTAGTCCTATCATTTTTGACATCAGATGCACACTCGTTTCCTGCATTTTTATAACAAATATATTACATGTTATATCAACTGAAAATAAAATCTTTCAGAACATCATTTCAGGGTACTACCAAAATGAATGAATCAATCAAGGATTGTGTCATTATAAAAAATTAACCCTTCAGCTTCATAAAGATGGTAAGGAATGAGAAATTAAGAAACAATGCACACTAAACCATTCTCTATATCTGAACATATGTCCAATCCTCCCAAAAAAAATTAGGCTGGATTTTTATATTTTTTTCCCACTTATTCATGGTATCTGCAATATTTTTAGAACCAAATCTTTAGCTAGTTGTCTAAATTTTGGATTCAATTTGACATACACATCTCCTTACTTCAGGATTTTTTTAGCAGAACACTTCGAAAATTGAATTTACTGTATGTGGTATTTTATACACTTTTGTTCAGAAGCGACTTCACTAAGTGAAAAAATTTCTTACAGCAATATCTCTTTCATTCCATTTATTCCAATCATTCTTCAATGCTCAAAGATTGGACCTTTAAAATGACTCACACCTACAGGTTCCATTCCATCAGGTAAACCATTTAAAAAGAAAAACCAGAAAGTAAAATATCCTTGTCTGAGCAAAAGGTTCCTTGAATTTGGTTCAGGTTAGCAAAACACGAGAGATTTAAATGACACGGAAAAATAAATAAAAAATCCACAAAATCAAACTTCAAGCAGTAAGAAGTAGCACACGAGGAATATCACATGTCTTTACCTTGTGCCAGTGGTGAAGAACTAGATGGATTTATATGAAGAGCTGAAGTTGAATCCTTCAAGCCAATTGGGTTAAATTCCTCAACTGGTAGCTCCTCAAGAGACAAACTACTTGTAGTAATTGATTCCTTTACTACTAAATTTTGTATCTTTGACTCAGGCTGCCTGTTACCTTTTGCAGAACTGTTTCCAAGTTCTGTAAGGTCAATTGTTTCATTTTGAGAAACATTGCTAGAGAAACATTTCACAGGCTTATTGTTCACTGGTTCACAAGCAATCGAAGAACTTTCTTCTGAAATCTGTCTCATAGCATTGCGATTAGAACGTCTTATTGGTTTAACCACTTTAGCACCTCTTTCTAAAACTGCCTCTATTGGTTGCCTTAACCTTCCAACAGTCTCTTCTGTTCTCATTTCCTCATCAGCAGCAATAGTAACAGAGGTAAACAGTGTAGTATTGCGTCGAGACTTCCTTGAAGGGCCAATGGCAAGAGAAGTTGCATTTTCTACCGCATTGTGTGTGGTAAATAATGTTGTTTTGCGCCTGGATCTCCTCGAAAGCCCGGAGGGGAGAATACTTTGAATTTCCGTCCCACAATCAATACTCATTACATTATGAGAAACTCCGTCCTCTACACTTTGCTTTGACTGCTTTCTAGAATACGTCCTTGAAACTTGCTCACCTTCAACGCATTGTTCAGCCTTAGAATCATTTTGCACCCTTCCCTTCTGGAAGGTAACAGATTTCTGCCCCAAAGAAATTTCATTTGAACACTTGGAAGGTTCATCGAGTTGAACCTTTTGATATTTTTCCCCAACTTCAAAAACTTCAGATACTTTAGTAATCGAAGAATCATTTTTGTCAAAAACAGTATTAGATCTTGTCATCCTACGAATAATATTAGATTTTCCCAAATCCCTACTCAATGCAGTAGCTGCTTCTGCAGTTTTCTTTAAGTGCCTTCTAGAATACTTCCTTGAAACTTGGTCACCTTCAACGCATTGTTCAGCCTTAGAATCATTTTGCACCCTTCCCTTCGGGAATGTAGCAGGCTTCTGTCCCAAAGAAATCTCACTTGAATCCTTGGAAGGCTCTTCGAGTTGAACCTTTTGACATATTTTCCGAACTACAAAAGCTTCAGATCCTCTAGTAATCGGAGAATCCTTCTTGTCAACTATGGTATTAGACCTTGTCATCCTACGAGTGAAATTAGTTTTTCTCAAATCCCTACTCAATGCATCAGTTGCTTTGTCTTTTGTGAGAAATCCTACCTCAGCCACCACCTCCCTATTGCGCAACTGTCTTGTAATCAACCCACCTTTTGATTCAGCTTGTCCACCAGCAACACGAGATAGCTTAGCAGAACCACCATTTTCTATACCTCCTCTGGCACTCCTTTTCTTGGTTGAAGATGAATAACCCATCTTTTCATTTCGTCCTCCAACTGTTGTTTGTACATTGGATCTTGTAATTCTAATTGGTTTCTCAGCCTCTTTGTCAGTTTCAGCAACCTGAACTTTATATTTTGCTGGCATCCTCTTTACCACCCGTTTTTTATTTGGATTGAAATCTTTATCCGAGCCAGATTCAGACTCGGAAAGCACATACATAAGTATCTGATTTTCAGGACTAAACCTAACTTTCTTCCCTTTCCGAACCATAACATTGTTAGAATCAATTTCAACATCAACTACCTCAGTACATGACGGACCCTGAGTTAGGGACTTTTCATCTTTCTGCTGCAAATTTTAAAAGAAAAAACATAAGATGAAGCAATTATTGCATAATTGAAACTTCTCATTAAGACAAAGCAAAACACAGAATTAAAGATTTTTTCTTGCCTTGAAGATCTTCGACATTTAGTATTATCTTGTGTAATATTTTGATTGTTCGGTAAGAACATATATATATATATATATATATATAGAGAGAGAGAGAGAGAGGGAGAAGGAAAGCACCTTGAGAACCAAATCAAGCCTACCGGCCATTTCGCGATTGGTCAAATTCGCTGGAATTCCATGTTTCTTGCACAGAGATTGTAGTTCCTTCCTCTTCATTCCATGAAAATCCATTTCTACATACACTGAAATTGGTGACCTATAAACATATGTACATCTCTATGTCTCTATGTCTCTATCCAAATTCTGAAGTAAAATAGCAACTCAATATAATGTAGAGAGAAGGTTGAACAGTAGACGATATGTTTCTTGGTTTCAAAACATGTTTGTTTTCCTTCTTCTTTTTCCACCTTCCGCTTTTGATTTTTTTTTTTTAATTTCTGTTTTTGAAATCAGTTTTGACTGTTGAATGTCTCTTTAATAATGTCAAGATTATTTAAAATTCAAATTTTCCCGCTCTTATTTAATGGGAAAGATTTTGGACGGACTGAGCGTGAAAGACTTTGTTACACGCGAATTGACTCGCTGGAATCCGCTCTTTGTTAACGTGCTGAAACAGATTTCGCGAAAATCTATTGACATGGTGCGCGTGGTAGTAGGAGTGTAAATTTTTCGTATTTTGTTTGAATTAAGTATTTACGAGCGTTTTTTGCTTTTATCATTTTAATATTTTAATCACTTCATTTTATAAGAAATATTTTGATCATTTTAAGTAAAAAAAATACAATATATTAGTTACTTTTTAAATAAAAAAATATTATTTTATTAATAAAAAAATTAAAAATAAATTTAATAAGAGTAAAAGTATTATTTTATTTCAATATTTAATAGATTATTTTTTTTGTCAATTGACTTTTAAAATTTTATATTTTATGAAAAAATTTGTAATTTTTTGGACATTTTTTTAATCATATTTTTTATGAGTATTATATCGAAAAATAAGATACATAAAAATGTCTAAAAATTCAAAAAATATAAAATTTTAAAAATAAATTGACAAAAAATAAAAAGAAAATGTTGTAATATTCATATTTAACTTTAAACTATTAAAATAAAATGATAATTTTATCTAATTAATTTTACTTTTATAATTTTTTTATTAATAAAATAATATTTTATTGTTTAAAAAATAATTAAAATAATTTATTTTTACAAAAAGATTAACTTAAATGTTATTCGTAAAAATAAAATAATTAAAATATCAATTTAATACAAACAAAATAACTTGCATAGTCATCTACCCATTTTATTTTAAATAAACCTTTTATAATCGTCTTAAAACATTTGTCACATTGGATTAATTATAGATGCTTCAGACTTTACTATTGGTGGAGTGTTGATGCAAAAAGGGCGTTCGATAGCATATGAGAGTCATAAGCTTAATGATACTGAACGCTGCTACACAATGTAGGAAAAAGAGATGACAATTTATCATCCATTGTTTAATGGTGTAACGACACTACTTGTTGGGTACTCACTTCGTGATCATGATAGACAATGTAACAACTAGCTACTTTCAGATTAAAAAAAAATTGAGTCATAAGCAAGCTAAGTGGCAAGGCTTCTTGGCGAAGTTTGAGTACAAACCCAGTAAGGTCAACGTGGTAGTTGATGCGCTAAGTCGAAAGACGAAGTTAATAGCCTTAACTAGATCAAGCAGTCCCTTATTGGAAAGGATTAAAGAAGGGTTAGAGATGTCCTAGCTCAAAACCTCCTTACCCTTATCAAGGAAGGAAAGACAAGACTATTTTGGTTGAGTGACGAACTACTCTACGCCAAGCAAAATTGCATCTATGTGCCCAAATGAGAGAACTTAAGGAAGGAGCTGATCAAGGAGTGTTGCGATTCACTATGGGCTAGACACCCAGGTATAAGATACATCATTGCCTTGATCAAGTCTATTTATTACTGACCTCAACTACAAGATGATGTTGAAGCCTATATGAGAACTTGTCTTGAATGCCAACAAGACAAGACAAGACGAAACAGTATGCACAAGACGGCTTGTTAGAGCTATTGCCTATCATAGAGAAATCACGAGAAAATGTCTCAATAAACTTCATCATTTGTTTGCCAAAATCAGAGGGCTTTGACAACATAATTGTAGTCATTAATCGTTTCAGCAAGTATGTAACTTTCATACTTGTCTCAACAGACTGCACTATGAACAAGACAACATGGTGATTCCTTAAGCATGTTATGAAACATGGAGGAATTCCATCCAACATCGTGAATTACCGAAACCCATTAATTTTAAATTTTCAAAATTATGAACACATTTAATATAAATATGTTAAAATTTATAAACGTTATAAATATATATAAATTTTAAATTTTAAATATATTATAGATATAATTACAATTTTATAAATGTTATAGATATGTTTGTAATAAACTTAATACACTATAAACAAGATATAATTAATTCATTCCTAAAAATTATTAAATAACACAGGATGAGGTTATCCATGCTATTTTTTGTTATTTTTTTTAACATATTTATTGATAATTTTAAAAATTATTAAAACCATTATTTTATCTTTAATATATTTATTCAATTTCAATTAATTTATTATGGATATTTTTAACCATTTTTA
The DNA here is from genome assembly GCA_037013495.1 of Hippophae tibetana. NCBI lineage: Eukaryota > Viridiplantae > Streptophyta > Magnoliopsida > Rosales > Elaeagnaceae > Hippophae > Hippophae tibetana. The sequence goes on from CM072801.1 coordinate 2,166,227, forward strand.
TTATTTACAATATCTATGTTAATAAAATAATAAAAAATAATGTGATAATAATCACTACCCATGACATATTATACTTCTACCCATTTACATTTGATTTCTTTTAAAATACTTTCTCTTAGTTGATGTTTGGTTGGCAGGAAAAAGAGAAGGAATCATAATTCCTTCTCCCCTTTTAGGAATCATGATTTCATTTCCATCTAATTTTTTTTTTCAATTTTACCCTCACCCCAAATATAAACCTAAACTCAAATCCCTAAATCCCCAAACATAAAACCTAAAACCTTAAACCCTAAACTCTAAATCCCTAAACCCTAAATATTAAATCCCTAAACCCTAAATCCTAAATCCTAAAACCTAAATCTCAAAACCCTAAACCCTAAATCCTAAACCCTAAACCCTAAAACCTTAAACCTCTAAACCTCTAAACCTCAAATCCCTAAACCTTAAATTCCAAATCCTAAACCCTAAATCCCAAATTCTAAAACCCTAAACCCTTTTTAGAAAAATAATAATTTTAACCCTAAACCTTAACCCACAAATATAACCCTAAATCCCAAATTCCTAAACCCTAAATCTCAAATCTCAAATCTCAAAACCCTAAACCATATTTAGAAAAATAATATATTTATTTTTAATTAAGTAATAATTATTTAGGAAAATAATGATTTCAATAATGTATTTTGTCTGACGAAAAAATAGTAATTAAATGACATTATTTGAACTTTATTTAATGTAGGGGTATTAAGGTAATTTATAGCTTTTTCTATTCTACTTAAGTGGCAAACCAAACACTGTAATCTTGATTCCGAGCTTGATTTTAGTGGTCAAACCAAACAACATTGTTTTCTTTCTATTCCATTTCATCCCGATTCTGATTTCATTCCACGAATCAAACGTCACCTTAGAGTAATTCTATTTTTACTCACGGGCACACAAATTTTATTAATATATTAATTTTACATTAGTTTTTAGAGAGAATATATAAAACAATCCAACAATGATTACATATTTATTTGAAAAAAGAATTAATATCTTTAAAACTTATAACAAAAAAATATTTCAATAATATTTAAGAGGATACATTAAGATGATATTTAACATTAAACATGTATAACACTCTAAATGATATTGTATTAGATATAAAATAATATACCAAATTTTTTTAATAATAAAATAGATATAAATAATATTATTTTATAATTATAATCCTTAATATTGTTATTACTTTCTCAAGAATTTACACACTAACCCCATGTTTGGTTGGAGGGAATGGAATGGAATCATAATTGATTCCTTCTATTTTGTGTGTTTGGTTGGACAGAATGGAGGGCGGAATGGAATCAGATTATTAAAAGAGAAGGAATCACAATTCCTTTTCCCCTCTTGGTAATCATAATTTCATTTCCATCTAAATTTTTTTTTCCAATTTTACCATCACTTAAAAAATAACCTTAAATTCAAATCCCAAATTCTCAAACCCAAAATTTCAAAACCCTAAATCCCAAAACCCCAAATCCCTAAACCCTAAACCCTAAACCCAAATTCCAAATCCTAAAACCCTAAACCCCAAATTCCAAATCCTAAAACCCTAAACTCGAAATCGAAAATTCTAAAACCCTAAACCATTTTTAGAAAAATAATAATTTTAACCCTAAACCTTAACCTACAAATATAACCCCAAATCTTAAATCCCTAAACCCTAAATCTCACATCCCAAACCTCAAAACCCTAAACCCTATTTAGAAAAATAATAATTTCAATAATATATTTCTTTTTAATTAAGTAATAATTATTTAGAAAAATAATGATTTCAATAATGTATTTTTTCTGACGAAAAAATAATAATTAAATGATATTATTTTAACTTTACAACATGTAGGGGTATTAAGGTCATTTACAGGTTTTTTCATTTCATTCCAGTGGCAAACCAAACACTATAATTCTTATTCCGAGCTTGATTCCAGTGGTCAAACCAAACAAAATTGTTTCTTTTTCATTTCATTCTATTCCGATTCCGATTTCATTCCACGAACCAAACGACACCTAATAAGTGTTGATTGCATATAAGTAAAAATTGGGAAAAAAATCTTCAACAATAATATAAATAATTATTAAAATATATTTTAACTCAAAGTAGATCATAAACATTTATATATCTCAACATTATTCAAAGAATTTCATTATATATTTTTTTAGTTTGCATTTCGAAAATTGCAACATAACTTTGTATCTTCAAGCCTTTTTTGTTCATCCAATGTTTGATTGTGTATGTTACTAATTGACTTACAGACACCATAGAAGAAGAAAGTCAGCTCTAAATAAAATAAGTCATTGCCCCCGGTCATTCCCATAACTACAAGGTTCCTAATATTGCCTTTAATTGGGAGAAGGAAATTCAAATTATTAATCCGCCGAGCGAGCTCGCATGCTTGCAGAATAGAGCATCAGTAGCTTGCACCTAGCTATCGAAAATAATCGGAGCTTGCTTCTTCCCATTCATTTCGACGAGTTTGGTATTAACAATGGCACCATGCTCCTCAAGGAGGTTCACGATCTCCACTTCAGCGACATTCTGATGAAGAGAGAAGAGATGAATCATCTTTGCTGGGGAGCAGCAATAAAGGTAGTTCTTCGCTGCATTACGGTCGAAATGGTTCTGATTTGAGTTCACATACTTGTGTGTCAGGACCTTGGGTTATGTTTGGATGCTTAGAGAAGTTAACCTCCAATCGCTTCTTAAACAGCATTGCTCCCTGAGTTGAAACTTTTGAAATATAGTCTAAAATGCTCATAATTAAAGAAATTTCTAAATAATAAAATTGTCAACCACCCTCCCCTGCAGACACCAAAATATGAAGCACAATTTAACACCAAAGCTTCGTTTATTTATTAGAGAAAAAAGATAACGTATGGGTTACTAATTGTAGGATGCATACGAAACTTATCCAAACCTTTAAGAAGTGCACTGCTAGTTCAGCTTGGAAGCCATCACCCATTTGAACAAGTGCATGATCTGGTTTGTGAAAAGAAGTTTAATTCTCACAATGTTACCATCCAATAATCTGAAGAGTTTCGCTTCAGCATTGAGAAGCAGATGAGCAAGACATTAATTTAGAAGAATAAGACAATTTAATCAGGATTAATATTGGAGACAAGAACTGTACATTGTCATTAAACAAAAAATTCAGAAAGCATCGAAAGAACAACAAAGTAAAATAGCAAATAACCCCCAACAACGTCAAAGCTACCTTGGCGATAAGAACAACTTCCTCCCAAAAAGTATATACAGCACTGTATTCGGAGGAAAGGAAGAACAACAAAATGTAGAAAAACTCCTCCAAACTACAAACCTAAGCTTAAAAAATGATGAGGTAAGGAACTCCAAAACAACAGAACAAAAGCCCTTTAGGTACCACCGTAGCAACATACAAAGGACCTTCTATCACAGAGGTTATAGACACCTACTGCAATTTACTAAAAAAAGGAAAATAAAAATAAAAATCCTCCAACACCTTTCTTTCTCATTATTTATTAACAATTATTTACGGTCTTAAAAACAGAAATATATTCTAACATACCAAACAATAAATAAAACTTTAAACGAAGATTGGAAGGGGCCGTGCGAAACGCAGTCCCCCATTGACACAAATTATGACTTCAGCTCCCACACATTGGTTTGACCATATGCTGCACCCGTCCAATGTGCAATGGAGGTCACCACCCTAGGCCATGGGCCTTCATGATCACCTTTCTTTCTCATTGATCAGCCAAAACCTTACAATCTACCTGCTTTTGATCAGTAGCTTTCCCTTTGAAATCTACTCAATAAAGATCATACTGAAGATCAGTTAGCAGGGACACAAGATTTACAATTTGCCTAGAACATGAGATGCACAAGTTACTCTATTTAGGCAGTCCTGATGACTTGCAAAGATCAGACTCCTTAAGTAATGGCAGCATTTGTGTAATGCGATGAAACAAGATGGTATAAAATCCCATTTAACATAACAAATCAGAAGCATGCAGAACTTACAGAGAAAAAATGTTTCAGGGCACCGACCTATTGTGAAGAAAGTGAAGCTATTGAGCATTTTCATGCCAAATATTCAGCCTCCCACATCGGTAATTATAAAGTGGAAGCGAGCCCTTCTTCCCTTTTCACAGAGGTGGCACACAAGTATCAGAAAACACGAATACCCACAATTACACCTCATCGGTTATCATCATCAAACAAAACTTTATAAAATCGCTTTCTTTCTTCAGGATCAAATAAACCACCCAGTGTGTCTCCCTCATTATCATGCTCAGAAGCTTCAGATGTTTTATCTCTGGATTTGTCCAATCTCCTATGCTCCATGCCTCTCTTTCTTTTCTTTTCTAAATTAGCCAAATAGTGTCTTCGGTTATATTCATGGAGCCCCTCTTGCATGAGTTCCCCAAACTTCTCCTTCACATCAATAATTGGATCCTTATCAACTAGTTCTGAACCTTTGTAACATTCTCTTAGAAGAACAGTGTAAATCTGGTACTTATTCGACACATAGAATATACCAGGGTGCTTAAGCAGCAGGACATTCAATTTCTCTGGCAATAAAAACTCTCTCCTAAAGTGTCCTAGCTTCAAAATTGATGCTTTCTTCCACAAAGTTAATGAAAGCAACTCATGAATTAAACCCACCGTTCTCTTCTCCATCTCTTTTGATCCTTCCAACAGCCCACCAGAATCCAAGTATGGCGAAATATATGGAGTTGAATTGAATTCATTAAATTTTTCCCATGACTTCACCCAAGAAGTGGGTAATGAACATGAGAAAGATGGTTCAATACCCTGCTCACAGGCAGACGCTTCAATTGTTGAAACTGCCAAATCAGGTTTCCAACACACAAGCTCAATATCCATTGAACTCCGTCTCCCGCTATAATTGACAATTCGAAACAAATCAGAATATTTGGGCACAATTCTAATCAAATAGTCATCAGGAAAACCAAAATTTCGCCTAAGTTCATTAAGCTTCGCAACATTGAGCCTGTGATTTGAGCTCATCATCAATAATTTTGCTAGTCTCTCCACATGCAGTGGTTCCTGCATATCCTTGATAGACTCCTCCTCTTCTACCAAAACCATCATCCTTTTAGTCAGCTGACAATAGTACTCATCATGGTTGAGATAGACCTCAAAACAACACGGATATTTTTTGAGCCAATTGAGAGCTCTTCCTTGAAGATCAAGGGTCTTAAACTTCTTCTGGAGGTAGTTCACAGGTGCTATCCTATTAGGGCAGCGAAGGATTATGTTCTTGATTTGATTATTGACTATCCATCGTCGATTCCTAGATAGAGCCTTTTCAAAATCTGGGTCCTTCTTCATTGACCAGAGGGAAAAGCTTTCACGAAGACATAGAAGTGATGGTAGAACCTTCAATTCACACTTGGAACTAGTTAAGTTTTTTATATGCATTTAATTTCAACTTAGCACTTGTTTAAGTGTCTTTCTTCCTAAGTATTGTAACACTGATGTGATAACAGTGGTAATTGTGTTATAGGGATCTCCAGTTGGTGCAAGAACTGCAGTCGTTAAGGTCCTCAAACAATCATTCAGCCATTAAAAGTTAACTACAACCAACTATGAAAACCAGGACATTTTCACTTCAAAAGAAAAGGAAAGAGAAATCAATGAGAGAGTATACTTCTGAATTTTCATGCCCAACATTTCAAACGTGAATAACTTTGAAGGTTATGTCATTGTGAACACCCTGTAACAAACAGATGAACAAATTTTCAGAATTATCACAACCCATATCTGTAAAGCCAAAATGCAAGCTTTTTTTCTGCTTTGCTTCAATTAAGAAACATAAAAGGCAACCTTTTGAGTTCAAAACTACATAATTAGGCCCACTTCATGTAGACCAAATCACTCAGAAACCAGGAAGTTGTTCAATTCAAGTTCACCCAAACACCAAACAGCCACACAAGTAATAAGACGGGAATAGTGAAATGCATCTATCATAACCCAAAAAGTACAATAACTATAAAACAATCATCTAATCATCTATATACATTGTTGACCAATTCAAAGAAAGTAAATGCAACTCAAACCCCTAAAAATCAGTTTGATTTATAAGAAATCAAAAATCTTAAGAAGCCGCATATCCAGTAACCGATTTGAGTTACCAGCTAAAAAATTTGTTAACCTTAATCGGTAACCAAACAGGCCACATTCATTGGAAAGCCAGGAAAGATGGAGAACCAAAAGACTATGAGACGCAGAACTTGCCTGTAAGATAGAGAGAGTGTGAGAGAGATGTAGGGAGAAAGATAAGGAGGAACTCAGGATTGATAGATCGAACGCTTCGGATTACTTTTAAAGAACAAATTAATTTAATCAAAATCCTAAACTCTAATAGAAAAATAAATTCCTTCTTCATCTTCATTGAATCCAAAACTCCAAACTGGATCAGCTACCTTGCATCAAACATATTCAAAAGTAAATTTTCGACCTTCTTGCTTTAGGGTATTTTTGAATGAAATAAAAACAGTCAATATTTTTACAGCTTCCTCTCTCTATATTTTTTTTTTCTTTACTAGTTTTCCTTTAAAATAATTACTGTCCGAGAGTGATGCGGATCTAGTAGGGTGGTTGCTGGGTAATGAGAACTGGGAATTGGATAATTAGATTCCAATTACGATCAAGAGAGATCCAATCCAATTAATAAAGAGTTATATCTGACATTTTAACGAACATATATAGGAAAATCAAATTATGTCATTCCTTAAAGTTAATCTAAAAGCCTTATCTTAAGATTAGAACAAATGAATCATCTTTAGACATTAATATAGTCTCAATGCTCATTCAAGTCAAAATTTCATGGGTTGTTTGGTTGCCGAGAGAACGTACCTTTATCCAACCTGCTGCTGGAGAGAGAAGGGACCACGAAGCACGACTAGGAAGAAGGAAAGCTCTTGTGGTTGCTATTTCCGACAAAACAGAATGCAACCCTTAGATTTTAGGTTCAGCTCATAAAATGGTGGTTGGGTAGCCAGGTAGTGGTGGTACTTGGGATGAACTTGCAAGGACGAGATGGCTGTTAGGTTAAGAATCGATTGGGTGGTAGCTAGGGACTGTGTTTTGGCTGTAGGTGAGTCAGGGAAAATTTGGCAGTGGTTCGGTTCAGGGAAGATGAAGGATTCTTTTTTTTTTTTTAAGTTTCCACAATACAATTAAACTTTTTTCAATCAAAATTTAAAATTTTGATTAAATAAATTTTTTCCATAGTAATTTAAAGAAATTTATCATCTTACCCTCAAACACGTCACATGATAATTTTTAATTAGCTTAGACGATGGAATTTATTAAAAGTCTTTAATTGGTTAAGTAACGATAAGAATATGTTTGCATGGTCAAATTTAGATATATATTAGTTAATAAATTTTTAATTTAAGCATTTTTATTTAATAATTCAAACACAAATATTGAATTAAAAATAGAAGCACACTCGCTTAATAATTTTAATGTTACTGACACATTAATATAATTGTAAAAATAATTTTTTGGTACATTTTACAACTATAACAAAAAGATATAATGTTAAATTTCTAATAAAAATGATAAATAAAATTTATTTTATGGACGCTTTAGAATTAGGAAATAACTAAAAAAAATTAAAAATAATAGTTTAAATGCTGAAATTATTAAAATGTGTTTAAGGATGAGAATTTCTTCACTTTCGTAAAATTGATAGTATTGACATCTTGATTAATTATATATATTTTTTGAAAGTTAAAGCACTTATCTAAGATTTAATTCTTAAAATATATAGGAAAAAATCAAATATTTATTAAGTGAGTTCCTTTTTTTGGGTAGAAAATGATATATTCCATATGGTTTAATAAGTTTACTATATTCATTTATGCTTTGAGCAATTAATAAATTTATTAAATTTGTGTAAGAAATCTTATATACATTGCAATATGCACATCTTTATTGTAGATGTATAATAATAAATAATTGTATGAAAATAATTGAATATTTATTAACTAAAAATATATGAAAAATATATAGCTATTATGCAATATCTTAATTTAAAAATAATTTTATTTACATTGTCAAAAAGCAGTAATTTAAGGATTATTATAAGTTTATACAAAAAGTTAGTTATTTTTGGAAACAATTTGCACTTTTATCTCTCTTACCATTCATGTACCATATGAGAAACTGGTGTTAAAATCATTCAAAGTTGAGATACCTATAAGTTAAGTAGCTTAGCCAACAAAATTCGACCCAAAAAAGGTAAACAAGAGTCTTCAGAGTCTTCACAAGTGTATAACAATGAAGGCTCAAATCCATTTTAAAATAAGATATGTAATGAATAAGCACAAACATCTATAATTCTTCAAGGAAAGAGGTAGAAGAGAAACGGAATAGGGAGGGGGAGACAGAAAGAGAAAGAAGAAGGATCTCCAATTTTGATTCTTTGAGAGAGAGAAAGGTGGTAGTTGGAAGAAAAGGAGCAAAAGCTGAGAGATATTTATACAAAAGCAAACCAGTGAAACAAATCGTGGGGACTAGTATGGTTTGGAACTTTCAAAATACAACAAAGCACTTATTTGAGATCCCTCTACTGGGAAAAAAAATCTCATATCTCCAGCCTTCTAATCTGCAAAATTGATCATCACTAAAAATCCTAATGAATAAATAATACAAGCAACGTACATTAAGCAGATATTAAAAACCAAACAATATTTGCCGATCCAGCCAAGTTAATTGTGATTGAAACAGCATTCCAACATAAGAAAGTTTGCTAGAAATAAGTTAAGTCCTTGCCCTGTCATTCCCATAACTACAAGATTCCTATATTGCCTGTAATTGGGAGAAAGAAATTCGTATTATTGATCCGCCAAGTGAGCTCGCATGCTTGCAGACTAGGGCTTCAGTAGCCTGCTCCTCGGTATCGAAAAGAATCAGAGCTTGCTTCTTCCCATTCATTTCGAAAAATTTTGTATTAACAATGGCACCATGCTCCTCAAGGAGGTTCACAATCTCCTCATCAGTAACATCCTGATGAAGAGAGGAGAGGTGAATCATCTTTGTTGGGGAGCAGCAATAACGGTAGTTCTTCGCTGCATTACGGTTGAAACGGTTGAGATTTGAATTCACATACTCATGCGTGTCAGGACCTTGAGTTATGTTTGGATGCTTCGAGAAGTTAACCTCCAATCGCTTCCCAAACAGCATTGCTCCCTGAGTTGCAAAATTTGAACTTAGTCTTCAATGCACATAATTAAAGAAGTTTCTAAATACGAAAACTGTTAACCACCCTTCCCTGTAGATGCCAAAAGTATTACCTCTACCGGTATTATAAACATAGAAAGTATGAAGCACAACTTAACACCAAAGCTTCATTTATTTCAGAGAGAACTAAGATAACCTATGGGTTACTAATTGTAGGATGCATATGAAACTTCAAATCCAAACCTTTAAGAAGTGTACTGCTAATTCAGCTTGGAAGCCATCACCCATTTGAACAAGTGCATGATCTGGTTTGTTGCGAAGAAGTTTAATTCTCACAATGTTACCGTAGATGGAGAACAGATTGAAAAGCTTATCCTCATCTATCCTCTGAGACAGAACATAGCATCAGTGTTGAAAAGCAAAAGAGCAAGACATTAAATTAGGAGAATAAGACATGACTTACATCAGGATTAAGATTGGAGACGAGAACTGTACATCTGTCATTAGTCCCACTAATACCAGGAGGCAAACCTCCACCAAAGGCAGCGGCAATTGCCGCTGCATTGGCCATCTAAATGTCCCAAAAAAATAAAATCAAGTTGGTCATAAATATATTCAAAATTTCAAAGAAAGATATAATGTACGAAGTTTGAGAAGCTTGAAGGATATATTTTTGTAAGGACCAGTCATCAAACCAACCCATAAAGTAAAATTCCTTAAGATCAAGTATAGTCAGAGTATTTATAGAATCTAAGGAAGAACAAAATGTAGGCATTCTAAGACTGCCAATCAGCACATGCGCACACAAACACACAAAAGAAAGCAGAAATGGAGCTATTTCCAAGTATAAGCAATAAGTATAGCATAAGGAGCCAAATATGAAGTACAAGGCAAGGGTCCAAAAAACACTTGCATGAACCAGGCAATATTACAACGTTTTTTAATAATAAACATAATATTATATTGATAAATGCATTATTACAACAAAAAGAGGGAAGGAGAAAGTCATCCTTCTGATGCTTAAATATTGGAGAAACCAGATACATAAATGAGCCAACTCGAATCATCTTGCAAATAAATTTCAATTAGCCTCAGAAGTACCAACCTGTGGAAATCCAACTGGAACACAAAAAGTCAGGACAACTTTAGAAAACAAAAGTAAAAAATTTAGTGATAAGCTAAAAGTACAAAACGGGTAAATTAAGCACCTGTCTGGGCTCCAGCAGCTTGAAGGCCATACATGCCTCCTGTATCTCCGTACCCCTGTAATACCAACAGCGAGAAAGACAAATTCAATGTCAGGGAACAACTTAAAACTCCATGGGAATCCCAAAATGACAAAAAGCAAGGAACTTACTTGAGATGACCTTCCTTTCTGCTCAGAAGGAAGATTAGGATTTGTGAAATCCCTAGACATTGTAAAAATCAAATATTCATTAGAAGGATAAAAGGAGATGAAATAAAGAGACTGTGTAGCTAACAACCCACCTTGATCGCTCATTGTTGAAATTTACTTGCAACTCATCAAGGCTGGATGTTGAATACTAGTCAGGATAAAATTGTGTGATAAAAGATTCTCTAAGGAAAACAATTAAGATCTGCATAAATTGCAGTCAAAGATTAAACCTACTTTGAGAACTGAATGTCCAACTGGCAGCAGCCATCGTAAATATTACGCCCCTATAAATTCCAAAGTGTTAAAACCATTTCAGAAACAATAATAAACCAGTTAAAGACCTTTACGTAAGGCTCCAGTCCTAACTAGGAAAGAAGGAATGGATAATACCTGCAGCGTTGTTCTAGCTGCAACAGAACTTTGGCGTGACTGATACTGAATGAGGGCCTGAAAACCTAGACAGTAGTACAAATAACATGGAAATACAATCATAAACCAATAAAAAAAGATTCCTACATATTCTTTCATAGAAGAGAGGACTCTTTTAAAAGCATAAGAAATGCAAAACAACTACACACCCAATACTATTTTATGAGTTTCTGATGGTACAAATATAGACCTGCTGCTTTTTGAAAAAAATTCATATCGTCTTACAGACCATTACGAGATTGGGAGGAAACAGCACAAAATGAATTCTAGGATATAACAAACACAAAAATGCATCTGGCAATTGATAGAGTTAAAACAGACCAACCAAAAATCATAGAGAGAAAGAGAGGGAGAAGAAAACTTCAAGAAGCTGACCAGCTGACTTCTGAAACGTGACAATCTTCTCCACAAACCCATGAGGAGAAAAAACTTGATGCAGCACTTCCACTGTTATGGGATATAGCATGTGATGAATTGTAACTAAGAGAATTCGGTTCGGCTGTGCATCCGGAAATTTCCAACAGCAGCGTAGCATAGAGACAGAGGAGAGAGAAGAGAATAAATAGAAAGTACAAATAGAGAGGAAAAGTGAAGGTTACAACTACAAAAATAAAAGAAAGGCGTATAGATGAAGACAAAAAATTAAAATTTCTACAAAGATATTAAGAAAGCTCTAGATTTTATACGTCACTACCTGAATGGTAAAAATGACGTAATTATTTTTTCTTAATTCCATTATAATCTCCAACCAATAAATCATATATAAAATGCCAAAAAGTCTCATTAAAATGTATCAATTGATGCTAACAATAAATATACGGCAACGCCATATTTGCCTACGATATCGGGCAGTTAAGACTTGAGAGATGAAATAAACGACAGACTTTCATGAAATAGTATGCATCAAAAATACCAAAATAAAACACCCATAAACATATTTGTATGAGCATAGAATAATTTCATATTGCTCTTATAAGACAAACAGGTAGAAATCACTCGCATTAGACAACACATAACTCAAGAGTACAGATCATCATAGTTTTATATCATTTCGTACAGAGCTCTTAAACTAATTACAATTTAGGGGGAAATATATTTGAACAAAGTACTATAAACAATGGTACAAATAATCAGTCATATGATATGAGACCTACATGTTTGGTTCTTACACTAAATATTAATATAAACAATGATCCAATACGCAACATAAAACCAAAAGATCAATAAATGGTTCTCTTCTATAGACTTAAAATTATTATAACTAGTTTTAATTGGATCACTGCCACATAACTCCTGAATAACTAATATCGCTCAAATATATACTAACTACTATTCTTCCTCTATCTGCTTTATACTATATATGTGTTCTCTTATTTCATACATCATCATTCACTAACAAGCCATAAATTTTAAGTATTCAAAACCATTCTACCTTAACCTTAAAGATGTTGACATCAGATATACTAAACTGAAAATACATAATTCAGAGCTCAAACTTCTATAAGCAAGCGGCTTGACATGTATAGCATTTCTGCTCACTATATAATCATTAACAGGCAACAAATAGCTGTAATTCAAAACATTAGTTCCTTGAGCCAAACACAGCATACTCTCATAGTTGATTTTCCTGTAAATATCTAAATAGTTAACTGTCAGGCCTAAGAGATACCAACCTCATCTCCTCGTCCTTGAGAATTCTGATCCATTGTTGTCAATTCTTGATGTGACGAGAATTGGACATAAACATTCCTCCCCCTGTAAGGGGAAAAAAAGAGGATAAAAACTTAAATATATGTGACATATTGAAAATACAATAGTAAAAACAAAATTTGCTTTAATAGCTTGACAAATTGAATTGTATTTGCACATGATAGAAGTAAGCATTTAAGAAATATCTCTATACCTGATTGAAGGTTGCACATTTGCATAAAATTGCAGTGCGCTGACTGCAGAAGGAATATCTTGCATTTGGATAAGTGCCTGCATGCATAGAATGTATCATATGGCAAATACAATTTAAGTAAAGCCTAGCCCATACCATGTCTTCATGACATAAATACCTGATTTTTCGCACGAAGCATCACAAGCTTTGTTATAACTCCAAATGGCTGAAATAGCTGAAGCAAATCATTCTGGTACAACATAACAGGATTTATTACAAATATTTTAATAGAAATGATAACACAACTCTCTACTACAAAGAAACAAATGGCATGCAGCCCACTCCAAAATGATATTTCATTGAGCTTTGGGTTTGGAATATGCACAAGCTATATATGAAGCAGAGCACATAAAGCTTAATGAAAGCATCAACCATCCGTTGGAACTTTGCAGATCATTTATATCCATATAACCAACTTATTCAGCAATGAACTATATTATGCACTCTTTCAGGATAGTGCCATAAATTTTTGAATACATATCTGGGTATAGAACAAACCCATTTTTATCAATTATTCATAAATTTACACCAAATTGGAGTGTAGATTATGCCGTGTCGCATGCACATGGGTACTTCACGAAGAAAAAAAGAGAGTCCAAGTAACATATGCTATGAATGCAAAACCTAGGTGCATGTAAGCAAACATAAGCGAAACTTAGGAGGTCTTCAAAGTAAGGTGACTCCAATTAAGTACGAACCACATGTGAGGCAGTGTTGACCTAAATTAAGTATGAGAGCAGTCAGTGTATGTATTAACGGGTTAGACTAAAATAGCCATCAAAAGCATAAAGCTTTCGTATTGTAACACTGATGTGAATGATAAGAGTGGTAGTTGTGTTATAGGGATCTCCAGTTGGTGCAAGAACTACAGTCATTAAGGTCCTTTAACAATCATTCAGCCATTAAAAGTTACTTACCTACTACCAACTAAGAAAACCAGGACATTTTCAATTAAAAAAAAAAGATAAATCACTGCAATAGAAAATATACTTCTGAAATTTCATGCCCAACATTTCGGACGTGAATAACTTTAGAAGGTTCTGTCATGGTGAACGCCCTGTAACAAACATATGAACAAACTTTCAGAATTATCACAACCATCCATATCTGTAAAGGCAAAATGCAAGCTATTTTTATTTTTTATTTTTTATTTTCCTGTTTCGCTTCAATTAAGCATAAAAGGACAACCTTTTTGAGTTCAAAAACTACATCACTGTGCCCATTTAATGTAGACCAAAAAAAAACCAAGCAGTTGTTGAATTCAAATTCACCCAAATAGATACTAGTCACATCCATCTCCAACCCTTAACACCATTTTACACCAACTTTTGTACCATTTTGCACCAAATTTTTATTCCTATCCAACCCACGACACCAAATATTATACTAAAAACTATATTACGTTATAAAATAGAATATCCTTTTAAAATAGCACTAAATATTACACACAAAAAATTGTATTTAGTAAGTTTTTTTTACTAAATTTCATACACTTAATTTTAATTTATTATATAAAAAAAAATTTGGTGCGTAAACATTATTATTGAGATGAACAGTATCGCATTAGATTTGATGCAATATTGTTCGTCGCACCAAATTTGTTGTTTTGGTGCAGGGTTTGAGATGCCCGTAATGCACGTCATTTTTCAGCTTAAAACGCACGAAATTGTGCATCGATCGTAACCCAAAAATTACAATAACTATAAAATAATGAAAGATAGTAAATACAACTCAAAACCCTAAAAATCAGTTTGTTTTATAAGAAATCATAAAATTTAAGAAGCCACATATCCAGCGACCAATTTGAGTTACCAGCTGGAAATTTCTGTTAACTTTTTATCCTTTATCGATAACCAAACAAGCCCACAATCATTCAAAATCCAGGAAAGATCGATAACCAAAGAGACAATTAGATGTAGAACTTGCCTGTAAGATAGATAAAGAGTGTGAGGGAGAAGGTGGGGAGGAAGATTAAGGAGGAACTCAGGATTGCATAGATCGAGCGCTTCGCATGTTGTCTGCCCTTTGCCCTATATTGTGCGTCGTGCGTTTTCATTCGTACTTGCGCTTTATATTGCTATTTTTTTCCCTTTTTATATAAAATTTAACATTTATAATTAAAAAATATTTAATTATTATAAATTATTGTATCATCAAAAAATTTATTTATTATAAATTTTTATATTATCATAATTAATATTTAATACAACAACTAATTATATAAAAAAATATTTTTTATTATTTTACTCAATAATTATCTATCATATTAATTATAATTATATCATAATTTATAAAATTATTTATTTTTTATTTTATTCAAAATCAAAGATTAAAAGTTTCAATTTTCTAAAAATTTATAATATAAGAAAATATTTATTAAAACTATTAAAAAATTATAAAAGATCAAAAAACTAAATTATTTATATTTTAAATTAGTTTAATTATTTAATATATATATATATATATATTTATATATTTATTTTTATCCATAAACTAATTAATCGAAAAATTGATAAATTAGTAATTAAAGTGTAAAATAAGTATTTAAATTTCAATTATAATAATATTATAAATAAATAAACTCGACAGTGCATAATATAATTTGAATTATAAAAAATAAAAATTATGAGTAAAAATAATAAATTAAATATGATAATGATATAAAATAATACTTTAAAATAATGACATATCTTAAACTTTGTTTTAAATTTTGAAAAAAAAATAATACTTTAAATAAAAATATTCTTATAATGTTAAGAGTTTATTTTCCTAATCCACTTGTTATATTTCTAGTACTTAAATAATATTTTTGAAAAGTTAAAGAATTTAATTAATAAGATTTATTATATATATAATCTATTTTGATAAACATGTTTTAATAAATTCAAAACTCTTGGTTACTTATTTATTATCATTATATAGCATATATTTTAAATAAAATTAAATGTGTAACAATTCATGCACAATAAATATGTTTTTAGTTTTTATATATATTATTGATATCGTTTTTTGTTATCATAAGATAAGACTATCCATGTTCTGTAGAATAATTATGTTTTTCATCATTCAAATATTTTACACACCATAACACTTATACAAAGCTTTCATGCACATAAAATGATGGATACTAGATCTATTAATGCCCAAGATTGAGTTTAGCCACCATGGATGCATACTGAGATAGACAAGAGTATATGTGGATAGCACACGTTGGTGGCCAAATAGAGGTTGAATGGAGGTGTGGTCGGCAAAGCCCAACCCGACATGGTCGATGGGGCATTGATTAGCGACATCTTGGCAGGCTCATCTTTGGCCACCACATTTTAACCTAATAATGTCCTGGTCTCCAATCCTCTGGTTGGTGGTTCTCTAGCCAACACTTCCCTTATTGGTTGTCTTATAACTGGCATTCCTCTAGTTGGTGGTCCTTTGGCTAGTGGTGGTTAGGAGTGGTTCATCTTGGATGATGGACTCGGGGCATCCAATGTCATGGTCCCTTGTATGCTATTCACGGGAGTCTTTGGCCGCTTACTCGATGCAAGTCAGGTTTTTGAGTGATGAAGCCTTGAGTTCTATACAACATTTCTATTTGCCAATCAAGTATTGATTGAATCAATGTTGATTCCTTTTTTTAACTCTTTTGGTTCCAGGATGACATATCACTACTGGATATGATGAAGTAGATGTTCTAGATCCCTGAGTTTATTACTCTAACACCTCAGGTTCCAAGCACAGTTTGGAGTAACCTCTTGCTTTCAAAGTTATTTATATGCTAACCACCTTTTTATGGGGTTATAACTTTCATTCACATGTATAGTACAAAAGAAGCATAGTTGTTGTTGGTGTTATAGGGTGTTAATTGGTTATGGGTGCTTTGGAAGAAGCATGGTAAAGAGCTCGTTGTTGAACGGTTCAAGTACTTCTACAATTCATACTTACGGGAGGTAGTAAGGATTGGTTCCATTTTAAGCCTTATGGTAACTGTATCCTGATTAACAAGTTACTAGATATTAACAAAGGGTGAAAGGATGCCTTATTTATTGTTGTAGGTGATTTTGACATTCCATCATTTGATATTCCTCTTATATATATATATATATAGTTAAAAAGAAATGGTAAGGTCCCTGAGACTAAGTCCTTTATTGTATGTTTTGTTGTATCCTGACTCGTTTCTTTTTGTTTGCACTATGCTAAACGCAATATGATATTACTCCCGAATAAATATATTTTATTGACTAACTTTATTATCTTCCTTATCGAGGTGGCATAGTGACCGACTTATCCTTCCTGAGTGGATCGCTTATTGAGGTCTAGACCCCAACTGTAGTTGATCCAAAAGAAAACAACCCTCAAACTTAGATATTAAGTACTTCTTGTAGTTTAATTGATGCTAGTTTCAGGCGATTAGGTCACTATATTTACTTTTAATTTCTTACAAACATAACTTCGAAACATCATTTATGGAAGAAAAGTAATAAGCAAGTGATGATATATTTCTTAAAGGATTATAGCTTAGAGGATGCACCTAAGAGATCCAAGGTTGTAGTAAAGCTATGCGATTTAAAAAGGAAAATAGCCACTAGTACTAAGGTGACCATTTTTGGATCATGTTCTAGGATGGTAAAGTCATCTCGAGTACTTAGTGACATTCCATCTAATCCATTGATGGATGAGTCTAGCTTAGGACCCATTAATATGGATGAGGATATCGTGGGTTCATTTGAGCCCTTTACTATTCCAGATATTCGAGGGCATACTAGTGCTACGGAATATGATATATATGCCTTGGTGAGCATATCACAATAGTTTACTAATGACTTAGAATGGGCTATTATGGCACATATTGGCTTGGAAAGACGTTTGGAAGTCATTAAGGAAGCATTTTGTAGGCCAGTCAATGCTAGGAACGCTTTTAAGGCTACCCGTCATGAGTTAAAGACACAATTGGAGGAGTTTAAACCAACAATTTCTATAGTAAACAAGATATAGACCAAGGTTGTGGTGGCCAAGGAGGCATCCGAATGAAAGGTTAGTCGATTGGATACTTTCTTGGTGGAGGATTAAGTCGCTTGGGCAATAGAGAAGGAATGGAATGATGACTATTTGAGAACTTATGCTTGGTACGGGAGCAACCACAGGCTGCCGTCATCGAGGAAGAGACACTTAAGATCTAATCCATTATCGAGTGCCATGAATCTAATAGATATGTTAAAGATACTTTGGATTTCGTGGCTCACAACTTTGAGACATAAGGAGACGGTTCAAATGTGTCGCTCTAGAGATTGCTCTTCTTGATACTACTTTCCCATCTTTAAAGAGACGTGCCTCTCAGTATGGTGTAATCACCTCTAAGTGGAAAGAGTGATAGTTCTAACAGTTATAGAAGTGAAGACTCCAACAAGACATAGGATAATGATGTAATGAGTAAAGGTGTAGCTTAGGATGCTACTAGGTGCAGATACTAGCATAATGTATACTTTTACTTATTTTAGTCTTAGGTTAGTCTGAACTTGATGTATTTATCCACTAAGGTGTATATATTTAATGTCCACTTCCTAGCTAGCTGACCACACCCTTAATCAGTCACACTTCTTGATCCTAGCCAATCGTATGTAGTCCTCGCCTAGCTAGCTGAATAATAGTTTGATCTTTGATTCATGTGTTCGATCGGTCGGACAATCGATAGTTTAAATTTCATATAACTTTCAACTTGTGTATTTGTGGCCTTAATTTTATGTTAAGGCCTTTTCCATGTTTGGGGTGACTTGTTGGTCCAAGTGTTGTTTGGTTAAGCCTGTCAGTCTATCAATCTTTCTACTTTGAGAACTTGATGAATTTGTTTAAATAAACCAAGCATGGGATAGTTCTTAACTCACAGAAAGTTTGGTCATGTTTTTTTAGTGATATATATATGGTCTCATTGTCAAGATCTTATAAATCAGAGTCTAACTCAGTGTAGGAACTTAATTTGGTTCTTAGACCTAGGGTGGCATGGCTTTTGAGCTATAGCTATTTTTCAGGGTTTATGGCCAACAAAAGGGTGATAAGAACCCTTTTAAGCTATTATCCACTTTAGTTATAGTATAGATCGTATAGCCTATGGTTAGGGTACATATTTTTTATAACTTAAGATGCCCAACTTCTATAGACTGTTCGATGACCTAGCCCTAAAAGCATAGAGCTTATTTGTCGAGATGCTTCTTATTCCCTGCTTTGGAATAGGTGTATTTCCTAGTGGGGTACTAAAGATTTTATTACTCTTAATCCCAAAACGACATGGTTTTCGAGCCATAACACCCTTTAAAGGTCTAAAGTTGAGTAGAAGGCGATTACACCAAATCAACATGTTCTTTATGTTAGTTATAGCATGGACTGCATATCATATGATTAGGGTGCATCCTTGATGTAACTTAATGCACTTGACTTTTGTGGATTGTTCGGTGGTTCGAGCCTTGAGACATAAAATGCACTCGTCTGGATGTTTCTTATTCATTACTTTAGTAGAAAGTGTGTGTTCTGGTAAGGGATTAAGGATTTTATTAAGCTCAATCTTAGAGTGGTATACCTATCAAACCATAACCCTTTTTTAAGATCTATATCCAATCAAGAGACAATTAGATTAAGTTAAGTTGTTCTTCGTGTTAGTTATATTTTGGACTACAAAGCTTATGATTAGGGTGCATCCTTTCTATAACTCAATGAGCCCAACTTCAGTGGATTGTTTGGTGTATGGGATCTAAGACACAAAACTCACTTATTAAAATGCCTTTTATTTATTACTTTAGAATAGGTGTATGACCTGATTGGGTACTAACAATTTTATTATGCTCAACCCCTAGAAGTGTTGCAATGAGAGCCCAAAAACTTTAAAGTTGAGGAAGCTCCAACCTACTTGTTGATTTAATGTTGGATTTTTCACCCTGTTAAATCTCTCAAGTGTAAACGTATCTTATGTGCTACTTTTATTAATAACAATAAATTTAAATGACAAAATAGTTGAAAATATTATGAACAAAAATTGAAATATAATTGACAAAAGCTATTTATTTTACTAAGTTTAGTGACAATGGAAATTATAAAACTTAAAGTAAAAACAAAACTAATACAAAACTAATAGTGTAAACACTTATAATTCTTGCCTAATAGGACTTTTACTTCTAGTCCATCCAGATCCCATGGCGCAACATTCTCTAGCTACCTTTTTTCTTTCTAAGCACCGCTCATATTCCTATGTGTGTTGGGAGTTTAAGGTAATATGGTAGGTTGAAGCTCCAACCCTAGCCCCATACAAGAAAAGCATGACCATGATGCAATTGTATGAGGATGAGTAATCTATAATAAGGAAGCTCACTATAATTCTTTTTATTGGTGCTTTGTCAAATTGTGATAGACAAGGTTACACTGCCCTTATGGGATGAGTAGAAGTTCAAAAAATCCTACCAAAGGATAGTCACTAGTTGAGAGTGTAAGAGAGCTTTATCTATCTCCAAGCCTTTAAGAATGGAACACTGCCTGAGCTGTCGATATCCATCGATATTTAATGTAGAGTTATATTTGCCACCAAAAAGGTAACTATTAAGGCATCTTTGTGAGGATAGATCAACCTACGTGTTTTTCTTTCTAGGTAGGGAAGCCTACTATTGTGGCCTTAGGTCGTTCACACATGCAATCAAGTACCCTTTCGTAATAAGGTATTCAATTTCATCCTTGAGTTCCCGACAATTTTTAATTGAGTGGACGATGTTTTTATAAAACTTGTAATATTGAAACTTGCCCTAATCTAAGATTTTTTTTCTTAAATCAATGTAAAATGCATTGGTGATATGGCATTCAACTCGCATTAACACAACCTCTTTGGGCATTAAAAGTGGTGTAAGTATTAAAACTTTTATCCATAATTGATGAGATTTATGTCCCCGTCTTTTTATTGTCTTTATGGTCAATTTTTGATCTCTTATTTATGTTATTATAAAAATCATTTTGTATGAAAATATTGATTAATTATTCACAATTTATCGAATATTATCATGTCAATAAAAAATAAAAGGAAAAATAAATTAAGAAATAAACATGGTAATTCATTTGCCCATCTCGATCTCACTTCTCATGAATAAAAATCTCCATCACTTTTTTTTCCCTTAATTTTCTCTCCGTTCTCCATGCCTTAAGTCTTATTATTCTTACTCTATTTAATTCCCCTTTTTCTTTGTTTAGTATTACCAACTAAAGAGGCACCGAAAGCTTCCCTCCAAAGTATAAGTTTTTAATCTATTGTTGAACTTGGCATCTCATAGGTAAGAGCTATTTGTGGGCATTGAAAGATGAGTTTCTTCAATTTTCACATCAAATTATCATTTGCTTCCAATTGTAAAGAATTTTGAAAACTAGTATCACTTTAAGAACTAATAGGGGTAAGTGTCATGTTTTGTTAGTTTTATTTTTCTTTGTTCTTGTAATGAATCAATGGCTTCAAGAAATATTGTATGTGTTTGAGATTGATACGATTTATAAAGAAAAAACTTAGAGAGAAATTAAAACATTTAGGTGAATGTGTGTATTCCATGAGAGATTTTTATATTTATAAAACATTACATGTACATGTGTCGACTATATACAACGTGTACACATATGTGAGTGTGACAGGGACACAACCGATATAAAAATACAACATTTTAATATCTGATTTTTTTCATATTAATCAAATAGATTTTTTAAAGAGTAAATCATATCTTATAATTTTTATATTTATAAATAATAATCAATTTTTTTATATATATTTTAAGTTTTTTTAAAAAACCAAAACATTATAAATTATTAAGTAAAAGTTATTATTAAATATATTAGTTATTATTTTTATAATAAATCATAAATAAAAAATTAATATTAATATTATAAAACAAAGCTTAAATTTTAACTAATTCAAAATAATATTTTTAAAATTTATAATTATAAAAACACGGATTAATAAAATTTCTTATATACTTTACAACTGCAAATTATATAAGGTGATGTTTTTTATTTTATGCACCAAACTTTGCAAAAAAAAAAAAAAACTTTCTAAATTTCACCGAGAGCCAGGATGGATTTCCGAAAAAGTGAAATAAAATAAAACTAAAATCGTTATCACGATTCCACTTACCCTAATTTATTCACTTCCACACTACTGCAGTTCAGTAATCTCCATTGCCGCCATTCATCAAGTCAATAGTCTTCACAGTCCATCTCCACCTCCTGTAATCGGTAAGATATTCAGTTTTTAGTTCTCAGATTTTTGTTCCAAAAAAAAAAAAGAAATAATATCAGATTCAGTTTTTAGCTGCTCGTTTCAAATGATTTATTCGTCGTACTCTGAGGTTAAGTTTGTTTCATGATTCTTTCTAATCAAAGAAGATTAAACCTCTCCCAGTTTCATTTAGATTAATCTTACATTTGGGGTCATCAGCTTGTAGTTAACGATATTATCCTTGGTTGGCTTTTAGTAATATATAATGTATGTAATTGGGTTCTTTCTTATCATGAAGGTTTTGATTTAAGGGTTTCAGCTTTAATCTTTATGCTTAAGATTGCCTACGTTTTATGATGCTTTGATATTTTCTAGTTTGGTGATCTGATATTATGCTTTATGTACCTTTGAATCATTCAATACTGTTGCCACCCTGCCTAATATATTGTGTAGCTTATTTTCAAGCATAATTATGAAATTTATGGTTTTCTTTGCATCTTAGTCGTGTTAGCTTGTTGTTGCATTAGTTAGATTCTGCATTGTATGAAGGAAAAAAAGATAATTTTTTTTATCAAGATTTATTCTCTGCTGTGCAGTCTTAATCACCATGACCACCGCTTACGAGGATGGATTTGCAGCTGAGAGTCTGTTTGGGCAGGGGTATTCCTACACGTATGATGATGTTATCTTCCTTCCTCATTATATTGACTTTCCCACAGATGCAGTCTCATTGACCACCAGACTCAGCCGCAATATTAAGCTCTCCATCCCTTGTGTCTCCTCCCCAATGGATACTGTCACTGAATCCCACATGGCTGCTGCAATGGCTGCTCTAGGTGGCATTGGAATTGTTCACTCCAATCTCTCCCCCTCTGTTCAAGCCTCCTTCATCCGATCTGCTAAGTCTCGTCGTGTTCCCATCCTCTCTAATCCTACCTTCAAATCTCCTTCTGATAGGATTCACTCTGAGGATGACTTCTTGGATTCCCAATCATCCTATGTATTGGTCACTGAGACTGGAGACCGTAGGTCTAAACTCCTAGGGTATGTGGCAAAGGCAGAGTGGGAAAAGTTGCCAGACAAGGAGGTCAAGATCTATGATTACATGGTTAACTCGTCTGATTCTGTGAATTGGGACTGGGATTTGGAGAGAATTCGGTCATATTTGGAAGAGAAAGGAAGAAATGAAGTGGCTATGGTGAAAGAGGGTGAGGTAGTGGATTTGGTGACAAAGGAGGAAGTGGAGAGGATAAAAGGATATCCCAAGTTGGTGGGTGTTGGAACTCTGGGAGAAGATGGGGAATGGGTGGTGGGTGCGGCTATAGGTACAAGGGAGCAGGATAAAGAGAGGTTGGAGCATCTTGTAAAGGCTGGTGTCAATGCTGTGGTCTTGGATAGCTCTCAGGGAAACTCCATTTACCAAATTGATATGATTAAGTATATCAAGTTGAAGCATCCCAAACTTGATGTTATTGGTGGCAATGTTGTTACCATTAGCCAGGCTCAGAACCTTATTCAGGCTGGTGTAGATGGTTTGCGGGTTGGAATGGGATCAGGTTCTATCTGTACCACCCAGGAGGTCTGTGCTGTTGGAAGAGGCCAGGTACTACGCCATGTTCATCCTTTTCTTCTTTTGATATCCTGATATATCCTTTACATGGTAAAAATTTAAACAAGTAATGCATGTTGTTATTCCATAGTGCTTCATTCGTATAAGCTTACCACTGAGATAACTGTAATTTTTGAATGCCATATGTTTCTTTTGTGCCACATATTAGCTGTTTGTGCTACCAAAATCTAATTTTATTTTTTTTGAAATTTTTAGGCAACTGCAGTTTACAAGGTTGCATTGATAGCTTCACAGAGTGGTGTGCCTGTTATTGCAGATGGTGGCATTTCAAACTCTGGCCACATTGTCAAGTCTTTAGTGCTAGGGGCATCCACTGTCATGATGGGAAGTTTCTTAGCTGGAAGCACTGAGGCTCCTGGAGTTTATGAGTATTTGGTATGAGAATGCTAGAGGCATTTCTGATTTGTTACAATGTGTTCATGCACAAAAAAAAAATTGAATTTTCCCTCATGATCTTATTGTATGGGTATCAACAGTTTGTAATGTGTGCCATATATAATATAAATGACCACAGTACTAACCATTTATCTATATTTTGAACATTTAAAACATTTGTGCTATTTTTTTAATCACAGTTATGTGATTTGACTGTAATTATTTCCTTAACAGTAAATCATATTTGCGTTTTAAGTTATCTTTTAATGATTTTTCACATTATGAATGGTTTCATATAAACTACATTCAAATTTGTTTGTTTATTTATGATTAAATTTATGTAGTGTACTAGTGCTCTGTATAACTTGGATTCTATAGGGAAGTACTGATACTATTCATATCATTGTTTCTGAGGCTAATTTTATTCCCTTTTTCCCTCATTTTTTTCTGCAAGTTCTTGGTGCACTCCAATAAAATTTGTTTGCTTTTTCTTTTGTTAGAATGGTCACCGGGTAAAAAAGTACCGAGGCATGGGCTCTCTTGAAGCAATGACCAAAGGCAGTGATGCTAGGTATTTGGGCGATAAAGCTAAGCTAAAAATTGCCCAGGGGGTTGTTGGGGCAGTTGCAGACAAAGGTTCTGTCCTGAAGTTTATCCCTTACACTATGCAAGCAGTAAAGCAAGGCTTCCAAGATCTTGGTGCTTCCTCTCTCCAATCAGCTCATGACCTTTTGAGATCGAAGGTTTTGAGGCTAGAGGTATTGCTGCTATCCTTTTCATTTGTTGTTTATGGTTTGTGCATGGTTTATCATTCTAATATATGGTGTACTTCCTTACATTGGATTGGAGATTTATGGTCATTCTATCATTTCTTTCTGTCTTCAATAACACCACCATTGTTTCTTCTCTTTGAGTTCGGACTTGTTTAACTTTTTGTTTGGTTGATCTTTACTATGAACCACCAGATAAAGGGAAACTAAGAAGTGCTTTTGAGTGGGAACTAGTTAGGTACTTGGGTAAAAACTCAGGGAGGCATATATTGGCTCTAAGTGTGAAATGCGGTTGTATAATCCTTTTAAAAATTAGACTGATCTGATAGTGCTTTCTAGTCGCCTTCCATCATGATAGGCTCAAATTGGCTTATATTTACTCCTATTGGATATAAGTTTGTTCTCTGTCTACAACTATTTGGTTTGATTGACCATGTTTACTTTCCTAATCAAGTCTACAAAAATTGAAAAGAAGGCAATTCTATAAATGATTTCATATCCATGCGCAAGTCATTATGAGCATGACATTGCTTTGTTTGCTAATTTTCCCTGGTTTTGGAAATCATAGTTTAATAACAAAAGTGGTTTTAGTAACATCGAATCCACAACTTTGAGTTTTTTGCAGGGATCCACGATGCAAATTGTTATTGCTACAATTAATAAATCATTAATGATAACTTTATTTAATAATAGTGATACCAAGTTGTAATTAATATTAACTTCTAATCATTTCATATAATTTTGTTGTGACAGTAACAAAAGTAGAATATTTAACTGATAATGTTTTATTGTTTTGAACTTACAGACTCGGACAGGAGCAGCTCAAGTAGAAGGTGGAGTCCATGGACTGGTTTCTTATGAAAAGAAATACTTCTAATCATTACAGCATACCCTCTACTCTTTACCAAGCTTCTTGTGCTGTTGTTGGCAAAGAGAGTAATATTGTTCTGAAGTTATAATGATAGAACGATGCAGCTTACCTGCATTTTGTTGTTGTAAGAACTAATTTATTTTCTCCCGTAGCAGCCATTTTTTTACCCCAATAGTTGAACTCAAATTCCAAATCTTCAACATGTTAAAGTTGGTTTTATTTCGTTGTGTCATAATTAGTTAGCTCTAATAGGCTTTGATTAGAAATAATAACTTTTTAAGTATTCTCTACTTGTAGATGATATAATCTGGGTATGACGTATAAATTAATTGTTCTAAACAAGAATTCAAACCAAGACATGATCTACATGTTTTAACTACGTTATTGAGGAAAATGGACTACTGATACGCAATTCTTTTTGCCCTTAAAGTGAATATTTATCCATTTCTTATACGGTTCTACACTTAGCTAGAAACGAGTGAATAGCATTATTTTGTTCTGGTTGCCTTATTTTATCTTGTGTGAGACACCCCTTCTATATATTCCTCTAAGTTTATATTTGGTTTGAAGAATAAAAGTGTAATGCCAATGTTACTAACATAGTAACTTGAAAAAAGGAAGCTATCTTAAATTTTTTTAATTAATTTTTTTTATTATTTTTGTTTTAATTGATTATTTTATTATTAAAATATTTTTTAATCAATTATTTTCGTTAAAAAATTGATCATTGAAATATTTAAATTATTTATTATTATAAGAGTATGTTATGATTAAGATATTAAAATTATAATTTTATGTATTGTGCATATAATTTAATTTTTTTAATTAAATGTATTAATTATTTTATCAGAGTAATTAATTAAAAAAATTGAAAGGTTAATTTGATCCTTAACTTATAAAAAATATATCATTTAATTCCTTTAATTTAAAAATATCATTTATTGCATTTTATTTAAAAGAAATGCGTCAAAGGAGATTTTTTATAATTTTGAATTTATGAAAAAAATAATTCAAGGGTATCTGTTTTCACTTTACTGTTCACAGGGGCAATTTACCAAAATGCCTGCACAATAGCTCTCTGTATAATCCCACCTCCAACAAAAGTATATTTTCATTCTCACATTGCGATCGAGCAAACACCACGAACAAGCCCATCGCCTCGCCATTGCCATACCATCGTCACCTCAAACCCCCATGGCCCTAAGCCCTAAAAGTCCGGTATACTGCTCAAATGGTTTGGCTTCTACCGCAAACGGTCTGGTTTATTGTTCGTAATGGGTTTAGAAGATGCGAATAGCTAAGTGATTTTTCTTTTTTTCTTTGTTTCAAAATTAGCCAAGGAAATGACAAAGTTACCCTAAACCATTTTCATTATTTACATGCTTTTTTTAAAAAATAATTTATTAAAAAAATATTTAATTAAATATATTAAAAGTCCTTATTTGGTATTTTTTTATAAATTAAAATACTAATGAATTTTTTTTAGTTAAAATACTAATAAACACTTTTTAAAAATTAGAAAAGTAAACAATATTTTTTCTAGACAAAAAGTGACCTTCATGGAATTTTTACTCTAAAAAAAATATAATTTGAACTTAACATTAGTAGCTATATCTTTGGAAAAAATAAAAAATAAAAACCAATGAAATGCTTTTGCCTTGAGAAGGTAGTATCATTTCCTTGACTTTTATTTATTTATAACAAATTGAACTTAACATTAGTAGCTATATCTTTGGAAAAAATAAAAAAATAAAAACCAATGAAATGCTTTTGCCTTGAGAAGGTAGTATCATTTCCTTGACTTTTTTTTATAACAAAAGTAATTTTTTTTCGAAGATACATCCAATGGATAAAAAAGCTCATACGAACATCTCTTATATCTTATACTACCAGGATATATAAGTAAACATAACATATGTTATATTTGATCACTGTAATTTTGATGAGGTTACAGTATCCTTTTCTTTTATGAGCAATGCTATTAGTTTCGAATTTTTGAGTCTCAAATCACACCACTATTTCTGTATTTTCTTTAAGTGATAATATTGAATATAATAAATGCAAAATTATGCATTGATTGGGTTACAGCAAGTATTTTCCTTCCTTTAATTGGCCTTGTTTACTCTCCTCCACATAAGTCTAGACACTTGTGCTTGGGGTGCGCGGAAAACCCAAAACCCTCTACTTTGAATGGACTCAAATCTGATCCGATTATCAATATCAAACTCATTTCTTACGCTTAGACCAACCCTTTTGAACAAAACCCATAATTCCCATGCTGCCTTTGCCAATTCTCGCAAGCTGTTCAAGCTATGTACTAACTGTACTGGCCGGAATCAGAACGACATCACATTGGATGAGGTTGCATATGAGGCCGAGAGGCTCAGCCTCGATGCTAAGGCACGTGAAGTAATGGCTGAGACTTCAAAGAAAGAGACTGAACAAGAAGAAGACCCAAAAGCTTGGAAATGGGTTATCCGTAAGAGGATTTGGGACTTTATGGAGGCCCAAAACATCGCTCAGAATCCCCGACCCGTCCATCATCGCATACCCAATTTCATTGGCGCATCTGACGCTGGGAACAATGTCAGAATAAAAAAAAACAACTTTTTTGCTCATGAAGATTGTTCAATTTTCCAGACTAAGTTAAAAAAAATAAAAATTGAATCATTTTGTTTGTATTAACTTAACGATATTATTTATGAAGTGGGTTTTGACAGTTGAGCGGATTGGATGTATATGGGGTCGCAAAATGCGTGAAGGTTAACCCGGATTCGCCTCAGAAGCAAGTCAGATTTCTTACGCTGTCTGGTCAGTCACTAATACCATTATTGATTACTCCCATTATTTTTTAAAATGACCCATTTATTCTTGTTTTTTTTGTTATTTTAGGTTATTAGTTCGATTTGGTCCCAAATAGCAATAAATCCAAATCGTGATCTCTGATTAAATAAAATGTGAGAGATGATTGATCTTCATATGTATTAGATGAATTTTAACAATTTTGTGAATTTATTGTAACTTGAAATTACTAATGTGCCGTTTTCTTCACGGAATGAAATGTAAAAGAAATATTTTTGTTTAGTTTGACCACTGGAATTAAAGAATGAATCAGAATTACATTAAAGTTTACGGTTAGAATTGAATGAAAACACATTAGTAAAATTTAAATAATATTATTTAATTATTATTTTTTCGTCAAATAAAATATATTATTAAAATTATTATTTTTCTAAATAATTATTACTTAAAAATAAAATATATTATTAAAATTATTATTTTCTAAATAAGATTTAGGGTTTTGAGATTTGGGAATTGAGATTTAGGGATTTGTGTTTAGGATTTAGAGTTTAGGGTTATATTTTTGGGTTAAGATTTAGGGTTAAAATTATTATTTTTCTAAATAGGGTTTTGGTTTTGAGATTTGGGGTTTAGGGTTATATTTGTGGGTTAAGGTTTAGGGTTAAGATTATTATTTTTTAAACAGTGTTTAGGATTTAGGGTTATATTTGTGGGTTAAGGTTTAAGGTTAAAATTATTATTTTTCTAAATAGGGTTTTGGGTTATATTTGTGGGTTAAAGTTTAGGGTTAAAATTATTATTTTTCTAAATAGGGTTTTGGGATTTGAGATTTGAGATTTGGGATTTAGGATTTTGGGTTATATTTGTGGGTTAAGGTTTAGGGTTAAAATTATTATTTTTCTAAATAAGGTTTTGGGTTATATTTGTGTGTCAAGGTTTAGGATTAAAATTATTATTTTTCTAAATAGGACTTAGGGTTTTAGGTTTTGAGATTTAGGATTTAAGGTTTTGAGATTTGAGATTTAGGGTTTAGGGATTTGGGATTTAGGATTATATTTGGGGTTGGGGTAAAATTGAAAAAAAAAATTTGAAATGGGAATGGAACCATGATTCCTTAAAGGGGGATAAGGAATTGTGATTCCTTCTATTGTAGGAATCAATTACATTCTATTCCTACTTTTCAGTCCAATCAAACATAAAATTACAAGAAATTAATTCTGATTCCATTCCATTACAGCCAACCAAACATGTATTAAGTCTTATTTAATTATACACATGTTAACAAATGCAATTTCTATTATGTATCACGCCTAATTTGGATGACGTTTTGTTTGTCGGACTAATTTGACTATTTTTGTTAAATTATGGGATCTAATATATCTAATTCAATAATTACAAGACTAAAATAACTATTTTGCAATAATTAGAGGACTAAAACGAAGTTTCTTCCTTACTAATTACTATTACTATTGTTTTGTAGCAGTTTTCCTATAGCTATTATTATTGTTCTAGTAGTATTTCTAGTAGATGAGCATGATGGTGAATAAGAAAAAGGAATATAGTAGAGTTGAATATGATTTGTTAATATTGTGTTTATACATGATAGTTGGTTAAGAAAATATACTTCTCTATTAATCTTTCATCTTTCCTTAACAGATAGAAAAGGGTTAGTTATCATACTTCAAATCAATCTCCAACTTTAGTATTTTATTATTCACTTCAATCTCCAATTTTAGTATTCAATTGTAACCTAGAAATCCAATCATATGCAGATGGAAAGAAACTATTAACTCCTCAGCCAAGACTGAGGACAGGATTCTTCTCTGTACTCGAATCCTCCATGCTAAATCCGAGTACTATCAGGGAAGCATGTACATCTGTTGGAGTTGCCAAGTATGGAAGGCCAATAGGATTGGATGAAAAACTCAAGGTGGATTTGATAGTTATTGGCTCCGTTGCTGTTGATCCAATTACTGGGGCTCGACTTGGCAAGGGCGAAGTAATGAAAACACTTTAATGTTTGTTGCTTCTTATATTGTTCCTAAGACATGAAACGGTGAAATGAGAAAGATAGTTTTACAGTTTACAATATTGATTATATATGCCTAGTGCACTTAATCGTTAGCAATTGTAACTAAATAGTTATGTTTTTAAAATCTTGTTCATCTTATATGACCGTAGTGAAACTAGAGAGGATATATCCTTCAGACAGGGTCTTTAGTTGTGACAAGATTGTCTTCCTGTGCGCCTTTGAATGTCTGATTTAGGTTATGTTACTCGCGCTCTTCATTTTTCACGAAATGCCTATGTCCAACGGACATAGGTGTAGGTGCTCGACACTCTAAATTGGTGGAAATTTAAAGAAAATAAAAAAAATGGACATTTAACATAGGATTTAGGTGTTAATGTTT
This sequence comes from Hippophae tibetana, assembly GCA_037013495.1. NCBI lineage: Eukaryota > Viridiplantae > Streptophyta > Magnoliopsida > Rosales > Elaeagnaceae > Hippophae > Hippophae tibetana. The sequence goes on from CM072801.1 coordinate 2,197,305, forward strand.
CTATGCTGGAATTCTATTATGTGATTCTGTTATAGTGTAATGCAATGAGTGTGTTTGTTTGTTTGTCTGTGTCCTTTTTAATAATTGGAAAACTGGGGATGCAGGGATTTGCAGAACTTGAGTATGGAATGCTGCGGTACATGGGAGCAATTGATGATTCAACACCAATAGTCACAACTGGTATGCTAGCTTCTTTTTCTCTGTTCATTTTCTTCAAAAGAGACCAAGAAAAAGAGTGATTGAAGCATATATGTTAAATGACCTTACAATTGAACGCACCTTATGTTATGTGGACTTTTTTAGGTCACTTAGAATGGTAAATTTATATATTTGGGTGTCGATTGAGCACCCATTTTTCTAAATTTTCTGTAAATTAAAACAAATTAAAGTATTCGAGTATCCACATTTTATTGCTTGGACATGAGTGTTTCTTGGGAAATGAAAATTCAAGTAACAAAGTATGCACCTGCCTGCCCGATCTTGTTACCGACGGATCACTAATCTCATATTAAAATGTTTTGTGCTTTTAACCACATCCATCATCTGATATCAAGCATGTTCCTGCTCATGTATGAATGAATTGATGTTAATCCTACAAGACTACACATATTTAGTATGCATATATAGGCATAGAGGATAAAAGAGCCGTTGGACAAATTGTTTATTAATTTGTTTTAGCATTTTATTATGTTGGCAGTTTTACTCTATTAATATTTTATTATTAATAAACTAACATATCTTACTCCTAATATTGAAGCATTTATAAAACTGATTCCTCTTATCAATAATTATCTTTGTATGTTTTGCATGAATAAATGTGGTAATTCACTTTTAAAGACATCTATGTTTAATTAATAAACTAACACATCGTTGGGCCATCAATACAACTACGTGGATACAAATTTGAGCATTAAGTGGGTATTGAGTAGTTTGGTGGTGCTGACAAGTATTTTCCTAAGGAAAAACAGCTAGCACCAAATGCCGTCATTATTTAAATTTTTGCTTTATACTTGACTCCTTAAATTGTTATAAGATCTGTAGAATAATGGTTTTGTTCTGAAACTAAAGTTATTTGTGAAATTTCTTCAGTGCATGATTGTCAATTAGTGGATGACATACCAGTTGACAAGCTGTTAATATATGATGTGCCCGTAGACATCATATGCACTCCAACCAAGATGATCTTCACCAACACATTGATTCCAAAGCCCCAAGGTACTTAAATTTATGCATTTTGCTTGATTCTCTTTATTTATTGTTTTTTTGGGTTTTAAATAGTGTTTTGTTTTGGAAAATGCATCTCAAAAGATGTGGCACAATATTATCGGTAAGTAGAGTGAGGATCACAAAACTGTATCTAATCAGAAACCGCAATGTCTGTTGAGATTGTGATAGATTTATGATACATTATAATACCCTTTTATTGTAGATAACTCTTTAGGCATATCTTTTATTGAAAGTTTATAAAATTAGGACTTAATTAACCTAAAGTGAGTGAATATGTTATTTTCAATTTTTATTAATCTATAATTTAATAAACTAAACAAAACGGCCAGACATGCAATTATATGTAAGAATAAAGTGTGAAAATGAAAGAATAATTCACGATATTTTTAGGTGGAAACAACCTAGGTTACAACTATAACCTAAGAGAAAAATCATCATTTCACTGGATTACCTAACTTTTCACTATAAAAAACAAATATTCAAGTACAAATTCGGTCTTATGTTATCTTTCTTAAGATACTTTCCTAATTTACATTACTTACGAGTCCAGGCTCTGTTTTCACAATCTCTAATATTAGTATGAGCGATACCTAGACTAATGTTCCAATAAACTTTTTGCCAATCTGATACATTCGTGAATCAATTTCAAAAGGGTTAACATATAAGCACAAGTGTCTGTGTGTGTTTTAGAATAGATTTAATTATGAATAACCTTAAATAGATGATTTAATAACTATATCAGATAAATCAAAATCAGCTATCAACCTTAGAAGAATTAGTTTAATCACAAGTTTATTAATGATAGCTTCTTCAAAGATTAATAATCAAACCAAATAATTTTAATATGACAATTATTTGATCTAACAATTCAAGAATAAAAATAAAGAATAAGCTATAATAACATATAATCAACATATCATAAACTAATTAGGTTTATTAATCAATCAAACACAACCACCAATGTTTGATAGATTAACCAAATAAAAAAGCTTAAAGAATAATGATCTTATATTTGCAAAACAAGAGAGAAATTAAGAAGAGAATAATGCTCTTGTAACATTGATTGAAACAATGAGTAATGAGTTTTATTTATAGGAAAATTAAAACCCTTAATCCTATATAATTGATAAATATATTTTTTATTACAAATATAATTAGTAATACTCATTAATTAAGAAGACTATTATTCAAAGAATAGTTTTTTTAAAGTAGATTTATTAATCAAGAAGACTTATTTAAAGAAGAGTTTTTTAGAGTAGATTTTAGGCTTAGATTTAGCCTGTAATTTAAGCTATTTCTTATCTAATATTTTAGCATATATCTTATTTTATATTTTAGCTTATAAATCTTACATTTTAGTCGAAAATATATATTCAAAACAATGAAATACATTAAAGAATAGACTAAGTGATAATTTCATAAATTGATTCAAGTTTAAATAAATATTTTAGCATAAAAAATAATTTCAAATTTATAAATACGTGTTATTAAATGTATGAGTGCAATCTTATCTGTCATAGTTATAATAGATATACCTAAAGTATGATTATCTGAAATTTTGACGCTTCTTTTACTTTGCTTGATAGATTTGACAACGAGCTTAAAAACAAGTTTACATGTAAATATTTTATCTACGAAAGTAACTAATACTTATAATCATTACATCTATAGATGAGAAGAAATACTTGATCTGTCTAGTCCTAGACTAAAATTTTAAAAATAGTGCACATTCTTTTGACCTTACTCATAAAGAGATGTTGAAAATGCTTAAGAAGGTTATGAACTAGTAGAATTTTCACATTGCTTTGTATATTAGGTATTAATATTTCATATGATTGTAGGAATATATTGGGAAAAATTGTCTCATGAGAAGTTGAGGCAAATTCAAATACTTCGAGAGCTCAAGAGTCGGATTGAACGGGAGATGGGGCAGAAGCTTCCTTGTGGTCCGTCGGAGAAACTACCTCCGGCTGCCCAAAGAAAGCGTTAACTTGTAAAATATTAGCCATTCAAAGGAAAACGAGAGCATTTCACTATCCCTCTTGAAGAAAACTTTCAATATTTCTGATATCTATTAATGTTCTGAAGTAGTACTTACTATGAGAAAAATGTCACAAATGTGATTAATATTAGTGATAAAATTAACATTCTATATACTCTTGATGCTGGCAATAATAAAAATTGTATTAGCAATATCATTAAGAAGAATAAAATAATATCTCTTTAACTTATAACAAAAATAGTATTTTTCTCTAAGTTTAAAATGTGATATTTTTATTGTTTTTTCAAGAAAATATGATATTAATGTGAATGTCTCTAGAGATTTGGATATTGCAAGCAACTACATGACTTTTTTATCCATGGGTTGAAGGACTAGGTTATATTTTTTTGGAAAAAGAATAAAAAACTAACCTAATGATGTCGGCATGGTACGGTATGGAGATTATCCAATCATGTTTAAATAATAGTGGGGTTGGGGCGAGAATTCTTCATTTGAGTTTTGGAGATTTTACGGGATCGGAAACTCTCACTAATAAAAAAACGTAAGACCAGCTGTTAGGAGGGTATGTACGAAAATAAAAAATATAACACTAATGGCAACGCTAGAGGAAGGGCTTGACCTTTAGACCTTGGCCACACTCCAGCTCTTTAGCTGCTTAGTATTTAGCCTCAATAAATTATTACTTCTTTCTACTCTCCCAGTTCCCCTACCAAATGGCAATGGTTTGAATCCGCTCTCCCAGTACAAATGGCAATGGTTCGAATCTGCTCTTCCAGTTCTTGAACATCAGGCTAGATGTTTCAAAGGAACCAATAAAAGAGGGTAATTAGAAGTTGAAAGGGGGAATAAATAAAGTTACTGGACTTGGATCTAAATTTTTATAAATTTTCTAAAGATCTGGTTCATGAAATGCATTTTTTTATGAAATCATGATGGGGCTTGGAGCACTTGTGTTAAATGTTAATCAACCCTCCAAAACCAATAACAATACAATAGATTACCAAAAAATAAAGAAAAGAAAAGAAGATACAAATTTGAAGCAACCTACAAGCCTTATTTATGATACAAGTTTAATGCTTAAAAAAAAATCATCACGAAACTTTTATGAACAGGTGGTGAGATCTGTCTCAGAGCAAGTCTAATAGTGTGAATCTGGGTCAAACATGCAGATCCAAAGAGTAAGATGTAATGAAGGAAGATAATCAAAAACATCAATTTGGTTACATGCCCCCTAAGCTAAGAACATACAAGGTAGCTACAGAGATATATTTTTCTATCTGCCTTCACATCATTTCATTTAGATAGAGGTCATTCGGTTTAGAGATATCCTTTCATTTTGAGGAAGATTCCGGTCAGTCCGAGAAATCACCTGTGGCATTGTCATACCGACCGAGACTATGATCTCTGCATCATGGAGGAAAAGATACCGTTAGTCTGATAATCATGCAATGATATACATTATTTGAAACACATGACAATGCATCCCAATCAAAGCATCAAAAAGATGAAAAATAAAAGTGAATATAACGTCTATGAGAATCTCAAACCTCTTAGTTTTTCAAAAGTTTGCCGAGTTCTTAGCAGAGTAAATGGTGGCAAATATGACAACTGCCATAGCCAAACAGCAATTCAAGTGCTCTTAATGCATGCATCGAATTTGAGTTCTTTTGAACCAATGATCATTAGGCTCAGGTATACAAGTAGGGTTTACATAATGTGATAATGCAAGAATTATGAAATTATTAAGGAATAGTTAGTAAGCAAGATTAATGCAAGTAGTAGAAAAGGACAGACCTATGCCTTCTCGAATTGACATATTTGGTCGTATAATCTCTTCAGAATTGATCAGAAAAATGTCACCAATGTAAAGGTGATTTGTTGGGACATAAACACTGCACAGCTCCTCATCTCCATCATCCTTCTGAAAATACCCAATAATGATAATTCATGAAAAGGCACAACCAAAATGTTGCAGTCAAATGAAAATCGGGTAAGTATTGATAATGTTACTATTTCAATATATGATTAAAACAATTTTACACTATGGGTAGTGTCATTGATTGTTCAATCTTTCCATGTGAACAGAATCAAACTCAGCATCTTAGTTCCAGCTGATATAAATATGAATATGATAATTACATACAGTTGTGGGTTAAATTATTTTAACAAGGGTACTGAATTTAGTTTAAAGGTTTCATCCTTGTTTGGAAGATGCCAGTTAAAATCTAGTCACTTTCTCGGTCGTAGAAAGCAGGTTTATATTCCATCTACTCATCTGCCAAGATATTCGTACTTTTCACTCTACCAAAGGAGAAAAAAGCGACAGGTCCACTTACTTCCTAAACAAAAAAATCACCATAGCCACATCAAACGAGCTAGATGAATTCACTATCTCAGCTGTGACATTATACTTCTTTTGGAGCTGGGAACAACAAGAAGCTCTTTTTTAAAAAAGAGAATAAAATTAACAAAATCCATTTACCTTTTCTATTCATGAACTAGTTATGGTCTTTACCAAAATTGTCTACTTCTACATTTCAAGAGGCACAGACTACAGAGAGAGGAGAGGGACATGCAAAAAGAAAAGCTTGAAGAAAATAACATTAGATTTTTTCATTTAAAAGGACACTTAAGTGAATAAGTAATAGCCTTTAGCACAATTTATATTATATGAAAGTCCAAATTTACCTGAAGAATAACAGAGGATGTAATGAAACCAAATGCATATTCACCAATCCGAGGATGACGAATAATTGCAACCTCTTTGAAAGCAGTGGTATTTTGATCTGTCATAGAGGCAAGGGCCCATTAATGAGTTTAGCATCATCATGAAGAGGAAATTGTAACAAGTACAAGATGTGCATCACATATGCATATGGAATCCAGCCATGCCAACATCGAACTTATAGATTAGGTTTGGGTTACAAATTTAGCTTTTGGTCATGTTAAGATAAGGGATTTTATTATTCAGATAGACTATAATTAAGGTCAATGTTATTGTATTTCAACATATCAGATTTGAAATATATTATTGATCATTGAGAGTATTTTTCTCTTCATCATAATTTTCTTCCTAATTCCTGAATTCAATAATACAATCCCTAATCTCTGTTGTTGCTCTCCTTGTTTTCCTTCCTGTTCTTTGTCACATATTTATAATAAAATATAAAGAAAAGCCTCAGTAGAAAATGAGTTCCATGTCAAGTAACGAACAACAAAACTGGACCTCTTAATTAGATGACTTGCAAACACGGACTCATAAATACTCACCTTCCTTCCTCAAAAAAATAAAATAAAAAAATACTCACCTTCCAGAAAAGAGAATTCACCCATTCATATCCCCAGAAGCAAGTAACCAAAATATGAGGAAATAAAAGCTGCAGAGTATTATTTGTAAAACAAATGCTATAATTTTTTGGCGTGCCACATTGCCTCAAAATATTTTCGTAATCAAGATCTTGCATCTATAGAGTGAAACTGAATACATTGCTAGTACCTGGTGAGATTGCAGAACTAATTTGTTTGGAAGCCGAGTAAATGTGCTTCATAAAAGGCATTCTTTTAATAAAATATTCCCCCAGCCAGAAAACAGTGGCGCCCATCCATGATGAAGCAAATATGCCAACCAAAAATATAAAGAACAGTGATGTAACAAACCCAAGGCCTGCAATGAAAGAAATGATTGATAATGTCATACACAAAGACGATATTTGTTAGACAATGAAAAGAATAACACGAGAATGACGGGGATCAGGAATACTGCGTTTCTTCCTTTTCTTCGGATGATAATTCAAACCTTATGAAATTTTAAATCGTTCAAGCAATAGGTGAAGATAATGTAAGACTTCATCCAAACATGGTTATCCACTGCATTTTATTTATAAAACTTAAATTAAACACATATGTGCTAATAAAAATTTCAACAACCAGATAAACAGCAACCTCAGCTATCATCATTGTCAAAGAAGGAAAAGAGAAAGCAGCATCTTGAAAAAAGAATCATAAACATGACTATTTTCCTCCATGCCAATAGACATTTTGACCTCTTTATTTCTTATTGCAAGTTTGACAGATTTAACAGCTTTTGAATGGCTCATAGACCTCCACATCATAGACTTCCACTTTCACATAACCTGTGTGCAGCATTTGCCTTACCTTGCACAGCATCAGCTAATCATGAGCTAACATTGTCATAATGGTTCCTTGAATTTACAACAAGTAACAGCAACTACTCCTCAAGAATTAACATAAGGTGTTTAGCATAAAAGTGAACCTTAAGAGTCTTACCAAATATGTTAAACCCAAGCCTGGCATATATTGGACTGAAAAAACCGTCCACAAACTGAACGAACCACCAAGTTATAAAGAAAGTAACAGCTACAGGGAAGAGAACCACACTGAAATTTTACCAATAAAATAGTGTGTCACTAAAACTGAGCAAGATAAATCCTAGAGAAACAAGGGAGAAACAATTATATCCATACTAAGCACATTACCATCCAGTCATAAACTTCTTGGATGCCCAACTTTGAAGAACAGCATAGCAAGCCTGTCAAAATTCAAGGGTCAATTTTATTTGGGAAGCACAATCCACAAAATGTATGCTTTCGACAACGGCATTAGGGCTTGGAGAGGCCATATCCTTCATCTGAAAGGAATTCTTATTTAACTTTTTAAGAAGTATCCATTCAGAAGAAAATTACTTTTTGGGACTCTTTAAATATTATTATTATTATTAAATTTCTTCCCCCCCCCCCCCCCCTAAAAGTCTAAATTCAGTTCTGCCCCTGGTTCTTTCAACATTGAGAAGAGCGAGCAATCAACATTTTCACCAAGTGCATCTAGAGTTGGACGAAAGAGATAAAGAACAGTGAACAAGCAAAGAAAGAGGAGAGGAAGAAGACTCAAGGGAGCTAAAAACAGCTTGTATTAGAGAATATTAAATAAAAAAGCTTATAAAAGTTTCAATATGAGTAAGATCAGCAATTGATGTAAGGTTACCATAGAAACCTAACTTACACATATTTCCGGGAACTATATACAGCTAAGCTGACTTCATGTTCTAGATACGTTGTTTTCTTGGATAATGTTGTATTATAGTAAAGCATGACTGCCAACATCAGGCAACACTAGTCTCCTTTGGCAAATAGACAAAACACAACTAAATCTTTAACAGTAATTTTGCCCAAATCATCTCCCTTTTCCTCTTATTCAAATATATCTATTCCTATTAGGTCAAGAATATTTTCGTCAAAGAGGGCTTATGTGAAAATCACTTCCAATCTATTTATACAGACCTAAAACATTACAGAATCCATGGTTTCAACAACGCTCCAATGAAATTTAGAACCAGATAGAGCGCAAAAGTTGAATTCAAAGGCAAGAAAACATCACCAAATATCTACAAGTTAAATCAAGAATCAAGATGCAATTGATGAAAGAACAAGAACTAACAACAAAATTGAGAGTAACAATAACTGACTATTGTCAAATTATTTAATAAAATAGAAATCAAACAAACTGGACACGTAGTGCCTTGAATATGAAATTACTGAAAGAATATAGAAAAAGTAAGAGAGAGACCTTGCGAGTGTTGGAGTTAGGAGAGTTAGGGGGAGACTTGGCAACATCTTCAGGATCGTCCTGATTGAGTGGGATTGAAGAGGAGGCCTTGGCTTCCGCCATTTTTAGCAAGCTCTAAACTACAACGACAAGTCGTTCGCGGGTTCAGGTTCGAAATGACCGAGTCTTTTTTTGAGAATAAAAGTCTTCTACTTTGTGTTGCTCATTCGAGTATCAATTTTGTAGAAAGTCAGACAACTACTTGTCTTTCTTATCTACCTTGTAAGACCCGCGTTTTCCCATTATACGACAATATGAATTCATCCTTTTCATTTGAAGTCGAAAATACTGTAGAGCTGTTAAACGGTTGGTTTTGGTTGGGTTTGTATATTCGTTTCTATTTAGTCACAACTCATACCCAACACATTCGATACGGGTTTATCCATTTATGAACAAATCCGAACTCATACTATAACATTCTAATTCACACAATTTAATTTTTTATATTTTTAAATTTAATATAAAATTTGAATTTATGTCAAATTAGTTTAATGATATTATACTTAACAATCATATAATTGAAATTTTGATAATCAATTTGTTAATTTTATCATTAAGGATAAAATTATGCCTTTTAAAATAGATTGAAGATTAAATAAATTAAAAGTTAATTATCATAACATAATTAAATATAATATTGTTAAATTAATTTAATAAAAATTAAAATTTTGAACTAAATTTATTAAATTTAGAAACCTTATAAACTTAAATGTGTAAATTGAAATGATATAAACCAAATTATATTATTTTAAATTGGTTAAATAACAAATGAATGAATAAGCCTTACATAAATAAATTAACTACCATTCAATGAAGCCACTAATGGGAAGTAGTTGCTTGTTTAAATCCTTTTACATTTAGGTGAGACTGATGGGTAAGTAGTTAATTTGGTTGATCAACATCTGATATTTTATTTGTTTTAATAATTAACAAGTAGTACTTGACTGCCTGCATGGATTCTATAATTATCTTCCCTCATATCCTCTTGGAAAAACCCTCACTCTCTTCTCCAACCGTCATCTTCTCTCCTTCATTATTTCAACCATTTTTTAAAAAAAAATTCTTCCTTGTTGTGAGTCTTTAGCTCTTTAAACACATATCCTTCAACGGAGGTAAAGTTCCTCTGAGAAGCTTATCTCTTTGGTATTTTTTTTTTGGCTCTTTTCTTTGTTTATTATGCTGTTCTAGATTTATAGAGGATTATGGTTTATTTCTACATATGCATTAGGCATTAGGATGATCATTTTTTTTCAAGTATTTCGTTGATTAGTTATTTAAAAAGCTTAAGTTGTTATACGAATAATTAAATCATTTTTTACATGTATTATTCTTATTAAAAATTATTAAGAAATTAATTATTTCAAAAACTTAAAAAGTATTAATTTGATGTAGAGGTGAGTAATTAGTGTTTTTTTTTATATAATGTTTGTTTATATTAGTATTTTTTAGTTTAAATTCACTTTTTTTAATATTATATAAAAATTAAATTATTTATTTATAATGGTAAACAAATTAAATATCTTTTATAAATATAAAAATAATATTAATTAATTTTTAATAAAAAATATTTTATATAGTATTATATTGAGTTTACTTAGAGTCGATCTTGTCTCTTTTTTCTTATTTTTCTTTTTTTTTTCCTTGGAACGTAGAAGTCTTTAACTTATCTTGCTCTTTCGAGTATCACTTTTGTAAAAATTAAGACATCTACTTGTCTTTCTTATCCACCTTAGAAGTCCCGTGATTTCTCGTCATACAACAATATCAATTCATCTTTTTTATTTGAAGTCCTACTATAACTAGTAAACGTGGTTTCGATTGAATTTGATTTGTTTAGATCAATATCAAATCTAATTTACAGACATTATTATTTAAAGACTTTTGTAACCTGATTTCATTTAAAGACATTATTATTAAATTGTATAATTCTTTAACTTCTTCTCGAACCTATTTTATTCATTCACGATCAAACACATTTAACCTCAAACCAAACTCATTTAAAAGTTTTAGGTTTGTGTTAGATTTAAGCCAAAAATTGTCAATTTTAAAAAATATCATATATATTATACATAATCAAATAGATTAATTTTAAAATAACATGTTATTTTTTACATAACATGTATATGTTATTATATATATATGTAGCTTATTTATATCATGTATGTTAAGGTTAATATGGGTTTTGAGGTAGAATTAACCTTGAGCCTAACAAACATGGTATTAGAGAAAGTGTCCTAGTTGGTGCTCGAAGCTCTCTTCGTAATTATCATGCACTCTCATCTTAATGCTCAGCCCAACCAATGTGGATAAGAGCTCTTAAAGTTTAACTTAAGTCTCATATCGATCAACTTTATGTCGAGAAATATCTTATAATCCTACACAATCATTCACCTCGTAACCTTGGTTTTGAGGTGGAGTTAGGTTTGTGCCTAACTAATATCGTACAAAAATAAATGTATGTTACGTAGAGTGTATATAATATATGTACATATTATGTACAAATGAATTGTTAATTTGATGTCAATTCAATTATGTAACGTTATTTTAGTAGTATCGTAATTATATTTTTGATATATTTTTTATCTTTATTATTAATTAGTATAGTTATACTCATTTAAAATAATGTTTTAATTTAGTGCAATTTTTTCATGTAATTAGCACATGTGATTTTAAATAAAATATTTTTGAAATTTTTGTACTTATTTATCTCTACAATAGAAATAATTTTTAGGTCATTTTTAAGTCCTTAACCCCATGTTTGGTTGGAGGGAATGGAAGGAAATCGGAATTGATTCCTTCCCTTTTGTGTGTTTGGTTGGACGGAATAGGCGGACGGAATGAAATCAATTACTAAAAGAGAAGGAATCACAATTTCTTCTCCCCCCTTTGGTAATCATAATTTCATTCTCATCTAAACTTTTTTTTCCAATTTTACCCTCACCTAAAATATAACCTTTAACTCAAATCCCAAATTCTCAAACCCAAAATTCCAAAACCCAAAACCCTAAACCCAAAATTCCAAAACCCTAAACCCTAAACCCTAAACCTAAAATTCCAAAACCCTAAACCCTAAACCCAAAATTCCAAAACCCTAAATCCAAATCCTAAAACCTAAACCCCAAATCCCTAAATCCCTAACCCCTAAACCCTAAACCTTAAACCCCAAATCCCTAAACCCTAAAACCCTAAACCCCAAATCCCTAAACCCTAAGCCCTAAAACCCTAAACCCTAAAACATAAATCTCAAAACCCAAAACCCTAAATCCAAATCCTAAAACCCTAAAACCTAAACCCCAAATCCCTAAACCCTAAACCCTAAATCCCTAAACACTAAATCCTAAACCCCAAATTCCTAAACCCTAAAACCATAAACCCTAAAACATAAATCCCAAAACCCAAAACCCTAAAACATAAATCCTAAAACCCTAAACCCTTAACCCTAAATCCTAAATTCCAAATCCTAAAACCCTAAACCCTAAACCCTAAATTCAAAATTCTAAAACCCTAAACCCTTTTTAGAAGAATAATAATTTTAACCCTAAACCTTAACCCACAAATATAACCCCAAATCCTAAATCCCTAAACCCTAAATCCCACATCCCAAACCTCAAAACCCTAAACCCTATTTAGAAAAATAATAATTTTATTAATATATTTCTTTTTAATTAAGTAGTAATTATTTTAAAAAATAATGATTTCAATAATGTATTTTGTGTGACGAAAAAATAGTAATTAAATGACATTATTTAAACTTTACAGTATGTAAGGATATTAAGGTCATTTATAGTTTTTTTCATTCTATTCTAGTGTCAAACCAAACACTGTAATCCTGATTCCGAGCTTGATTCCAGTGGTCAAACCAAACAGTATTGTTTCCTTTTTATTCCATTTCATTCCGATTTCGATTTCATTTCACGAATCAAACGTTACCTAAATGTATATTTCAATGTTTGTTAACTTATTTTACCTCATCTTGAACCTCTCGTCTTTCTTTAAAATTGCATATAAAAATTGTTACAAAATTACAGTGAAAAAAAATTATAAAAAAAACAAGTTCTTTTAATAACAAATAATATAATTCATTACATAAAAGTAATAATTATTATACAATGTAAAAATATACAAATTGAATGAACAAACTACAATTGATATAAAAACATAAAGAATTGCAACACGATACTTGTATGAGAGAGAGATAATTATATTTTTTATATAGACTTAATATTGAAATATAAAGAGAAAAAAGTAAATACAAAACGAGATTAAGATACAAGAGAGAGAGAAGATTGAAAAATATTAAAAGATAAAAATATCCTTTAAAAATATTAAGCAAAAGTTAAAATTCTCATTTTGAATTTAAATTTTATATATGTGCTTTTTAAATATATATATATATATAATTAAAATATTAATTAATAATAAAAAATATCAAAAATAAAATTAAAATACTATTACATTTGTACAAATAAAGCTTAGTATCTCCGCTTTTTATTTTTCTACAAATACGAAAATGTCAATTACTTCTAAATTTATACACGTGTCTCTTTAATTTTAAAGTTTAATTAAAAAACTGTTATTAAATATAAATTAAAATATCATTCAATCAAGTCACTAATGGAAAGTTTAATCTAGCATTCAATCCCAAGTATCCTAATTAAACTGTTTTAACAATTAGCAAGTGATATCTAATTGCTTGGGTTCTATAATTATCTTCTCTCATATCCTTTAGGAAGTTTCTCTCCCTCCTCTCTTCTTCAAGCAGAGCCCCCAACCCAACCTTCCTCCTCTCCTTCATTCTTTCAACCATTTTTTTCTTTTTTTTCTTTCTTGTTGTGAGTCTTTAACGTACACTTTAAAACGTATCCTCAATTATATTTTTATATATGTTAACTCTATATAGTATACCAAATAGTTATATGTAATCAAATACTTCTGTTGTTAGGTTAGGGTTTGAATACATAAACTCTATATATAATATAATATATGTTGAAATTATTGAAAAATAAAATTTCTAAAAACTCAAGTTATTGAGATTACAGTCAAAAATCATTTAATACATCTACTGATTTTTTCTACAAATTTTCAATTTTTCACTCTATATATATATCCTTCTTTGTTGTATCCTCTAGCTAGCTAGTGAGGATAATTTTGTGCACCATTTGGGTATTTTGGGCGCCTCTTGTGCGTGAAGTATGGATTGTGGCCTTCAATAGACAAGACCTTTGTCATGCTTGGAAGGTGTTTGCACGAGAAAAGTGATCGCAGATTTCTCAGTTTGGTTCATATTGTTTAATGGTTTTCCTTGTGTTAATATATCTATATGTATTGTACATGCAGGACATGAATATCGTCGTTATGTTATCTTTAAATGATGGTGCCCTATCTAAATTATTTTTCTTAATATAATTTATATTAGTTATAATAGTCATAATTACTCACTATTTTTGTGCTTTTTAACACATATATAAAGTGATAATAAATTTTAAACATATATTCAAAAATAATAAAAGATAAAAAAAATTACAAAAATAACAATTTTAAAATTTATAAGAACAAATTAAAATATTACCCTATTAACATTAAACGATATTTAATTTAATAATATTTAATATTAAATAAATCAAAATAATTGTAATTTAATTGAATAAATTTTAATATAAAATGAATTATTTTTTAAAAATAAATGGTAACTCTGGAATGGGATAATATCACGTAATATTCTCTATGTTTTTTCCATGGGCAAGTGAGCCCATATATATCTTATCTTTTAAGAACGGAAATCCTTTAACTTCTGGATTAATGGAAAAAAGTGTCAACTTGATGGCTTCAAAACTCACCGTCTATATAGCTTATTGAGTGGATGCCAAGTCCTAGTTGAATTAGAATACTCAAAAGTAAAGTACGTATGTGAGTCTTGTTCTTGTAGAGTCGTAAATGTTCAATTAGGAGTTGACTTTGTGTAATATATAAGGATTGACGGTGACGTTGCTGTGTGGTATTTGAATGGCTATACTCTTTTAAAATATAAAACAGCAATAAAATTTAAAATAAATAATAAAATTTAAAACAATAAAACAATAAAACAATAAAACAAAATTTAAATAATTTTAAGCTAAATTTAATAAAATAGTGATTATATTAAATATATCAAAATAATTATAATTATAATTTAAATATTAATTAATAAAATATTATTTAATGTAAAATAATATATCAAATTTTTTAAATAATAAAAATATATGAATTTAATGTTAAGAATGTTATTTGTATAGTTGTAAATTTTAATGATAATATTTTTATTATTTATTTAATTATTAATAAATTTTATTCCACTTCTCGTTGCTAATACAATGAATTTTTCATATTTAAATATGAAATCTCGTTTATATATATATATATATATATATATATATTATATTTTTATTAATTATTATTTTACTTTAATCTAATATTATTTTATTTTTATAATTTAAATTAACTCAAAATTATTACTACTTTATTCGTCAATTTATAATAAAAAAATAAATAATAAAAAACAAAAAATTAACTCAAAATTATTTTAAACATATCAATGCTATGTTATACATATAAAAAAATCTAACATATGTAACCACTCACACGCTACAAATTTTGTAAAATTTAAATAAATTAAATTAAATTATTTATGTGTATTAAATTAGATCCTTAAAATCAATTTGATCCTATTTGATATGATAATAATTATTTAAAATATAAACATTAAAATATATATTGAAACTATTTTATATTATTATAAGTCAAATAATAACTTATTAATTTTTGACATATTATTAATATTTTTACCCTAATTCTTAACATGGTCACCGTAATTATATTTTTGGCATTCTTAAGTTAAAATAATAATAAAAAGTAATTATTATTTTTAAGTGTTGAACTTGTAATACATATACTATTATATTTGTAAAATATAAATTATAAATATAATAGTATAAACGGTCTAATCTAACTTAAATAATTTATAAATCAGACCGGATTGAACCAGATAACAAAACAAATTGAATTGTTTGAAACAGTTAAATTTTTCAATTTGTTTAAGTTTATTAATTTTTTGTCCAATCTTACGACTTATAAGTATCGTAGTAAAATTCACGAGCTCAATCAAACCAATTTTAATATATATTGGATTAATATTGTTAATACAAATAGTGTATTGTAATAGTGGCTTAATAATAAAAGAAAAAAAACTTAAGTGTTAATTTTGTCTCTAATTTTTTATCGACTTATATTTAAGTTAGGTTCGTTTAAGTTCAATCGTTTGTAATTCGACATACTTAGTTCTCAATCAACTCTTTTTTTTTCAAAAAAAATTCTATTAGTGATAAGGATGATTATTTCGTTTTATTATCCAAATCATCAGTTAGATAATATGTATCAATTATAAGCTAGTAAAAGGCGTGAATCAAAACGAATGGCCTTAATAACCATTACATACCATTTCATCCCTCTAACCCACTATCTTGATGCATTTAGGATAGATGTGATAACATATCACCTATCCCCCTAGTTTAAGTAGACTAATTTAGTCTCAAACATTTTTAAGTTGGAATAAAAGTACATGTGTTTTGGATATGGAGTTTTAAACCAAAACATCAACATTTTAAGACGAGTGTCCATACTCCAACAACAAGGATCAATTATTTAGCTGAATCTTCAAAATGAGCATTTATACTTTATCGAGTTCTAACACTTGGTAAGAAATAACCAAAGAATCCATACCATTTTAATCAAACTTTGAGAGTTCATGAACCTAAAATAATGTCATGAATGCTCATCACAATCTAATAAGGGGACAATTATTCGTTCGAACTTAGGCTACAAGTTTTGCCTACACAGGTTCACTTTTACTTTGAGAATTTATCTTATGTGTGTCCACGTAATATAAATTAAAACTTGATTCTAATACCATTTGTTGGGTTTGAAGTTATAACCCAAAAGATTAACCATTTAGGAAGAATAATACATCTTAATTATATATCTAATTTTTTATGAACATTAGAATTATTCATATACCAAATAATGTGTTGCACATGACAAATAAATATTTTATATTATTATGTAATAATATTATAAAAATTACTTGTACACAATAGTTAATTAGCACTATTAGAATGAAAAGCTTTTAAATCGTTTATTAATCCACTTAAAAGGGATTTTTAAGTTGTCGTACATCTCAATCAACTTAAAAATTAAAGTCAATTTTACTGGTTAATTGACTTAAAATTTTAAGTTGATTTTAAGAAGAAACGAAGATAGTGAATATGAGAGAACTTACTCGTGTGGTTTCAATATCATTGATATTGTAATTGTAATTTTTTTGACCTATATAGCACATATTTTTTATATTGTAAAGTAATTATTTTTGATCTAATCATGATACTTATAGAAAATGCGATACAAAAAGTGTAAATTTTTTTTATAAAATATTACAATAACAATTGACAAAAAATATTATATTATTTAAATTTAATTTTAGTGTCTAAAAATGATTAAAATATCATTTTTATCAAAAGAGTAACATAAATGTCACTTATAAAAGTAAAGTGGTTAAAATATCACGGTGATACAAACAAAATAACTTTACTCAATCTTAATAAAAATATATAAATTAAATATTAAATATATTATTTTGTAATTATAATTTTTAAATTTTTTGTAAATACTCTTTTTGAAATAATAGATCACATGCTATTAATCAAATGACTTTCCAATATTATATGAAACCATTTTGGAACTTGCTTTTTCTTCTTTTAAGAAAAATAATTCGGCGCCCTCAATCAATTGGATACATGAACCTAGTGATCTTCCATTTGTATCATTAGAGCATAGAATAATTTGGATTCAATGTGAATAGAAGAGTCAATTACGTTAGTGAATTGTGATAAACATGTGATTCATCCATGAACTCATGAAAGTGCTTTTAATTCATTAATATGTTGAATTGAATAATACTAGAATTTATGTCCAATATCTTTCAGAGATATATAGTACTACTTTTGGAGTGGGGTACATTTAGCATATGTTACTACTTGAGTTTTTGACAAGATGTGCAAAGGTATTACCGAAAGAGAATGAAAATGGAACAAGAGTCACTGTAGATTGTAATCAAGTTGAGCACTCAAACTATTATTACATAGAAAAAAGCTAGTTGGATATTCAAGCTAGCTAGCTATATATACCTTAAAGTTCCATTTATGTGTATGAAGAGTCCAGTGTTACTGTACATATTTCAACTCATACTCATGCATATCTGAACCTGGATTTTATTTATATTCCATACCTCAACTTGGAGCGTGTAATGTTTATTTTAAGATTTAAAATAAAAAATAATAATATTTTTAAAATTTATAATCATAAAAATAATATTTTTTATTATTAAAAATTATGATATATTATTTTATATTAGATATTTTCGAATTGAATATTATTCAAATTAAAATATTTAGAATAATTTAAACTCGTTTATATTGAATATAGTTTATTTAAATCTCATATTATTAAAATATTATTTTTTTATAAAAAAATATAATTAATATAAATATAACTAATTATAAATAATGATAGTTGTTGGGGTATTTGTTTAAAAAACATATATTTTATAATAGTTTAAAAAAAAGCTATATTAGATTTTATTTTAAAAATGGACAAATCATAACCCATTAAACAATTTTCTCGTCATTTTTTGTTTGTTTTTTTCTAACTCTCATTCCACTAATTCAAGCAGCCCCATTTTTATAATAAAAAATTATTTTTGTCTTTTTTTTTATCTTTCCTTAATTCCAAGTATCTCATTTTCTTAAAATATAATTATTCATTAAATTTTAATAAATAATAATTTATTTTTATTATAAATAAAAAATAATAAAATAATTTATATTTATATAATAAAATATATATACTTTTTTTTAACAAATAACTTATCAAAATTTTATTATAAAATAATTAATAATAATAATAATAATAAATTATAAAATTTTAAATTATTAAAAACTTTACTAAATAGTTACAATATTTTTTATGAAAAATTATTGACATTTTAAAAAAAATAAAAAATATATTACATTGTAACAAATATCTCTAATATTATTATAATTTTAATTATTACTAAGATAAAAATATTTATTAACAATAACTATATTTAAGTATTAAAATATAATTAATTCAATATAATTTATATATTTTATTATATTAATAATAAAAATAATTATAATAATATTATATTATATAATATTTTTTCATAAAATTTGTGATATAATGTTATATATTTGTATTGTATCTTGTAAAAAATTAGATATAGAGGCTTCACAATTTTTTTTAATAATTTAATTATTTTTATAAATATTATTTTTATATCATAATTATATTTAATAACAATAATAATAAGAATGTATTATATTATTTATGAATTATCAAAATATTTAGCATATCATTTTCAATATATATATAAATTTATATTTATTTTATTGTAAAATAAATTATTTTTTATTTTTTAAAATAAATTTTTTAATATATGATATGATAAAAAAAATTATGTATTTAAAATTAATTATAAATTTATAAAATGTTAATATTTTTTTATGTTTATAATAATTATGTTTTACAAAATGGAACTAATATATCTTTTTTTAAAATAAAATTGATTAAAAATTTTGCTTTCAAGTTGTTAAAATTTTGACTATTTTTTAAAAAAATCTCACTTATAGATATTGTTAAACTATTGTGTAGGATATGACTATTATAAACAAAATTCCTAGTTGTTGATGTTCTATCGTAAAGAAAATAATTAGATTTGTTCTCATTTGTAACATGTGACAAAAACTCTGATTTAACCTAACTTTAAAATACATTTGCTTCTGTAAGTGCCTGCAGAGGAAGCTGAGAAAATGAAAGAGACAGAAGACTGAAAAGAGACCGTCTAATTAACAAATATCAAATATAGATTTTCTTTTACTTAAATAAAATTCGAAATTCGACTTATTTTACCTTTGATCATTATAATATGATTAAGCTTATCGAATAAATATTAATTATAGGTATCAAAATTTTATATATATATATTTTTTATTTTTAATTACTTAAGTACGTAATTAATAGCAGTTTAGTTTTTTAATTTAATATAAAAATATAATAAGAATAAATGTGATAATTTTTTATGAAATTTTAAATGAATAGTATATTAATATTTAATTTTAATTTTATAGGACTGACTGAATTTTAAGAAGTATTACAAAACTATTATTTAATTTTATTTTATTACTCACGTTGATTAATTTTTATAAATATTATTAAATTTTTTATTATTTTTATATCATTAATTTTTTTTATATTATAACATTATCATGGATGTTTATATAATTTATTATTATTATCATTAAATTATTAAAATTGAAAATATTTTTATAATATTTATAAATTTTTATCGTATGAAAATAATATTTTTTTATTAATATTTATAGAATTTAATAAAATAAAATAGAACAACAATTTATATGTGTTGTATGTCTACAATGAAAAAGCTAAATAATTATTTTTATTACTTATCTATACTAGAGATCAAATACTACCAAAAACTTAAATATAAAGAAATGTACTGAATTTTTCTTATAACCTAAGAATCCATAGTATTAAAATATTTTTAAAATAGATAATAATTACATAATTTATATATGATAATTTTATTTATTATTAATTTTTAATTATTATTTTAAAGATAATAATTCAATTGAATTAATTATTTTTATGTTAAATACCATCTTATATCTAATATCAAATAATAAATAATTAACTAATCTATATTATTTTTAAGTAAAAAAATATTTGTATAAATGCTTATTAGTTCGATCAATGTTTATAGTGTTGAGTTCACATGTGTTATCATATTCTATTTAATTTATTTATTAAATAAAATGTCATTTATATTTAAATTGTTTGACTATCACAAAATTTTAAATTTATTATTTATAAAATAATTATTATTTTTTATATATTTTTCACTAAATTAATTAAATTTTTAATCATAAAATAATTAATTTATTCATTAAAATAATAAATAAATTATTTATTTATTTTAAGAATATTTTTTTAAATATTTGTAAAAAAATTTAATACTAGTTTTTTATCTTGTTATAGTTAATGATGTTTCTTTTATTTTATTTTTAAAATAAAATTTTAAAATAATAATAATTATTACTAATAAATAATATTATTATATACTTATAAAATTTAAATCACCAATTTATATATTTATACCAATCTAAAACTAATTTTATAAAATAAACATAAAGTTAATATTATTATTTTTAAAATTCATAATTATAAAAATAATATTTGTTATATTTAATTTACATATTTTAAAAGTATTATTTTTTAAAATACTATTGATATGCCAATTAAAACGGTGAATGCCACGTATCCCGCAACTCGATAAATAACAATATTTATGAATTATAGATATTTTGATATTTAATATATATAAAATAAGATAGTTCGATAATCATAAAAAAATTTATAATAATAAAAATAATATCTTAATAATATAAAAATATTTTAATTAAATAATATTAAATATTAAATAATTATAATATAATTTAAACAATATTCAATTAAATGACGTTTAAAATAAAATAATATATTATATTTATTTAATAATAAAAATGTATAATATAAACATAAAAATATTATTTTGATTATTTTAAATTATAGGTGTTATTTTATTATTTTTTAAATAATTTATTATTATATAATTTTAAAAAATTTAATTATATAACATAATTTATAAAATTTTATTTTAAATCATATCCATTAATAAGTTTTTTATAATATAAAAAATATATTTAATGGATATTTAAAAATATGATATACATATTTTTTAAAAAAATTAAAATTAAAATTATTAAATAATTAAATCATATAAAAGTTTAAAAATATAAAATAATTTCTATAATCTTTTGGGATTTTGAAAATACTTACACAGTTACACTTTTTATAGGTCACTTATCATTCCACTACCATACAAATATAAACTGTATACTATTAAATTCGTCCATTTCATTTATAACACAGATATATACAACTTTATTTATTATAATTATTTTATTACATAAACACAATTTTAATTATTTTAATTACTATAAATATATTCACGTAACCTTAAGTTTTGTCTCTTTTATATTATTTTGAGTAACATATTAGTAGATAATTTTAACTATTTTGTATTATATACATAAAATTTAGATTCTTAATATAAAATTATTTATATTTGATTTATTTTAAAAATGAAGCTAATTTGTACACTTATATATACACAGATACTTCAGTTCGAAATTCAGATCACTTAAGTATTTATAATAAATAAATATTAAAATAATTAACAATTATTTCTTTTATTTTTTATTTTGAATTTTTTTCTTAAACTCCTAAAATGAAAACGTGACTCTCTTAGGAATCAAACATTTATTCTATTTATTTTTTGATGAATTAGATTGATAACAAAATGATATATTTTATTTGTCTATAATGAATAAAATAAAAAAAATAAAAAAAATTATTTATAATAGTTATGATTGTTTATAATGATTATAAGTTTATAAAAAATAATTTTAATATATAAATCTATTAAAAATAATAAATAAGATATAAATCATTTGATATCTCTAATTAGAAGTTATGAATTCAAACCAGCATAGTAATAAATATTAATTTGACATGTAAAATGTTATGCATTAACCAAAAGATATTTTATCAGTTCACATTGCTTTTTCAAAAGCAAAATATTCTACAAAATAAAGTAATCGATTAGTAAAGTAAACCAACATGTTGGCGGCTAGTTTCTAAGATGATCTGCTCTAATATTCCTTCTTAAAATTATAAAACTAATATTTTTAAAATTTATAAAAATATATTTAATATTAATTTATATTTCTTAGTTTAAAATAAATATATAAGTTTTAAAAGTATTATTTTAGTTAATTTTTTTAAAATAACATCTCAATAATATTAAATATCGTTTAATTAGATCACATTTAAATATATTTAAATTATCATAATTTAATTTAAACATCATTTAAAATATAATAACATTATAATTTTTTAATAGAAAAAATTTACAAATTAAAATCAAAAGCTGAAACTAAAGGATATCACTAATATGTTGTGGATTATTTTGAAACTTGTAGCCCATTAGTAAAACATACGACCATTAGATGGGTTCTTATTTTGGTTGTGAGCATAAATTGATTACTAAGGAAATTAAATATCAACAATGTCTTTTTAAACGATGATATTGATGAAATGATATTTATGTCTCAACCTTAAGGGTTTGAATATAGTTTTTATGGTCTTAAACATGATCTTAGGGCTTGGTTTCGAAAGCTATACAATAATTTGCTTTACATGAGTTTTACTAACTTAAAATGAGATGCATATTTGTTTTACATGTCTTAAGTAGATGCAATCATAATGATATTAATGTATATGGATGACATCATAATTATTGAAAATTATGAGGGATTTATTCAAGAGTTTTTTCATCACTGAATAAATTGTTTGCACTGAAAGATATTAGCTCTCTATCTTTCTTTTTGGGAATAGAGGTACCGAGAAATAATGAATTTCTCTATTTGTCACAACATAAGTATTTGAAGGATCTTTTAGACATGATGGAACTTAATGATGAAGTGTCTTCCTAGTCTTATACGTGTGGGAAAACAACTCTTTTAATTATGATGGTCAGGTTCTCATCAATCCCTCACTCATGGCTTGTCATTGTAGAAAAGTTCAAAAATTGATCTAACTTACTTTTCATATGTTGATGTGGCTTTAAATGTATATGATAAAAGAAGAAACGGTGTATATTGTGTATTCTATAGTGATAACTTGATCTAATGGTTATTTAGCAAGTAGAAGAAAGTGTCTTGATAATCAATTGAGTTAGAGTATAGGGCATTAGCCTTAATCAATTCATAAATCTTTTGGCTTAAGTCTTTGTTAATAGAATTAAGAGTGAAGATAAATAAGATGTTAGTTATGAATTTTGATAATGTGAGCATTCAAAATTTGACAAAAAAATAGTAATTAATGCAAAGACAAAACACATAGAGTTCAATTTTTGTTTTGCTAGAAAACAAGCAACAACTCAACAATTTGATGTTAGGTATATCAATACAGAAGATCAAGTTATTGATGTGTTAACTAAGCCAAATCGCAAGTTTCAAGTTTTGTACAAGTCTTACAAAAACCAGAGTTAAAGAGTGGATAATGACACATGTGTAGTATGTAGTTGTATGCTATTAACATGTAACACTTTGTAGAATAGCATTTTATACTCTAAATGTGTAATAGAATATGTTATTAACCATGTAACAATTTGTAGAATATCATTTTACACTTTAACTATATAACATAATATGTTTTAAGAATAGACTTAGCTATTCATATGTGTTTTGTTTAAGTATAAATGTTAGTTTATACTTGTAATTAATCTATCTATTTATATTCTTTTTAAGTTATTTATTTATCAAGAACTTAAGGTTAAAAAATTTTTGGTTTCGTATATTTTTTTGTTATGATATTAACACGATAATTTTTATTATTATCATAATAAAAATAATAAAAATATTTATTTTACATCTTATCATTACATCATAATAATAATAATATTGAATAAAATTATTAACCATAACAATTTATATTATAATAATATTATTATTTAATATGATGAATACAATATATATTTTTATAATAAAATAAAATAAATTATATGAATAATAATTAAGGTTTTATAAATCATTCTTATATAATTAAATTTAGGTAATTAAATTTAATAAAATATTATTATATAACTAATTTATTATAATATATAAACAAATATTTCGTTTAATATTAAGATATTATTAAATTACATTAATGATGTGATGGTATAATGTACGACACTCTGAGCATATACAATCAAATTCGTACAAAAATATGTCCCACTTTGATTTTGCTTGAAAATCATTCTCTCCACTCCATGATGAACCTGTCCGGAAAAGAAAAATGTGTACGTTAATAATAAATAATGTATATAATAATAACATTAAACAAATCCCACTTTATCGATATAAGTTATAATATTAAATTCAAATATTTTAAATATTAAAAATATGTGTATTTCAAAAATAATTATGAAATTAAAAATAAATCATTAAAATTATATTGTAATTAAATTAAAAACATCTGATCATAAAAATTATATAAAACATTGCACGTGAACCTTTCTTACTTTTACAATTCCACTTTAAAATATGAAATTTTATTTTTAGATTAATTAAATTGTACAAGTTTAATAATTTATAATAGTATTATAATAATACTATAAAATATTAGCTTTTGGGAGTAAGTTATTCCCCACCTTTTTTTTTTTTTGCTTTTATATGTCAAATCACAATTATTAATATTAAGTTTCATGGAACTTTGATCCTAACATTCATCTGCCGTTCACCTCACCAAATATTCTAGATAGCATTTTTTTAAAATACTTAATGATAGATAGATTTTTATTTTTATTTATATCAAATATAATATATGATTAAATTATTTAAAAAAATAAAAAATTATTATTTTTTAACAAAACTTAACTAAATATCAGATTAAATATAAACTTATATGTATCTAAGATAAAGATTACTTTTTTCCTATAGGTATTACATAAATTGTTTGCTCTTATTTTTAAAATGATTTCAATTAATCCCATATCATATTATCTAAATAATTTAATATTAAAATATTATTTTTATTTATTAAAACATAATAAAAATAAGAATATGTTAAAATGAAACTAACAATATTCAATAAAAAAATATTTAAATACATAATTTTTAAAAATAATAAAATAAAATAATAACAATGAATAAGTATTTTATAAAAAATATATTAATAGTTACATAATATTATTAAATAATTGTGTTTTATTCAAATTT
Organism: Hippophae tibetana; assembly: GCA_037013495.1. Taxonomy (NCBI): domain Eukaryota; kingdom Viridiplantae; phylum Streptophyta; class Magnoliopsida; order Rosales; family Elaeagnaceae; genus Hippophae; species Hippophae tibetana. The sequence continues at coordinate 2,223,147 of CM072801.1, forward strand.
TAATTATTTTAATTGATTATTTTTTAAAAACAATAGACTTAATAACATTTTTTACTAAGTATGTTAATTATATAATCTAACAGATTTTTTAAGGTATTTTTATCTTATATATATATAATTAATATTGAAAAATATAAAATTATATAATTAAATTTAAGAAAGGCAAAAAAAATGTGAGATTAGGATCAAAACACTTGCTATTGCGAAGCTAGCTATTTCCCACTTGATAACATATAACAACCAACTTCACGTTGGCAATAAACAAATTAAAATACATGAAGTTGGTCTTGCAAATTAATTAATACGAATATAAATACAAATTTAAGTTTTAATAAATGATATTCAAAGTTTACTTATTTTAACTCCGTATTAGTCATTATAGGTTACTATAATATCGACTTAATTTATAAATTTAAATTATATAATTATTTATATATTAAGGTTAATTTTTTTAGAAAAGAAAAAAATTTAAAGATAATAAAATATTTAATTGAAAATCAACTAGTTATTTTCACTTTAGTGTTATCAATCAACTTCAACGTGGATTAAAAAAATAATAATCAGCACAACTATGCTTTCAAATATTAATTATATCCATAAACTTTTTCTCCTTTTCTCTTTTAATTTTTTATTTCCCTGTACTTTCCGTATTAATGTTTGGCATTTATTACTTTCCCTTTGTTATATTTGTTCATTCTCTCTTGCAGTATTGCCTTTAATTTCATGGACAAGAAACAAATAAGTAAATGGAAAAGGAAAAGGAAAAGTAAAAAAAAAAATGTGTATCCTAAAAAGAGAAAAGTAGGCTAAAAGTTTAAAGTAACAGGAAATTGCTTGGTTATGCAAACACAAAAATTATACGAGCATACATAATAAGAAAATTTTAATCAAAATAATTGTTATTTATTATTTAATGTTTTTATAACTTATCATTAAATATAATATATAAAGACACAATATAAATATATTTAATATTGCATAAATTTAAATAATTATAATTTTATATAAATAATATGTAAGATTTTTTAATTATTAAAATTGATATAAAATGATTATAAATTTTAAAATTTTATTTTTATTATTTTTTTCAATTTTTTTATCATGTGCATAAATAAAGCGTAATTAACACAAATATTATTATACTAACATGACATGTTAGCATGATTAAAAATAATTATATAAAATCAATACTTATAAAAAAAATATAACACATAAAATATTGTTAATTTTTCTTCCAATATTTAACCTTTTATAATAATTAATTTTCTAAAAATTTCAAACAATATGTATTTGTATACATTATTGAAAAACAATAAAAATATTATACTTAAAATTTATAAATATAAAAAAATATTTTAAAATTTATAGTTTGAACTTAATTTAATTAAATATTGTTTAAAGTAAATTAAATTATTTCAAATTATTTAATATAAAAATTATTTAATTAAATATAATTTAATATTATTTTTATTGTTATAATTTTTATAATGTTATTTTATTTAATAAAAGAGAAATAATTAGTTCTTAGCTATATTCTATTAATTAGGCATAATTACATTCAGCTGCACGTGTGGGCCAATAAAAGTACATCATCATCACGATGATTTGCCTCTTTTATCTTTCCATGCCATTTGCCTATACTACCGACTAAATGTAGTTATCACTAAAGAGAAAGTGAGAGAAAAAGGAAAAACTACCATTTTGAGTTTCGAGGAGAATATATATATAATCAAGATTTAATGGAGACGCATAATGAGATTCTGTTTTAGTATCATTAAATTATGAAAATATATGTCACGTTTCAAATGAATTGTGAGCTCTTATTCGTAGATAAAATTATATTGAATTACACTCAAAACCATACTTATAAAAATCAAATCTAATACATTAATTATAATTATAATATATACTTATCATAAAATTAAATCAAATGGATAAGTTTACACAATAAAAAAAACCTACTTTAAATAAAAATTGAAAACAATAAACTATGTAAATTTAAAAAAAAGAATAGTTTTAACACTATATATCCTTAACTTATATAAAAAGATACAATTTTTCAAACTTGTAACTCTTTTTTTCCTCTAGTTTTTAATGACAAAAATATATATAATGCAATAAAGTTATAATTAGCAATCTACACCTATAACTTAAACATGAAGATGATTATTTTTATGTGCATTATGTAAAAATCAAATTGTACTTAAATAAGTTGTTAGTGTGTAATAATATTATTATAATTATTTTTTTATTGATATAATAAAAATTTATTAATAATTTATATTATCTAATAAATAATTAGAAATTAGTGTCAATTTTGTTAATAAAGTTATCATTATTAAAAAATAATTATAGAAATAACATTTAGACCGTAGAAATGTTGCTACCATTTTTAATTTATTATACCTAACTAAGTTACTTGAATTTTTACATTTACACGAAACAAAGTTTTTTTTCAACAAAAAATTCGCCACTTAATATATGAATTTCGTAACAAATATGTTATTTGCAATGAAAGTGATTGTCGTAAAGTAGTTGCGTTATGTTTCTCATGGATGACTTATTGACGAAATTTTTAATTTCATGTTAGTATTAAATATTTCACTACTACAAAAGTGGGTATTTAAGTCGATACGTAAAGTCGGTTTTTGAAAAAAATCGACTTTAAATTAGTTTAAAGTCGGTTTGATAAATAACCGACGCTATCCACGTAGGACGTAGCGTCGGTTGATGTGTCAAACTGACGCTATGCGTGGACGTAGCGTCTGTTGACGTGATGAACCGACGCTATCCACGTAGCGTAGCGTCGGTTGACACCTAGAATCGACGCTATCCTACGTGGATAGCGTCGGTTGACACCTGGAACCGACGCTATCCACGTAACATAGCGTCGGTTCGACACGTCAACCGACGCTACACACGTGGATAAATATTTTCTTTTCTTTCTTCCCAAACAGAAACTATTTTCAGCGTTCAAGAACTCTAAAAAATCGAAAACCTCCTCCTCCATTTCTCCTCCACTCTTTCTCATTTTTCGGCCACCTACGACTACCATTTCCAACATCGGTTAGTGAGTTTTTTTACTCTCTAACTAATCTTTTAGATCCCCTATTATTCATATTGTTTTCTGTTATTATATGTTATTATTTATATGTATAGATTGTTGTATTATATATGTAGGTTTCTATTATAACATAAGGAGAAGAATATGACGATCTTAAATAAAATAGAACAAAACCATGATAATTTTTCTGTTATTAATTAATATTTTATTTTTCAAATATTTGTATTATTTGAACTATTTGCTAAACTGATATTGATTTTTTTTTTCTGCTCGAATACAGGTTGAATATGAATAAATTAAAAAAAAACAAAAAAAGTTAAAGTCGGTTCACCGCGTGAACCGACTTTACACTTTAAGTCATTTAATTTAAAGTCGGTTAAAACCCGACTTTAATGCTCCTTTTTGTAGTAGTGTTTGTTACAAGAGAAATCTATGTATTAGTTTTTAATTTGAAAGAAATGATCTTTAGATATAAAATCTTTATTTGTCCATATTTCATTTGTAGTAAAGATTTTATTTGCTAGTAATAATAATACACTTTCATAATAAATATTTTATTTACTATTAATACTTTTGTAGTAAAGATTTTATTTGCTAGTAAATATTTTATTTGTGATAAAATATTTCGTAATAAATATTGTATTTGCAACAAATAATATCGTAATAAATATTTCATTCACGGTGAATTTTTTGCAGTAAATATTTCATTCACGATGAATACTTTCTTAATAAATATTTTATATGCGTTGAAAACTTTCGTAATAAATAGTCCATTTGTGACAAATAATATCGTACTAAATTTTTATTCACAATAAATACTTTTGTAGTAAATATTTCATTCACAACGAATAATATCATAGTAAAATATTTTATTCGTGATGAATATTTCGTAATATATATTCTATTTTGCGAAGAATAATATCATAGTAAATATATCATGCATGATGAATAATTTCGTAATAAATATTTTATTTACAATAGAAGTTTCATAATAAATTTGTCATTTTTGATCATTATTTTTTTGTAAAAATGTCAATAAGAGCTCTTATTTGAGAATGTACTAACTTTGTTCATAGACCATATATGCACAAATACATATATACATATGACCATATTACACATGCCTTGGTACATATGTATATATACATTAATATATATGTACATATGTTTAATTGTAACAAAAATATAACATTTAGATCTAAAATATAAAATATTATAACCACATAATTATAGTTATTGAAACAAAAGATCATAAATGTAGTTATATTTTTAAATTTATAGTATGTTATCAAAATAAAAAAATGAACTTAAACATGCAATATGGAGTAATACTAAAATAATGAAAACACATCAAATAAGTTTCTAAATATTTGTTAAAATAGTGTGCATTTGGATGAGATAATATAAATTTATGAACTTAATCATGGTTCAGAAAAACATAGCTAAATTTTTTAATGCAGTATCTGAATTCATAGAGTATCTCGAAGGAGATAAAGTTTTTTTTTGTTCATAAACACGCATGTTCTCATCCAACTCAACTCGTAACGTAGAAATAGTGTCATCAAACTGCATTTGCATTGTATCCATTCGTTGATACAACTTTTCGTTCTCTCTATAAACAGTCGTTGCTTACTTACGGGTTTGGATGTTTGGTAGCTAGCAACAAAAATACTAGACTTTATCTTTAAATTTTGTCTACAAATTTCTACCTTAAATAACTGCATTGGTTGGCCATTCTCATCAAGTGTGTGATTCTATTCATCCTAAATTATTCTATCATAGAAATGCAAAAAAAAATATCAAATAAATTTAGTTTCACTAACTCATACAAAAATAAAATAAATAAAATAAAGAGTAATTCTCTTTATCCTTATTTATCCCATCTTAGAAATGAAAAAAAAAAACAATACTTCATATTTGTGTGTTAAAATTTGTAGCAAAATATAATATCTATTATCTCAAAATATAATTCACTATAATCATGGTCTAGAAAAGAAGGTTAATTTATATAAATATTATATGTTTGTTCATCCCTGATAATTTATTCTTCTAACTATAAATAACCCATGACAGATAAGACACAAATACAAAAAGATAAATTAAAGGAATGAAATAATAAAAAACAAATATAGATTAAAATTGTAAAAAACACAACTAGATGATTGAATTCTAATTCTATTGCATGAAATTTAATAATGTAAAATATTATCATGATTATTATTATTATTATTATTATTACTATAAACGATGTAATCGATCATTACGGTATATAAAAAACAATCGATTTGAAAACGTTGAATTGCTTGGACCTAAAAACCCATAATTTGATGAGATCGGCTAAATCTAATATGATTTCAAAGAATCAAGAACAACAACACACTTCATTTTTTCAATTATGGAACCACAGGTGACAAATTCCTCTCAATTAGTTGTAACTCCACCGTTTAACATTTACAATATTAGTCAACTTGAATCGTTCATAATGTATAAAAACTCACAATTAATGAATACCAAAACACAAGTATCAATTATAATATTGCACAAATACAATCATAAATTTATTATTTAATTATTCATTTCTTATTAATTATAAATGTATCTTAATATTGTTCGATCCAATCACTTTGCTTTCGACATATAAATTCAATGGTGGCTTTTTAATCCTTTTCCAATTTATTAAGATTGAAAAACCTTAATTTAAGGGCGTATATATATACCATAAATGATGAAATTGATATCATAATTTAAGCATTGTTTTAACTCTTAGAAGTAAATTGATACCATAAATAATGAGATAAGTTTATGAAAGAAAATAACATTTGTGATCTCATCAAGTTACCCAAAGGTGCAAGATCTATTGGTTGAAAAATAAATAGTTGAAACCAAGAGGGATTCAATAGGGATAATGTCAAGAGATATAAGGCATACCAATCACCAAATTCTTTACTCAAAAGGTAGGCATAAACTACAAAAAATACTTTCTTTGCAATATCTTCAAAAGACTCTTTTAGAACTGTATTAGATGGATGTCAACATTGTGTTTGTCAATGGAGACATTGACAAAACAATCAATATGGTACATCTAGAAAACTTTGTATTAGGAGATCTAAAGTCTATGGTTTGCAAGTTGAAGAAATCCATTTATGGTTTTAAATAGGCTTCTCGGCAATGGTATCACATGTTCCATCAAGTCATCACCTCATATGGTTTTGAGGGGAATGTCATTGATGACTATGCATGTCACAAGTTCATTGGGAGTAAGAATATTGTTATGGTATTATACATCGATGACATTCTGCTTGCTAGTAGCGATATAGGCTTATTGCACGAAGCTAAGAAATTTTTTATGAAGAAAATTCAAAATGAAAGATTTTAGTGACACTTTTTTTGTATTAAGTATTCAGATACTAAGAAATCGTTCTTGAGGTATCCTTGGGCTATCACAAGAGAACTATATCGATAAGCATATGAATAGATTTGGCATGAATGATATTAAATTAGTAGGAACACTTGTGGCTAAAGAAACAAGTTTAGTCTCAAAGAGTGCCCCATAATGATATTGAAAGGGAAGAGATGCAAAAAATTCCCAATGCTTCATCAGTAGGGAGTCTGACGCATGCTCAAGTTTGCACTCATCCTAATATAGCATTTATAGTGGGAGTTTTGGGTAGATATTTGAGTAATCTAGGTATGTTACATTGGAAGGTAGCCAAACGTGTGATGCAATTTAGAGGTCATCAGGTTCTTTGGGTTTGATTTATAGGATGCTAAGATAGTAGGTGCTTCACGTTAGGCTATATCTTTATGTTGTTTGGATAAGCTATCTCATGTAAGTTATCTAAACAAGCCCTTATAGTTTTGTATCCAAACATGGGAAATGGTTACGAAACTTTGTCACTGGACTGCGTGTGATAGATGGCATTGATAGGTCATTAACTATTTATTGTAATAATAACTTGATCGTGTTTTACTCCAACAATGACAAAAGTTCAACGAAGTATAAGTTTATCAACATCAAATTTTTAGTTGTTAAAGAGAGATTTTAGAATAGGAAGATTTTCATAAAACATATATAAATAAATTTTATACTAGTAGACCTATTAACAATGGCTTAACAACTAAGGTCTTTCATTAGTACACTGGTCATATGGCTATTATTTTTATAATACTTTGGTTTACTGGATGTCAATTTTTATGTTCTATATGTTTTATTTCAAACATTGAATTATTTAGTTTTTTGTAGAATAAAGTTGATGATTTACGATTATATTTTTAAGCTTACTTATGTTTTATATGTGTAATGTTTGCATGGTATTAAAAACTTTAGATTGATGTTACTAAAGGCCGAAAAAGCACCAATTGAAAATAGGCATGTATAATATCACATTGCATGTAATTTTCATGCTATTTATTCATATTTAATTTATGTCGTTGAATGTATTAGTATTATGATCATCGTGATTTGTTCAGCACTATATTGTGATAAAAGCTGTGATCGTTCTGCTTCTAATATATTAGATGGACCATATTATTTAAGGAGTAGTCTAAGGATAAATAGTATATAGATGTACTCTGAGGAATTATTGTAATATAATTGATTCAGGAAAATATGTTGCCTAAGTAATAGATTGTTAGAAAATCATATTTCTTATACTAAATTAGGTAACATATCTTTTACTTCCTAAATTATATTCGCTATTTAATATAATGAGTCGAAGTTAAGTTGTCAAATTTTAGTAATTCTCTAGATTACTTAAATTAAAATGAGATGATTGAGTAGAGATTGATTTTTTTTACCTTAATTAAGAAGTTATGAGAACCATAGCAAAGTAATATATAAAGACCCTTTCGGTTATGGTTTTTAATACATCAAATCATAAAATAATTTATCTTCTTCATATTTAGAAGAGAAACGACAGTCTTATTGAGAAATTAAGACAATTTGGTTGAGGAAGATCACAAACCACCTCTTTATTTGTGTTCTCCACTCGTGATCGATTGTCATAGTATTTCTACAATAGTGACAATCGTTCTTAACGGATCTAAATATCTCACTTGAATCCATGAATCTTTAATAATGAAAAATTATGTAAATCCTAAATTTTTTGTTATTTTGTTCTAGGATGTTTGTATCTAGAATCTATTTATGACATTCAATATAATTTAATTCCAATAATGAAAACTTTGTTACAATAACAAGCGTGACAAAATTTTAGCAACAAAATTTTCAACTATGAAATATTTGTAACATATTACTATATTTGCGATGAAATTTTTGTTCCAAATATTAAGTGTATCTTAGCCTTATTTATTGCATACAAATGTTAGAATTTGTAGCAAATTTATTTGCTACAAATACAACATTTGTAGCAAAAAATTTAGTACCAAAATGCCATATTTCTTGGAATGGTATATGCACACTCTACATTTACTAATAACTATAAACTTATGACTGTATCACAAATTTATTTACCAAATTATACAAATATATTTTTTAATTGAATGCTTAAATAATTTTTCACTTACAATTACAATAATCACACATGTTAATCTTAAGTCAAAATTCACGTAAACGTTATGTTATTCTTTTTTTTTTTGGGTTTTAAATTGATTGGAAATGTTTTAAAAATGTACATTAAGAAATAAAAATACATTTAAAAGCTCAAATTCAATTTTGCATAGAGCTAGCCTATGTTTTTATATTTTTTTTAATATTATATTAACTTAAAAATTAAATTATAATTAAATAATATTTTTTAATATTTACTATCTAAATAAATTTTTATTTATTTTTAATTAAATCCAATAAAAAATTATCATATTTACAACGTATACATCATGGTTCATATCTACTTCTTCCATATTATAAATATGTTCATTATTTATAATTTAGTCACAATATAAATTATTAAAATTAAATTTAACATGAAATTATATTTTTTAATTTAATATTTAAATATAAAATAAGAAAAATAAACATATATTATATTCAATTCAATTAAGTAACTAATTTTTTATCAAAAAATTATTTTATTTTTACTTTTTAATATTATTAGTTAGCTTAATAGTTATTTTATAGATTTGTTTTTGCTAACAAGTTGCCTGTATAGAATTGGTTTAATTTTGTTGGTAATGTATTTTTTTTTAACAATTAAACATTTATATATATATACACGTATAAAATTTATATGTATAATTCAAACAAAGAAAAATATAAGTTGTAATATAAGAAATTTTATAATATTTTTTGTATCAATTATATTATTTTTATTAAATAATTATTTAAAAATATAGAAGAAATCATCATATTTATTTTTTATATTAAATGATATTTTTATATGATTTAAATTTATAACTTAAAACGAATGTAAGAATCTTATCGTTAGATCATTAATTTAATATATAGATAAAATGTTTAAAGTAGCTAGTTATTTATTATAGGTTTGTCAAATTTTGGTATTTATATCATAGGAAAATTTTATAACTTAATATCAAAGTTTTCACAAAATTTACATTTTTAATCGAAGTTTTATTGTATCTGACAGTATAATGTTTACACTTTACACCAGTATCGAATTTACTATTATTATTTTTTAAATTTAGTTGTAAACTTGATGTTATATAAAAGAATATTTATGTACGGTATTATTATACGAAAATTCTAGAATGATAATAATTTTTTATTAAAATGGAACATTTATAATTAATAAATTAACCAGCTCATATTAAAGTATTACAAAATAAATAAGATTAGTTCAATATCATCCCGGCGAAAACAAATTGTGAAAATTGTATAAGATAATAATAATTCTTCTCAAATTATAAAAATAAAAATAAAACATAAATATTATTAAATAAATCTAATTAATCATAATTAAACTTGAATATTATCTATTTACATAAAAAAAAATACACGAATTGATTATAATATGTGTTATTTTTATAATTATACATTTTAAAAAATATTATATATTACTTTCATTTTTATTTTATTTTATAAATATAATCATTTTCTTACCTTCAAAATGAGAATTTTTAGACCGAACAAGAAAAAAAAAAAACTATTTGTCTATTAGTGGTTTTCAACTACAATGCTGATCACTTTAACTGTACTTATCCATTAAAGACCACTAGCTAAAATATTGTAATTTTTATCATTCTCTCGACTAAAATTACAATATTTATTTCAAGATTATTAAATAAAGACAAAAATGCAATCCAGTACCAATAATAATCATTATATTCAAAACTAAAAACTTTTCTTGAAGTTATGATATATATATATATATATATATAATTTTAAATGAATATTTAAATGTGAGAAAAAAATGGAGATAATGATTGCTAAATTTAATATTAATATTATTAATATTTTTATTATTAAAATAATAAAAATAAATTTCAGAATATTATTACCCTCAAATAATTCTCACATTTCCTAGTCCATGAGGTATTTATATAAAATAAAATAAAATTTGGCCTGTCTTACATCACGATCCTCCCATCCTATCTATAACCCAAGTACACGTCATCTGGATTATCTTTGACTATGGTCAAAAGCTTTCAAATCAAATTTAATTTTTATTGCATTAGTTTAGATACCACTAGAAAATAAGTAGATAAAAAATTTCAATTTTAATTTAATTTACTTTCATTTCAACAATTTTTGTCCTTGTCTATAACGTAGTGGTAGTTGATGAGGTTTGAAATCTCTCTAAATTTAAGAATAAAAATCGTGTACTATGATCATGTTTTATCTTGATATTAATTAATATATATTTTTTATTTATGTAACATAATATTATTATATCATATTAAAAATTATTAATTTTAATTAAAATTCAATCTCTTTCTTCTTTTAAGTCATCGCATTTCTAAACAAAGAAAAGGAAAAGCCCATAGAATTCTTAAAACATGTGCTTGTATTATTAGCCCAATAAGCTAAAATATAGGCCCAACAACTAAGTAAACCTTTTGACTGTGTTGGAACAGTGTGTCTTTAATTGAAGTATTCTTGGTGCATTGTTTTTGTCATGTCAGAAAAGAGACGTGCGTTGACCGTTAAATTGAAAGATAAAAATAAAAATTTATTTAAAACTATAATAAAAAAAAATAAGAAGAAGAAAACATTTCATTATTATTTTCAATCAATAATTATTCCTATTTGACACAACTTACTTGTTTTTTTGTTTTTTTGTGTTTAATACATTGTTTTGGAAAATTGGAGAATACAGTAATTAATTTTTCGATAATTATTATTTATTCAAGAAAAATGAAAGTTGCATTTTAAATACAAAAGCTATGACTTCAGGATGCTAGCTTATGACTAGATTATAAATTTTCTTTTTTTTTTTAAGTATTACTATTTATTAAATATAATACGTATTATATTTTACGTATAAAGTTATGATTTATCGTGATTTTTACAGGTAAAATAAATTTTTTAATTATTATTTATCACATAAGTAGTAAATATTATTTTTCTTAACAAAAAAAAAAAGATCTATTTTTAGGAAGGATTTAAAAGGACTTAAGCCAATTATCAGTCAAACAATAGTGGAAGTCAATAACATTTGTCGTCTTTTGGACAAAATAAAACTTACAAGGTCTCAATCCTCGGATACTCAGACTAAGAAAGATTTATTTTACTTCCAAGATCTTCTGAATTTATTTTTACAATTAATATTTAGTAAAATATTTTTACAATTAAAACTTACAAGGTCTAACACTGTTTTTTTGTTTGTTTTTAATCTTGTTAAAATCTAAACTATTTTTTTCTAGTTTTGTAAAAATCTAAATTAAATAAAAATAGCAAAAAGCGTAGGCTAGTGTGTGGATGCCCTACTTGAAAAACCGTTCTAATTGAAACGTTTTTTTTTTTTTTTTGTTTAAGAAACGAAGGAAGCTAGGAAATATACATTTTTTAATTATTTAATTGTAGTGATTTCGTTTGATAATTATTGTAATATAAATTAAAAAAATTTATAATTTTTTTTAAAATGTCATAATAATTTTTTTATTATATACAAATAAAAATTTTAATTTTATAATTTTTGAATTAGATATTTATAATCTGTTATTTGTAAAGTTTAAACATACTTATTTTTAATATTTTTTGGTGAATTAAAAATATTTATTTTAATAAATTATATAATTAAAATTGTATTTTTTATAATAATAAGATTGATATTATATTATTTTTAAAAATTATGAAATCTTTAGTATTTAATTTAATATTTAAAAAATTAATATATTCATATCATAAAAATTACCTTTTAACTCTAAAGCTTTTGCGATTAATTTTACAAGAAATAGTTGTGCCGAAAGAAATATTAACGGTACTCTTAAAGCGCCTGATATTAATGTTATAAGACTAATAAGATTTGGCAATTAATGTAGCTTTGTTAAAGAGTAATTAATAAAATAAGTATGTTTTATTATTTTAAAAGTTGTTTCCTTTTCACTCTCTCTTCTCATCTTTCAAAAAAAACTTGGCCGTATTTTTAGAATTTGCTTGACATGGAAGAGGGATTTTCTTATTATATGAATTCTCTCCTCGGTATACTATTTTAATTTAATTAATAAATTACACTTAGATTTAAATTTAAGGGTGATATTTCATCATGTTTTCATTTATTGTCTTTTTTTCTTCTTCTTTTAGATATGATGTTTTTGGTTTAAGAAGACATGAAAATTAAAATTTTATTAAATATCTAACACCTTATCAAATTTAAAGAATCATATATAAAGTTGGTGAATTTAAAGAACTAAGGATGAACACTTAAATTCTTGATATATTTTTAATTTCTTAATTTATACATCGTTATTTTCTTAATTCAATCGATAACTCATTTCAAATTGGATTAATTATTATGAAATATTAATATTTTACTTACACATTCGTGTACATCCCAATACAAAACCGATCATGTTTGGTAAAGATTTTAACAATTTGATTAAGAAAAATTAGACCAAACTTATCATGCATTTTATATTTTTAGCAAAATCAAATCCTTACTAATTTGTCAGTTAGTCACTGAATTAAACACTTCTTCATCATTTTAGGCTTCTATCACATGTCGGCTTAGAACTCAATTCAAAAATGAACTCTCTCTCGTATACACATATGAGGACCGACAATTTAAAAAAAAAAAAAAAAAAAACTTTCAAGCATATTTTCTGGTGTGAACATAATCATCCATTACCTATAAGTCGGTCAAATCATAATTCCTTTCACTATATATAAGATATATTAGTAGTATATATATTAATTTATTACATATATATATTAAATTTCATTAAAAAATTAATTATTTTTAAGTAAATAAATAAAGAAACCCAAATGAAAAGATCAATTTCTCTTTGTATCCCTATACATCACTTTTGATTTTTGAAGATGTGTAACTTATTATTAAAGATGAAAAAATTATTTGAATAAGTATTATAAAGTAATATTTACTATTAATTTTTTTCTTATAATTATAATATTAATATAATTTATTAGTGCTCAAATAATTGGCTGCCCTTCAAATTAAAACACTTAATTAACTTTTATGCTTATAAATATATGCATTAAAAAGTATTTTTAAATATATATATATATATATATAATTAATAAGCGTAAAAAATTAATAGTATAACATATTACATAACTCTTTGCTAAACAGACTTCTACTGTTTAAAGAGTAAAAATCAATATTAATTAAAATAAATATATAAATTAATTAAATAAATATAATTAATTTTAGGTATAGATATAAATATAAATGTATTCGAATTTGTTTTATATTCTATTAATATTAAAAATAGTATTTATTCTTAAAATATATAGAATAAAAAAAAAATAATGTAATAGGAATGACTAACCGATACCACGATTATTTTTTTATTACTATTCCTGACCAAAAGTATTCTCAATCGAAAATTAGCATAATAGGTAGTATATCAGTTGGTAAAAGATCAAATGATAATAGAAACCTTTATTTATGATACACATGCAATATTTTAATGGCGGCTGTTCAACTTTGAATGATTTCATAAATATAACACCCTTATATATATAGCCGTTGTTTTATTTTTCGTTCTTAATCCTTCAAAGGTTCTTCACCATTAGTCAAACTACGATCTGGTTCAGCTTCAAAATCCTAACTCTTTATCGAAATCTTTGAGGTTTTTACATGTGCTATCTGATCAAAGTGGCGAATCAGAGAGACCCAATTGATCATACTCATCAACAAGGAGTTCACAACTATGAAGAAGAAGAAGAACAACAACAACAACAACAGAGCTATAATATTGTTCAAGAAACAACTTCATCAGATGATCAACAATTTACAGAATTTGTAAACGTAATTACACAACCACAACAACCACCCATGTTGTTTTCCAGTTATAGTCGACCGACTGAGATGTCGGCTATCGTTTCGGCTCTTACACATGTTGTTTCAGGCCAGAGAGCTGTTCCTTCTTATTCTTCAGCTTTATCTGCTTCTTTTTCTTCTCCTTCTGTTTCTGGTTCTAATATTAGCTCTGGACAAAAAAGAGGTCGTGAAGATGAAGCTGAAGCTTCTCAAATAATTGATTCTTCTACAACTCCTCATAGAGGAGTAGTCGCTGATTCCAGATCATCACAACAAAGAGATAATCAATCATCAACTACTAAAATTGGTAAGTTTTTATTAAATATTTGTATAAATGTAAGTGTTTTATTAATAATGGTATCAAAATTTTAACAAAACTCCTTTTTTTAAACAGTAACAGAAGAGGCTAGAAACCCAAACACAGAACCTGTACAAGTACAAGCTCGAAGTGAAGTAGGTTCATATGATGAAAGTGGAGAGAGAAGAAGAAGATACAGAGGAGTGAGACAGAGACCATGGGGAAAATGGGCAGCTGAGATTCGCGATCCTCATAAAGCTGCTCGAGTTTGGCTTGGAACATTTGATACAGCTGAGGCTGCTGCGAGAGCTTATGATGAAGCAGCTTTGAGATTTAGAGGAAACAGAGCAAAACTTAATTTTCCTGAAAATGTTGGATTGATTCAACCAATTCAAAATTTCCAGCCTACCCAATTGTCTATTTCAGATTCTAGAACAACCCATTTGCCACAATCTCAATCTCTTCAATCATTACAACAGTCACCGTCTTTCTTTCTATCGCAAGCTTTTCAGGGTTCTTCTTCTCATGACAATGTTTTGAGAGATTATTTGCAGTATTCTCAACAGACTTCAAATTCTGATTTTCAAATTGGACAACAGCAACAACAACAAATGCTACAATTACAACAATTACAACAACTACAACAATTACAACAAATACAACCACCATCAAGTTTGTTAGATCAGATGTATTACAATTCACAAATGGGTTTGCTTCGATCTTCTTTGTTATCATCATCTTCTACAGCTTCTCGTTTTGCTTCCTCTGGTCCTTCTTCATCCTCTGTTTCCTATCCTCTGTTTTTTTCTGATCAGCAACAACAGCAATTGGGATATTTCCGGCCACCCGAAAATCAGGATTTTCCAGGTGGATCTAGTTTTACAGCACCACCTTGGTCACATTCCAGTAATGATAATCCACCTTCTTCCGGTTGATACTAAATTACGCCAGAAAGATATATATATTTTTTGGTATTTTTCGTGGTATTTGTATTTTGCATGGAGTTTTGTTATGTTCTTTTAATTCAATGATTTACAATTATTGTAAATGAAATTAAAAATAAAATAAAAAAGGTAAGAGAGTATAAAGAGGAAAAAACAAAGTGAGGATTTAGGATCACGTAGTTTTGTTCCATAGATTTGATGTTTACGGCGAAAGACGTAGAAAACAGCAGCTTTTTTATAATTGTCTATTTTGCTCAGTTAATTAATCGAAAATTTACTTTATTATGTTCGTTTTCCCTCAAGTATTTTATTTAGTTTTTAATTAGGATTGTATTTTGTTTAATTTTTTTAAATATGAGTATCTATTTTTCTTATTTGTTTTTGGTATTAATCTTTACATAGCAACTTGACCATATTTTTGCTATAATAAATACTGGAGGGATATAAATGATGTTTTTTTTTAAATACACTTTAAGTTTTATAATTATTAAAAAATAAAGAATATTTTAAGTTCTATAATTATTCAAATTTTTTTTATTCAATTGAAGAATTAATTTTTAAATTAAAGTATCTAATTTATATAAATTATGAGATTAAAGTTTATTTTTATAAATTGTAATAAGATTATTAAGAATTTTTTGGTAAATAATTCACATTTCAAGTTATGAATTCTGCAATTAAGATTTAAAACTTATATTAAGATTGAATTAAATTAATAAAATTGATTCTCACTAATTATCTACGAATAGGAGCCAATAGCTTTTATTAAATCAATCCATATTCAGATCATTGAATTGACGTGAATTGTGTTGAGTAGAATAATCTTTATGTTTTTTTACGGTTGTAAAATTTTGTTTAAATTTTTCTTTTTAATAATTAAAAAGTTAGTAGGTAAATTTTATATTTTAAAAGAATCAAATACACCGTGAATATATTGCTTTTTAATATTTTTGAATTATAAATTCGTAATATAAATAAAATAGATAGATATACGACTATATATGTAAATAATAAAAGACAAAAATAAAAAAAACAAACAAGATTTTTAGATAAATATAACTAAGTTATAACACAAATTTAAGAGTAAAATTATTCTTTTATCAAATCATCCAATCTATCTAATATGAAAATTTATCTAAAGACTTCTTAAGATAATGTATTGATATATTTTACTTAGGTCTTGTTCTATTTTCACAACCTCTAAGATCAATACTAGTGGTTTTGACTAATGTTTTGATTAGTTTTTTACAAATCATAATAGATTAACCTATAAACATGATAATACAAAAAGTACAAGTATTCGTATATATTCTGGATGGATTTCAGAAATAAATTATAATCCTAATTCAAAACATAGATCAATAAGAATGAAACCAAGATTTATAGAACAAATAATAAAACAATAATCTAGGTAGTGATTTACGTATTAATAATAACAATTAAGAATAACTATAATTGAATCTGACAAGAACAAATAGATGCAGACATGAAGCACGTAGAAGACAACAATAGATCTAAAAAAAAATATATTCTATTTTTTTAGTGAGCCAATGTTTGCATAAATAAAGAATTTTGATATCCTAAACATAGAACTCAATAGAAAAGATTAAAATACCCTCGTGAGGTTTAAAACACTTAATTAAAACAAAGATATTATTTAATTTCACACAAGAATTAAGTTAAAAAATGATTTAAAATTATGTCAACTACTCTTTTAATCGATCGAGATGCATTAGGAATTTTGACTCAAAAGCGATCAATTAAAGTCGATCAATCGAGTAAATGCGAAAACAATTTGAGAGTGGCTCGATAAGAGTCTATCGAGAATCTTGATTGATCAACTAACACAACTTTTAGCACAAAAGTATTTCTGAGTATTGTGAACATGTGCTAGTGAATGTATGAGTGTAACATTATGTGTAATAGTTATGAATGATATATCTAAAATATGACTATCTAAACTTGAATGTTTTTCGATTTAGGTTGATAAACTTGATAATGAGCCAAGAATTTAGTTTACGAACAAAACATTTGTCCACAAAAATCGTCGACAGTGAAAATTCCTTACCAATTCTCCCTTTGATATTTTTGTGTGGTTAAACTACTCTCTCACTTTATAACATTCATAGGAATAAAATTTTTGTACATTAAAGTTCTAGATTCTATAATGAAACTATCTTATGATCCGATAAATTCATCTTCTCTTTCATTTTTGTCATCTCATATATGTAAGTAAAACATTACAAATAAAATACATCAACTTGTTTTGGAAGCCTCATTGGTTAGTAGTTAGTTAACATTCAAGGAGTAAATAGGAGATTATGTAGTAAGTAATCAATCATGAAATTGCTCCCTCTCAATGTAATCTCTCCCTTATACGCATTGAGACATGAATTTTTCTCTCATCTTTTTTATATACAAAAAGGACAAATCAATATAAAAACATGTGCATTCATTAATATTAAGCATAACATTCAGTCCCATATGAAAATATTTTAGCCAAAATTACCATAACAATTATAAAAGATATTGAATGTAGAGTATATTTATAATGAAATAAAATAACTGAATTTAATGTAGATCATGGCTTCTCCCATCTGTAAAGCTTTGATGAGCATGCTAGTTTTGAACTATAGAGATAATGATAGTGATGTCAATGAGTATGTCTTACTCCTTCTAATCCATGTCAATTACTCGTATGTTTAATCCCTCATATAGTATTTGCATAGCACACATTTGAGTTAAGAGTGTAACCATATGAGTCTTTATTTCAACTTCAAAGTTAGGACATAAGAATTGAGTCATTGCTTAGAATGTCAATTGCCCCACTTGGCCCTGCATCAAATTTCTTTTTTTAGGTTTGGGAAAAGGTTATAAAGATGGTGTTATGACCAATGTCACCCATGTATTTGATAGTTTCACTATCCTTGGTGGAAGGAACTGCAATAGTTAGTATTAACTTTGTTATAAGGTATGTATAGCATAGCTTAACTGTAGGATTTTTGTTAGAGGCATGGGCGATGATTTTATCCTAATTGACAGACCTAACATCAAACATCAACCATTACACATATAGAATTATATTTTAGCATGATGAAATATGATTTCAAGAGGATGACTAGAAGGTAGTAAGCTAGTATTCATCATTATCTTCAAAACTCTATAGTATATCTTGAATTTATTGGAGGTATGTAACCCTTAAGGTTAATACCTACATTTAATGACCCAATAATTCTATAAAAAGCTCTTCATTTGAGGGATTGAATCTGTCGATATCTATCTATGGGAAACTATTGTAGACAATTGACAAAAGACTATTGAGGGAAAGGGCTGATATATCTACAATTTTATTTTGGATAAACATCTTACATTACATCGGCTTTGAGTTCTTAATGTTTTCATCCACATTTGAATAAAATTCCTGAACTAAGGTTAAGCAACACAACTTTTGGGGAGTAAAAATTGACTCCCAATCAAGGGCCCTAATGACTTGAGTCCACTATTGTGCGCTACTCGAGGTAAGGGCACTGCTTGGAAGTCTGTGACATTTAGAAGCCATTAGTAGAAACAGAACAATTGGGAAGTTTTGAAATTTTTGAAAATATACCCAAATTTTTGACGTAGAATGTGAATTTTTTTTGAACCAAAACGAAAATTTATTGCATGGGTTTTGTAATAGGACGTTGTTGGAGGTTCTTGTAACATTATGTTGGTCAGAAAATTGTGTTTAGTCGAGGAGAAAGTGAGGAAAAAAGTGCTAACTTGGACATAGTTTTGGACATTTTTGGTGAGAATAGACTCTAGAAATGAATTTAGGCAATGTTTTTCTAGTGATTTTCTACCAAAAAAAATATGGATTTCAATGAAGATTGTAGAGAAATAGGTGAGAGAGAGTTTGTGAGTTAAGGCTTGGATAAGGAGAAATAAAATGAAGCTGATATATAAACTATAATCGATCGATTGATTAATTGACATTCAAGTTTCAATTGATTAAGTTCATGATAGATCAATCAAGATTGAGTAGTTCTAGAATTTATTTGAAATGACATGTTTTTATATAAAAATAACAAAAAAGAACCCTATAAAGAAAATGATTCTTTAAGTATAAAACAAATTAAACGATTAAAATTATAAGAAAATATGATTAAAAAAATTAAAAATTAAAAACTAAAATTTTATTTTATTTTTATAAATTATCATACAAAGTAATATACTCATTTAACAACAAACAAGCATTCAATCAATTGAGAATTTATTTTTACTCAAATTTTAATTATACATTATATAATAAGCAAGAAAAATAGACAAAACATACAAGTATATTTAGGGTGTTCATAAATCGGACCAGATCGAACCAAATCGGACCAGATCGAACCAAATCGGACCAGACTGATTTAATAATATATTAAAAATTTCGCATTATTTCTCATTAAATGTGTCAAAAAATCGAACCAAATCGGGAATCGAACTGGACTGAATGATTTTATAAATCAAACAGGCCGATCCGGTTTGTATTAATTAAAACCATTTCAAACGGTTCGATCAAGTCCGATCCGAGTAATATAAACAGTCTGTTCCGATTAAAGTTTTTTAACCAAAATCGGACCGGACCGATGGATACCCCTAAAGTATACTATCACATATAATGACATTGATATTCATTAAAAATAGTGTACATGTTTAAACTCAAGTAATATGTCAATTAATTCATATATATCCAATTATGAAGGATTTAAAAGAAAAAAATAACCTATTATGAAAAACTATAATTGAATATTAAATCTCACAAAATAAAAAATATTTATAAGGAAAAAACTTTAAATTTTTTGTTTCTCTTTATTTTATAAAAATGTATAATATTATCAATTTTTTTAATCTTTTTTGACTCTTTCTTTTTATGCATGCCTATTATATTTTTTATAAACATAATTGTTTTCCATCCAATTTTTTTAATTTTAATTTCAACAATTTTTATATTAGTTGTGAGTTAACCTTCTTTACTTATTACATTAGCTGCATATATCACATTAGATAATTCTCTCAATACTAGGTGTTTTCGTACAATAAAATTTTAAAGTATAAAAAATAAAACTCAACATTATTTTACAATCAAGCTTAATTGAATTATTAGAACCTTTTAAGAACAATTATAAAATTCATGCATAATATACATGTATGTTCAATAAATGTGAATAAGTTCATGTGAGCATCGATTATCATATTTAAAAATTTATACAATAAATAAATTCATTTCAATATCAATAATTACATATAAAAATAAATTCGATTTTTTTAAAGTGAACCAGGATTTGCATATATCAAAAAAAAATTGATATCTTAAAAAATAACTATATTATTTATAAATTTTAACCTAACTCAAAATATAATTTTTTTTAAATGTTAAAATGAATTAAATCACAAACTCAATTGTAAAATTAAGTAAATTTTAATTGTCATAATTAAAAAATATAAATTTTGACTTGTTCGTTTAACTCAAATCAATTTTTTTAAATTAAATAATAATTGATGTAATTAAAGTGGTGATTTGAAAGGTAAAAATAGTGAATCTAAATGTCATTTTTATTTGAAATGTCTATGTACTAATCTCATTTATCGGTATTGAAAATATAATAGCAACATTAGTAAAGATAATTACCCCAAGGTATTTATTTTTATTAATTATTTTTGAGTTATTTTTTTGAAAAATATAACAACAAAAACAAAAATTTATATTTATATTTTTATTCTTTTTTTTTTAATTTTAGTTAAACAAAAATTATTTCATCAATTTTTTATGTTAAAATTTACTTTGTCAAATGTAATTAATTTTTTTTTTGAAAAAAAAAATAGTGAAATTGAATGTGATGTTTCAATCACTTTTAAAAATAAGTGGACTAGTTATTAAATTACTTGAAATAATTATTAATGAATTTAAGTATTTTAATTATATATAGATTAAAGGTTAAAGTACATCATTTGTCTCTAAACTTTAACTAAATTTATATCGAAATTTTTAAATTTTTAAAATGTATGATTTAGTTTCAAAATTTTTAAAAATTCATACATAAATTCCTAAATTTTTAAATCCTATAATTTTATCCGAATTTTTTTAAAATTTTACACATGATCCTAATTTTGGTTACTAAAATACATATATATATATATATATAAATCAAAAATTTAAAATTTATGTTTGAAGTTTTAAAAGTTTGAGAATCAAATAATAAATTTTAAAAATTTAATAAACTATACTTAAATTTAGTTAAATTTTAGATATCTAAAGAATATTTTACTCTAGATTAAGTTATTCAGACAAATAATTTATCAGTACCAGTACTCATTGCAATAATTAGTGAATGTATGTAGTCACTCTAGAAATAAATATGATTTTTGGTAACTTTTTTTCCCCTAAGTAAAACAAATACAATGAATAACAACCATACATATTCCCTTTCTTGTAGACATGATAGAAGAAAAGAGAGAAGATGATATTTGTAAAAGTGCCTAAATAATTAACAAGTCTAAATCATTGCATTAATTGATAAGTTATATTAGTAACTTTTCAGTAAAATCTAATTGACTTCAGTTGAATCAAAATTTTATAAAAATGTTAAAATTTAATTGATAAATAATTAACAATTAGCTGATTCTTTAAAATAGTATTGTTGTTATGATAATGGTAAATTTGGTTTATTTCGCAACAAGTTGACCAATATTTATTTTTTTAAATGAATTGAAAAGGATGGGTTCATGAATATTCTATATTCAATAAGTTGATTGACTTAGGTAATCCTTGTAATTAGTATTAGGGATGATCTTTAATCGAGTTAGAGTTAATTAAGGTCGATCCCAATCAAGAACAGTGTCTAATTTATCCTATCCATGTGGGAAGGTACGGATAAGACGCAAACCCAACCTATTGTTCGTTTGGGAAAAAAATAATAAAGTATAATATAGAAGGAGTAAATTAAAGTTAGTATTAGGTAATTATTATAGTATTAATTATTACAATATAAGTAATTTAATCTTAGATTGTGATGATTAGGTAACGTAATTTATTAAAAATTATCAAATTAATTAAATTAATATAATATCGTAAAAATGAAGTATTATATATGATAAAGAATGTATTTGTTAAATACATGTTTAATTGAAATGATTTATTTACTATATACTAATGAATTTCATTTACTTACAAAATAATACTTAAAAGGTTGAAATGTATCAATTTATTTAATAATTCAATTCAATTTATTTAACAAAACAACATACATGTTCAAGGAGGCAAGCGACTTTTTTTAATTCAATTCCACAAATAGTTTTTTTATTAAATATTAAAATAAATCATATGCATTAAAATACTTCACTTTATTATTTTGAAAATATATTAAAATAAAAAAATATTTATTTTGTTAATAGTTTTGATTTAAATGAGTTGCTTATAAACACAAAAGTTATGTTATTGATGCGATTAAAACATACGACTCTAAATGTACAACACTTGTGTGGTTTTAAAAAAGATAGTTTTAAAGTAAAGTTAATTAATTGTAATAAATTAAAACTTGACAGTGGTAAATTGATTGTCAAATAACATTATCATTATAATTTTGTGTACGAACATGTATTAAGGAGAGAAATAAAATAAATTATTTTATATATTTTATAATAAAACATTTAGCTATATATTCTAAACTATGGGTACTAATATATGTATATATAATAATAATAATAATAATAATAATAATAATAATAATAATAATAATAATAATAAATTAGACCTATATATGTAGTCTTTTAAAATGGTGTGGTAGATCGAGAACTATTGTTACAGGCATACCTAACTTGTGATTTAAAATGAGACTAAAGGTTATTGTAATCATTTTAAAAAAATAAAATGAAATATATAACGAAATATATTTTTAAGGAATATAACTAAATATTAAATATATGGATGTGTAAATTGAAAAAAAATAGAATTTCTTGTTCAGAAAATACCCAACCCAACCCACTATATTTTAATTACCAGTTGTGATAATGCTGGATTGATTTGAATTTTAATATTTATTTTATTATATAAATAATTATCTTTTTATATAATATTAGACAACTTACTTATAATGGGATCGAACCTTAACCATGAATTACAAGAATGTTTTGGTATTAATGCACTACAACAATATGCATGCAATGGTTAAACTTTATATTAGAGTATATATATACTGAATTGAACAAAATTGTAATTCTAATACAAGTTTTAATAATAATAAAAAAACTAAAAATGGTTATTGTGCATTGAAAAACATGAGACTGAAATTAAATTACAAATTATTAATTAAAATAAAAATGTATTCAGCTAGATATAAAAAGTAGTGAGTAATGCTATGAAACATTAAGATCATGTTCCTTATAATTACCTATTCATTCTAAACATGAGAGGAAAATTAAAAAATAAATAAAAAAATATATAAATTAATTAAAGGTTATGATAGGGCGGACCATATTACAAAATATGAGTCTAAAATAGTGTTCCCAATATTTTTATTTACCCTACCACCAAAGCCAACGTGAAACTGCTGTAATTTAGGTGTAGATCGCATTCCCAAAAGTTTTGAAAACTAATTCCTAGCTAATATTACCGACATTCCAATATGTTTCTTTTCTATAGGTTATATAATAACATGTTTTTAAAACACCAAAAAAAAACGTGCTGAAATTTTTATACCTTTTTTTTTTATTATTTTGCTAATAGAAAATTTTATAACTTTGAAAATATTAATTATTGGGTGGATTTTATTTTAATAAATTAAACGTATTAATTATATATTTTTAAAATTAACGTAATGTAATTTAATTTAATTATTATTATTATTTTGATACTTTAATTATTTATTGTTAATTTTGATATTTTGGATTTTTTATTATTAAAAAACTCAAGTTAGATCAAATTTGATTTAAAATAATAAAAATATCTGATGATTAAAATATATAAATTTAAAATAATTAAGTAATGTATTTAATTTATGAAAATAAATACATTGATTATAACTCTTTTTGATCGAATTGCTTATTAATCAAAAATTCAAAATTGCATTATGTTATTCGTACTGGCTTTATATAATGAACTTATATATAAACGTTGTGTTATTTTATAAATAATAAATAGCAACCAAGACCATAATTAGAATATTTGACTGTTTTCTTCTTCTTCTTCTTTTTTTCTATAGGTGCAAAAAATGTCCACTTTTATATTTCTCCGGGTCAGAGTTTTCAACAAACGTATCAAATCAAGAGAAAGTTATTTTAAAAATATAAACTTTGTTTATTATTTTAAAAAAAAATTGACGTGTTATACAATAATTAAAATAAGTAACAATATACATGTATAAATTAAAATACATTTATCATTTTTAGCTCGCCAATACAACCAATTAATGTCCCACTTTTTTGCACTATTGTCATTTTTTAAAATTAAAATAACATATATTTTACACGTGTTATATAAATTAAGATGAGGACAAATATATGTATAAATTAAAATACATTTAAGATTTTCTGTTCATCAATGCAAACAATGTCCCACTTCTTTGTGCCAGTTTCATTTTTTAAATTAAAATAACGTATATTTGACACGTGTTATACAATTATTAAGATAAGTGTAAGCATATCTACAAATTAGAGTGCATTTAGCATATCTAACTCATCAACACAAACAATGTCCTTTACTCTCAATTTCTTTGTGCTACTGTCAATTTTTTTAGAATTATAGTAAATTATTTTAAAAAAGTAAAATAATAATAATTATAAATGATATTTATATTATTAATTGATATTTTTTTGAAATTATCATAAATAATATATACCGTAATAAAAAGTTTTAAAATCCTACATCGGCACGCTACAACATAACTCCAAATACATTTGTTTTCTCCCTTTGATAAACTAAGTGGGCGATAGTTCATTAATCACACACAAAAAAAAAACAAACTAATATATGTATTATTAAATTATTATAAAAATTATAAATATACTATTAAATTATATTTCCTAACAAATATATTATCATACGTAAAATCATCTGCCAAATTTTAACAGAAATAATCATACAAATTGTCAACTTTAAAAGTTTATTTTTTAAACAAATATTATTAAAATATTTAAAAAAGAAAAGGAAAAAAAAAACTGAAAATTCCTACCCCATTGGCCAAACCCATAACCCGTATCCCACCACTCACCCTACCACTACCGCCCTGCACCCACAACCACCACAGCATGCCTCTGTCACTCCTAAGTTCATTGAAGGCTTCTACGCACATTAATTAATTAATTAATAGTGATTAGTATTATCAGTTTAATTATTATTTTTATCATTTAACAAAAAAGTTAAGATTTTAATTTGATATTTTCTTTTCACTTTTTGCAACAATAAGAGGACAAAAGAAGCTTTTCTAAAATAATTAATAATTACTTAGTATTTAATATATAAAAATAATAAAAAAGCATTTATAATAAATATTAAATGGTTATTTTTGTTGATTAGGAAAAAAATAATGGTTGTTTTTATTTTCTATGCTAGAATCTACAAGCTATAAGGGATTACTTAAGATTGAAGCTCACGTCTGAAGAGCCAAAGTTTCGGTTGTATCTTCTTGCATATTGAACATGTTCCTTATTTCCTTCGCAAAGAGCCAAAGAGTTTGAGATGGATACTTTCCCATTTTTATGAAGTGAGCACCCGCATCAAAGCCGCGTGTAAATCATTTATTTTTATTGATTATTGAAAATGGTGTTTGATTTTAATTTATGTGATAGTAATTAATAAAATATTCAATTTATTTTTGTTATAGAGTTAAGATGTTGATGAGATATTCAAAAAAATTAAGAGTAATATTATATAAATTAAATTATTTTAATGTAAGAAATGATATATTTGTTGGGTTAATAAAAATTAAATTTAAAACATAATATATTAAAATAATTTTGTAATTATTTATTAATATAAGTCAATTAATTATATTATATATATATATATATGTTGAACGATGTTATACAAATCATTTTCTTTTTTGAAACGATAACACACCTAGAAGCATACGTGTCTAGGATGGGGGAGGCGGTGAAAACAACATTTTTGGACGCGTGCTTCAATTCTTGGTTGTTATTATTATTATTATTATTATTTTTATTATTTAAGAAGGTTTGGAACTTGCAATATCATTACTAAAAAATGGAAAAGACACGTGTGCCATATTATAGTTGATAACCATATTGAAAACGTAAGAAAATGAAAACTAAAGGGTGGGTCACACAAGTCAGAGCTCACATAATTGGGAACTTATTTACTATTTTTGAAAGTAATGATGTAATTACATAATTTTGAATTTATATAAGAAAAACTTATCTTAAATATTACTATCGGTATTTTATTAATCTATAATTATTTGATTTATTTTTCAAAATAAATATTCAGGTGATTATTTATTGATCTCAATTTTTTTCTTCTTTTTAATCATAAATTTAAATCAATTATAATTTGGTTCCGTATAAAAAATACCCACTCAAAATTGTTAAATCCATGTAATTTAAATCACTTACAATAAATTTGCAGGAGCTCAATAATACGATATAAAATATTTTTTAAAAATATTTAACTTGATATTGTTTGCTTTATTAACTTAATTTATCTTCAAGGATATTTTTGAAAAATATTTTATATCGTGTTATTAAGAAATAAGAG
This sequence comes from Hippophae tibetana, assembly GCA_037013495.1. NCBI lineage: Eukaryota > Viridiplantae > Streptophyta > Magnoliopsida > Rosales > Elaeagnaceae > Hippophae > Hippophae tibetana. Next base: position 2,250,547 of record CM072801.1, read on the forward strand.
TATTTTTGATGAAGATAAATTAAATATTATAGCTGTTGAATTTTTGATGAAGTTAAATTAATTATTATAAGAGAGATATTTTTGATGAAATTAAATTAATTATTATAACATAGGTATTTTTGAAAAAAAAAACATCAAGGGTATTTACGATAATATTCTCAACAATATATATAGGTAGGGGTAGAAAAAACTTTTCAGATATTGATGTGATTTTTCATGACTTTTTAATGCTTTTATTAAATAATAAAAACATTATTGAAGATATCTTAAACCTCAAGGGTATTATAGTTTTTATTTTAAACGTTAAGAATATTTTTGAAAATATTAAAAATCTCATAAATATTTTTTATTTTTTCCCTTAAAATTGACTTTCATTAACCACGGATCTTGAATGGATTCAAAGAGTGTTAGAATTTTCTACTAAGTTTTGTAATAAGGTAGAATATAAGCAAAATACAATAAAACTATTTATTTCATTAAAAAGATGAGAAATTCTTGACACTACAAAAATAGAACCTACATATTATAATTGTAACTCTATATCTAAGTTCCAAAAAAAAAAACATCACCATACAAACCAACATCATGAATATATAAACTATTAAGATAATTTAAAACAAGCCTAATATTGTTGGAGACTTTAAGCATATAAATTAATTAATATTGATTAATATTATCAATTTAATTATATCATTTAATAATAATTTTAATATTTTAATATGTTATTGTCCCTTTATTTTTGAAATAATAAAAGGAAAAAAGATTTTTTTAAATAACTAATGATTAATTAAGATGTAATATATAGAACTTTAACGGTTGATAATAATAATAATAAATATTTACGATAGTTATTAAAAGGTTATTTTTGTTAATTTAAAAAAAATGGTTATTTTTATTTTGTGTGCTAGAATCTACAAGCTATAAGGGAGTTAATAACGTAAGATTGAAGCTCACGTCTGAAGAGCCAAAGTTTCGGTCGTATCTTCTTGCATATGGAACATGTTCCTTCACTTCGCAAAGAGCCATAGAGTTTGAGATAGCTAGATACTTTCCCATTTTTTTTTTTAATATACATGTTTATTTTCATTGATTATTGAAAATAAGGTTTGATTTTAATTTATATGATAGTAATTAATAAAATATTTAATTTATTTTTATTATAAAGATAAGATGTTAGTGATATATTTAATTTTTTTTTGTTTTTAAAAAATAATATTAAATTAAAAAGATACAATATTAAAATAATTTTATGATTATTTATTAATATAAGTTATTTTCCTTTTTGAAGCGATAATACACCAAGAAGCATACGTGTCTAGGACGGGGAAGGCGGTGAAAACAACATTTTTGAAAGTAATGATGTAATTACATAATTTTGAATTTTTATAAGAAAATTTTATCTTAAATATTACTATCGGTATTTTATTAATCTATAATTATTTTATTTATTTTCCAAATAAATATTCACGTGATTATTTATTGATATCAATTTCTTTTATAAAAATCATAAATTTAAATCAACTATAATATTCTAGTTCCTTACAAAAAATGCCCCCTCAAAACTGTTACATCCTTCACTTAAATTTTGTAAGTGTGCTAAATTTTAAAGTAAAAAAGTGATAGAAAGAAAGTAAAAATATAAAAATGAGCGAGAACGATAAAAGATAGTCAATACGTTGATGGATATTAAAATTATGAATTTATATTTGTTTTTAAGAGTATTACTTTCTCTATATTATAAGTCAATACTTAAAATTGTATTCATTTCATTTCACCTAACTATAATAATAAATAAATTATTTAAATTTAAAAAATTAATAATTAATTACATTTTATACTAAAAACACACGAGATAATTTATAAAAATATTTAAAATATTTTTCTTTTACAATTACGTCTACAACATATAAAAATGATAAAAACATGCTCAACAAAGTACACTTTTAAAGTTATAATTATGTCTATAATATACGAGTAATAATAAAATTGTACTTAAATGTATAGATGATAATATAATTATGTTCAAATTTAAATATATTTTTATCATTATTCATATATTATAAATTATCTCATAGATTATAAACCTAAAATATAATTAATTTAAACTTACAACAAGTTTGCTTCTTTTTCTTTTTGTAAACGTTCCGTCTATAATTAACACCAATGAATTGATTAGTGACTCCTTACACTCATTGTCCTTAAATGCTTTCTAGAATACATAGTAATGAAAGATGTTATTTGTTATTTTTGAACAAGTAAGCTTCTAATAATGAAATGTGTTATTTGTTATTTTTAAAATATATTTTTAATTAATTATTTTGCTTATGCTCTTAATCAAACACCGGGTATGAGTATTTTTCAAAAAAATATTATAGTTTTATACATTAAAATAGTTGTAATATAAAAATTGTACTTTTGATTCGAATAAGTATCCAAAATCTACAAAGAATGTAGATATGATAACCTATTAATTTTTTTCACTAGTTTTATTCTAACTAAATCAAGGAAACATTACAACGAAAGTACAATAAAGATAATATACTTAATTCAACATACTAAAAAAGAAACAACAGATAATAAAAAATAATGTATGATAAATACAATAGTAACTCTTATCCAAGATAACAACATGCATAATTAGCAAAGGTAAAGCTAAGGATTAATTTTGGAAGAGAGATTTTCTCATAACCCATAGTGTTTTTTTTCTTTTCAAAATTTTCCTTCTTTTAGAAAGACCATAGAATTGCCTCCAATTTACTCTTACTTGTGACGAACAACTTGTATGGCTAAAATAATGTTCATCTTGTATCCATGGTCTCTTGTATTAGCTTATTTAACTTAATAAATAGATGAATTTTATCGGTGAAATGAATATTAAAAAAACAAGAGTTAAAATTTGTTTAAAAATCAACTTTTTTAAAAGTTTAATTTAATGGGAGAAGAATCAATAATATTTTTATACATTCTATCACATCTTAACAAGTGTTAGCTCTATACACTAAGTATAGAAAATACTTACAATTAAACAATTGAGATGATTTGATATTTAAATACAAGACCTCAAACTCTAATATCATATATTAAAAAAATTTAGAAATTAACTCTTCCAAAAATATAAACTATTGGAAAAATTACTAGTTTTTTTTACATTCTATCACCCCAAAACTCTTTTTACATTATAAATGTTTTTGTTTCCTTGCTCAAGTGATCATCACAAAACATATGCACTAGTTATTAGCTTAGCTTTACAAATGGGAGATAATTAATAGACCTTATTCATGAAAATTCTCCTTAGTAGAATTTTAATTTTCTTTGCCATAAATTTTATATCTCGTGATTCATTTAGTTCTATGACGAAAGGAGTCATTATTCTTTCATTTTAAGTCAAATATTTGAATCATATCAAATATATCATTTGATTTAAAAAGCTTCATATCACAAAATATTCTTATGTTGCATTATAGAAGATTTGTTTAGGCTTGCTTGCATAAGAAATGATTTTTAAATAATTATTTAGGCTTTTGGATTTAAAATATTGAAAGTATTTTTAAGTGTAAAACTTTAGTAATGATTTTAGAAAGGAAAAAAATACATCAAAGATTATTGCTCTTAAAAATTAGGATTATTTTCTTCTATGAAAAAATTAATATTATTTTTCAATATTTGAGAATATTTTTGGATATTGTTAAGTGTGTGAATGAGTTTCATATTGAAAAAAAAATATAAAATGCAAATTGGGTTTTTATTTGATATGGATACTCCTCCAAATATGTTAACTTTTTTAGTTGGAACCTTTATGTTAAACAATTGTTATCAAAGTTGAGTCTAATTTGTATCGTGTGAGAACACACAAGGTAGATGGTAATGAAAGTTTTATGTTAATGTTTTAAAGTTTTTGGACTATCAAAATATAATTAAGTTAATGTGGGGACACACATGAATGTTTGGTTAAGTAGGATACAATTAAATAGCCTGTATTTAATATTAGGCATGGTTTTAGTCTAAGTAATTAATATGTATTTATAAAAGAATAAATATAATTAGAATATATTATTTATTTTAATAGATTAATATTTTGAATTGTAACTATAAAATATTAGAAACACTCTTAATTATGTAAGTTTTTGATTTTATATTTTGGATATTACACATTTACGTATAAAATGATTTTAATCCCTAAAAAAAGTGATAGCAATACAGTTATTATGGATATATATTCATGAATCTGTTTCCATAAATTAATATTTTATATTCTTAATAATTAACTAAAAAACATTTTGTTTGTTTTATATACTATTCAATCATACAATTAGTTGTATCCAACAATCAAGTTGTTTAATAACATAAAATCTAATTAAATGTGATGAAAATATATGATTCGATATTTAATAACATAAAATCTAATTAAATGTGATGAAAATATTTAATTATAAATACGTGATTATACGTACGTGAGTTGTGTTATATATATATATATATATAAACTTTAGAGCTACACGTACAATTACTTGGGTATATAGGTAATTTAGAACTAGAGTACAAATAAAAAATAATTTATTTATTAAAAAATGGGTATGTAAATCGTAAGATACTTTAAAAAAATGAAATTCTTATTAATTAATTAAATTGTCTAACTAATTAGGTTCCATTTTAATTAAATTATTCATTTAAAACATAGTTTTGTCATGTAGCTAGACAATTCAATAGTAATCTATCAAAAAAATTATCTTACTTGTATTATCCATAATAATATCATTACATCATTTTATATAACTTACATATCATAAATTTAACAATTATTTATATTTTAATAAAATCTAATCGACGATAAAAAAACTTTACATTTAAGTGGTTTTAATGCTCGCTATATAGATGAACTACTCTAATAAAAAATAATGAAGTAACAAAATGAGTTCAAAATATATTATTAGTTCAAAATTTTAATTAAATTCAAACATGTTTCAAACTATTAAAATGTACGATTTAATCTTTAAGTTTTTAAAATTTTATACATAAGTTCTTAAACTTTTAAATCATATAATTTAGTTCTCAGATTTTAAAATTTTACACAAAGATCCTAAATTTTTGAATTATAAATATATATTTTAGTTACCAAGTTATGACTTATGCATAAAATTTTAAATGTTTAAGGACATATGTATAAAGTTTTAAAAATTTGAAAATAAATCATATTTTTAAAAAATTTAAAAATTTATGTATAAATTTAATTAAAGTTTAAAAATTAATAGTTGAATACAGCCAAGAGAATGAGACATGTGTCTAATGCTGGCAACATTTACAACACATTGCTGCTTGTTGAAAGGAAGCATGTGCCTTGTAGTCTTGCTCCTGAAATGGACAAGGTTTATAGTCAGAAATGTCATTATTGAATAAGACTTTTTTTGTGTGGAAGCATTCATCACGGAGAGTGTCAAAGTTGCTACCAATTAACTAAAGTAAGATAAATACATGTATTGTCCTTTGTAGATTTGGCATTCTAGGGTTTGGTTAATGTCATAAATTTGTAGGACATTAGACCCTAGATAGTAACTGAATTTGATTGCGTCCAAACTGAAAATTACTAAAAAATGTACTTCAAATTTAGTTGACTAGCGAGTGATGATCTGTATAAGGTATCATTTTCCTCAAATCTTGAAATTACCCAAACCAAACTTTTCCGATTTAGATACTATGATAATTGATCGACAGTGAAAGCATCAATTACCTCTAGAAGACTAGAACTATAATTATATTATTATTTATGCTATCAATATGAGTCAAATTAGTAGATAAAAATAATAATAAAAACCCCACCTTTATTAGATAAAAATGAAACTTTTTATCCGTATATTTGTCAATTATTTATAACACATAAAATGATTAAAAATAATTATAGTATGTGGTATGAAATCTGTATTTTGGTTTTAGATCTGTCCTCTTAGGTGAAAACTGGTGGTCCTAGGCTTGAAATTATTTTTGTTTTCTCATCTTTCTCTTTAGATTGCAAAACCCAAATATCAGGTTGGTACAAAATTTATTGAATGAAATTATTATTATTTATTTTGAAAAATACCTCAAGCGTCTAGAATTAAACTCAAATAGAAATGTCAAAGCCCAAACAGACTTCTTAGGTGTGTTAATGGACAAGAAGTGCTAATAATATAGATAAGAATAGAATAGATTCGGCCACAGACCTTATAAGACTAGCTTTTCTTGTAGTTGATAAGAAATTTGCATGCCACCATGCACAATTATGTGGAGAAAGTTGGCAGATGTTTAATATTTTTAGAAAAAAAGTGGTGAACCCAGGCATTTTACCTTTCAACTTACCTTTTTGAAAATCAACCAATTTGAGTTGCAGATTTAAAGTATTTCAAATGGTAATGAGTTAATAGAAAATTTTAAAATAATATTAGCATCTGAAATTTTTATATTTATGTGTAGAAAGTAAAAGTGAAATTGGTATGTTAAATTTTGATAGAAAATTCCACATAGTATGTAATATATTATAAATGTGTAAAATTTTCATACGTGTATGTATGTGCAAGTAGTGAACGGTAAAATAAATAATGATTGAAATATGTTATCAAATAAGATTAATTTAAATTATATTATAAATATGGATATAATTCAATTTTATTTGGTGAGTTTTTTACTTTGCCCTTTGTCTTCTAATGATTATTTGTGACACAAAATTGCTCATCTCTGCAAACTTAGAAGAAGAAGAGCAAAAAAGATGCACAATTTTTTTTTTACAAAAAAGAAGAAGCACAACTTATTCATTCACGTTTGGGGACGGAGATTTGTCTAAAAAAACATATTTTTATAATAATTTAAAAAATGATTAAGATTAATTTTAGTTTAAAAAAGAATAAATTGAAACTTATTAAACAATTTGTTCGTTGATTACTTTTTTTTTTCTCTCTTCTCCCCTATTTTTAAGACATATTTTTTCTTTTCTTATCTTCTTAAAAAAACAAAAAAAAATACCCATTCATCAAATTTTATTATAAAATAATTTAAAATAATAATAATAAATTATAAAATTTAAAATTATTAAAAACTTTACTAAATAGTTACAATCATTTTTATGAAAAATTATTGATATTTTTTTAAAAATAAATTATTTAAAATTAAAAAATTAAAAAATATATTACATTATAACACATATCTCTAATATTATTATAATTTTAATTGTTACTAACATAACAAATATTTATTAATAATAATTTTATTTAAATATTAAAATATAATTAATTAGATATATTTTATTATATTAATAATAAAAATAATTATAATAATATTATATTAGATAATATTTTAATGTAAAATTTGTGATATAATGTTTTATATTTGTATTTGTATTTTGTAGAAAGTTGAATATATAGGTTTCTCAATTTTTTTAATAATTATAATTATATTTAATAATAATAATAATGTATTATATTATTTATGAATTATCAAAATGCTTAGCATATCATTTTTGTATAAATTTATATTTATTTTATTATAAAATAAATTATTTTTATTTTTTAAAATAAAAATTTAATATATAATATGATAAAAGAGATTTGTGTATTTAAAATTAATTATAAATTTATAAAGTGTTAATATTTTTTTATGTTTATAATAATTATATTTTGTAAAATAGAGTTGATATTTTTTTTTATTTTTTTATAAATAAAATTGACTAAAAAATATGTTTTCAAGTTTAAGGTTAAAATGTACATTTTTTAAACTAAAAAAAATCATAACCCTTTTTTAAATTACTATAAAAAATATGCATTTTTTAGACAAAATCCCTCTCGGTACTTACCCATACAACGTACTTTTTTTAAGGCTAATTTAATAATAAGAAGTTAAGCATTATAATTATTTAATGTAATAGTTTTAATCTTATAATTATTTTTTAAAGATTAAGTTTAATTTTACTATATTAGAAAAAACCAAGACTTATCAAAAAATTCCCTACACCTACTACACATATACTTACATTTTTGTACCAACATCCTTTTTATGGTTACATATGACAACATTATTTATCAAATGAAATAATTCATATTTTTCAAAATAATTCTATCATTTATTACAATATAATTAACATGATTGTAAAACTAGTGTAATTTTTTATGTTTTTAATATTTCTCTTTTTATTAAATAAAAATATACCTTTTATTAAATACACAAATAATAAGTATGTATAATATATTAAATTTATGTGTACATTTTCATAAGATATCTAAAATGTACCACTTAAAAATAAAAGAAATAAAATTTACTTTTTTTTTAATAAAGAGACCCAATTACCCCAAATAAAAGTATATCATATATGTAAAAAAGAAGACTAATAGATGGAGCTTGTATGATGATCTTAATTTCTTGAAAACCCCATTAAGAAACTTAAGACATCAAGAGTGAAAATCCCATCGAAGAATTTGGTTGAATACTTGGTAGGTTGCATTACATGGTTTTCAAAGTCTTAAATTAAGGTCTCAAAGAAACTTGACATAAAATAAATAAGGCTTAACATGGTTTTCACGCAATTTAATCTATAATTTTTTAAACTTTTTTTAATTTTAATCTAATTTTATATTTTTCGTCAGTTCATAAGCAAAACGTTAAAAATAAACACCACATAACCTCACATGATGTTTTTTTTAACGTTATTAACCCAACCTTGGTTTAAAAAAATGAAAAATCATCGTCTCTCGTTCGCACAAATGTCTCAAATGTATCAAGTTCTAGAATCATTCATCTCACTCTTCCACAAAGGCTTTAAATTTCATCTCGCTACCGCACGGATTGGAGTATTACAAGAATGGATACTTATAGCATTTGTTGTTATTATGGAAGTAATGCCCTTGAGCTTTGTTCATGGACATTTGATAACCCAAGTAGGAGGTTCTTAAACTGTCCTCATGCATAGCCAATGAGATATCATGGTTGTGGGTTTTTTTAGTAGTTGGATGATGAGATTATTGATAGTGAAAAACAAGTCATCAATTGAAAAAGAAAGAGATTTCATGTGTGATGTACAAATCCCCAAAATGTGAAAGAGAGAAAAGAAGATTAATTTAGATTGCTCTTTTTCTATGCATATTTCTTATTATGAAGATGTGGATTGAGTGCAACTGATTGGGGATTATTGTTTTGTTTGGTTTGCCAGCTTGAGAAGGGATTGAGGATTATTATGGTTAAAACAAATAATTATACATGTTTCTTTGTACGAGCTTTGTAGTTAAAATCATTTATATATATTATTCTATTTGTGAATGGTATGGAATGAAACTTCATGATGCATGTTAAGTCACACATCGGCAAGAGTAAGCCAGTAGTATAAGTCTGGGCAATCCTCTAACCCACAAGCTAGTTTTTGGATTTAGAGTTAGGCCTGAGTTTCTAAGTTGGTATCAGAGCTAGGCTCTTGGCTTCTTTGTATTCTCATCGGCTCTCGTGCCATAAATCTAGACTCTAGTCGATGTGGAGGGAGAATGTTAAGTCCCACATCGACCAAAAGTAAGGCAACAATGTTGCTTATAAGTCTGGACAATCTTCTAACTCACAAACTAGTTTTTGGGTTCAAAGTTAGGCTTGAGTTTCTAAGTATGCAATTCATGAAAAACTTGTAACTACATAAATTGATAAGAATAAACTGCAAAATTGTATTGAAATTCATCGATTAAAATAGCCTATAAACTTGTAATGAAATTCATTGCATTACTAGGCATAATGAGTTTACATGTTTGTTCCAAAAATGAAAGTAACTATTACATATCCAATTTGCATTAAACTCTTCAAGTCCTAATTGTTTCTTACTCAACCAAATGACAATAACACCAAAAGCAACCTATTCAAGTCTTAAATGTTTCTTACTCATCAAATAACCATAAACATGACTAAATATTACATTATGAAACATGATCTAACTATTTTTAAATATGACATTAACTATTACATCCTAATGGTCAAATCATGAACAACACTTAATCCACTTGAATCTTTAAATCTGATTCCCAATTAAATTCTTGCACTTTAGCAAGCATCTTCAGAAATTGGTATCATTTACACTCATCTTCCAAGTTCAGCTGATGCATTATTTTGACTACAAGTTGACGTTTCCTTCTTCTGTGAGAATAAATTACACATAGTTAGAATAGTAATAAGGTAGTAGGATTCAAAAGGATCACTTTCGTATCTATAAACATACCTTCATTTGATGTTAAACAAAATGTGAATTTGTATGCAATTATGAAGTGTTAGGTTCAATAGAATTATCGTCAACCTACACTTTAGTAAATAGTACTCAACAGACATTTATATGAAATAAAATTCCACATTCAAAAGGCAAGCATGATTGTAACTGAGTATTAAGAAATTAACTAGTTTGCGTATGAATGGTGACATCACTAGCCACTAGTACATGTTTAATGAAATGTTGGTTAATATGTAGATTAACAAAGTTAATCTGAAATTAGAATGTAGTCTTGGATTGAATATTATCTCAACGGATTGTAGTCTTGCCTTTCTAATCGTACAAGTCTTAATATTATGCCCTTCCATATCATATTTTTTACTTGTCATTGGCATATTGATTCTTCTTAGTTTCCCTTATTTTTTACTCATCTTTATGATTTCATTAAGAGTTTTTTCCCCATTTTTTGGGGGGTCTACCAGTCTATTTGTTGAATATAGGAGGAGCAATTGGGGCACAATTAAGGCCATCTTGTTTATTCCACTCTTGTTGATCAGGTATGGGATTGATGTAAGAAGATATAAAACAATGTATTTTGAGTGGCTATACCAATGAGATACATATACTAGAGATTCCTCCCATCTATTCAAAAATACATGCCACTTACATCACATTTCTTACAATTGCATGTCCTATTGTTCAAATTTACATCACACAGAAACTTTTTTTTCTTCTTTTTTTAACTTGATATTTTAGCTCACTAGGTTACCTAACAATATGATAATATCATGATTTCTTCCTTTTTTTTTCAATTTTCATACAAATTCTTGGGTTGACATTACTTGTACATCTTTCTACTTTCATTCTCCTAAGTCCTAATTGACATCCTAATCATTAATTTCATTCTGATTGTCTCAAGCATATTTAATTATGTGTTGTCCCCTAGCATTAATAATAGTTTAGTTGAATGATGCATACAGATTATTAAGTAACATATCAGAGCTAGCTTCGACAGAAAAGTGAGACCTAATCCATTTACTTGCATGTAGCTTAGCATTATCAACCTTGATATCCTCCATACACATCTTGAATTCACCTAATATGTATTCCCTTACACAGTGCCACATCTTTCTTTTTTCATAACAACACCCACAAATGTCCCGTTTTTATCAACATTCTTGAAATTTTCATACAGATGTCTCACATGACACATGTGCTTTGCATCTAGAAACAAGGTTGCAATAACATGTAGTAGTTCTTTTTGCTTGTTTGACATGAAAGTAAATTCATCACTCTCATTAAGGTTCAAATCATTTTTAAAAAAAAATAATCTAAAAACCATCCCCATGTGTAGTACTTGACTCATTTTTAGCCACACAGTTAGCAATTAGATACGTCCCATTATCTGCATCAAATCCAACAGCAAATAGAAGCTGCCTTTTATGTGAGCTTTTCAAAAAAAAAAAGCACAAAACATATCAGAGACCTACAATTAATACTCATAAAAACCTCTTTTAAGATATCCAAAATAGATATATAATCTTAAGAATCTAACCCTTCCATCCTCAAAAAACTGAGAATGTATCTTAACAATACTACATTCATTCATTTTCAATAACTCATTTGCATATGACATTTAGCTTGGAATACTACTATTACCAACTTCCATAAATCTTTTTTAAGACTCTCTGTCATGCTTTCCAAATTTGTAGTTGTGAAACATCTTAATTCTTCTCTTATCTTCTCTTGACAAATTGTCCACTTGAGTTTAGGATCAGCCCTAAAGTACCTTCTAAATAGTTAGCAAGAAAAATTGAATTGCAAAATGGGTTCTCATTAGTTGTTACACTTAGCACTATGCTCACCCAAGTTGGTACTTACTTACCACTCTTTCCTATTGTCTTTCCATTTTACATATAAATTTCAAAGACATGATGGATCAATTGTCGAAAATCAACACAAACTCAATAAATGGAGTGGTTGAAGAAAGTTATTGAAAATCAACACTAATCCAATAAATGGAGTGGTTGAAGAAAGTTGTTGAAAATCAACACCAACTCAATAAATGGAGTGGTTGAAGAAATCTATTTTTAAGAGAAAATTTAGAAGGACGTGAAAAATAAAAGTGTGTAGAATGTGATAATATTTGTGTGGTTAGAATTATTTCTTAGTTTTATATTTGTGTGGTTAGAATTATTTCTTAGTTTTATATTTGTGTGGTGTATATTGCATGGTGAAGACTATAAATAGTCTACTTTGCATTTGGTTTAATCATCCCATCAAAAATAAATAAATATTTGTATTCTTAGTTTGAGTGTGAGTTGAGAGCTTTCTTTTTAAGTATTTGTATTGCTCTTCAATTTGTGAGTTGCCTTTGAAAGGTGTTATAGTGTCTTTTATTGTAGGTATAATACAAGTAATTTGTTTACTTGTTTGAATATAATATTAGTAAATTTAGAGTTGTGTATTCTAAATTATACTCAACATCAATTGCAGAATCACACACCACAACAACCCTTGAGGCATCATTTTTTCAAACCTACAATAACTCGAACAAAAATCATCAATTAGCACATGAAATCCAAATGTATTTCTTTGATAGTTAAATGATATACACAAGTCTTTCTTACTTAAGCATATTTAGTTGTTGAATTGCATGCATCTTTATAGCAGTTGATATCTTTATAGCATTTAAAATAAACGTTTTAGACATAAATGTCAAACCATACTAAAAGTGCATATCATTTAAATCTGTCTCTTCATTGAATGTTGGAAAATCCTCATGAGTGTTTCCATTTTCATCCTCATCGCATACATTACGCAAATCATCAAAACCTTCATATTTTATTGATTGGTAACCATTATCATCTTAAGCATCATTATTAGGTGCACAAGGTGTTGCTTGAGTTGATAGAGCCCGTATACATCTACTAACATTTTAAGTTTCTTCTAATACTTGACACATTTGATGCACCCTTTCTCACTCTATTTGGAGCACTTATTGTCGATCATTGGGTATCTTTTTTGGGCACCTATTAGGATTTGGCTAATGTAATAAATGGGGTGTTGAACCTTGTTTCTTTTGGCTAGGAGTACTACACTATAAGTCTAGGGGCCACAACCAAGTATAAATATAGTGTCTCTTCTTAGAGAGGACAGACAAGGATCAGAGGTTTGCTAAGGTATTGTTTGATTCTTCCAAAAACTATATCATTATCTTCTTCCTAGAAAACTAATATGCTTTTCCTCAACATTTTGAAAAAGGGTAAGCATTTGTTTATACATTTGGAAATGAGCATGTTTAGTGCCATTATCCTTTCGTTCAATTGTTTAATCCTTTTTCAGATTAGTAGGAGGCCTCATACTCACTAGGGCATGTATCTTATTTGGTTAGCCTTAGTTCCTCAAGTAGATACGAGGTAGCCTAAGAAATCTCTAGAGGCAACACCGAAGACACACTTCTTGGAGTTGAGCTCCATACCGTACCTTAGAATCATAACATATATCTCCTACAAGTCTTTGGCATGGTTTAGTGGTTGTGTTGATTTTACCACCATATCATCCACATATGTCTCCAAGTTTTTTCTTAGGTAATTTACAAACATTTTGTTGACGAGGTGTTGATATATGGCACCTGATTTTTTTTAACCCGAACGACATTCTCCTTATCTTTTGGATGCATCCTAATTTGATGGTAACTAGAGTAAGCATCCAAAAAACTCATTAATCCAAAACCAATGGTGGCATCAAATAGTTGATCAATACTGAGAAGGGGAAACAATCTTTGGGCATGCCTCGTTCAAGTCAATAAAGGTCACACACATACCAGGCGATCTACACACCTTCTTCACCAATACCACATTTGATAACCAAGTAGGGTAACTAACTTTCCTTATAATCTTTGTCTCCATGGGGGTGTTAACCTAGTTTTTAATCACCTCATTTTTGTCCTTGTGAAACTTCCTCTTTCCTTGTTAGATAGGTCTAGCCTTTGGTTTAACATTTAATCGGTGAGTTATAACTCTTGGGTCAATCCCAAGCATGCATGAAAGGGTCTATACGAAAGCATCAGAGTTTTCTTAGAGGAATTAATTCAATTGTTCCTCCATATTTGTTGTTATGTATGATCCTAGTTTTAAAGAGTGCTTCTTCTCCTTATCTCTCATTGATAGGTCTCGTACTTCAGTTGTGTTGATAAATCGTGCTAGACTTTTACCCTTTGGCCTTATTCTGGAGAGACCCTACTATGATTGATACTTGGGAGTGACCACTTTTATGGTGGCATTGCAACAACTCCTGTCCTTTTCTTGGTCCCCATTTATCTCCATCATGTTTCCTTCAGCTAAAAATTTGATCACCTAGTGGAAATTAGATGGGTTTGCCTTTATTTTATGTATCTATAGCCTATCCAAAATGGCGTTGTAATGAGCTGGGATATTAATGACCATGAAGTTAGTCATCACTATTACCTTTTTGGCCATGACAGGTAATACCATGATCCTGATTGAGTAAGTGGTGCTACTGTTGAATCCCACCAAGGGTAGCTCTCTCTTTATAATATTAATCTCTTTCATACCTAGGGCTTTTACTGTGGACAAAAAGAGAATATCTATGGAACTTTCAATGTCAACCATGATTCGACAAACGTCACAGGACCCTATTCTCAGAGTGATTACTAAGGGGTCTTCGTGATAAGACGAGGTATCATCCTTCTCAATGAAGGAAATTTTCACAGGAGACCTCACCTTTTCCAATGTGTATATGTATAGGGGCATTGTCTAGGTCTTTGGCGTACCTGTTGCATGAGTTACTAGAGGTCCCATTGATTTTTGGGCCTTCATGTATGGTATGGATAGTTCTAATAATGGGATCATTCAGGGGATTTCTACCGATATTTGAGGGAGTTGGTGGTCTCAATGCTTCACGTCCATCTTGATGCCTTCTTCCTTCATTGTTGCTTTCCATAAGGTCCTTTAAATATCCTTTGGCCAATGGCTCATCCATTTCCTTTTTGACTTGTTTGCACTCTTGTCTCATAACCGAATTTTTTGTGAAAAATTACCATTTAGAAGTGTCTTTAAGGAGAGACTTTATTTTGGGGGGCCACTTGACATTTGGCTCCTCCTCTATCCTTAACACTGCCTGAGCCTGAGCCAGGTCCATTCTCAAAGGTGGGCCTCAAAAAGGAGACATCAACCTCCTTTAGGGTCCTCTATTCTCAGACCATTGGATGGTTGCCTTGTGTTTTTGGTATGAAATGCTTGTTTTTGTTGATTATGTTACCCTAATTTGTCCTGTCAAGACTTAATCTTCTTTTTTTTTCCTTTTTTGCTCCAATTTCTACATTGACCTGGCCACCCTTGAATAGGTTTAGCTCTCTTTCAAGATTAATGAATTTTATTGTCTCCCTATATGCCTATTCCAATGTTTGAGGGACTGTCTTTGTTAGTTCTATAAATAAATCAGAGTTTTTTAGGAGACCTCGCCTGAAGGCTTATATAGAAATAGAGCTAGGACAATAAGAGATTTTTAACTTTTCTTGAATGATAGAGAAAAGGTGGTGAGACTCATTCCTCAATGACTTGTTACATGCGTAATTAGTGATAAACAACTTTGCAAACTATGAAAATGAGGTTATAATGTGAGGTGTTAAGTTATTGAATCATTTCTGGGTGCCATCACAGAGGATGGCTGCGAAAAATTTACACATTATGACATTTCTTTTGCCTTGCGTAAGGCTCATAGGGGCTATGGTCGTCTTGAAGTATTGTACATAAGCATATGGTCGTTAGTTACTTGATAATCAAGACACTTTGGAGCATTGAACTTGGCCTGTGGCTTATCATTCTCTATTTCATCAGAAAATGGTGAGACATATAATTGCTTACGGTTCCTATCTACATCATAAGGGGCTTTATTCTTCACTTGTCTTTTATTGGTCATCCTCAATGTTTGGTCTTGCTTCCTATTATCCTCTTCCAGAGCCTAGAACCGTCTTTCCTAGTTTTTTCTTTCCAGTAACCACTGCTTGTTACTAAGTCCTATCGAGTTGGAAGGGGGATCACCCCAGCCTCATAATCTCCTTGGTTAACCTATGGCATAACAAGATTTGTTTTTTTTTTCGACCAGGTCAGTCGCGGTGACCATCAGAGGGTTTCAAACCAGATTATAAGCGCATTGTCATGTTCTCTCGTCTGGTCTCTTTGAGCTCACTTTTTAATTTGAGAATTTGTCGAGCCAACTCCTGAATGGGTTGTCTCTATTTTGTCTTCATCATGGATTGGTGAGGCTTTATCAGTTGTTGTCAATGCTTCTTCGTTTACTTGTTTCAATCGTCATTTAACGCGTATTCATACCATGATGATTATGATTCTAGGGATGCATGGGACAAGTGTTATCTCTCTTAAGTCTCTTTCAGAATTCGGGATGAATCCTTGAAAGTATATGGTCGGAAGTTAAAGTTCGACCTTAGAATCTAAGCCCTATAGTGGGGGCCAAAATGTTGGGATTAGTCTGATATGCAAAGAATAAAACTAGAGAGAAGTTAGAACAATTGATGAAATGTGTGAATCTCTTAGGGAATCCATATATATATATATAGAGTTTTACACGTACAAGTATCGATTACATAGAGTATACACATACAAGTGTGTCAATGGAGACATAAAGATAAAAACTAGTATATTTATAGACTAAGGTCGACCACACCAATGCTTGGGCCGGTGGTCGACCCTCTAGATGCCTAAACCCAATAGGAGAAGTCTCTCTCGCGAGTGTATTTGTGAATACGACAGAGCCTAGTCTTTGAGGGTGACTCATCTTACGATTCAGGTTATCTTCTGGGCTGGAGTTATTCTCTGAGCTCGGTTCGGATTCTATGTTGATCCATATGTCCATACAGTACTAAAATAAATTCATCATGTATTATTTCGAGCATATGCAATATGAGATTCATGACACTTAATATATATATATATATATATAAAATTACATTTTCTCTCGAGTTACTTTTTAAATTTTTAATGCAATTCCTTTTCACATATCCTACCTTTTTGCGAAAAAAAACATTTGTTATTTTCAGATTTCTTCGTTTGCACCTTATACTTCTCTTTAGACTTTATCGGAGAAGCTTCATTTTCTGAATATTCCTTTACATGACAAACTAAATAAGTCCTCTAGAGTCTATCATATTTCAACATTTCTTTTCCCTGAATATATATGATCAAAAGTTCATTACTTATCATTTATATTATAAGATATATTTATAATAATAGTCAATATCCATGAGTATCAATATGTAAAAATATAAAATATCTTTTTTACAAAAATATCATATATTTATGATATTATCGTCTATATATCATATATCCACGATATTATTCCCAAAATTACTAAACTTTGAAATGGATAGCGTCGGTTCTCCACGTCAACCGACGCTATCCAGGCTGACATTTGTTGTGATTGATGTTCTTTTAGAGTGGCAATCTCACTTATCACTGAGGTCTTAAAGGAGTTGAATTCTTCTTCAATTTTAGTGTACTTCTCCTTACTTACCGTCTGAGGTTTTTGTTTTGGAATGTTAAAATACTCCATAGAACCATCATATTGGCTACCTCCCTTAACACGACCAAGATGCTCGCGTCCGAATGCATGATATAAAGCATCTCTCTCAGGCTCTTCGATTATTTTACCCCTGGATATTTTTTCTTGAACAACTCTCTACAAATAATAAAGCACATAAACATATCATTCATTATTACATCAATTATTAAATATCATTATCAACCTGACGTAGCGTCGGTTCTACACCGAACCGACTTTAAATTCATTATAAGTCAGTTTTTTCCAAAAACCGACTTTACACAGCGACTTAAATACCCCTTTTGTAATAGTGTTCTTGTCTCAATGGTAACTTTACTAAAATATTGCAATATTTGACAATATTTTTGGCTGCAAAATTGTAAATTTAAAAACTCATTTTTGATATGTCGGTTATGATTCATCTTTTGCAACTATTTTTTCATCAATTTTTCGGTGGTAGATGATTTTTCTTCTCAAAACATTTTAAATGCTAATTAGATTTTATTTATATATTTTACTTTTAAGTTTTTTTATTACACTATTTAGTTGTTAATTATATGTATATTATCAAGTTCATGTAGCTAATAGTTTGTTTGACAATATTATTGGAGTAGACGTTGTATGTTTAATTATCTCTCTAACATAAAATTTTCATATTTTAAAATATGTTTTTTATATATTTTTTTTAATTTTTTATCGATATCGATAATATCATCGAACATTTATAAAAACTAAATTACCTATATTTTTTATAAAAATCAATACATTAATCTTTGTTATAAGAAAATTTAAAAGGTAAAGATTTAGGGGGAAAAAATTCAGAATGAAGTGCACTAAAGTTGGCTCAAATATCTACACTTTCAATGACTTAAGTTGGCTATAATGTCCTCATCTCTTTGGTGGACAGTGTATTCACATACACCATTAGACTGGTCATGTTTAATGCCTGTGAATTTCTTCATTAGGGTGCTAGCAAGAACCTTATATGAATTTACAAATTGTCACTACTACAAAAAGAGGTATATAAGTCGATGTGTAAAGTCGGTTTTTTACAAAAACCGACTTTTAATGAATTTAAAGTCGGTTTTCCACGTCAACCGATGCTAGGTTACGTGGATAGCGTCGGTTGACGTGGTTAACTGACGCTATCCACGTAATATATGCCCTAACATCTCATTTTGTACGCAGATTTCCAGTTTTCTTCTTCCTCTCTCCTTTCCTCACTCCCATTTTCTCCCAAAATCTTAACCGTGCACCACCTTTGTTCTACATTTCCGGCCACCTCCAACCACCATTTGAACGGATTGTAAGTTATATTTCTCTTCTCACAATATTATCTGTCAGTTCTTTTTTTTTTTTTAGCAAAATGTTAAAATCTGTTTATGAGTATATTAGGAACAGCGTGTAAATTTGTGCTAATTTTATCTGTGCTAATGTAAATGTATTTCGTTAATTAGGAATAGCGTATTTTTATTCGTTAATTAAAAACCTAACATCTCGATTTGGGTTTTACTTGGGCAGTTTCTTTGTGTGGTTGTAATAATAATGTTTGAATTATTACTTGTATGTATTCAATAATATGTGAAATGTTTTGTGGGTTTGCGTGGATAAATTTATTTATACGTATAATTAATATTACTTTGTAATTATGATATAGTAACATGCTTAGAAATTAGAATCAACCGCGTGATTAGTTTTTATATATATATTCATGAAACATGAACTGCTTATTTTTTAATTTGTATATAAATGGTTTTGTAAAATGATTAAAATGATAACTATTTTGCATTATGTATGTTTTGATATATATTCTAATAATTAGGAAATTTATATATAATAATACATAATTAAGTAATATGTTTAATTAATGTCATTAATAGAAAATGGACAAATCTTGGATGTCAAAGTGTAGAATTGAGCAAGACTGTATTTCTGGAGTTGAAAGTTTCATGGAATTTGCTTGTAAAACTAGTAATACTGGAAGTAGTATGATTCGATGCCCATGCGTTAAATGTAAAAATGAGCGATTTCATGAATTTGATGAGGTTAAGTATCACCTTATCCGTAATGGTATTCTATTGAGCTATAAATGTTGGTATTATCATGGAGAAAATATTGATAATACTCATGGAGAAAAGTATAATAAGAATGTGGGTGGATTACATACATCATATCAAAATGTACAGACAGAAAATATGTTTCGTGGTGTTGAAGATGAATTACGCGAGGATGATCCCGAAACCTTTAATAAACTTATAGAAGATGCCGAAAAACCGTTGTATCTAAAATGCAAAAAATACACTAAGATGTCAGGATTGGTTCATTTGTACAATGTCAAGGCAAAACATGGTTTTTCTGACAAAGGATTCACAGAATTACTAAATCTACTAGTTGATATGTTTCCTGAGGGTATTGAATTGCCATCTTCAATGTATGAAGTGAAGAAATCTCTTAGTCGATTTGGCATGGAATATCATAAGATTCACGCTTGTCCTAATGATTGCATTCTTTATAGAAAAGAATATGAGACATTACATGATTGTCCTATGTGTAAAGAATCGAGATGGAAGCATGGTACAAATGAGAGTACAATACATAAGAAAGGCGTGCCTGCAAAGGTTCTTTGGTACTTTCCTCCGATCCCTCGCTTTCAAAGGTTGTTCAATAGTAAATATACATCAAAGATGTTGACTTAGCATTCAGATAATCGATCTGATGATGGGGTGCTACGTCATCCTTGTGATTCTCCAAATTGGAAAGTAGTAGATAATTTATCTCCTCAATTTTCATCTGATCCGCGCAATCTGCGTCTTGCCATTGCTGCTGATGGAATTAATCCACATAGTTCCCTCAGTAGTAGATATAGTTGTTAGCCAGTAATTATGGTAACATACAACCTTCCTCCCTAGTTGTGTATGAAAAGAAAATTCATGATGTTAACATTATTAATCTCAGGACCGAAACAACCCGGTGTTGATATTGATGTATATTTGCAGCCTCTGATAGATGATTTAAAGACGTTGTGGAATGATGGTGTAAATGTTTACGATGCATATAAAGAAGAATACTTTAACTTGAAGGGGGTCCTTTTATGGACAATTAATGATTTTCCTGCCTATGGAAACTTATCAGGACATGCAACAAAAGGTTACAAGGGATGTCCTATATGTAGTGATGGAACTTCTGCAAAGTATCTTGTTCACGGACGAAAGATGTCTTATAGAAGACATAGGAGATTTTTGCCATCTGGACACAAGTTTAAATACCAAAAAAAACCGTTCGATGGTGAAGAAGATCATGAACATGTTCCTCACCTTTTTCCAAGATTGAGTCTCCTATACTCTTAAAAATATGTCTTAATGAACCTAAGGCTCAAGTGATTAGATTGCTCCCATTTTTCATTCAAGGACTCTTGCTCTGTCATGTTGGATTCCGTAAGACTTGCTGGCTCATCAACACAAAGTGTTAAATCCTTATCCAAGCACCCTAGTGCCAGGAGATCATTTTCTTTCCTGTCAAAAAAGTTGTGTCCACTCAAAAAATTGGAACAGAATCTTTAAAGTAAGCATGAAAAGCTACATATATGTAATCAAATAGAACATTAATGTTATGAACCACAAACTTTATTTTTTGTTTTAAGAGAGTGATAATTTGGTCTTTTACTTATTTTTGTTAAAACTGGATTTTAGTTTAGCTGCTGTATTGGGACCAAATGTATGGCAAAATAGGGAAAAGGGTCACTATGCTTATGTAATTATTTGATAGAGACATTTTTGTTTTTGTTTGGTATGTCTTGTCCAATAATATTTAGACAGAGTCAATTCAGTTTATTTTTTTTAAATAATGTTTTTGAAAGATAAAATAGATTTTTTCTTAAAAATAACATCAATTTTTCCCTTTATTTTTAATTCCAATAAAAATAATATTAAAAACTCAAATATATCTATATATATATATATATATATCCTTTTAAAATTTTATTCTAAAATAAAAATAATCTCTCAAGATCTCTCTCCTATAATAAGTCTCTATTTTTTTTTCATTAAGAAAATTTTTTCTCTTCTAATTTGTAAATTCAAGCAACTATAATGTTTTTGATAAAGAAAATAAAAGAACAATGTTTTGGTATGGTTATCTAATTTATTTTTATTTGGAAATATATATATGTGCGAGGGTCTTTAAACAAATTTCATTCAATCCAATCATAACCACACACTAATAATCACTAATTGTCAAGAATATCAAGGTTTGCACACTCTTGATAACCATCATTTTGAAGATTTCCAAGCCCATGGTCTCATTATCCTAAAGAATACTTTCTCTTTTTGGGTTCCTCTACCTACTCATTGTATCGCTATCAATTGTAATGACACATGAAATACAGGTTTAAAACAAGACAATATTAAGATTGTTGGAAGATATCAAAACAAAATTATTGTATTTATTGCATATTATCTTGAAGACGAAATGTTTATAACTCTCTATACATTAAACTTAGCCAAGAATTACGATTGCACCAACTTTCGACTAAAGAATGATTCAAAACTACTAGTCGATTTTTTAATAAGTGATGTTTTAATTGTTTTATGAGAATTATCGAACATATTAATTATCTTAAAGAGAGGTCTACGAGATGTCTTGGATAGACGAGTACAATATGTAAGGCGTGATTCTAATAAAATTGCAAATTGACCTTATTACAACTCTAAGACTTGGTGCCATTTAATTGGGTCACTAACACGCCTCTAAACTTTTGGCTTTATTGTTAGAAGATAGGGTTTAACACATTGTTGTCTTTATTTTCATATAGTATGATGTCTCTAACTTTACACATTGAGTAACAACAAAAAAGAAATTTTATTGTTAAAAATAAAATTTATTATACATATATAAATAAATTAAAAAATACATAAATAAAATAACATAAGAGAAAATGAGAGAAGTGATAGAGATTAAGAGGAAGAGAAACAAAGATGAGAAAGAGAATTTGTATTTTTTAAAAGGGATAGAAGAATATTTTTTGGATAAAATAACAAATACATTATCTAAATATTAAGAAAATTATAAATATATCATTTAATTACGTTGTATTATAAATATAATATTAAAATATTATAAAAATATTATTTAATTTATGTAAATGATAAGATAGTCTTTTTATATGGTACTTCAATATTATAATTATAACTCGATAAATTTAAATAGTATCTTTTAAATTTTATTAATATTTTAATGATATATATATATTAATTTATCTCTTTTATTTTAAAAAAAATAAACTATAATAATACTATCTTTTATTTTTTTAAATATCATTTAAAAATAAATTAAACTATATTAATACTATATAAATATTAATGAATTAAACATACACGACTTAAAAGATTCTAAAATGTCATTGGCAAAGAATAAGGGACTAATGTGACCCCGTCCCGCCAAATAGAATAAACCGCTTGTAAGATTGTAGCTTCCAAAGCGGCTGTAATTTGTAAATTTACAAGGACTAAAAAAAAAAAAAAGAATGATTTCTTATTTTACTTTGTCAATCCAAATTTACCAAAATGGCTCTTCCTCTTCGTCGACGCACATTCATACATTTTAAGTCAACCAATCAGTCCTAAACACGTCAATTCTTCATGTCCACAATGTTACTCAAGGATCCCTACATATCAATTTTTATTCTCAGAAGAAGCTCCAAAAGTTGAGGAAAACAATTTATCCTTCTGTCAAATGCTTTGATTAAAGGTTTGCTTACTCTATCTTTGCGTTCTTTTACATTTTATTCTTCACATCGAAGCTTCGATATTTTACTTTTTTTCTTAATCTATTGGGTGAATTCAGTTCTGGGTATTTCCAATTTTTAGTTCAATATTGTAATTGTACTTGATTTTACTCATAATTTACACTTTTCTAAAGCATTCATGTGTATGGTAGCCTGCAATTTTGATAAATATGAAACTCGGATTGCTCCTTCTGAAATTGAAAATGGGAAATTTGAAAAATACCAAAAGGATTAGGTTTTCGTAACTGGGTCCAGCTTGTGTTTGTCAGTGGGATGCAGTTTATGTTTTTGCGTATCCTTCCAGCATTGCTATGGGTGATTGTTGAGGCTTATACGTAGCTCATTGTAGAGTATCCAAGTTTTCTAGTTCATGCCCTCACTTAGCAGAAGAATAGCACATTATTATGAGAAAGAAAACTTGACATTTAGTTGAGAGCTTTTTTATATTGGAAAACTAAGTATCTTGTACCACAAATAATGAGGTGCATTATTATTTGTAAGTACAGTCGGGTCTACTAAAATGTATCAAATAAGAATTGTTATGTCATTTGAGATGATGAGATCTTTGTGATATATAGTAGTACCCTTCTATATTAGAATTGGAACCTGAAAAATGTTTGTTCTAGTATTTTATTTATTTATTTTTGGTCGAGGTTGATCTAGTATTTGGAGGAGGTATGATTCTTTTAACTATAATAACCAAAAGTGAAGGTTTCTAATGGTAAGATGGGGAACTTTTTAATGGAACTCCGGAACAAGTGTCCAAGCATTGGGGATGACTATTAAAACATCATCTTAATACTTGAGGAATTGTCCCTTTGCTCAAGAATAAGAAAGAGCCAAGGGTGCCTTGCAATAGTTGGGACTTGGGAATATATTCCGTTTGCTTTATCCCATTCTAAATTTCAGGAAGTGCTTCAATGTTATTCTTCTTTTATGTACTACAAGCCTACTGGCTCTTGCTCTAGTTATCTTTATAGCTTTGTGAGTTACTGGCTTGTGTATTATCTGTTGGTTTTGCTGGAACCATACTAATCTGATGGTTGGCACCTGATCACTTTGATTCCATTTTTTGATCATATAGGCTCTTAAGGTCCGTTTAAACATTTCAAGCAAGAGTACATATTTCTTCTTAATTCTCTTGTATTATTTTTCATAGAACAGAAATAAAAATGTCCTTGAATTATATGCAGTCATCTTCAGTTGTTGATAGGCGTAGGCAAAATAATTACTGAAAGAAAACATTCAACTTTAAATGTTTTGAAGACTTGTTTGGAGATTAGCATGATTGCTGGTCTCCTGTCCAGAACTCTATTATGATTTAATTCTTCTCACATAAAGAACATGTTTAATGTAGCTTTAGCATGCTGCAATCTGTCTTTGCAGAATAGAGGAGAAACATACATTTTGCTTTAAATGGCTCAAGATACTTCTTCTGGTGCTGAATCACCTAGACCACGTTCTGGGCTATTACGTGATCAGGTCCAGCTTGTCAAAAAGGGAGAAACTGATCGCTATGAAATTGTGCCTATCCAAGATTCATTATCATTTGAGAAGGGTTTTTTCATAGTGATTCGTGCATGTCAATTGTTAGCTCAAAAGAATGATGGGATAACATTAGTTGGAGTAGCAGGACCCTCTGGAGCTGGGAAGACTATTTTCACTGAGAAAGTACAGAACTTTATGCCCAGTATCGCCGTCATTACAATGGACAATTACAATGAATCTAGTCGAGTCATTGATGGCAATTTTGATGGTAAATACTGTTTTTGTTATATTTTCCTGAGGTCATATCATAGGCTTTTCCAACCTAGTTCTTATAATTTTTTGGTTATGACATATTTTTCTGCATACAGCCTTCTAAATTGACTTAGCAGGGTGACGGCATCTTGTTATTCTCCATTTTTCTTTCTTTTTTCTCATTCGTTGTGCATCACTTGTTTGACTAGATGTTGTGACTTTTATTTTAATATATCTAGTTAGCTAAACATTTTGATATTTGTCTGATATTCTACTCATAGTAGTTATACTTAGCATCTGCTACCTTTTCTTGTTCACAAGCATTGTCATATAATGCATTTCCCTTCCCTTGCTATGGGCTTATAGAAATATTTCAACTGTTATTATTGCAAATATTGACTGTATGTTAGAATACTGATACAGAACTCTAATTATCAAAATGTTTTGGTGCAGATCCACGCCTTACGGATTATGACACATTGCTTGAGAATATACATGGTTTAAGAGCAGGGAAACCTGTTCAGGTTCCTATATATGACTTCAAATCTAGCTCTCGTGTAGGTTACAGGTAATGTGTCAATCTCTGGCCTCTACTTTGTGAGACAGCAGTCTTTTGTCATTGAGGTGAATACACTAAAGATTGAAAGAACCTGGAAGTTAAATCTATTCACTAAATGCTTTTACTTGATCAATATTCCTGACAACAAAGGTCTTCACTTTAGCTATTTTGCTAATTTGAGTGAGATACGGAGTTTAGTCTAATTCATGACTGGCCATATAGTACTGTGCATCATCATCTTACCATTTACTCTTGGCTTTCTTTTATATAAGTATATTGGTGATTTTATAAGTCACTGCTGATTTTCTTTCTTATGGTCATTCTTATGTTTTAATCAGGACAGCTGAAGTCCCTACATCTCGCATTGTAATAATAGAGGGAATATATGCCTTAAGTCAGAGACTGCGGCCATTACTAGATCTTCGTGTATCTATCACCGGTGGAGTTCATTTTGACCTTGTCAAGCGAGTTTTACGGGACATTCAACGTGCAGACCAAGATCCTGAAGATATTATCCATCAGATATCTGAAACGGTTTAACCTTGAATCCATGTTTTATAGTTTTCACTTTTCTTTGGACTTTGAGTTGTACGTGCAATTTTGCAATTCGACACAAATGGTTTTCCCTTGATTCCATGTTGGATAGTCTTCACATTTCACTTGAAATTTTAAATTGAATCTGCAATTTTGCAGTTGGAGACACACAAAGCATTTAACAGCATTTCTCATTAACCATTTTGATGCAGGTATATCCTATGTACAAGGCATTCATTGAGCCAGATCTCAAGACAGCACATATAAAGATCATCAACAAGTTTAATCCCTTCACGGGCTTTCAGAATCCCACTTATATTTTAAAGGTCAGACGACTTCTTTACATTGTTTAGCCTTTTCTTCTTAATCTCAGGATAGATCATTTAAAGTATCATCATTTAAGTTAATTGGATTACTGATTTCCAGAATCCCGCTAATATTGTAAAGGTTGTGCATCCTTTTTTTTATCATGTCCCACTTATATTTTAAAGGTTGAACCATCTTATGTTAAAAGGTCAAACAACTTTTTCCCTTGTTCAGGTCTTTAGTTTTGATCGTCTTTTGGCCTGCGACAATTCTAGGATCTTTCCCATCTCCTTGAAATACGTGATCATGATTTTGCTGATCTCACCATATATCTTATGTTTCTCTTATTACAGTCAACCAAGTCAGTGACTGTTGATCAAATCAAGGCTGTTCTATCTGAAGACCACAAAGAGACTAAAGAGGAAACATATGACATTTATCTTCTACCTCCAGGTGAAGATCCTGAAGCATGTCAATCTTATCTCAGGATGAGAAACAGGGACGGAAAATACAACCTTATGTTTGAGGTCAGATCCTTACATAGTAAATTCTTCAATAAAAAATGCATATGGCGTGTGAGCTATATGCTTAATGGGCTCTCTTTTGTCTTTCCTATATTTGTTTATTCATTCATTGTTTTTTATCAAATGATAATTAGGGATGGAGGATCGAACTAGATATTTACTGGGGAAGTACCAACCCTTTACCAGTCTATTAGAGTAGAGTGTGACTAGTTATTTATTCATTGTTGTTTGTTATAATGTCAAAGATTTTAATGAAAATATGATATGGTTCTAATTTCTTGTCGTCTATAGAGCTTGATAGAGGGCACATATACACAATTGCATGATGTTGTACTGACCCTACTTTTGTGGCTGAATTCAATTGGCCCCTGCATTGCAGTTGGTACAGAATGCATTGAGCTACTTGAATTGGGCCATGTAGGCCTGGCAATGAAACCCTTTCAAACTCAAGAGCATTGCTCTTTACAAAAATAACTTCATCTAGGATCCTTATGATATGTGCTTATGGTTATCTGGATTTATCCAATCAATATAATATTTAAATTCTTGTGAATAACCTTTGACTGTAGTCGAGTCCCAAGAGCTGAAAATTTCTAATCAGTAACCTCTCTACCCCCAATATCCTTTTCAGGAGTGGGTTAATGATAATTCATTCATAATATCACCTCGAATAAGTTTTGAAGTTAGTGTGCGCCTTCTTGGAGGGCTCATGGCTTTGGGATACACTATAGCCACCATCCTGAAAAGAAGCAGTCATATTTTTACTGATGATAAGGTTTGTGTGAAAACTGATTGGCTGGAGCAGCTCAATCGTCAATATGTTCAGGTATTCCTTTTTAACATACCAACTTGAATTTGATAAGATTCTTTTCTTTTAGTGCCATTGTTGATCACTGTTTATGCCTGAATATAAATATAACTTTCCTTTAAAAGATGCGTCTTTTGAGGGTTTATAGTTTAAGCATGTACTCTTTTACCATCAAGGATATATTATTACTTGAAAAGCATGTTGTAAATGGACTATATTTTTTAAAAAAATTATTTTTCTATGTTTGTTTTATTGCTTAAAATACTTAGTCGTATGCTCTTGTCGATATGATTGAATTTATTTCCCTTCTTATTTAGAAGATGAAAAATTAATTTTAAAGTAAAATTAATTATGACGATTGCTTTCTTATTTGGTACTTTCAAAGGATGAGAAAGACTTCGCTGTTCGCTTATTTGGTGAATTTTGTAATTCTCGCGAATAACTTGTTCAACTGGACATGAAGGTGCAAGGAAGAGACCGATTATATGTGAAGTATGTTGCTGAGCAGCTTGAGTTGGATGGGTCATATGTTCCTCGTACTTATATAGAACAGATCCAGCTAGAGAAACTTGTAAATGATGTTATGGTATGTGCCCTGTAATCAATAATACACTTCTATGCTCCTTTATGGTCCTGACTTGAAGAACCTACAGGCACTGCCAGATGATCTAAAGACCAAGCTCAGCATAGATGATGATTCAATTACAAGCCCTAAAGAGGCCCTTTCCCGAGCTTCAGCAGATAGGAGAATGAAGTATCTCAGCCGGTACTACTCACTTTCTAGTGCATTGAGTTCTTACTGTTTGAAAATTGGAGAACTTTATGGAAAAAGGGAAGTAAAGGAATATGAGTTAAGCGAAATTTTTAATATATAGCTTTGTTATGGGAAATTTTGACGTACTTGTGTAAAAAGATTAGTTGAATTGGTGTGTAAAATTTTCACACTTGTATGCTAGAGTTGTGGATATAAAAATTAGGAAAGTGAACAGTAAAATAAATAGTAACTGAAATATATTATGGAGTAGAATTAATTCAAATTAGATTGTGAATATTGGTATAACTCAACCCATAAAAAAGACAAAAAAAAAATTCAGCTAATATTGCATTGATTGTCTAATCAATTAATCCTAGTTTACATGTTTAATAGAAATTCGGCCTGTTGTGTATAGAGATAAAGGCTCTAGAGGTCTCTTTATTTTGTGAAATGGGTTAATTTAGTCCCTTTATTTATGGGTTGGTCAATTTAATTCCCTGATTTATGAAATAAAGGATTTTTTGTAAAAAGTGCACTTAGTCAAACTATAAGTGTATGGTTTAAAGTTATTATGGGATTAAAGTGTTTATTTTTGATAATATAATGGGACTAAATGCACTCATTCTTCATAATAGCAAGACTTATAATGTCTTACTCAAGAGTAACAGGACTAAATTAACCCATTTCATAAAAAAATGGGACCTATGTTTGGTTGAAAGAAGAAGAATCTTCAAATTCATTTTAAATTTTTGGAAGCTCACAGAAAAGCTGAATAAATAACAAATGATGAGCATGCAAGTATATCTGCTGTATTATACCCCATTGATTGAATTATAATAATTATTTTTTATTTCTTTGAAACAAAATCATTTTTATCAGTGTTGATAGACCACTCGATCATATTAATCCCTTGTTTATTGTTCGTGAGAATACCAAAATAATAATGGTTTTGATTGAGTTGAAAAAATTACATTGGTATGGGATTCATGATAAAAGAAGCCAGTTAGTTCATAAGTTATTCATCTTTGAAGCTTTTGAAACTATAAGGACTCAGTTTCTTCCTCTTAATTTTGTTGTCTATACTGGACAGAGGCATATCCGACTCTTACTCTAACCAAAGGGACAAGAATTTGGCTAAGCTAACTAGACTTGCAGTTAATAATAGGTTTGATGGAAGAAACCCAGATTCACCGGCGCCAATTTCTAACCAGGTGAGTGTGATTCTGTCTTAACGTATGTCATACTTGCTTTAAAATTGTCCAGATTCTTGTTATTTCCTTTGTTGATGAATGTCAGAAAAGAAAGAGAGTTTTTAAAAAACTCTCTTTTTTTCTGCATATTAACAAGAATCAGAGATATATTTCCGCAAACTTTTGTCCGGACGAATTCAGCTATTTCCTATTTGTCGAGAATGCAAGTTGATTTTTGGGCAATCTCCACAATAGAGCTTAAGTTATGTTTATTCCGCAATGTTATTTTTAACTCAGTTATACAACCGTGCTATAACCTAGCTGTGTATATGAGTGTAACTTGGTTACACGGGTTTGTAATTGAGTTAAAAATGACAGCATAACTCAAAACTATAATGTGAAGTAGTTGCAATACCAAGAAGGTATTTAATTTTTGGTGATTTTATGGGTGCTACCATCCCACAGAATCAGTACCCATATAACATATTTTCTTCTTTAGAGTTTCGTTTGCTTCCTGTAAGATACTCTAATATAGCATCTTTGCATTCATGCAAATAATCTGATAATGCTGGTTTGTTTCAGGGAATTATTACTCAACTCTCGGAACAAATTTCTACACTGAATTCAAGGATGGACGAATTTACGTCCCGTATCGAAGAGCTGAACTCTAAGTTTTGTGTAAGAAAAGTTTCAGCTAGCCAACAAAACTTGGCTGTGCAGGCTGATGCATGCAATGGCTCCGGACCCACCTCTCTTTTTGTGAGCAGCTTAAGTAATGGTTCATTGACTGGTTCACTGCTGCCCCATTCTTCTTCTTCTCCCCAATTGGTTAAGGAATCCCCTCTGGTCGAAGAGGTATTCCACACAAATCTGAACTCCCTTTGTTAACTTTGTGGTTTATGAGCATATATTCTCGTCTTTTTACATTTGTTTATTTCTTTTCATTCTAAAAATCTAGGACTATAATACCTTGTAAATTTGGTGTTAGGTCATGATGTTACTGGGAAGATATATATATATATATATATATTATATATTTTGACTACAAAGATGAGACTGTTTACCTTATTAGATATCATTAGAATGATTTTCATTAATTGGTAGATGACTTAAGCATGAAGTTTCCTGATAACTAACAGTTAACATGCTTACACGGAGTGAAGCTTGTTGCATTTTTTCGCATCCTCTGTATACATTTTCATCCTACCATTTGGCAAAGTGACAATTCCAATGAAGTATTACATGAGAAATGGTCAAAGACATAACGTCTTGACCTAAAATATTTGCATTTGTCTTCAACTTCTGTATGTCCAATAATAGGTTTTCATGAACATCTCCAACCACTTATCTAAATTATGTTTTCTTCTTCCATTCAAATGTTTGTTTAAATTGTTGGGCAGATTCTAGCTATTTCCCGAGGGCAACGTCAGATCATGCACCAAGTAGATAATATGAGTACCCTTCTTCGAGAATACTGGGGCGAGAGACTTCGCCAAGACAGAGCAGATGGGACTAGCCGAACCATTGATCTTGATTCCCTGACTGTTCCGCTTGGTCTAACTATAGCAATTGGTGGTTTAGGGGTCTTGTTTTTCAAGTGTCTAAATTGGCAGAAATAAAAGTTTCATGGTAATGGCAAGTAGTATACTTGCAACATAATATGTATTTAGTGTGTCTGATCAAAACATGTTGGAATTAATAAAAGGAGAATCTAGCTGTTCATGTATTCTACCCAATATGATGATGGGAGATGGGTTCCCCCCTCCCTCTCTTCCTCTTTGCTAATAAAAACTTAGGCTACAAAGGCATGGCTTTAAGGAGAAGAAAGTTCATAATGAGATTTCTCTCTCATAAAAATTAATTTTGCCTTTTTTAACTAGAGAATGTACACTAATATTCAAAATCTAGGTATTTATTGTATACAAATCATGTAGAGCTCTTTGAAAAGATCTTTTGTAGACTCTATCTAATCTTCCTGACAGTCTCTGAAATGTCTCCCCAGTTTTCCTCCATTAAGGCTCTAATGACAAATTTGGCATCCCGTTTCAAATAGGGGTATTTGTCTAAAATGTCATATATTTTATAATAGTTTAAAAAAAGGTATATATTTTTTTTAATTTAAAAAAAGTCAAATTGAAACCTATTCAACTGCAGGTAATTATATTTTTTTCTCTCTCCTCCGTTCCTTCTCAGCCACTTTTTTTTATTTTTTTCTCTCTCCTCCCTTCCTTCTCAGCTACTTTTTTTTTCTCTTCTTGAAAAAATCAAACGGTACATTTTTTTCTCTTCTTGAAAAAATCAAACGGTACATTTTTTTCTCTTCTTAAAAAAAACCAAAAATAAAATATCCCATTTATTAAATTTTAATAAATTATATTTATATATTTATAACAAATAACTTATCAAAATTTTATTATAAAATAATTTAAAATAATAATAATAAATTATAAAATTTTAAATTATTAAAAACTTTACTAAATAGTTACAATCATTTTTATGAAAAATTATTGATATTTTTTTAAAAATAAATTATTTAAGATTAAAAAATTTAAAAATAGATTACATTATAACGCATATCTCTAATATTATTATAATTTTTATTTTTATTAAGATAACAAATATTTATTAATAATAATTTTATTTAAATATTTAAATATAATTAATTAGATATATTTTATTATATTAATAATAAAAATAATTATAATAATATTATATTAGATAATATTTTGACGCAAAGTTTGCGTCAAAATGTTCTATATTTGTATTTGTATCTTGTAGAAAGTTGGATATAGAGGTTTTCAATTTTTTTAATAATTTAATTATTTTTATGAATATTATTTTTTATATTATAATTTTTTATTAAATATAATTATAATTATATTTAATAATAATAAGAATATATTATATTATTTATGAATTATCAAAATACTTAGTGTATTATTTTCATATAAATTTATATTTATTTTATTATAAAATAATTTATTTTTATTTTTTAAAATAAAACTTTAATATATAATATAATAAAAAAGATTTGTGTATTTAAAATTAATTATAAATTTATAAAATGTTAATATTTTTTAGGTTTATAATAATTATGTTTTGTAAAATAGAGTTTATATATATTTTTATTTATTTTTAAATAAAATTGATTAAAATATATATTGTCAAGTTTAAGGTTAAAATGTGCCCTTTTTAAAACTAAAAACAATCTTAACCCTTTTTCAAACTATTATAAAAAAATATGCCCCTTTTAGACAAATCCCCTTCAAATAGATTGCTTTTTCTTTTATGTTGAAGATTGGGATAGAGCGTTGCATGAAGGGTTAGTGATTCCACAACATCGTGACTTTGAGTGAAAAGATCCTGCCTCCAAGTTTCAACAATGATACCATTATGGTTTGATAATCAGACTATGATACCATTATGGAACATGGAAATTGATATTCAGACTAATATGTTCTCTCTAAATTATGCCTTACTCTCTATAATATACTTTAACAATTCTTATGTTTACATTTCATTTTGTTACTATTATTTAAACTCTTTTTTTTTTTTGCTGGGATCTGATTGAAACATAATTCCTGAAAGGATATGTTTGATTTGAACATTTATAGGTGTTTCTTACCTCGGTAGTTATATCATTTTTTTTTTAATTTAGGTTAATTGACATTCCAAGTTCCTACCCTCCTTAAACTTGATCAAAGATAAACCCTTTTTTCTTATTTTTTAGGTACAAATATCCCACAGTTCACTGGTTATTACAGTTGGACGGTATACTAATTATTTTTATAAACAATCTAGTTTTATTATTTTTAAAAACAAAACCACATATTATAGAGAAACTGCATTGCTTTTAATCAATAATTCACACTTGACATAACACAATGACCTATGTAAAACTCCACATGGCTCCACTCCATACTATCAGCAGCGATTTGTTGAATCTCAATGCCCCGGAATTGAAGTCAAAGGAAGACGAATGGGGAAAGCTCAACCCTAGTAGAGATCAGGCTTATAGCGGTCCTTAAAAAAATGTGGCTATATTTATAAGCCAAAAATAAGTTGAGGGCACAAAAACGACATTTATCCAACCTATTACGCAAAGGGCCTAAGATTTTGTTATGCTTCTCAGCACAAACAGGCTCAAAACATAAGATAAGACAACGTAATAAAATTTGAACATCTCAATCTAAAAGTTATGCATTCATAGATATCAGCCTGAGTAAAATAGAATAATATACATATATTCCTCAGAGTTCTTTCTCCAACTCACTGGGCATGGCCAAAAAAGACTAAGTTACATGCATATAACGACAGCCTTCATGTGATTAGCAGGCATGTGATACAATAGCAAACAGACGTGATACCCAGATACATGAAACAAACAAAAACTAGTGAAACAAAGTATATCAACCCGGTAGCCAACAACAGTGATAATTAATACGAAACTCAAATTCATTCCTTTTAGAAAAGCTCAGATTGAAGTTCAGATACATCTGCTACAACCTGATCATAATCTGCCTTTAGTTTCTCCAGCTCCTCTTGGCCTAATTCCCCCTTGGTAGGTTTGGTCAGAACCAGAACACAACAAGTTGGCCTCTTGGTGGCCCCGGCATTTGCAAGATCCTGAAGGAACATCAAGAAACCACAAGATAAACAAAAATGTTAAAACTATAAGCCAATCTGACTGTGAACACCACAAGAAAATTAGAAGAATGTATATTAAGGAATATCGTTTATACTAACACACACCTCTTTTGAGGTAACATATATATAAGGGATGTCAGCCTCTTCACACAAGATTGGAACGTGAGTGATAACATCGATGGGAGATATGTTTCCAGCTATGACACAAAATCTGCACCCACAATATAGAAAGGAAATCATTCAGAAACTTTTGACAAAGACCATAATTACCGTTTGAAGCTAATTTTCTGGGCAAAAATTTATAAACTATAGATGGTAGGATTTCTGCAGATACTGGCTAAGATGGGTAAAAAAAATTATTTTCTTCATGTAATGCAGAGCGTGACATACTGGCTTAGATAGAAAATTAGTATTTAGAGTTTACTTTATGGAAGAAGATTGCAGAGGGGTAACTTTAAGCAAATGAACTTCTCCAAAATCAGTAAATTTCTACTCAAAGACATAGCTGATGAACAAGATACATTCATGCTTTCTGAGTTCATTTTTTATTAGCAACCTTTACTCTATATAACAAGATCATAGTTATCTTGACAATGTCAAAAGAATTCTATTTGTTTTGGGTGAACATTTATAATTTTAAACTAAAGAACCATATGCACTTTTAGAAAAGAATGAGCAAATATTTAAAATATACACGGAGCTACAAATTTTAACCAAAAACCAACCCTTTATGACCACGTCTTATACTTTTGACCACTTCTTTTACACCTCTTTTCAAGCATTTGTGCTCTGCAGCTGCAAGAAGAAAAGGAAAACATCATTACACACAAACTATGTCTAGACAAATCAAACAAATCACACAATCAGTTCTATGTGTACCTCTCCGAACAAGCTTCAGAGTTCGCTTGCAGAGCTTCTTGCCAGCAAGTGGTCTCGCAATGGGAGCAAGAGCAAGCATCTTCTTCCTCTCCTTCTCCTTCTGTTGTGTTTTCTCGGCTTCACTATCACTTCCCATTTCTTTTTTCTCTTTCCACTTTACCTCCAAGCAAAGACTTGTGTGTCAAACATGATAGGGTATATAATAAATCTTTAGATTAGAATAATCCATGACAGCAAAAGATATCACTAGATAGCTTCATAAATGATTCAAGAACAGAGAGGATGATAATGTTGATGATTCATATATAGATGGTCAACAGGACTTGGATTATGTCTAATCTAAGGATGGTACATCAAGAATAACAAACAAAATTCAAGAGACACCTACTGTTGCAAACCCTTTATTTTACTCACCTCAAAAGAACTAGTACTAGTCCACAAGTTGCTTAATTAAATTGTTTTTTTCTTCTTTCATAAACACACTCTAAAAGAATATCAGTGTTTTCAGAGAAGCAGCACTTTGGTCAGTCATATAAAACAGTCATGCAAGATTGAAAACACATCATCAACCACTGGATGAATAATAATGTCAGGAATCATTTTGCAGTAAATAGAGAGGGGGGAGCACTAGTTCAAAAAGAAGACTAAAAAGCTATCATCTGTAAGTGAGAAATAAACAAAGTCGTAAAACCAAATAGAAATAGATAAAATGAGAAGGTGGTATTAAAAAAAATCTGTGTTCCCAAGTAGACTACAATTGGGTTATTAAATTATGAAAATGAAACTTTCATATTGTATACTGATAAATATATACACTTGACTTGACATCAGAGTGTATCACTCGTGTAACACGTCAAATTAATTGCCATATACACACTCCAACAACAATAAACCACAACACCATGACAATACAACACAAGAACAAATAATTATTGTAAATTTAATGAGCCAAATAGAAATTTGCAACACTTAATCAGTCATAAAGCAAACTCCCATTTTCAGAATACATCACAGACTACAAAATCAGGAGAACAACAGAACAGACTACACATGGATAAAAGCAATTGATCAAAAAAATTCTTTAATTAATTTGATCATGTTATAGAAAATAACTTAAACAATTAATATCAATCTCCATATTCAACATGCCATCAAAGCATACATTATAGGGTTCTTCTCAATGCCTTGCCTAATGGGTATTTCAATCTTTTACATTCAACAACAAAGGCAGCCAAAAAAAAATCTAGCTCTCTCATTATTTTATGTAACGCACCCAACTATTTATAGCAAAAGTTAGGGGAACAAATATCAATTATATGGCACCAAACTTCATGGGGTTCTATCTTTTTCGCTTCATGAAATTAACAGAACAAAGTCTTACAAAAAGACATTTACAACGGGGAAAAAAATTTGATAGTTTTATTAACCAATGGGAGCTGGATCAAAATTGAAATCTTTTGAGTTATACCAAAGAAACACAATTCAGAGGAGTAAAAATAAAAACAGACAACAAATAGAGAAAGAGAAGAAAACTGAAATAGAGAGATTACCTAAGACGAGGAGGAAGAGCTGAGCAGGTGGCCAAGAGTCGTGTAAGGGAACAACTATGAGACTTGTGGGCGCTATTGGTTGCTAGGGTTCAACTTTGTGTTTAGGGTTTTAGAATGAGACTAAATTGCGCAGCTACTAATAAAATAAAATAAATATGTGAAATACTAAAACAGAAATTCAGGAAAAAATCCTAAAATTTAGTATTAGATATCTAGCTAATTATTAATATTTTAAATTAATTAAAATTATACTTATATAAGTATCTTATTTTATACATTCTAATATAATTAAGATATTTTATTATTTTTTTCTAAATTATTTTAAGTTGCATACAAAAAATTATCTATCTCAATTCATCTTACTATTTTTTATTCTTATCAAAAACTCAAGATCTCTCTCAACATTTAATACATATAAGTACAATTTTTAATATTTTAATCCTTAAAAACTAATAATACTAAAAACAAGATCTCTCTCAACATTTCATACATATAAGTACAAATTTTAATATTTTGATCCTTAAAAACTAATGATACTAAAAATTGAATAAGTGTATGTTAAAAATTATGAAAGAATAAGAAAATCTCAAAGAAAAATGAGCCAACAATCAACAAGAACATGTTTGTCTTATAATTATTATTTTTTAAATCATTAAAAGGTTCAATAGACCTTACCAAACTTCTTTCAAAGGGTTCGATAGGTTTTATCGAACCAATTTCATAAGTTTAGTAGCCATTATCGAAACTCTTAAAGGTAAAATATTGATAGATATCTAAAGAATAAATTTATCAATTTTTAATAAAATTTTATATTTCTTTTAAATTAATATGATGTCTTAAGTAAAATACGGTATGTCTTTAGATTTTTCAATCCTAATACACATAATATATGACTATATTAGGCAACTTGAACTTATTATAATATAGAATTGCCTCAATAGAGAACACAAGGTCTAAGGGTCTACCTTTGTTTAGCCTCTATTGAACTTATTACAATTATTCAACGACTCAGTTAATGATAAGACAAATGATAGTTGGTACTTTATTTAGATGCTAAATCATAAGGTGATCATTGTCCACTCAAGCTTCTTTGTGATCATGTTCAAAATTATTATCATTGGCTAAGTGGTTGTTGTAGTGTAGTTTTATATGTCGATTTCACAAATAAACAAAATAAATCAACAAAAAGATTATCACATAATAGTAAATAAAAAAACTTTAAACGAAAATAAAATCAATTTTAAAATAACAAGGCTTCAAGATTCAATTAATTATTTTGTTTTAATATTACGAACTTTAATTATTATTTACTACTCAATTGCTTGCTTCACATCCCAAATAAACAAATGAAAGATACAAAGTTGGAGATCAATAACAAACTTTTATGTATTTATTTTGAGAAAATAATTTCATTGAAACAAACAAGATTTATTATTATAAGTTATTCAAGATCGATAATATCACAATAAAAGATCAACTTATAAAATAAATATAATAATTATAAGCTAAGAGTTGCACATAAAAAAACATAATTGAATTTATATGAAGCTGAAGAATATAGCATATTGAGTATAGTAAAAGACGAACAAAATAATTTCTCAAAACAAAATTGTAAACTAAAAAGCACTTATAAGAATAAAGAAAGAAATAAAAAAATATATATAATTAAGCTATTCTCTAACCTTGCTTTAACTTAGCCTAGCTTACAAATCATTCATACATGAATGAGAGAGAAAAGTAACAGTTTTTTACAATTTTTTGATGATTTTTAAGCATTGAATGCCCCATATATTTATAGTGTTGGAATATAAAGATTTGTTGAATTATGCTACCATTAAGTTGTTTTCTCCTTGAAGATAATTTATTTTTAAAATATATTTAATATATGAATTGTAGATAAATCTCTTATCTTTTCACAAGATCAAGAATTATCTAATTTGAAGTTTCATACAAAAAGATAAATCATAAATACTAATAGATGTTTAAATACAATATATTTTGTATTCTATTTCACTTTTGGACCTGAAATAATTAAATTTAGATATTCTTTCTAGAATATGATTTTTATATCTAGACCGGTCACACTTAGCCACACGGACTAGATTTGTTGTATAAATAGACAATGACTAGAACCTTAAGAGGATATTTTGATCCTCATATGTTGTAACCCTTCCTGTAGTACTTTCTCAAACATTTTAGGGCATATTGTAAGGCCCTAATATTTTTTGAATGAAGATTACCATTATGACCTAGTAACTCTTATGAAACATAGAGAATCAATTCAAAACAGGAGAATTTCACCTAGAGACAAAAATTCCAATCAGATTTTCACTCCATCAACCATACTTTATGCTCATTTAATCCCATCCCACTCAATTTACAAGAAATTCGAGCCCAAAATTCAAAATGGCACCCCATATACCAAATAGTTTGTCACTTAGAGGTCATTCAAACAACTAGAATTTGAGATTGGGACACCTCGATCAGAAGAACAACTTAGAGCCCAATATTGAGCACTCAGAACATCAAATTAAGTTAAGCACCCATTATAATAAGGAACTTCCACCGGATGTCGTCCTATTGTAATTGGAGTTCTTGTAGTAAGTCGTGCTTCAAATCCCACAAATCTCATAGGATAACCAAATTTTGGGGAAACTTTTGGCACACCAAGGACTCTGTGGATAGAGCTTGGAGCCCTAGAGAGGAATGGAGGGACAAAACAGTAGCATGAACGATAAAAAAGATAGCATTTTGGAAAAGGACATTCCACTAGTCATAAAATAATGTTTTGAAAGCCATACCAAGCCAGAGTGTCAATAACCCAAAAATTTAGAGGAAAGAGCCCATAGAGATAATACATAAATGGGAAGCTCTGATAAAGCAAGTGGAACATGAAATAAAAGAACAAAAGTTAAGGAAGGGAAAATACAACATTAAGGAAACGTGTAACTAACTTATCACCTCACATTTTAGCAATAAGATTGAAATGGATACACCACCTTAGAAATTTGTTACACCGTGTTGCATGTGATATCAAGGAATGAAAGATCTAGTGGCCTATGTTGTATCTTTTAATTACTTAATGACTTCAATACGTCTATATATCAATGTAAAATATGACATGCTATGTAAAACATTTGTATCAACACTATAAATAATTCTTAAAAGTAGTTAAATGACTTGCCTCTGTGAAGCATTTCAAGTTTTGGAGAATTGGTAAAAGTGTTTGTCACTCATTATGCAAGTAATAAACACATCAAAAAGAAAGCCCATTACATATTTTCCATCATTCAAGGTTCTAAAGAAACTACTGAGAGTTACATAAAGATATTTAAAGTAAAGAAGTTGGAATTTTTAAGGTGTCCTAGTTCTATTTCCATAGAGGTAGTTGGGAAAGGAGTTAACAAAAACTCTAAGCTATTTGTAGAATTAACTAAAACAACACCAAGGTCTTTAGAGGCCATGTACTTGGAAGCCCAATGATGCTAAGGAATCGAGAAGATAAGAAAGATGCTAAGGAAGTGTAGCCAATGATTCGCAATCGAGGGAGACCTATTCAACCTCTTTTTACTTGAAAGAGGTTAGAAGTTAGACGATCAGGTTTGTGAGAAAGATTCTTATCAACGTTTTAAGGACCACCACTCCGTGTGTCTTTGGCATAAGCAATCCAAAACATGGAAGAAATGATCGGATCAGGTAGCCACCCTAAATGAGGACCTGATGCACAAAATTTGTATTTGTAAAAATAGCTCGTAAGTGCACGAATCACTTTGTAAAATGAAATAAGTATATTTTCAAGTTCGGTCTAAAGAGGAACTACTGATTTTAAATAATTCAACAAAATTCTTAAAAATAAACACACAAAAACCTAAATATTTTGTCACAATATTTTGGGTTTTAAAAAATCTAAACTAATATCATAAAATTAAAGGATAGAATAAAATTAATTCAAATAAATACTAATAATAGAATTTTCCATCTTCCATGATGAAATATGTTTTCTCCTCATCTTAGGGGTGTATTATGATTTGGTGGTACCTGGAGTATGCATCAAAAAAACTCATCAATCCAAATCTAGTAGAGGCATCTATTAGTTGATCAATACTTAGGAAGGGGGAAGCAATTCTTGGGACACACCTTATTTAAATATGTGAAGGTCATACACATGCAAGATAACC
Source organism: Hippophae tibetana (assembly GCA_037013495.1). NCBI lineage: Eukaryota > Viridiplantae > Streptophyta > Magnoliopsida > Rosales > Elaeagnaceae > Hippophae > Hippophae tibetana. Next base: position 2,291,771 of record CM072801.1, read on the forward strand.
CACATGACTTCTTGACCAAAATCACATTTGATAGTCATGAAGGGTAGTTGACCTCCCTTATGACCCCCTTTAGAGGCAACTACATAGTGCTTTATTATCTCATTCTTTTCCCTTGGAAATTTCCTTTTTCGTAGCTAAACAGGTCTAGCCTCCGGATTGACATTTAGTTAGTGTGTCATGACTTTTGGATCAATCTTGAGCATATCAGTTAAGGTTCATATAAAGACATTCGTATTAGACCTGAGGAATTGTGAGAGTTTTTCTTCCAATTCCATCATCAAGTCCCCACCCATTTTTAAGGGGTGGTTCTTGCCTTCAACTTCCATTGGGAGATCTCTTACACTATTTAGGTTGACTGACCTCATTATGCCTTTGCTTTTTGGTCTCTTTTGTGGGAAGCCTCTCAATGATTGCTACTTAAGGACAATCTCTTTCATAGTAGCATTATAGTAGCTCATGCCTTTCTCTTAATCTCCCCTAATCTCCTCTAGGGCCTCGTTAATGGGAAAATTGATTAACTTCTGAAGGGTGAATGGAAATGCCCACATTTTTATCCAAAGTCTTCCCAAGATGGCATTGTAATAAGTTGGAACATTGATAATTACAAAAATGGTCATCATTATCACTATTTTTCCCATTATAGGTAGCATTATTGTTCCTTTGGCATAAGTGTTTTTGTTGTTGAACCCTACAAAAGGGAGCTATATCTTGACAATGTTAGGGTCCTTTACTCCTAGAGCCCTAGTAGTGGTCAGAAAAGAAGATCTACCAAATTCCCTGTATCAATCGTTATTCTACAAACATCACAAGATCCAATCCTCAAAGTGATCACTAAAGGATCTTCATGATGGGATAAGGTCTCATCCTTCTCACTGAAAATGATTTCCACATCATGCCTCTTTTTGTCTAAAGCGTATACATGGGGAGCGTTGCGTAATTCTCTGGAAAACATTTTGCACGAGTTATTTGAGACTACATTGATCCCAAGCCTTCCATGTACGATGTGTATAGTCCTGATATTAATCTCCTTATAAAGCTCACTCATTTTTCCTCATGGGTTCGTTGCTTTTGGCACATATTGCTTGTTTTGTTGATTTCTTTGATCTCTACTTCCCATGACAAGGTCTTTCAAATATCCCCTTGCTAACAATTCTTTCATCTCATTTTTCAGATGTCTACAAGCCCTCGTTTCGTGGTCCACATCCTTATGGAAGGCACACCATTTGGAAGTGTCCCTTAGTGGGGGATTTCATATTGGGTGGCCACCTAATGTTGGGTTATTCCTCTATCCTAAGTACGGCCTAAGCCAAGCTTACTCTCAAAGGGAGCCCTATAAAAGGAGATAGTGACCTCCCACAGGGTTCTCTATTTCTTGACCATTGTATGGGTTCTCTGTTATCTGATGTGAAGTGCTTTATTTTGTTGTTTTGGTATGCCTTGTTTGAGCTCATTTTTATCTTCTCCTTATCCACCACCCCTTTGAGGTTGGCTCGTTGGCCTTTAACCTACCCTAGATATCTCTAGGTTGACAAAGTTCCTTGCCTCACCATATGATTCTTCCAAAGTGCGAGGCACGGTCTTGGTTAATTCCATAAATAAATCAGAATTATTTAAGATACCTCATCTAAAGGCCTCTATGAAAATAGAGCTAGGACAATCAAAGATTTTCAATTTTTCCTCCTTGAATCGTTTCATGTGTTCCTCAATGGATTCTCCCCCTTCCTAAATAATTGAAAAAGGTAGTGTGACTCTTTTTTCAAGGGCTTGTTGTAGGCGTAGTTCATGATGAATAGCTTGATGAACTATGGAAAGAAGGTTATGGATCAGGGTACCAAGTTGTTGAACCATTTTTGAGCACCTGCACGGAGGGTGGCCGCGAACAGTTTACACATTATGGAATCTCTCTTTCCTTGGGTTTGGCTCATAGGAGCCATGGCTATTTTGAAATGCTGCATATGTGTTACTAGGTCTTTTGTCCCAAAATAGTCAGGGCATTTGGGGGCGTTAAACTTGACTAATGGCTTATCATTCTCTATTTCATAAAAAAAAAATGGGAGATACACAATTGTTCACAATCCTTGTCCACATCATAAGGAATTTTACCCTTCTCGTGTTTCTCGTTTGCTGCCTTCATGATGATTCTATGATTTCATAGAGTCATTAGCACATTTTTTTACTTAATATTTATTTGTTTTATTTAATAAATAGTATTTTGGCTTTAAAAATATTAACATATAAATTTTTTAGTGAAAGAGGTGAAAATATAATTTTAGCAATTTTTTTTATTTTTTTATAAATTTTTAATACATGACCAATCAGAAGCTTCCACACAAATAGATTAGCTAACTGGGCAACCCATATGGACGTCATATACGTAGAGACAACAAATTGTAGATCACCACATGTGAAGAGTTATGAAGTGCATGACACGTGTTAATACGACGTTCAATTCAAGTTCAGAGAGCGATCAAACAACACTGTCATATGTCACCACTCTACTCATCCACCCGTGTACCACACTATCTATTTCCATGAATCACGTTGTGCCACGTGGTGCTGAATTAACACGTGTTGACTTGGATTTGTCTCACTTGGCACCCGTCGCACTATGATTCTCCTAGTGAATTTTATGTGCCATTGGTCATACTGTGATTAGCTTATGCTAATAATTTTGCTTGTTTTGATCTCAACACTTGATTTGAAGCTGATTTGACGGTCCAGGTTGCACCTAAGCTATATTTAAGCCCTTAATCACCCCATAAATCCTAAAGAGCCATCATTAGCATAATTTTGGTTAGTTTTTGGAGCTATGAATAGAGAAAAATACAAAAACAAATTCAAAAAGAGATACAATTTTGATAGAGATTAGCACTACAATTAAAGAGATTGATTATATTTCTTCTACTACTTTTGTCTTTATCAATTTTTATGTCTTTATTTTATGAAAAATATGAGTTTTATGAATACAATTATGTATAGTTAATTTATTAATTTATGTATCTTATAAACCCAATTTTCAATATGTGATGATCTAATATTTTATCCCAATTATGATTTCAATTTAATTATTTTATTTTATTTTATTTTATTTTATGTTATTAACTGTTTGACTAACAATTTATATATGGATGCAATTAAATAGATTTTAGAGAATTATTTAATTATTTATCTTAATTAAATAACATACATAGTTTTTAGGCAGGGATGTATGATTCTTATGTATGTGATTCATAATTGATAAACTTAATTAGTAGTATGCAGTTTAATTGACTTGAGAGTGTGATTAAATTAATTACTATATAATGTTATAGTTTACTTGAGAGATGAATACAAGCTAAATTAGATTAAATTGATAATGTAATTAATTGATAATTATATTGAGAGATTTTAGTGATTCATATGTTTAGAAAATAAGAGGATTGAGTATTCCTAGATATTTTCTCATATATCTTCTTAGTTACCAAATTTGATTTAATTAATTATTACTATTTACTTTTAGTTATTTTAATGTTTCTTACTTAAAATATAAAAACACAAAAAAACTGATTTTTATTTTTTTTAGTTTTAAAAATTAATTTCTAATAAAATAATATATGTGGGAATGATAGTTTCTTATCATTATATTACTTGTTACGATATGTATACTCGTGTATTCATCACACACTTCATGTGTGGCGATTACTTCAAAAGCTTGGTCTTTCCTCTTATTGGCCTCCTTCAGCTCTTGAAATCATGTCTCCTAGCTTTTCCTTTCCAAAAGCCATTGTTCATCACTAGGTATTATCGAGCTAGAATGAGGGTTCCTTTCGTCTTCCTACTAACTAGAATCGTAGTGTCATATTCTCTCTTTTATCTTCTTTGAGCTCTCTTCTTAGCTCTAAAAGTTGGCAACCCATCTTTGGTGGTGAAGGTTATCTTTTACTCTAACCTCATCGAGGGCTAATGAGGCATATCTCTAAGTCTCCCTTGTTTCCTTGTTAGCCAACTTCGAACGCCTTTCAGCGCGAGTTCCTACCGTGTTGATGCCCGATAGATGTTTGTGAGTTTTGGGTGTAGTTTTTGAATAGAAAACGTCAGATTTTCCAACCTTTTCCCAAGGCTCGGAGTGAATCCCAAGGAATATGAGGTCAGAAACTTAAGCTCGACCTTAGAATTTGAGCCCCACGATGGGCAGCAAAATGTTTAGGATTAATCCAATGAGTAGAGAAAAATTTGAGAGAAGTCAAGATAATTGACTGAATGCGTATATTTTATAAAAAATTCATCTATTTATAGGACATTACATGTACAAATATCGATCATAAAATGCATACATATATGTGTGTGTCAATGAGGGATACAATCGGTATAAATACAATATCTTATGAATTGAAGTCGATCCTAACTCGAGCTAGTAGTCAACCTTACATGAGATGTGACTTCGTAAGACCGACCTCATACTTGATGGTGTGCTAGATGGTACAGAGTCAAGTGCGTTATTTGAGGTATTCTTATGGCTCAACTCAATCATGTAAACCTCGTCTGATATACAACTTGGTGTGATTATGTATGCTCGGGTCGACCTTCAGGTCGATCTATATGTCTAAATAATAATAACTTTTTTTCTTTTCTCTTTCAATGATACTATTTTTTTATATCATATTTCCTATCTATTCTCTCTCTCTTCCTTTTCTCTTCTTTTAACTCTGTTTTTTTGTTTTTTTGTTCTTACTTTATATAGAAAAACAATTAAATAAAGAAACTAAAGTAATTAAATAAATATAAACAAAAATTGGAACCGAAGAGATAGAAACCTAAACTAAAATAAAAGGGATAGAAACAAAAACTGAAAAAATAACTTAATAAATTTTGCCCGAATCATTATCAAGATGTATGATTTAAACATTTTGAAGGTGTAATTTAAACTATATAGATTCTCAATTTAATACATAATTTTAAAAGTATTAATTAATTTAATCTAAAATTTTAAACTAACAAGTAATTTTGACATAAAATTTCCGAATCCATAATTTTATTTACCACAGAAGTTATTTTTTAATTAATATATTACTTTAAAAAGAAAATAGTGGACCATACACAAGTTCTAAATAAATATTTTATTTTTGAGTAAGTGATATTCTTCTTCAAATTATCTATCTTATATGCTATTAACGTTTAAAAAAATTAAATATTACATAAATTTTGATTAATTTAAATCAAGTTAAAAATAAAACCTATCTAAATGATATGTACGATACATAGCTCTGTCTCTTTAACACAGTCGCATCCCTTAAAAAAATACATATGATGTTTTATAATTTGGAATAAAAATAATTGGACTCTTTATTTTAAAAAATAGTGGATTATACACAAGTTTTAGGTTAAATAATACTTGAATCACTAATTTTTTCTAATTTTAAACTTTAGTTACTAAATATTTTTGGTTAGATTCTATCCATTATTTTTTTAATTTTCATAAATTTAAATATAAAAGCATTAAATTGAAAAAATTAAGGGATTAAATTATATAAAAAAACATAATTTTAATACATTAAATATATTTATTATAATAAAAATTCTACAATTTGATTAAATTTATGAAAATTAAAAACTTAATAAACAAGATATAATTAAAAAAATTAAAAAATTAAAATATAAAATTGATAAAAATTAAACGAGCATAAATTTTAAATAAATATTTTATTTTCAAGTGCAGATGAAACTCTTCAAATTATGTGTCACATTTCCGTCCCACATATGTACTTTAAAAAAAATTATTGCATAATCTCAATCAATTTACTCCGAGCATCATTTAAAAAAATTAAGTTGTATTATTTTAAATAATTACACTCATATTTATAATTAAGATTTAAATATTAATTTTTTTACATATTTAAATTAATTATGCATTTAACACAAGTTGGTTAACATTAAATTCTATATTTTTTTAAATTATAAAAATATTATTTTAAATTTTATAATAATAAAGATAAGATATTAATAATACTAATTAGATACTATTTAAAGTTGGAATCTAAATATTCATAATTTATTTTAAATAATATTTAAAACAAAATGATATGATTGATTTTTTAATAATAAAAATATATAATTTTTTATGATTATAAATTTTAATATTATTATTATTATTTTGTCTACTTTTTTGGTCGAACATAACGCCCAATGATCGGGGACAAACCATTTGGACTCTTTTATCTTTTACAATAAAGGTGAAAAATTACCATTTTCTCCTTATGATATTACTTTTGCCAGTTGTTCCAAGAATCTTTGATGACAGAATCATTTTATTGACGTGAGATTGAAGCCGGTAGCCCCGTACCCACCAATTTGTCATTTTCTCTCTTTGACTTGTTTATTTGCTTTGGAGTTGATCCCACTTCAACACATAATAGAGGAAAGCCAGAGATGGATTTACAAGGAAAACCGACCTTCCATGGCTTCTACATGCCCGCAGAGTGGGAACACCATTCACACTGTTGGATTGGTTGGCCCGTGAGTACTTCTCGTTAATTTTGTTCTGTGATCTGTTTCCTTTATTGGGTACCTCGAGTTTTTATGAATTATTCCATATATTTGTGTTCTTCACATTCATGGGTCTTGATGTCTTATAGAATCCCTTGTTTTTGTATGCTATGTGTGTTTTCTTAGAGGTTTTTTGTGCTTCGTGTATTTTATTCCTTAATTTTTTTTCTTTATATTTCTTTTGAGATTTTTCATCTTAGCTGAATTATTTTGCCCTCCGAATGCTCGATCAATTTCCACTGTGAATTCAGGGCAGTAAATTTCCAGAATTCATTGAAACCTGACTTGGTGTCTCCTTCGATTTTATGATCTTGCATTAGGAGTTATATCCCAATCCAAACAAAAATGGACAAATAATGAACTAAACCTATTGAAAAAGATGATATATGTTGGAATTGTATATATTTTCTTCTTTACTGTTCATCACATTGGCGGGTATGTCTCTTGTTAATTGTTATATTAGTTGAGTTTTTTTTCCTGTTCCCTTGTCTTTTAGCTTCTATCAATAGTACTTGACCCAGAATCAGAGCTCTGGACATTAAACATTTGAACTAAGTTCGCCCATTTTGCACACTGTGATTATCTATGCTACACAGACTCTTATAAGTTATAGTCATAATTTTTTTGATATTCGAGTCTCAAACATGTACATTTTTCTCAATTTTTTATAATTCCCACCAATGTTTTATATCCTACATAGAACGATTAGATAGAAAAAGAGTCTTATAAATAAATAAATTTACTTTCCTTAGTTTATTAGGATTTTAATTATTTTCCTTAGTTTATTAGGACTTTATATTTTGTTGTTCACGCATTAATACATTACTGTACATGCTGTACTGTAGCAGTTTTAGGCCTTTAATTATTTAAAGATTTAGAATTCATATTTGATTAGGAGTTGGGTGCCTATTTAGTTTAGAAGTACTATTATAAGCCTATAAATATAGTTTGTACCCTAACAATGGAATACACAGATTTTTATTGAATAAAGTTTAGTGTCCGTTTTGGATTTATTGTTCTTGGGTTCTTCTTGGCTCTCTCTGTGCCTAGAATTCAAGCTTTCTCTGATTCTCCTTCTAAATTCTAATCTTTCATATACGCTTACTGCGTTATATGGATACTTCACGATAAATGAATAGTCCAAGTAACATAGATGATTATGCATGTACAAAATATAGTTCATGTTGATAGAATGGTGGATTTTTTGTTAACATTATGTTAGAGTGTGTTTTTTGTGTTATCTTTGCTTAGTCTTTAAGGCCTATCGGTATTCCTTTTACGTTACAGGAGAGAACAGATAACTGGAGAGATAATGCAGGACCTATTCAGCGTGTATTTGCCAAGGTAGCGTCTGCAATCTCGAAGTTTGAGCCTGTGACTGTCTGTGCAACTGCTGCTCAGGTAAGCGGAGAGTTGAAGTAATCGATTTTTTAGTTAAGTCCTCTTGAATAGTCACTGATATTTTCTTCTTCAATGGGCTTTGAATTTTGATTCCACTACATGCCCAGTGGGAAAATGCAAGGAGTCAGCTTCCAGCAAGTGTCAGAGTTATTGAGATGAGTATGAATGATTCTTGGTTACGTGATACTGGGCCAACTGTAAGCTTCTCACTTCTGCTATTTGTTTTGCCCTTCACATAAATTTTGATTTTCCTTTGACTTAAAAAAACTTTTAAACTGCATTTACTCTTACAAGTTATTTTTTCTTTTAGTTTGTCATCAGAAAAGGGACATCCACTTCTAGTGACTCAGAGAAAAAGATTGCTGGCATTGATTGGAACTTTAATGGTTGGGGAGGTAAGATGAGAATATGTCTATGTATTTGGTCTCTTATAAAGGGGGCAAAATTTGTGAAGTTCATATCTTGTATGAAGGGGTGGTGTTAGGCATGACGATTTAGCTTCTAGAGTCAAACTAACATAATTGTTTAATTTTTTATTGCTCTACCATAAGGATGTATTATTGGTCTGCCCTAAGACAGGGTAAAACATGTAAATCACACGAAAGACTTCTACTCGTAATGTTGAAGAGCTAAACAAACTAGTTCAAGAATCAATATTGAGATAAGGAAGCTCATACACAGTTAAACTTTGTGAAAATGGTCTAGAAATCAGTGCTTGATCCATTATATTAAAAAACTGTCAATGCTCTTTATCATTGTCATTGTTCAATTTGATAATAACTATCTTGTTATGGTGCTTACTGAAGGAATAACCATATAAATCATAGTTCAGAGCTAAAATAGGTATTCTTGATGATATAGGGAATTTTCTTTCTTGCATGCCTTCTGATGTTAATTTGCTCGTTGAACTTCTAGGTATTGATAATGGCTGTTATCAAGATTGGAGTCTAGACCTTCTTGTGGCACATAAGGTTGGAATAGTTAAATAGTTAATGATTTCCATATTCATATATCATAACCATACCGTATTATCTGGAGTCTGGACAATGCTCTTTTATGTCCTAACAGTCAGCATTTTTGTCAGATTCTGGCACTTGAAAAGCTTCCAAGATTTTCACACTCTATGATTCTTGAAGGTGGAAGCATCCATGTAGATGGAGAAGGTAAAGATTCTTCTCTAATCGAACCCAGCTGTCTCCATAGTTCATTTTATTTTTATCATTATCCTTACAAATTATGAGAATGGGAATGAGTAATGCATTTTGGCCTATGCAGTACCTTTATAGCCACAAATGATGCTCTAAAAATGCGATTTTTTCCACACTTTGATATGGTTCTGGTTGATGAAAACAGATGTTTTCAAGTTCCTGATTATTACGCAAAGTGCATCGTTCAATGATTGTTTGACACATTACTAATAAAGGTCACCTAAGGGTATTGGTGATAAATGAATTAACTCAAGAATCTAATATGGAAAAAAACTCAAAATATATAGCTATTTATAATTACTGACATCGTTAAACTTTGATCAACCTACCCTTATAAGGTGTAGAAGCCAAATAAGTTCATGGAACTCCCATCAAGTGCTATTGGGTTCGAATCCAATAGGTCAACCTTATTGGTAGCAGTAATCCAAACACTTAAAGACTCATTTGGATTGTCCAACTCTTGTTTTTTGCCTTTAAGCATAACATAAGTAAAGCATTTCATGATGGGAAATATAGATTACCTTAATCAAAAACATGTCTGCCATTCTTAGATTACTTTTAGCTATGGATGGTTATATGGAGGGTGTATGCTGTATAGGCTTAGCAGCATAGTATCTTGAACTTTTGATTTTAAGAAAACTGCTGAACACTGCATATCTAGTTTTGACACGTCATGGTGGCACAAGTTTGTGTTTCACCTTTTGAAAATCAAAATTAATGTCCTTCTATTAACATTTGGTTATACTACAGGCTGCTTCTATCCATAGCGAATCTGCTATTACCCTGTTATGCATTTGCTTAAGCAAACATTCTAACATGTTCTCCCTTCAATCACATAAGATGCCATTACACTATTCAAACGTCTGCCTATACCAAAACTGATTTTTATTTTTCAAATATAATTAGAATCTGTTTTCATCCTTTAGGGACATGCCTTACAACTGAGGAATGCCTATTGAACAAGAACAGGAACCCGCATTTGACTAAGGAGCAAATAGAAGATGAACTTAAGACATATCTTGGAGTCAAGAAGGTTATTTGGATGCCTCGTGGGCTATATGGTAAGTAATTTGCTTGCTTGCAAGCAACTATGCCTTGGTACTGATTGTTTTTTGAAGGTCAATCTTATCATTAGCATCTCCATTAGGTTGACACGTCCAGTGCTGCATGTGATGGATACTCTCCAAAAAGAATTGAAACTTTAATTGCATTTTTAATCCCAAATATGAAATATCTAATGGATAAAATGTTCATTATCAGCACTAGGAGTGAGAGAAGTGAAAATTTTAATGTATATCGATTCCAAACACAGGAAAACCAGCAGAGCCTATGAAGAATCAGAACATGAAAACAAGTCTCCCTGACACACACTATCAACAGTTCCGATTCCCGTGGGGGTGGCTCGGGTGGGGGAGGGTCATCATGGAAATAGTAGAGGGGGCAACTTAAATGTTTTTCCCTTTAATCTACAGAAGTAATTATAAAAAAAGAAATCAGGGGGACAATTACTAATCTTATTCCAATTCATATATTATTATTATATATTTGCTAATGTGTAATGGTGTTTCTTAAAGTTTTAGGGACCATGGTCCTCAGACTTCTATCAAGTCCTCTTCCTCCCTCCTTTTCCTTCTATAGAAGAAAAGCTTAGCTTGTACAGTGCTGTAGAAGTTCTGACTACCCTTCATACATTGCCAATAGCTTAGTGACTAATGTGTGATCTTGCATAATGGTAAGAAATGTTTCAAGCTCAAGTTTCTATCCCATAAAAAGTCAGAGAGCCACACCCCCCCCCCCCCCCCCCCTTCCTTTTCTCCTCTCTCTTCTCCTTTTTTCTCCTTATCATGGCAATATTTTCTTATAAAGCTTGAATGATGAATATTGGGAGGGAAAAAAAATCCTAGAGCATCCTTTCTAATCATGAAACATAATTTGGATATGGAGATCCTGTTTAGTTGTCTACTTAAATTTCAAAGGAAATACTTAATTTCCAATATTTCTTGCTTATCAGTGTACATTCTGTATAAAATGGACTCTGGATATAGAAAAACATGCAGGTTAGTCATAGTACACTATATTGGCGATAGTTAAGATATCACTAAACTAGCCAACTCTGCATCTTGTGAGCATTTCCGAGATGTGGGCTTGAACCCCATTGATGTCAAAGATGTGTGTGTAATTGTTTATTTAAAAATTTATACATATCATTAAAAAAGGTTTTTCTATCGTATGCTCTAACATTAAATATAGGTCTCACCAAGTTGCAACCAAACAGCTTGTTTAAAGCTGCCTTTTACTAAACCTCTCTCTCTCTCTCTCTTTTAGTTTAGTTTGGAATTGTCAGATAAAGTTGTTGCGTGATCAGGGTAGCTGTTTCAACTGGTAATTTCCAGAATGTGTATCTTGTTTTCATGTGATAGTAAACTCAATAAATATCCTAGTAGTACCCTAGTTTGTTCTTTATCCCATGGGTATCTAATTTTTTGCAGGAGATGATGATACTAATGGTCATATTGATAATCTGTGTTGTTTTGCGAAGCCTGGGGTGGTCTTGTTGTCCTGGATCGATGATAAAAAGGACCCTCAGTATGAGATATCTGTTGAAGCTTTTTCTGTTCTTTCCAAAGCTACTGATGCCAAGGACAGGAAACTAGAAATAATTAAACTCCATGTACCAGGACCACTACACATGACAGATGAAGAGGCAGCAACAATTTTTCAGGTAAGCATTTTGAAGTGCAGGGTTTCACTTCCAACCTGCTTTGCCAAACTCTTCTTTACAATAAAAAGCCATTTGAAGATCTGGGTATTGATGCTTTAGTATAACCATATGCCTTATCATAATGAACTAACTTCACAAAGTAATACAAGACTAGGAACCAGGAATAACCATTTAAAAGGCAGAACTTTCATGTTGCTTATCTCTGGTTGTCGAGTTGGGAATGGGTCCGGGTTATCCATCCCAGTGAGATATAAGCACTGACAGTTCACAAAGTTCTATGCTATTTTCCCCGTAGAAAGATTCTTTATATGGATACCTAGACTACTCTTTAACCAACTGGACTAAAATGTGCATCAGTATTTTCTTAAATTTTAGGTGAGGAACTTTGCCTTTAACTGATAGCTAAGGTGATATAGGAGTGCAAAGAGTAATTTTTATGCTAAATCCTATAAAATCTAATTCACTCTTTCTGGAAGTAACTTAGAATCTACCGCTACATGTATCATGAAGCTAATCACTAAATATTAAAATCTTACTTTAATTTTTTTGTTTGCCTTCCAATCTCTTTATTCAAGAACTGTGAAGCTAAACCAAGACTTCCGCATACAAGACTAGCAGCGTCTTATGTAAATTTCTATATTGCTAATGGAGCAATAATTGCACCACAATTTGGTGACCAGAAAAGGGACAACGAGGCTGTCTCTGTTCTATCTCAAGCCTTTCCGAATCATGAGGTAAGTACATGCTGCTTTTACTCTGCCTTCAGAATCATATATAAATTATATGTGGAGGCTGGTGTATTAGTTTTCCCATTAACTGTTGATGTGTTAATCATATTTGGTTCGTAGATGTAAAGATAATATCAATGGAATTGAATTGAATAGAGATAATATTACTATTATTACATTTGATTTTATAATGCAATCGAAATGAGGGTAAATTAGAAATAAGTTTCTTTTCCCCCCTAAATATGGTAAAAGTGGAAAATAACATATAAGAAAAAACAAAAAATAATACAAATAAATTAAAAATATATAGCATTCCAAGTGTTGGGAGTGTGAATGAGTCCTATATTGGATAAATATGAAGAGAAAATTTGATATATAATTGAATTTAAACCCCGTGCTCAACAGAGTCAGTACCCAGTTTGCATTGCGTAGGCGCATACAAGGTGGATCCTAAGGTGAAAATGGACTCGTGTGGGCATCACATGTGACAAGTCAAACAAAAAGTGTTCTAGACTCATGATGAACTTTTGAGGTGTGATTAAGATAATGTGGATTCATGACCTCTTCTTACCACATTACTAGAGTATGAATGCCTTGGTTAAGGAGGATACAATTAAATGTTTTGGGTATACAAACGAGTCTCACATTGAATAAATATGAAGATCAAACTTTGTATATGGTGAGAATCAACTACTTATTCTAATAGATTAATTAGAACCTGACTCCCAACACCAAGGTATTCTGAGGATAGAAAGATTTTTTTCTTCAAGTAGTGGAAATAATTCTTTTCATTTCCCTCAAGTGTCAAACCAAGCAATGGAATGTCCAAAAATTCATTCCATTCTATTTTATTGCTACCAACCTAAGATTACCTAAACATTTTTTTTTTGTATTTTTAGAACTAAAAAAGAAATTGTACAATACACCAGCCAGTACATTTAGGTATACTGAACATTCAGTTAAATTTTGTAAATGCAAGTCATAGCATTAAAGATATCATAATATATTAGCACATGTCTTTGTACTTAGAAATCAAATTTAACAAAATTACCTAATGAAATAATCCAAAAGGGTTTATTTTTAGAAGCCTGCATAATCTTTTAAGAAGCACGTGAAGACTGCAGAATATAGAGCCTCCTTACACAGAATGACATTCACCTCCTTATAAGTAATAAATTTTTTCCCCAAAATAACACATCCATGGATGAAGCTCACTTCATTATAAAATCAGATGAAGTGGATTTCATGTGGATTAAGTCCACTTCATTTGAGAAGAAACATATCGGATGAAGTCCACTTCATCCCCTCGTCAATGATCATTGAACATAGGTGAATGAGTGGTCAACATAGCTTGGGCTGGAGAAAGGGAGGGAATGTGTTTTGGAGATTTAGTTTGTATTCTTATGGGAAAAATGATATATTTTTTAATTTCGTTTTTCGGGTAATTTTTTTTTTTTTGGGTAACTCAAATTTTTGAGTCTAAATGCATTGTTGGTTTAACTCACATAATTTTAACGAAATTGGTGATCTTGTGTTACTAAACATAGCCTACTTGTTGGATGAAATCAGGTGGTAAGAATTGAAGGCGCAAGAGAGATTGTTCTTGGAGGTGGAAATATACACTGCATTACTCAGCAACAACCAGCCATTACATAGGACTGAATGTTAATGTAATAATATCAATATAACAAATATTGGAATTGAAAAAATATCTGGACACTACTTTATGTGTCTGGCTTTTGAAGTTTTTGTATTTGAACTACTATTAATATCACTGTATAAAAAAAATTACTATTAATATCATCAGCTGGTGAGAAAAGTATTTATTAGTCATCCAATATTGGTCAAAATTTGAGGTTTTTTATATGTAAAAAAAACACACACACACACACACTCATGAGCTGCTGGGCCAACAATCCGCCAATAAACAGGTTGTGTATGAGGGATATATATTTTTAGCAACGGAGTATGAGCATTTGCTAGTTTCTATACTTTGAAACTATTACAACTCTCCATTTACATAGTTTCATCCCCTATTTTATGCCTTTTTGGTTTAAGATTTGAACTCTTATTTCTCCCCCAATACATGTAAAATGTTAGGGTATACAGGTAATATGTACACAATTATATATAAAAATTATAAAAAATATTGTATATGTTAATATTATTGTTGAATGTATATTAGGGATTAAAACTGACCTTTGAAAATGGATTTGAATGGTCGTACAACAAGACCGTAAAAAATGTCTGGCTCTCAAATAAAGGGGCGTGACGTCATTTTATGTCATCAATTTTAAAGAAGTCCTATTCTTCCGTGTTATTTTGATTTGTCATTGTATTGTATGTATCATCAGTAAACATTAGATAAAATAATAGAAAATATGAGTGAACTATAAAATTGTATCTTTTTGTTTGTATTTATTAATTATTGGTGGTTTATATAGTAATGTACGGAAAAATACATAAAATTTAGTATTTTAAAAAATACATGCTTTAATGTTATTATGAAAATGATATTTATTTAATCTATAAATTTATGAAAATTTACTAGATAAGATTTATTTGAATAATATTTTAGAGCAATTAAAATTTTAAATTATTTTTTATTCCTTTCCTAGTGAAGAATCAAATTAGTATTCGGTTTAAATCACGATGATAATGATAAAGTTATCAAAAAGATATAATTAGGCAAACATGATAATACACAATTAATTAATTAATATGATATGTCGTATCTTTATCTTTAACCTATAGGTTTTACTATGCTTAGTATGTTGAACCATACTTAATTGATAAACACAAGTTACTCGATTAATCCATTATTTGGAAAAAAATGATAGTATTGAGAATCAAACTATCCATCCCTTATGTACTAATATGTACTAATGTTGATTGTATATGGTGAGTTAGGTACATGTTTTATAATATATAGTTATATTTATATATTTAACATATATTTATATAGAATTTAATTTTGATTTAAAGTGTCGATGACCTAGTCCGTTATGAGCCACAGATCATGTCATGTTGTTTTTATTTTGCTCACATGTCATGTCATTTTTTTTGCTCGTATCGTACCATCCTGAATGTTTAATGAATAATACTGTGTTCAAGCTCTCGAGGAATGTTAAAATAGACATAAATTTGTATTGACACATTTCAATAATATGAGAAAAATAATTATTTTTTTAATTTTAAAAATAATTTTAACATATTACAATATAAAAGCTTATTGGAGATTGTTATAAAGCTCATTAATTTAAGAAGCAAATTAAGGAACAAAACATCAAACTTAATTCAAAAAACTATTAATTTAAGAAGTAATTCAATGAGTGAATTTTCCTATAAATAGATGTGTAATTGTAATGAATTAATCATCAAAGTGTTCATTCCAATTGAGAGAAAAACTTACAGAGAAAAGCTTTTGTGAGAGAAAATTGAGAGTAATTTTCTTGGGTATAATTGGGTTGTGGGTTGTGAGTTGTGAGTGTTGTAAACATCTTGTGTAATTTCTCTCATTTCAGTAAAAAGATCTACAGTAGGTTCAGAGACGTAAGCAAGATTAGCCGAACTCCGTTATCAGTTGTGTGTGTTATTTTTCTATTCTTGTTTTCTCATAAATCTCGTTTATCGAAAATTTGCGTAATTTCCCAACAACTGGTATCAAAGCTATATATTGGTGGTGATTTCTGTCTAGAATGTTACTATTTACGTGAATAGTAAAATTTGGTTGGCGATATTGGTTTGTCGACGGAGGTGTTCTAATACAGGTGGTTTGTAGAAATAGTCAGAAACGATCCAGAGGAAGTCAGATTTGAGTGTGAGCAATAGCCGTAGATGAAGGAAAGGTGAAACTTGAGATATTCGATGACACAGATTTCAGATTTTGGAAAATGCAGATAGAGGATTATTTGTATCAACCTCTCTTATGGAAGAAGCCAGAGGCTATGAAAGAAGATGATTGGAATCTTCTAAACATACAAGCCCTCAAAGTTATTCGATTGACGTTATCCCATAATGTTGTTTTCAACATAGCAAAGGAAAAGACCATGGCAGGTCTTATGGTATCTCTCTCCAATATGTATGAGAAGTCATCAGCCTCAAACAAAGTGCACTTGATGAGGCGTTTCTTCAATTTGTGGATGATGGAAGGCGTATCGGTAGCTCAACATCTCAATGAGCTCAACATCTCAATGAACTCAACACAGTCACAACCCAGTTGAGTTCAGTGGAAATAGAATTCGATGAATAAGTACGAGCATTGATATTTTTTTCTTCTTTACCAGAAAGCTGGAATGCTACTGTCACGGCTATGAGTAGCTCGTTAGGAAGAAATAAGTTCAAATTTGACGATGTTCGTGTTTTGGTTCTCAGTGAAGAGATCCAACGTAGAGAGTCAGATAGATCGTCAACTTCTTCAGTTTTGCATACAGAGTCAAGAGGAAGAAATTCAACCAAAGGAAATGGACGTGGTAGAACAAACTACCGAGGTAGATCAAAGGACAGGAGGTCCAAATTCAAGAATCCTAATAATTCCCATAGCTTGAAGACTATCGAGTGTTGGAATTATGGGAGAACCGTGCACTACAAAAATCAGTGCAAGAGTGCACCGAAGGACAAACAAGTGAAGGCAGAGGCAAATGTTACTTCCACCTCAGGAGGAGATGATGCATTCATATGCTCTTTGGAGAGCACGAAAGAATCTTGGGTGTTAGACTCTGGAGCATCGTTCCATGCTACTTCACAGAAAGAATTCTTCGAGAAATATGTCCCTAGATTCCTATAAATAGATGTGTAATTGTAATGAATTAATCATCCAATGTTTATTCCAATTGTGAGAAAAACTTACAGAGAAAAGCTTTTGTGAGAGAAAATTGAAAATAATTTTCTTGGGTGTAATTGGGTTGTGGGTTGTGAGTTTTGAGTGTTGTAAACAACTTGTGTAATTTTCCCATTTCAGTAAAAAAATCTACAGTAGGTCCGGAGACGTAAGCAAGATTGACCGAACTCCGTTATCAAATGTGTGTTATTTTCTATTTTTGTTTTCTATAAATCTGGCTTATCAAAAATTTGCATAATTTCCCAACAACTGGTATCAGAGCTATTGGTGGTGATTTCTGTCTAGAATGTTACTATTTACGTGAATAGTGAATTACGTGTATAGTAAAATTTGGTTGGCGATATTGGTTTGTCGACGGAGGTGTTCTAATACAGGTTTGCAAAAATAGTCAGAAACGATCCGGAGGAAATCAGATTTGAGTGTGAGCAATAGCTGCAGATGAAGGAAAGGTGAAACTTGAGATATTCGATGGCACAGATTTTGGATTTTGAAAAATGCAGATAGAGGATTATCTGTATCAGCCTCTCTTAGGGAAGAAGCCAGAGGCTATGAAAGAAGATGATTGGAATCTTCTAAATAGACAAGCCCTCAGAGTTATTCAATTGACGCTATCCCATAATGTTGTTTTCAACATAGCAAAGGAAAAGACCACGACAGGTCTTATGGAATCTCTCTACAATATGTATGAGAAGCCATCAGCCTCAAACAAAGTGCACTTGATGAGGCGTTTGTTCAATTTTCGGATGATGGAAGGCGCATCGGTAGCTCAACATCTCAATGAACTCAACACAGTCATAACCCAATTGAGTTCAGTGGAAATTGAATTTGATGAAGAAGTACGAGCATTGATACTTTTGTCTTCTTTACCAGAAAGCTGGAATGCTACTGTCACGGCTGTGAGTAGCTCGTCAGGAAGCAATAAGTTGAAATTTGACGATATTCGTGATATGGTTCTTAGTGAAGAGATCCGACGTAGAGAGTCAGGTGGATCGTCAACTTCTTCAGTTTTGCATACAGAGTCAAGAGGAAGAAATTCAACCAAAGGAAATGGACGTGGTAGAACAGACTACTGAGGTAGATCAAAGGACAGGAGGTCCAAATCCAGGAATCCTAATAATTCCCATAGCTCGAAGACTATCGAGTGTTGGAATTATGGGAGAGTGCATGAAAGAACAAACAAGTGAAGGCAGAGACAAATGTTACTTCCACCTCAGGAGGAGATGATGCATTCATATGCTCTTTGGAGAGCAAGGAATAATCTTGGGTGTTAGACTCTGGAGCATTGTTCCATGCTACTTCACAGAAAGAATTCTTTGAGAAATATGTCCCCAGAAACCTTGGAAAGTTATATCTTGGTGATGACCAACCATGTGCTTTTATTGGCAAAGGTGTAGTGAAGATTAAGTTGAACGGGTCTATTTGGGAGCTGAAAGATGACAGGCATATTCCCGACCTACGAAGAAACTAAATCTTAGTAGGGCAATTGGCCAGTGAAGGCTACACTACGATCTTCCATGGTGATGATTGGAAGATTTCAAAAGGCGCAATGACAATTGCTCGAGGCAAGAAGAGTAGCACTCTTTACATGACAGTAGGAGCACGTTGTTCAATCACAATTGCAACAAGCAATGAAACATCAAATTTGTGGCACCAGAGACTAGGCCACATGAGTGAGAAGAAGATGAAGATTATGCACTCAAAGGGAAAACTTTCAAGTCTATAGTCTGCAGAGATAAACATGTGCGAAGATTGCATACTTGGAAAGCAAAAGAGAGTCGACTTTCAGGCTAGAGCTATGGTGGAAAATGAGACAGGTTTGAAGATAAAAAAGCTCACAACCGATAATGGTGGTGAATATGAAGACACCAGATTCAAAAATTTCTGCTATGAGTACGGAATCAGAATGGAAAGAACTATGCTCAGCACGCCTCAACACAATGGTGTAGCTGAGCGTATAAACCGAACGTTGACAGAAAAAGTCAAAAGCATTCGTATATAGTCAGGTCTACCGAAGCATTCAACACGGCAGCTTAATTGCTCAACTGAGGCCCATCTGTTCGATTGGAACACAAAATACGAGAGAAGGTATAGAGTATAAAAAAGGTGAAACTATCACATCTAAAAGTTTTCTTATGTGTAGCATTTGTGCATATCAGTGATCAAGACAAGAATAAGCTTGATCCTAAATCCAAGAAATGCACATTCATCGGTTATGGAGAGGATGAGTTTGGCTACCGCATTTGGGATGACGAAAACAAGAAAGTGATCTGTAGTAGAGATGTGATTTTCAACGAAAGGGTGATGTATAAGGACATGCATAAAATAGATGCCAACAACTCAGAGCAAAATGAGTCAATATTTACAGATGCAAATGATGGCCCAAATAGTTCCGCAATAGAACCAATTGTAACAAGTTCTCAGCTAGAGGAACTTGTTGGACAGAGCAGTACATAGTAGTCCGACACACCACAACCTCCTACTCCAACTCCTGTATTGAGAAGGTCTTCTTGACCTCATGTGTCTAATAGGAGATGCATAAACTATATGTTGTTGCCTGATGAAGAGGAGCCTGATTGCTATGATGAAGCTTGTTAGACTCGAGATTCCAACAAGTGGGAGCTTGCCATGAAAGAAGAAATGAAATCTCTCATCTCCAACCAGACATGGGAATTGTCTGAGTTACCTATGGGAAATAAGGCACTTCACAACAAATGGGTGTACCGGGTGAAAGAGGAGCATGATGGTTCCAAGAGATACAAAGTCCACCTAGTTGTCAAAGGGTTTCAACAGAAGGAATGAGTTGACTACACTGACATTTTCGCTCCCGTTGTGAAGCTCAATACTATCAGATCAGTGTTGAGTATTGTAGCCATTGAAGATCTTCATCTTGAACAGTTGGATGTGAAGACTACATTCCTTCACGGAGATTTAGATGAAGAGATATACATGTACCAACCAGAAGGTTTCTTAGAAAGAGGTAAAAAGAACATGGTATGCAAACTTAAGAAGAGTTTGTATGGCCTGAAACAAGCCCCGAGACAATGGTACATAAAGTTTGACAGCTTCATACACAAGGAAGGTTTCCAGAAGTGCAATGCTGACCATTGTTGCTACTTCAAGAGATATAGGTCCAGTTATATCATTTTACTACTTTATGTTGATGATATGTTAGTAGCAGGTTCAGATATGGATGATATTAGAAGGTTGAAGTAACAATTGTCAAAAGAGTTTGACATGAAAGACTTGGGTCCAGCAAAGAAGATTCTTGGAATACAAATCACAAGAAATAAGAAGAAATGATGCATGTAGTTATCTCAGGCAGAGTACATCAACCATATTTTGCAGAGCGACGCCGAGCCAATTAGCACACCCTTGACCAATCATTTTCGTCTATCCAAGGATCAATCCCCTCAAATAGAGGAAGAGAGAGAATTCATAGCTAAAGTTCCTTATGTCTCGGCCATTGGAAGTTTGATGTACGCAATGGTGTATACGAGACTAGACATTGGCCATACAGTGTGAGTTGTTAGCAAATTTATGTCAAACCCAGGGAAAACTCATTGGGAAGCAGTCAAGTGGATTTTGAGGTATCTGCGAGGCACCACATAAAAGTGCTTGTACTTTAGTAAATGAGAATTAAAAGTACAAGGCTACGTAGACGCAGACTTTGGAGGTAAAGTTGATCACCAAAGAAGCACCACCAATTATATATTTACTGTTGGAACTACAGTTGTTAGTTGGATGTCACAAATATAAAAAATTGTCACTTTATCCACTACAGAGGTTGAGTATGTAGCAGTGACTGAAGCCAGTAAAGAGATGATATGGCTTCAAGGTTTGTTAATTGAGTTAGGATTCAAACAGAAGAAGAATGTTCTGCACAGTGATAGTCAAAGTGCAATACATTTGGCAAAGAATTCAACATTTTATTCTAGAACCAAGCATATTGGACTTTGTTATCACTTCATCAGATCCCTATTGGAAGATGATGTGTTAATACTAGAAAAGATTCAAGGAATCAAAAATCCAACGGATATGTTAACAAATGTGGTGACTATTAACAAACTAAAGTTGTGCTCAACTTTAGTTGGTCTGCTAGAGTAACAAGACTAGAAAAGCTGATGCATTGATCGAGGTGTGAATACAGATTAAAATCAGTCTTCAAGTGGGAGATTGTTTGAGATTGCTATAAAGTTCCTTAATTTAAGGAAGAAAACAAAAAGTTTAATTCAAAGAGCAAAACAGAAGCTTAATTAAAGGAGCAATTCAAGGAACTATTAATTTAATGAGCTTTTCAAGGAATAAATTTTCCTATAAATAGATGTGTAATTGTAATGAATTAATCATTTAAGTGTTCATTCTAATTAAAAGAAAAGCGTAAAGAGAAAAGCTTTTGTGAGAGTAATTTTCTTGGGTGTAATTGGAGTGTGAGTTATAAGTTGTGAACGTTGTAAACACATTGTGTAATTTCTCATCTTTCAGTAAAAAGATTTGTAACAAGCCCAAAGACGTAAACAAAATTAACAAAACTCTGTTATCAAATGTGTTATTTTTCTATTTTTATTTTTTTATAAATTTAATTTATCAAAATTTTGGGTAATTTTTCAACAACACTGAGTTTGTTATTAGCCTTTATAAGATAAGCTTTGCGATGGTCTTAGGTCTTGGCGACAGGGACATTGAAAACTGTCATTTCTAGTCATCAATTCCTTCACCTACAGACCTCATTGTCAGGAACAAGTTACTACTAAGCTACTCTCGACCACAAGCTTTCAAGAAATTCTGGTCCTGAATCATTGTAGATAATTATAATAATCTTTATTGAAAAACGTAATTATCCATTTTTTCTTTAAAACAACAAGCGATAAAATCAGTGAACGACGTATCACTTCATGTCTTTTCCTTCATATAAGTCAAAATTGGTCATGTGAAAGAAGATAATTTTAAAACATAAAAAGATTAAATTGTCCCAAATTATTGTTAAAAATGATACAATATGATACAATTTTCATAAATTTATGGAATAAATTAAAACAGATTAAAATAGTAAACTTAAATTGTAACTTCTCATAAACAATTTAACAATTTCATATCAAAGGGAAAGCATCAATAAACCCTAGAAAAGAGAAAATTATCCTTTAAATCTAAACCATTCATATATAAAAGTACAAAAAGTACAGTAATAATTTGTAGCTACAGTGTCAAAACCTCAAATAAAGTGACAAGTTACTATTTCGCCAAATCAGTATCGACTAAAGTACCAAACTAAATCGGTAGAAGTATATTCAAATGTGTACTAAATTTGAGACAACAAAAGTCTAGCTTTATCCCAAAATTTTCTCTAATATTCAGGTATTACATACTTCGGAAAAAGCCAACAGAAAACTAAAATTTTCAATTCACAGTCAAATTCTTACACAATTTTAAGATCAAGAGAAATGAATCAAAAGAAGAAAAGGAAAAGACTACCCAATTACTTTCCAAACAATTACAAACACATATCTCAATTCTTCAGATAAGAAAAATAGAAAGCAAGCATTTTTCACAAAAAAACAAAAAGCAATATATGTTCTATACCTAAAAAGAAGAGCAAATTAGACTCCTCTGACATAATTTTAAGTCTTTGGTCTATGGCAATTTCCTTTATCCAATAATCACACATCAAATTCATAGATGCTAGTTGCAATGCTAGAGACCAAATATACAAATCTAGCCAATTATCATCGTGCATCCTTTGGAGCAACATAACTTCTGTTTTCAGTAACATCGGCATTGGCAAGTACCTCAGGTGCAATATCCCAGCTCCCACTTCTCCTTCCCCAACTTGAGTGCCGGTTATCTGCTCGTATAGTGGGAGCCCAATGGTCTGAAACCAAAACAGATTCAGTCTCCAAAGTACTATGAGGTGGTCCATTACTACCCCTACTATGTATATCTTCGTCAATATCTTCAATGTTGCGACGCTGAGAGATCTTCAGTAGATCCTCTCCAATCTCTAAATCATCTTCTACCTTAGGACGACGATCCTCAGCCATAGCATCTGGTGCCGGTTCTGGAGCAGGGGGCAAAGGAGGTGGCCTCTGAACCTCCTCTTGAAAAAATGCTCGAAAGTTGTTTCTTGAGGGTTTCACTTTAGTGCAAAATACTTCAAGAAAATTGTTAAGACAACCCCGGTTGTAAACATTGATCCTGTTGTCAGCTCTGTACCGGAAGTTCTCGTATGTGGTCTGGTGAACAAGCAGCTATGTCAATCTAAATGATATAAACAATAAAGCTTAACCAAAACAAGTTGCTTTTTTCCACTCAGAAGAATGATAGGGTTATCTATACTATCCCAGAAATGATAATGAATCAGCTTTCTCCTGATGAGACTAAAACTTACAGTCCAACTGCTCAGAGGTAGAATTTCACAAATCACCAATTCCCAAAAAATCCAAAATCCAAAACAGAGTCAAATATTCTAAAACCAACCTGGTCTGGTTCAGAGTTCAGACAATTTATTGGTCCAAAAGGAATGAGGCATTGTGCATGAGTATCAGTCTTGTGCTTTCTTAAGGTCACGACTAATGATCCGGAAAGCACTAAGAAGTTTTATATGCAAACAACCCTTTCACAATTTTCCTTTTTTTTTTCCTTTTCTAATATAATATACTTCATTTTGTATATTTATTTCCAAAAAAATTCCTTATTTTATGTTTTTACCTCTAAAGCTCTTTCTAATTTACCATGGAAGAACTTTCAAAAGCAATGTTTATTAGAATTTCTCTCTCAAGAATGAAAAACTTCAATATGCAGTTTTATGTTGTGATTGTTGCACTAGCAGCATAATTAATGTATGAGGGAGAACCTTTCAACTTCTATGCTTAATGAGATAACTACCTCACATATTTATTGAGATTTTCACTGAATTTGAACTTTTTCATTATCTTGAATCTTTTGCAAATATCTGCCTTATCCATTGAGACCTAACTATCTCATCCAAGAAGCCTCAGTGTATCATCAATTAAGACCTAATATTGCCTTTTATTATTATTTTAAATTAAATTTTAATTAAATATTTTTTTAACATGTGACGAGTTCCTCGTGTCATGAGAAATGACCAATCTCATTCTTAACTTAAAGAGAGGTCTACAGAACTTCCTATACATACAAGTACATCTTAGGCGGTGCCAATAATAAGGCAGATTAAATTGCTCGCATCTCAAAAGCTAGGTCGCTGCCGCATGATTGAGTTAAAACATGCCTCCTTAACTCTCTCTTACTACAAATAGTAAATTTTCATGTATTATTCGTAAATTGTACTTATATTTGAACCTCTCTTTATCATCAATGAGAAAGAATACTGTGTGAAAAAAACAATGGCAGTTTTTTTTCTTTTTTCTTTCTAAGAACTATGACAGGTTTTTTCAACACTAAATATATCAATATCCAGCACTACATTCAATTGCAATATATAGTAGCAGTATCTCAAGCTAGACAAAATCTATCAAGACAAAAGTATTAACCAACCTGGTTTGTACCTATTAGGTACAAATGGAAGCCAGTTAGTCCACCAACGAACCAGAGGGAGATGAAACAATAGGTCATTAATATCACAGATGCAGGAGACTCTTTCATTGCCTTCCAAACAGTGCCCTTATGATGATCGTCCATCAGAATCTTGATATACAAAGCTGATATAGAGAACACAAAGATGCAAAGGAGAGTTGCAGAAGAAACGAACATAAAAAAGTAACGGTAATTGCGCTGCACAGACACAAAGAAGTTTAGCAGGAATAACAGAGTGCCCCCAAAAAAGAAGGAAACAAGAACAAAAGTTCGAGAAACCAATTTTTTTCTGGATAAGCAAAATATCAGCATACCATTCCAATGCATTGGCCCACCCAGGGGCAATGGTGATCAAAACGCTCCACACAGTTGTTGCAAATAGAACAATGTGAGCAACGGGGAGGACGATATAGCATGCACGTGTCACAATATTTCACCCTCACAAGAAGCCCATTGACCATAACTTCTTTTATTCGAGGGAATTGAAGACTAGGTGTTTGTCTTCCTCCAATGTCAACTGACACTGAAGGGTCATAGCGAAATTCTTCCTCTGGTGGATGTGAATTTCGTGGAATAATCCCTGGATCCCGGGCTGAAGTAAGAAAGAGAAGCACCAATACCTGTCAACATCAACTGATGAAAATTATTACAAATCATAATATCAATATGGAAAGCATAGTTTTGGAAAAATTAGTCAAAAGTTTAGTTTATGAGAAAATCAAAATAAATTACTAAGCAGTGCAAATATTTTATGGTGACGAAATCCAACCTTTGGAAACTTGCACGAGCAAGTTTAAAACAGACAATAATAGAAGTCTAAACAAACCAGAAATTTCATTGGGATGATTCTTAATATACCAGGCCACTGATGAATTCCATTCATGTACAGAGACAATTTCTCCAACAAACCAAGGTAGCATAGGTAAAGGCTTATATACATTGCTTCTGATAGAACCAACATGATTTTCAATCCAATACTCGACCAATTTATGAGTGGAAATTATAGGTGTGCCAAGAACCAAGTACAAACTTCAAATAAAAAGATCTATAACAATTCTGAATCAGCTGTGATGAACACTGCATATTGCTATGCTAATACCCCACCAATCATGTGCCAATATTCCCAATGATGATGAGCGGTTATTGTTTAGTGGAATAAGACAGTAGATAAGATGGTCCAGTTCAACCATCTAGTGCATTTTTGAGCTTTTAACCAAAACCAAAATAACCACCATGCTCATAAGGTACAGACAAGAAAGGTACATCAACTGATTATTTTGGAGACCATTATGTCTACCATTCATCAATAAAATATTTTCAATAATGTACATGTTGATGATTCTGGCACATAGGTATCAGTGCATCGCATTAGATGATGATTATAAAGGGCAGGTATTTTTGTTTTGTTTTTAGATTGAATGTGAATCAACGGGGAACATTCTAATATCTACTGCAGATATACTCAAAACACAATCTTACAAGATGCTTTTTAAAAACTCATATGGGGATGTAAATAGCACCATATCAGTAACAACGGGTTCAGAGAACTAACATATATGGTAAAGATAATTGCTACAACCAGAATTGCATATCCTGAATTATCTGGTGAGAATTCATGGCGTAGGTGCCTTGCAACGAAAAGACAAAAGATGATAACTGGAACAATGATCAGCAGTAAAGTGACAAGCAGTGATCTGGCATCTGGTCCAAATATCAACCTTCCACCAAGGAAGAATTTCTGCAAAGGAGAGAAACGAAGATGCTAATTGCAAAGGCCATCTGACATTATGTAATAAAGAAATTAAAATCTCTATCTATTTTCAAAATTACAAAATAAGTGCATGGTACCTGAATAGTCCATAACTTTCATAAAAGTACACTTTAGTCCTTTTTCTTTAAATATGAGCACTTGGGTCCTATAAGTTACATAAACGACACACCTTGAGTCTTTATTTTAGGACTTGCAGTGTACCCTTTATACAATTTATGGGACCTAAATGCACATGTTTAAAGAAAAATGACCAAATGTAATTTTGTACTAGGTATTTATCTCAAAAATTAAACTCTATAAAACTATGTGAAGGCTCCAAAATGGGGAAAGAGAGTAGGGATCGAGAAAGAGAAGATTTACAAATGTAGAAGAATTAGAAGAAGAAAGAGAAGATAATTGGGAGCAAAATCCATAATCATCAATAATTCATTAATCAACAATTGCTAAATCACAGTGGTAAGCTCCATCCATAGAACAACTAAGCATACTCCATAATAACTCAATAAATAACTACAAAATAAATAACAATTCAAATAATAATAAATAATTACAGAAAAATAAAAATTGGAAAACAAGAATTTTATTTATTAAACAAAAAAGTGCAACAGCAATCCACTTAAATACCCAAAAAAATCCCATCCCTAACCAAAAAAAAAATACAAACATAAATATCACATCAAAGAAGACTACCTTCCCAATTCCAAAAAATAAAAACTGAAACATATTTGAACCCCTAAGATAAAGATCCTTCTATTTTTTTCTATCCAAATTTACCCAAATCACGCCTCAATTGTTGTGTGAGAGAATTTAAGAATAATTAGAATTTTATTATTTACAATTGTATTATTATCACAATCATAGTTGGATTAGGATTTAAAGACAAATGCTGGGAAGGTCCAATAGCTTCTTTTTTCGTAACAGTTGGTCCCACTTGTTTTAAAAAAAATTGACAATTTAGCCCACTAATTTTAAAAAGTGATAGTTCATTTCACATGATCAAATTTTAGGTTTTCACAAACAAATGACGAAAAACATAAAATTGACTATTTGGACCTATGCAATCACTTTTTCAAAGGTAGTGAACAAAATTATCATTAAAAAAAACTAAACTACTAACCTAAGCAATCCATTTCAATCCATTCCAAAAAGCTAGTGGAGTCACCCGCCCTAGGATTATGATAAGGAGGGTCATTCTATCTTACATCCGTTGCAAAATACATCTCATATATTTTTTATCATAATATTTTTTCAAATTCATCTCAACCATAAAATATTTTTTTTTATATTATTTTAGTAACTACCAACATACATAAGGTGTTGGTGGATGTATCTTACAAAGAATATAAGATAGAATTTTCCTATGATAAAATTTAGTAGAATTTGAGTTCCTATAGAATTATGATAATCTTTTACCATACCTATAAAATGGCTCATTTGCATTGTAATTGTAGACTTTTATTAAATTTGGTAATGATTTTATCTTGCATTACTGATACAAACATATTGACCTTCCTCTTTAGCCAACTCCTTAATAATTCTCCAACAAAAACAACTTGCAATCTCTTGGAAGAACCCATTGAATACCCATTTTTCCTGCAGTGTAAACCATAATTCAAGAGCTACAGGACAAAGAAAAAAAATATGATCCAACTCTTCTACATTACTTAATCATGACGCACCAAGATGGAAAAATCACCCAGTTAGGATATTTCTTTTGCATTCTATAGCAAGAATTAAGCTTTCCCCAAACCAACAGCCAATCCAACAATTTTACCTATACTCGGTATAGAAGACTTCCAAACCGTATTAAAGTGATTAAAATAGGGCAAGATTAAAATAAGACTTGCAAGAGAAGACATCTGAAACATTTCTAAGCTAAATCCTAGAGTTCTTAGGAGAAGGAGAGGGCTAAATAACTTCCAAAAGCCCTAGAAAATTTGCAAGATCTTCAATCTCCCAATCATTCAAGTTTCAGCCAATGAAACTACAAAGACATAGGACAATTATCCTCCCAAAAATGAATCTGTCACAATTCCCGAGTTTAAAACTATAATGAATTCCTAATTTTCACCCCACATTAAAATTACATGCAAATCATGCATGTTTTCATTTGAGCTGTATGGTTTTCTTTATGTTATCACAAGTACATGGTATAAAAGCATTACTTATTAAAGAGAATCAACACTCCAATGTTCAAACAATGAGTATAATATAATTCTATCAACTTTTAGCAGGCATACTGGAAATGGAGAATTGCTACTTTATGTGACTTATACAGAATTGCAAACCAGAAAATGCTAGTTTCAACATTAAAACTTAAGAGTGCCAGCAAAGACACTTCTTTCAACTTTAAATAATTTAAGAAAGAAGTCTGCAAAGAAACAGTTGCAGAGTTCTTAGATTAATCGTGCAAAAGCAAAAAGGTTGCAACTACTCTGATAAATAAATACACAAGAATAAAAACAATATCCGGAGCAATTATGAGATGAAAAAGACGGCATGTGGCAGACTGGCAGTAAAAAGAAAAGGTAAGCATTTATCTCTAAATCTTCTACACAATAGTTTATCACTTCATCCCTATTGCTTCCTCTATATGCAAATATGTCACAAAGCCACAATTCCACCATATTAATAGTCTGCATTGACTTATATGCTGACTCTACATGTTGTGCCAGATTATTATTTTAACCTGTAACTTTTTAGTTATGCAAAAAGCTCACTGCAATAAAAATCTTTTCACGGTACATAAACCTGAAGATTTCATAACAGGTTTTCAAAAAAATTATATATTTTAAATCAACAAATTGTCAACCACGGATCCAGGAGAAGTGTGAGCACTCCACAAATCAAATAATTGCACCTTATGTTTTTCTACATTGTAACATAGCATGGGTGAAATGTATGAACAGAATCCATGAACTATAATTTCACAAGCGCATGTCACAATGACAAGTTTCCTTTTTTAAATTAAATTTGAAAATCTTACATAAAAAATTTAGCATTGAAGAAATCCTTTGACAAGTTTATGCAACAAATTAGACCACTAAAATTCTAGTCTATAAGAGTTTAAACTGTGTAAAAAGAGTATAGTCTAAATTACACTGGTTTACCATTTTACTAAAATTCATATAATGCCAGTCAAAGCTGGTCTCTCTATCAGTTTTGTCATATTGAAACAGTCACACACAGAATAACCACAAAAAGAACATTCCAAAAGGAAGTTCTGTGAATGCCTACGGATGCTTTCCAGCCATTCAGTATTTTGGAAGTTGACAATGCAGAGCTAAATTCAGAAAGTTGGAGATTGAGGACACAGATCTGGGTATTAATTTTACTAAAATTCATATAATGCCAGTCAAAGCTGGTATCTCTATCAGTTTTGTCATATTGAAACAGTCACACACAGAATAACCACAAAAAGAACATTCCAAAGGGAAGTTCTGTGAATGCCTACGGATGCTTTCCAGCCATTCAGTATTTTGGAAGTTGACAATGCAGAGCTAAATTCAGATGGAGATTGAGGACACAGATATGGGTATTAATTTTGTAAGCATACTGAATGAGCAAGAACAGATTTTAACAAATAAGATGTTGGAGATCTCAAATCAAAAATTAGATGCAAAAGAAGTAGGCATTTTCTGACATGACTGCAAAATCTGTGAAAGAAAACTGTTTCTATAAAATATTTTATAAGGCTCTCTTCAAATCTAAAAAGAATATTTTTTTCGTAAAGATCCAGAATGGCCTATCCTCAGTAAGGTTCAACTATTTGCTTAAACTTAAGAGCACTGCTCTTGAGAAGCTTGAAGATGATAATTTGAGGAGGAGGCAGAGGAGTTTTATATAATGAAAAATAGGCATTTGATTGTAGATTGTCATGTGGTTTGGAAATTTTATGAAGTATGGTGAGTTTTAGGACTTAAGAAATCTATCAAAACTCATTTTTTAAAATTTTGAGGTTATCATGTTAGCTATAAGAAAAAAATCAGTTCAAGACCTTGTCTTTATGGATCTGAAGGTGCATTTGGAAGGGAAATAATAAAAGCATTTACAATAGGCATCACATATAAGATAGAAATTGACTGAGTGATTTGTCTGAACTCTGAAGACATCTTTTCAGCTTCCCTTTCTTTAAATTGAAGATGAGCCTGGCAGACTGTATAAGTGCACCTTTGGGGATTTTTTTTTAAAGATTTGTGCTATCATATCAAAAAAGGAAGGAAAGAAAGAGGGGGGGGAGAGAGAAAAAGAGCTTGGCAGCCAACTCATAACAAGTTTAGCACTTCATATAAATCACAACACACAATAAATTCTCTTCCACTCTCTACTACATGCTCATTTCTCCTAAACTATACAAATCAACAACTATGTTATTCAGTTCCAGGGACAATATTGTAAACCTATTCTATGTTGCTAGAAGATTTCAACACGTAAAATTATCAAAACCTAAAAGATGTCTACAGCCCATACTTCATTTACTTATCTAAGTCCCACAAACAGAAGCTGAACAAATATTTGTGTCTACCAACACTAATAGTCTAATACCTTAACTCTAATGAAGGTTCTGGCATGGAATAGAGAAAGAGGATAAAATACACACTTTAGAAAGCACATCAACCCAGTAGTACAAAGGGAAAAGTTTCTTTTCACTATAATACACAAGAGCATGATTCTTGAACGTAAAATCCCACCTACATATCAATATCTGTGTGAATTTCATATACAATCATACATACCCATTCTAGAACGTCAACATCAGGCATGGCCTCCTTTATTTCAAACGGTGAAGCAAAATTAAGTAAACAAACTAGTCGCACCAAAAAAATTAAGTAACCAACAAACTTGTCTAACCAAATCGTCCACTAACCCAGTACATTGCCTTTACTTATTTTGCTACCAAGAATATATCAAGGATACAACTAATTTAGCTTGGTCAAATTCAAAATCATATTCCGGATAATAAAATTCCAAAGCTTCTCATTCAGCTCTACCATTCCGACCACCACCAGACAACCATCTATTGAGCAGTAATCATCTTGAAAGTACCAGAAAATCCAAGTTGCTCAAAGAAAAGGCTCTAATGAATCCAAACAGGATCTAAGACCATAAAGAAGATATACCAATATCTTCAACGGCTTGCTTTTTCATAAAGAATCCAAGGAAAACAACAGTAACGCTCTGCTCAATAGTAAATAAAAGTGAAATTTGTAAAGAAAAATTACTTATAAAGCTTTATACGATGAACTGCTGACTAAGTCAGAAACGAGAAAAGCGACTCTCACGTCACAATAATGCCCTGGCTCCATAATTCCTAACTTGCAATAAAACCAAGCCCTTTCAACCAACCTACTTCCCTCCGATTTACAACCACAGGCAAAGACTAAAGTCCAAAATCGCCTAAAAACTGATTTGAAACAAATTCGACGCTTTAAACAATCAACCAAAACAAATAAATTCTTCGACAAACTCCATTATATTTAAAACAATCCAAGAAGATAAAACCCAGTAAGATCGAAATTAAAGTGAAAAACGCTTACATTGCTTCCTTTCCAAACTTCGTACACGCGCTTTGCCATTAATGAATTGCGACGCTTCTCTTCTCACTATGCAGGAACAGAGTCCAAGATTTAGAAGTCATGGGCTATCATCTCATCACATCCAAGCATCCACACAAACAAATTACAGCAAAAGCCACACTCAAACTGGTCAGCGATTCAGATGTATTAAGAAGCTTTTTTATGTCCGAAATTTGGACCTTTTCTCGAGATTCTGAAATGCAATACGAAAGACCAAGGAAGACAGCGTAAGAAAGCGAGATAGAATGTGAGGAGAAACTAAACAGACACAGAAAGAGATAGCGTGGTGTGATCTCAAAGATGGCGGTTTATGAATTTGGAAAATTTTGGTTTAGGGCTTTTTACATTTTATTTTGTGTGTGTGTGGTTTTTTTTAAATTTTTTTAAATGTGCTTTTGGGGTTTTGTAATGTTTTCTCAGGAAAATCTGCTGTACTCGAATATATAGGGAACTTCAAAATTATTCAAAAAGCAAGCTGTTTCCTCTTCATTTTTTTTTTTTTTTA
Source organism: Hippophae tibetana (assembly GCA_037013495.1). Taxonomy (NCBI): domain Eukaryota; kingdom Viridiplantae; phylum Streptophyta; class Magnoliopsida; order Rosales; family Elaeagnaceae; genus Hippophae; species Hippophae tibetana. The sequence continues at coordinate 2,324,592 of CM072801.1, forward strand.
ATTTTATTTTTGAAATTCAAAAGCTAGCTTCAACACTTCCTTTATTTTATTTTATTTAGCAAAAAGAAGAATAAAAAAATCTCATTATTTCCAAATAGCAAAAAAATCCCTTTATTTCTTTGACCAAAAAACACTTTTTAATATCCAACCAAACTTTGTTTTCTCATTCGTATTTTTACCATTTTTTTAAGAGAGGAATTGGCAAAAAAAAAAATTAATTAACAAATGGTAAAATAAGTTTCAAGAAAAAAATAATTATAATATATTATATATCTCCTGTCATAAATTCATCACTATTATGAAGAATATTGCATTCTTTAAAGGTAGTATTAAAAAAAAAAAAACTTTAGTCACGTATAATTCTTGTACGAAAAGTAACTTCCTTGTTGGAGAGCTGTTGGAAGAAAAAGAAAAAAAAAATTATTTAACTAAACAAAATAAATTTTGCAATCTTAGGGGTAAAATGAAAGAAAGAAAAAGGTTATTATTAAAAAAAAAATCACTAAAGTCTACTTGTTTTTTATTCCTTTCTTCGGTCCTCCATTGCTTCCTATTTGGATAGCTATCAGCAGTACTCTGCTGACCTTTACAAGTAATAAACATTGAGATTAAACTCATGAACTTACAATTACATTACAATATACATGACTAATTGTAATGTTTATTGTTATTCGAGTCAATCTCACGATAAAAGAAGAGTTGTTTTAATTAATAAAAAAAATTATCTGTAAAATTTAATAAGTATTAAATCATATGATAAATATGATTATAAAATAATTGCAATAATTATAAATATGTTTGATATAACAACTCATTCATATTTTTTCTTTATATATTCACATCGGTCACAATGAAACATGATATTTTCTTAAAATCACATAACAGACATTTGGCTTTTGAGATCCTGTTCATGTGCTCTAGGTTGATTATGCATCCATTTAAAATCGCTTATGCTTTAAAAGTGAAAAACAAATTAACTTTCTTATTTGGTACCCCATTGGTGCCAAGATGGCAAATTTTGAAGAAAATTATGTAGAAATTGCAAACGACCAATTCTAGTAGGTAAGTGTTATAAGTTATAAGTGTTCTTATAAGAGATAGAACAAAAACTTAAATGTTAAATATTTCATGCATTGATAGTTTAAAATAATTTCATGACTCAAATTTCATGACATATACTCTGCATCTTGTTTGTTATTAATAGACTTGCAATTTATTAATTAAGAATCGTATTTAACATACAATACAAATTATATTGGTGATTAGTTTTTTCAATATTTGTTTACAATTTAAATTTTAATTTTTAAACATGTCGCATAAAAACTATTCAGCATCATCACCTTTACTTAGTAAAATTTCATCATCTTCTTCTAAGAAGTCATACATTACCAATAATAACGAGGTTACTATTGAAAATTTTGAAAAATCAATTGATCGTTGGAAAGTTCCAAGGATCAGTAAAGATCAAATTTATCAAAAGAAGTTAAAAAATATTTTCAAAACAGATTACATTATTAAAACTGAAGAAAGGAATCTTCAACTTTCATTACCTTTTGAATCAATCCAACTTCTTTCAAAAGAATCATTACAAAAACATTTTGATTCAAAATTCAAATATGTGCATATAGGCCTAGTCCAGATTGGATTAAGACCTTTAACCCGACTAGGGTTAAGTTCATCAATACTAGCAGTCTTAAGGGATGCTAGATTAACAGATTTCAAGGAATCTTTATTAGGAACGGTAGAAACATGTTTAGGTTTAGGACCTATATCTTTTAACTGTTTTCCGAACATAGTAACATCTATTACAGATCCCCAAATATTAAAAACATTAACTCTTCAAATCCAAACTCATAATACTAATGTGTTACCAGGAACAATTACGGTAGCCTTATTATTTAGAGTACATTATAAGATTATGACGACCAGTTGGGACATAAAAAATATTCATAACTCTACTAAAGGAGAAACCTTATTATTACAGACAGATTTGTCTAGGTCCAACATTACAATACCTAGACCAATTAGTTGGGATAGCGTAGTATACCTAGATAGGTGGCTACTAAAAGGAATTTGCCAACCAACATCTGAAACTCATCACCAGGAAGTAGCTGAACAACACACAGAACTTTCTGAAATAATAAAATATAAAAATGGAAATATTGAAATAGGATTCAATAGATCTTCATCAATGAGATGCTCTTCGAGTGCCTCAGATTTTTCAGAAATGGATTTCCCATTCAAACAAAACCCTAGGTCATCAACATCTGATTTACTTAGGAAAACAAAACTCAAAGGAGTAGACTGTAGTACCCAGGTACCCAGACCAGTATACACTGTTGAGTTTGAAATGAGTGAATCACCTCAGTTATCACCCATATTCCCTTCATCACCAACTCAATCATTAGCACCTAGCCAAGAACCTAGGATTAATGAACTGAATGTAATAACATTTGACCAGGACCAGGAAGAACCTTTGCATCCAAGGATTCTCAGGATGGATCTGTATGAAAGACACCATAAACCCATAAAATTTTGGTTCTATAATACACACTCAGCAAAAGCTAGGCATTGTTGTTATAGAAAACATGAGCGTTATATTAAAGAACATAACAATTATATAGGTTTTATAGACTGGCTAAAAATTTATAGAAAATCAAAAGGACTAGCATCTGTAGTCATCGACCAAACCAGGTATTCCTTTGTTAACAAAATAAACAAAGAAGAAGAATCGATAGATACTATGGTTGACCTTAGCCAGGAAGACATAATAGAATCATCATCACCACAAGTTAACCCTGAACCAGTTAGCCTAATATCAATAGTCCAGCCATTAGAAATATTACCAAATCATATGGTTACCCAAATCCAGGATAACGTAGATAGATCCTCATCAATAGATAACCATAAACAGGTTTGCATAGAACCATTAGTTGACATTAAGTCAAATAAAACAGTAAAACCTGTTGACTTAGTCAAACCATCAACGGTCTTAATAGGTAACCTACCAGTTACCATTCAGGATCCAAAAAAAACACCAATAGCCATAGAACCTATAGCTATAGTTCCACATTATAAATTATTCCCTTCAATTAGTGTCTCGGATGTCACAGAGGCTGACTTCGATATGCTTTTAGAAAATGAACCAGTAGAGCCATTAACTACAGAATTAGTAGTCTTGACTCCACAGATTAAAACCTTTTCAGAAATTAAACCTAGCGAAATCACATTAGATGACTTCGATAAGTTTTTAGAAGAAACGGATGATCTAGTTAACGAAGTTAACATGATCAAAACAAAAAAGAAGTTACCCATATGGGAAACTCCAGAAGGATCGGTTGAAGCTGAACATCCTCCATTAAGACCTATTACCATCCCTTACCAGGATAGTCAGGTAGAAGCATTTCCTCTCAAGAACCCTCAAGAGAACCAGGCAACCAACCTCAAAAACATAGTTACCCAAAATAACTATACCAGCATAAGCCTAAATACTTTAGGAAAACAATTAATTAGGATAGAGAAAAATCTAAAAATAGATATTCCCTCTACCTCTTATCAAACAACAGATAGAATAGTTAAGAACCCTATATTCAAACCATTCCAGGTCTCCAAACCAGCCCAGGAAGAAATTACATCAAAATTTGAAAAACTTCAAAATTGGAATAACACCCTAAGATCCCAATTAGAAGACCAATTTTCAAACAAAATAGGAATAATTGTTCCTGAGTCACCAGTGACTTCAAAATCAACCCATAAACCATTACAAGATCTTAGCATTCTTAGCAAACTAGGATCTGAAGTATCATCAGAGGATAGTGATTCTGAATCCATTCTAGAACCAATTCCTCACCTACAAAAATTAGCTTGGCAAGAACCTAGCCCAGTTAGGTATCCTCACACCATAGGAACCCAACCTAGTCAGCTTGGCCAATCAAAATATAATGCATCTTCTATCTATGTTTGGAACATTGATGGAATGACTGATCATGAGATATTAAATATCTTACAGCAAATGACCATGGCGTCAAATGCTTATAAAACCCAAATTGGTACAACTGATAAAACAGTTGTTGAATTACTAATAGCTGGCTTCTCAGGCCAACTAAAAGGATGGTGGGATCACCATCTTTCAAAACAACAACAGTTAGATATTACCAATGCAATATTGACTGACGAGTATGGTACCCCCATACTTTCCCACCAAGGAGCTCCTATACAGGATGCAGTCTCCACTCTACTCTTTACCATATCACATCATTTTATGGGGGATCCATCCCATTTAAAAGATAAAAACGCTGATCTTCTTTCTAACATAAAATGTAGGAAGATGAGTGATTTTCAAAATTATAAAACTACATTCATGTCTAGAGTTATGTTAAGAGATGACTCTATTCAACCATTCTGGAAGGAGAAATTCCTAGCTGGACTTCCTCCACTCTTAGGTGAGAAAACCAGAAACAAAATCCGCGAAACTTATGGGAATCATATCATCCCTTATGATCAACTGACCTACGGTCAGCTTATCAGTTTTGCTCAAAACCAGGGTCTTCAAATTTGTCAAGATTTGAAAATCCAAAAACAAATGAAATTGGAACTTAAAATGTCCAAAAGAGAAATTGGATCATTCTGCAAACAGTTTGATAGTAATCTCTCTATTGAAAAAACCTGTGAGGGAACTTGCAGTAAAACTAAATCAAACCCTTATAAGGAATCAAATAAAACTTATAAGAAATTTTCAAAATCAAGAAAACCTTTCTTTGAAAAAAGAATGAATTTCTACAACAAACCTTATAAAAGAAATTTTAATAAGGAATCAAAACAACATAAAAAACCCTTTAAAAATTTTAAAGAGTTTAAATGTTATAAATGTGGCAAGAAAGGTCACACAGCTAGTTTCTGCAAGATGTCTAAAAAACTCCATGAATTAAAACTTGAAGAAGACACCTATGCTAAAATATCTGCCCTAATGGTAGATACATCATCGTCTGAGCCTGACCAATGGTCAAGCGACGAATCTAATCCCCAAGATGATGGATTTGCAACCGGTAATTCGGATTCCTCCATTAAAAATATTAATGTACTAACTAAGGATGAAGATGAACAACTTCAAGAAACAATCCTTAAGTTAAATGATCCATCAATAACCAAACTTTACGTAGAATATCTAAGTACATGTTTGGCCAAATCACAATCAATTAAAAAAAATTCTGAACTTCCAAATACCAGCACAGGCTATTACAACCTCACTGCTGTTCTGGAAAGAAAGAACAAAGCCATCACACCAGAAAGTCAAATTCAAGACTTAAAAATTGAAATCAAAACTATTAAACTGGAACTCCACCAGCTTAAAGAAAAATTAAAAGAATACGATATTAAGTTTCAACTACTTAATAATGGAGAAAAAATATCAACTTATGTGAGTGATTCTGATGATGATCTTACTCCCAATAATCAAGAAATCCAAAATTTGAGAAAAATTACCACCAGGAAATATAAAATCAATATAACATTAATATTCCCTGACGAATCAAAATTATAAACCATTGCCCTATTTGACACAGGGGCTGACCTAAATTGCATCATACCATCAATAGTTCCCAGAAGGTTTTATAAACCAACTGAAGAACGACTTAATTCAGCCAATAAATCTCAAATGAGTATTATTGGGAAAACTGAGATATTTATCCAAAAAGGATCATACCTTATTAACAGCCCATTTGTCATAGTATCTGACATAGGCTACTCGGTTATATTGGGTACTCCCTTTATGGATATCATTACCCCATATTCTGTTAAACATGACAGGATTTCTTTCAAAATTGGAAGAGAGGCCTTCAACTTCCCTTTCATTGAAGAACCAAAAACCAGAGATCTTAATCTCATCAAAACATATTCAATCTCTACTAAAGAGATTTCTGTTCTTATAAAACATAGAGAAAAAGACCTTCTCTATCTCAAAACCAAACTTCAGTCTCATACTATTGAGAAAGAACTTCAAATCCCAGAAATCAAAGACAAAATCTCTAAATTACAAACATCTTTTGAGAAAGAGGTTTGCTCTGAATTACCCAGTGCATTCTGGGAAAGAAAAGAACATATGGTAGATTTACCATATGAATCATCCTTCAATGAGAAGGATATTCCTACAAAGGCAAGGCCTATTCAAATGAATGGTGACCTTGAGCAATTCTGTAGAAAGGAAATCGCTGATCTCTTATCTAAGAAACTCATATCAAAATCCAGATCGCCGTGGAGCTGTGCGGCCTTCTATGTCAACAAATCTGCTGAGATTGAGAGAGGAACTCCTCGGCTAGTTATCAATTACAAACCTTTGAACCAAGCCTTAAAATGGATTAGGTACCCTATCCCGAATAAAAAGGACTTACTTCAAAGATTGTATTCATCATCCATATTTTCGAAGTTTGATATGAAATCAGGCTTCTGGCAAATTCAAATCGAGCCTCAACATAGGTACAAAACTGCTTTCACTGTTCCATTCGGACAGTTTGAGTGGAATGTTATGCCATTTGGGCTCAAAAACGCACCTTCTGAGTTTCAAAGGATTATGAATGACATATTCAACCCTTACTCAGAATTTTGTATTGTGTACATCAATGATGTACTTGTATTTTCAAAAGATGTTAGACAACACATCAGACATCTCAAAACTTTCTTCCATATCATCAAGAGAAATGGATTGGCTTTATCAGCCAAGAAAATGACTCTTTTTCAAACAAACATTAGGTTTCTTGGACACAGTGTATCCAATGGAACAGTAATTCCTATCAATAGATCCCTACAATTTACAACTAAGTTCCCTGATAGGATCATTGACAAAACCCAGCTACAACGATTTCTAGGTAGCTTAAATTACGTATTAAGTTTCTGCCCAAATATTAACAGGTTAGCAAAACCTCTACATAATAGGCTTAAGAAAACTCCTGAGCCTTGGACAGAAGAACATACCAAAATTGTGCAAAAAATTAAAGCACAGGTTCAAAACATTCCCTGTTTACATCTTGCGGATCCTACACTCCCCAAGGTAGTAGAAACCGATGCCAGTGAACTTGGCTATGGTGGGATTTTAAAACAAGTCTAAGATAATAATGAACAAATTGTTCAGTTTGTCTCTGGCCATTGGAATGATTGTCAAAAGAATTATTCCACTGTTAAAAAAGAAGTACTATCCATAGTACTTTGTATTTCTAAGTTTCAATCAGATTTATTAAATCAAAATTTTTTACTAAGGATTGATTGCAAATCTCCAAAAGAAATTTTATTAAAAGATGTTAAAAATATTGCATCAAAACAAATTTTTGCCAGATGGCAGGCACTACTAAGTATTTTTTATTTTGATATAGAATTTATCAAAGGAGAAGAGAATTCATTACCTGATTTTCTAACCAGAGAATTTCTTCAAAATAGGTACAACAATGAGCAAGAAAAAGAAAGGAAAGGAGAAGAGTGAACCTCCAAACCTAACTATTACCAGCCTCTCTTCGGCTAAACCTATCATGACTTGGTCTCAAGTTACTCATAACCAATCATCATCTTCCAAACAAACTTTGGAACAACCATCACCTCAACTCACTCCTGAGGATTTAGATTTAAATAATCGCATCCATGAATGGTTGCAAAATATGGATTCTGAAAAAATAAGAACTGCATTTCGCTGTATCCCAGAGATTGGGGGACCAACTGTTTCATCAAATTTGGAAATCATGCCTTCCAAACCAAAAAAAATTTCCCAAAAAATAACTGGAACAATTTCCATTCCAGAAAGAGGAGTTACATCCTCCACTTATTTTCCTCCCAAAGGAGTAGGGGAAGCATTTCTCAAAACAAAATCATCATCTGAGTATTTTAAGAAACAGCCAACTCAGGTGGTAACAATTATTGAAAAACAATTTTTCAACCAAAACCCTTACTTGGCCGTTCAAAACTATTTTGGCAAAGGGATTTTCTATCGGCCATCGTTATCTTCAAAAACTCCTCAATACTATCAGAGTATTCTGGAAATCACTAGTAGTGTGGAATTCAAACATTTCCACTATCCTAAATCAACAGAAGTACAGTTTTCAACTGCCAAACTCCATAAAATCATATCGCCAACAGATTGGGGAAATGAATTATATAAGCAGCTGACTTTCCCAGTCAACGCAACACATTCCATCCCACATTGTACATCATACAATTATTGGGATTATCACCAGGCATGGTTCAATGCTTTCCTCATCCAAAATAAAGATAACCAACATTCTTGGTTATTTTTCTTTGTTAATAAATCTATTAATCCCAACAGGTTCCCATCTTGGTTTTTACAATGGTGGAAACTATTCGGAAACCTTTCATCAATTCTGATCTCACCTGTGAAAGAAAGTTATGAGTCTTTCCAGTTTCATTACAAACCATCCACAGAGGAAGCTAGATTCCCTCCTTTGTGCATATTTTGTTCAAAATTCTACCTCCCTTGGGTATGTCAATGGATCTTATATCCAGAAACATCGGAGGTAATAACTATCAAACGCTCATTTCAAATCAAATGGTGGTCGTCCTTTACGATCCCAAAAACACTCTTATTACCAGCCGTTGAGAAATGGTTAACACAGAAAGGATACAAAGATCACCTAGTGAAGGACATACAAGCTTCTTCATTATTACTAGCACAGAAGGCGCACACTAATGCCCTAATTGCTCAAGCTAAAACCCAAGAAGAACTCTTGGAAATCATCAAGCAGCTATCATCTGGGCAAACATCTCAGACACCAAAAACAGAGTTACCTGATTCAGATGAAACACAATCTCCCGATAAAATAGTGACTCCATCACAAGCTTCAGAAGAGGATTTAATTGATTTAGAAACCTCAACTGTAGATATGAACTTTTGGGTCCCTAGAAGGTAGGAGAAAAACATTATTGGGCCTGCGTGTCCATTACTATTTATCATTGGGCCTACGTGTCCATTACTATTTATTATTTGGGTCTGCGTGTCCATTACTATTTATCATTGGGCCTGCGTGTCCATTATTATTTATTATTGGGCCTGCGTGTCCATTACTATTTATCATTGGGCCTGCGTGTCCATTACTATTAATTATTTGGGCCTGCGTGTCCACTACTATTTATTATTGGGCCTACGTGTCCATTACTATTTATCATTGGACAAGCTTGTCCATTACTATTTATCATTGGACCTGAAAATTGGCCCATCAATGTTTTCTGAGGACAACTAATTGTTAAATCAGAAAATGACAAAACAGCAAACGGTGCCGACAAGGTTACTGTTTAAATACCCGTACAGTGCCCAACAAAGTACTGTTCAATTACCTGTTCGGAATAATGAAGCATCTACTATTCACAACAGTAGTCAAGATTCCAACAGTATCAAGTGGCCGACCAATTACTGTTCATTGAATAGTAAAAGCATCCCCACAGTGCCATCACTCGGTTATTTAAGAAGAACGAAGTCAGAAGGGAAAGGGGTTCGAATTTTAGTCAAGATTTCTCTCTACTCTTGAATTCTCTCTACTCTGATTCTGTTTTGATTTATAATCTTTAAGTTTTAATTAAGTAAGTGTATTTAATTTTAGTTTATTTATTTCTTTTAAGTAATTTATTATTTTCAATATTTTATATTTTGTAATTTATATGGCCGGCTAAGCTGCCTAATCTATCAATATAATATGTATGTATTGTTAAGCATGTATTCTTAATTTATCAAGTATGATTGCCTCTATTAATAACCTCATAGATCCTAGGTAGACATTATATATATATATATAACATATGCTCCAATATATGGAGTTATATCAAATAACCATTATTGCATAATAATTGAAATATTAGGCAACATGGCAAAAAGGATATTCAATGCATAAGAAATCATTTTGTTTTTTTTATTTCGTTTGACATAATCAAATTAATTTATATTACTTTAATACTTAATAGTTCAGATTGAGTCTATTTATTTAAAATAAACGTGATTGAATTACATTAATCTATTTTGTTACTAGCATCTAAATAGTGTTTGATTGAACTAATAAAAATGTGCATCATTGAAACAGCCACAAACTTTGCATTTATCTTGAAGAGGTCAAATAAAGGCACAATCTTTTGGTAATCTATTATGTTTTGGTAGTATTAATTTGGACAAGAAGGAAATATACGCCAACATGATTTTTTTTGTCAAATATAAATATTCACTAATATATTTATAAAAAAAAACTTAGTTACCAACTTTATGAAAAATATTTATTAGAAAAACTTTAACAAAAATAAACATATATCACTAGCAAAATTTTAACTAAACTAGGTTTGAACCCGAGCAAGTATCGTTTGCTGATGATTGAATTATTCTAATCAATATATAATTGAATAAATAATGAAAAATATTTTACATTCATATCATGCGTCAAACCTATCTTATTGTCTTTTATATTATATTAATCTTGTTTTATCTTCTAACACTTTTATACGTAACTTGTTTAAAGTATGATAATAGTGATTGTAAATAATTTAGTTATTAATTATTAATAAATTTTAATTTTTTAAAAATTTGGAACATATATTTTATTAATGTGTTTTATGTGGTTTGAGTAAAAAAATTATTCTTCAAGTTATAATAAAAATTTGATATTAGTTGAAATATATATTACGAGGAAAAAATGATTTAATGAACTATTGATTTATTTTTATATATGAATTAATTTTTACTTAAATAATAATAAATATAAATGATTTAGCCATCATTAATTATTTTAAGATAATATTTTAATATATATCAAATATATATGGTATTCTTATCGTTTTGGAATTTTGATGGAAGGCTTCTTTACTAAGAGCCATCCAAATCCTTTTGTTAGTTTAATGGAGTCTATGCACCTATTATTTTATTGATTTATGAATTCTTGTTTGTTTTAAATTAATATATACGAGTATAATTTTTAGCCATTTAGTTAGTTTAAAGCATCCCAAATTTTTATATTTAAGTTTGAAGTTTAAATTTACAGCATACGTGTTATAATTGGTTTAATTTAGGTTAGTCCGCACAATTTAAATATCATGTTAAATAGTTATAAAATTAAATTTAATGTATCGCACTAAAATAAAAATAATATATATTGTTAATTGCCGTATATCCCAATTATATATATTCCAGGATGGAGTTGTGAGTGTGTAAGATGTTATTTTAAAAATTTGATGGAGGGTTGTTTTAGTCTTTTTACTTATGGATTTGGAGTTGATTGATAATTTTATTAGTAAAATATGTCATTTAATTTATTTATAAAAATGTGGTCACAAATGTCACTATTATATAATTATTTTAATATTTTATACACTTTAATAATTGATACAATTCATTAAAGAAATAATATAATCATTTAATATATTTATTATGAAAACAACTAACTCACCTTTTACTTATTTCCTTCATGCAATTGTTATGTTATACCTAAAAAAGAGATCAAAGACTTATTATTTTTCTTATTTTTTTTAGCATAACTTATGAAAGCTATTAAATAATATAAAATTTTAAATTTTAACAATTAAAAAGACCAAATAATATATTTTTAACAATTAAAATGACTAATTAATACTAATCAAAAGAAAATAGATTAAATAACACTAGAATTAATCAAATAATCATTTATCATGAAAAATAAATAAATATTTTTATATGTAAAATTAAAATAAAAATACAAATAAAATCATTATGGCACTTTATCAACACTAGTTTTTTTGGCAATAAGGCATGTGACTTATTTATTATATTTAATTAAATAATATAAGTATTTTTTAATAAATAAATTATATATTTATTATAATTGTATTTTTATTAATTATTATTTAGGTATTTAGGTATTTAGTATTATGTTAAAATTTTGATTTTTTAATTTAAAATATTATATTTACCTACAAAATTAAATTTATTTTTGAAGATATTTTTACTACTTATATATATTTGTAACAACATTATCAATAGGATATAAAATTAAAAATTATAAAATAAATAAATAAATTTTTTTTACATTAATTAAGACATGCATAATATGTGAATTATTAATGAATAAACTTTAGGATAAGTAATAGCGGAATTTATACTCCAATGAGAATTGTTGCAATTGTAAAAATTATCATTTTAAATCGTGATACTTAATTTATATAATATAAGTAAAATAATAATTTATTTATGTGAATTGTGTTTAATGTTGTGATAATAATTTGTGTTTATTTATATTATTTTTCTTAAAATAGTATATATTAGTTAATAATTTTTTAATTGTTATGATATGGTCTTAAAATAAAATGTTTTGACTTGATTTATCCTATTCATTAAATGAATAAGCTGAACATCATGAATTATTACTCAACTATAAGGGTAATTTTTTTTATGTAATTAAAATACTTACTCAAGATAATAATATAAAGATTTTATAAAAAAAATTACTAAATACAATCATTCATAAGTATAACATATTTATTATATAAATATTTAGAATTTATGGATGTATTGTAGAAATCAACAAAAATAAAAATAAAATAAATAAGAAAGTTAAAATTAAAAAGTTAAAAAATAAATAATTTTTTTTTGTTCTTCCAAAATACAAGAAGACTACTAAAAATCGTGATTCATTTAACAGTCTAACGTTAATATTCAATCTTTTTTTGTTTTAAGTTATGGATTCAAATCACATAAAAAAGATTGTTTAGTAAAAAAAATTATAAAAATCACCATCTATTTGTCACTTTTTATATATATATATAGACAAATATGTAAAATTATCAAACAATAAAATCAAATAAATATAAATATGTATTTTGAACTCTTCTTTATATAAATACTAATAGATGCATGCTAGCATAACATAATCTAAATAAGATAAAAAAAAACCTAGACACACTTTTCTTTTCTTTTATATATTTACAAATAAATGATTTAATTATTCAAATTATATAAATATACAATAGTATTAATTATCAATTAATAATTGTTATTATTCTAAATTTTTATTTTATAAAATAAAAATGTAAGTTTTTAAATTAATTTTTTAAGTTAATTTTATTATAATTGAAAAATTAATGTTAAAATATTTAAAAATGTTCTGTATAAATATTCTTAAAATAAATAGTTATTTAATTTGTTATTTTAGTAATGAATAAATATATAATAATAGTTATTTTATTAGCAATATAATATAAATAAGAGTGATTTATTTTAATATTAATAATAATTACATAATTTTTTATAATAAAATCAAATATAACATAACAACATATAAATTTATTTAATTAGTATATTTATATTATCTAACAAATTAATTTTACATGGATGATATACACGAATTGATTTAATTTAATAATTTTTTTTGTTTAAAAATCATTTATATTAACTAACTATTCTTTTTTTAATTAATAAATATGAGACATGATACAATCTCGACATAAAAAACATTATTTCAATAAAAATATGATACCTTATAAGTGAATTGATCGAACAATCATTAAATGAGTATTAATAAACCGTATAAATTATCATCCTTGATGTAATAAAAATAATTATATTATACAAAATAACTATTCTTAAAAAATATATTTATTATATATATATATATATATATATTAGTATTTATTGGTGAAAGAACTGAAAAAAAGTATAAAAAAGAAAGATCTTATTTAATCAACATTCTTATTATTTAAGAGGTTAATTTTACATAATATATACGATTTCATTGAATTTAATAAAAATTTCGTGATTAAAAATAAGTATATTAATTGAATATTATTTTTAATTTATATAATATATTATATAATCTCTACGTGAAAATTATTAGTTCAAAAAAATATAATATACTCGTGAATAAATTAATCAGGTAATTATTAACTATATGAATTATCATATTTAATATAATTAAAATAATTATATTATATAAAATAACTATTCATACAAAAAATATTTATTATATGGACTCTTAATGTTTATTGGTGTAAGAAACTAACAAAAAAGGCATTAAAATATGTTTACTATATCGAAATTTTGATTTATTTGTGTAAAAATCTAGCAAAAAGTTAAAAAACACTTAATTTGGTTGTAAATAGATAATTATTAATTATATGAATTATTATTTTTAATATGTAATAAAAATAATTATATTATATAAAATAACTATTAATAAAGAATATATTTATTAAAATTTGGAATTTATCGGTAAAAAATAACAAAAAATAAAAATACATTTAGTATGTGAACATTTTGATATTTATTATTGTAAAAAACTATTAAAAAGTATAAAAAAGAGCACAAAATATACTTATTATATGAACATTTGCATATATAAAAAATTAACAAAATGTAAAAAAGAGAAGTATGGTCAGTAATCATTAACTATATAAATTATTACATTTTATTTAATAAAAATAATTACATTATATAAAATAATTATACAAAATTATAAAAAATGTAAAATATATTTTTATATGGATATTTTGGTATTCATTAATGTATAAAGAATAAAAAAATACATTTTAATGAATGAATAATCATTAACGGGACAAATTATCATACTTAATATAATAAAAATAATTGTATTGTACAAAATAAATATTCATAAAAATATATTTATTATATAAATATTTTAATATTTATTGGCATAAGAAACATAAAAATATATTTATTACATTGACATTTTAGTGTTTATTAGTGTAAAAAATAACAAAAACTAAAAAAATCGCATTTTGGTTGACGACTAAGTTTCAATGTTTTTATATATAAGATTACTTTTTAACCTACCGGATGATATATAGATTAATGATTTAAATTTGATAAATATATAATAGTATTAATTATTGAATAATAATTATTTTTATGTTATAAAACTTTAAGTTATTTTTATTATAATTAAAAAATTGGTAAAGTTATATATAGATTAAAACTATTTAAATTTGATTCGGACACCAAAAATTAAACTTATATTTATATAAAGTTATATTGTATGAAAACTCTTAATTGAAAATTTAGTACATGTATACCAAATAGTACTGATAACTATTTGTATCATATACCTATAAATAAAAAATTAATAAAAAAAATATAAATTCTATCAAATAAATATCGTACCTGATGAAATTTTTCTTCAACATAAAATGAATGCATATATGCGAATTAGCACTAACATATACATGACAACCATTAATATTATATATTCCTAAATAATAAATTAGTAAAAAAATATAAATCACATCAAATAAACAGAATAATAGAATGTTGAAGTAAACTTTTTTCACTATAAATTACGATTTATAAAAAAAAATAGATAATCTTACATGACTTTTTTTTATAATCTATTTCAATTATTTAAATAAAAATATATTTTAAATATTAAATAAAAATAAAAAATATCAATGTATCGTATATTTCAATTATTTAAATAAAAATATATTTTAAATATTAAATAAAAATATAAAAGAAAATAGGAATTAAAAACAAAACTCAACAAATTATAGACATACAATAAATAAAATAAAAGGAAATAAAAATAAAATGGGAAATGACGTTTGTTTTACACTTATGATAAGGGTCGATGTATTTAAAGGTAAAAGACAAAAAAATTGTAAGATTGTTTCATAATTTAGGCTCTCTTAACTTTATTATAAGCCACATGCTTTATCCCTTAAAAAAATATAATTGTTGAAGATAATAAAAGAAAAAAATCAAATAAAATTATTTAACAATTCTTTTATATATATGAGTAATATATATAAATTAATAGATAATAGATATATTTTTTAAACCTTTTCATTCGATATATTAAAAGTAATGTAAAATATCAAATAAATTATTTGTTAAATAAATGTTCTTTAGTAGGATGAGATACAAACCTCCTTTATTATATAAAATAGTATATTTTATATACATTTAATTGACATGTAATAATATATTATTAAAAGATGCATTTTTCGTTAAAATATGTCTTTATTTAAAAAGTGACATTTCTTAGGTAAATATTCACTATTTCATTCCATGATGAGATAACATTTCCTCAAAGTTTCATTAAAAAAAATAAAGCTTTTAATAAGTTTTATGTATTCAGTAGAAAAATACAATGCCCATAGTATTTAATTTACTTGTAATATTTATTTTATTTTAATAATTTTTTAAAAAATTAATAATTAAACATAATATTAAAAAGACATAAATATTAATAGATAAATAAAGTTTAATTAAAATTATTTAATATTAAACGTGATTAATGAAAGTTAATTTGAACTATATCTAATTTAATTAAAAAACGTTAAAAATAAAATAATATGATAAATTTTTTATTAATAAAAATATATAAAATATTATTTTTTAAATTATAAATGTTATTTTATAAAAAATAAAATAAAAATTTATTAATTAATTTAAAATAAATATATACATAACAACCGATAAAAATATTTGCAGATTATATAAAGCCCAAGCAATTACAAATTGAATTATTAAAAAAAAAAAAAAATCCTCAAAGGTTCTTACCGGTGGCCAAAACACTTTTGTTTTGCCCCCTTCTCTCTACAACTTTGTATTAGGGCATGTTTGGTTAACGGAATATGTGTGGATCAGTAAGACAATTTTCTGCTTAGCGGAAGCGTGATATAATACATCAGATACAGTTTGTATCAGATTTCTGGCGACTGGTTTCAATCTCAATCAAACACTGATAAATTCGGGTATTTATTTTCTCTCGCCCCCATATCAGGTACTCGGCGAGACTATTTTATCGGACAAATGCTTGTAACAGAGACTATCTTGGTATGATCACACTTCCATTAACGTGTTCTTAGTGACATTGTTACAATTTTTCTTTTCCGATTTCTTGTTTCTAGTATCGGTAAAATTCATTTGTTATGAGTTGCTTACTTTCTCTATAGCTTACAGATGAACCTTTCCATGTGCGTCGCTTGTGAACTTTAAATTATTTATAGTGATTTTAGTACGCTTATGGTTTTTTTTGGGGTAGAGTAATGCTCAATGTTGGGATTATGAAAAAAATAATCATAAAACAATTGGGGAGTTATGAAAAATGTGTGACATTTGAAAGAAATAAAAGTTTAGAAATGGGTAGGGTGCGAGAGGTCCATAGCAGCTTTTACAAAATGAACGTTTTAGCCCTTAAGCTTTCAACTTGAGTACTTTAGTCCTATAACTTTGAAAAAATCTGCATTTTAGTCATTAAAAAACTCAAAAAAAGAGACTAAAGTGCACCTTTTACGCCAAAGGCATGGGATTGAAGTGGATATTTTTCAGAGTTTTGGGACTATCGTTCTCTAATTGAAAGCTATGGGACTGAAGCGCTATTTTATTCGAAGCTAGGGGACCACAACTTGGGCTTTGGATGATGATTATGATGATTGTGTTGAGAAGATAATGATCATTATGAACGCATCCCCAGTACAGTTTGCAAATAAGTTGGCTTGTGAAAATCACCCGAAACAGCCCTTGATATGTTGTAACTATCAATATTAATATCATATCTGTTAGAAACCTAAATGCCAAAGGCAGTTATTTGAGTTTTTATTGATTCTACGTTTTAACGATTTTATGCTTCTATCTCTTGCCTTCGGTTTTATTTGTAGAATGATAGATTGCTTCCATTGTACGAAAGTCTTCTCTCTTGCAGGAAATACTTAGAAGGACAATGGTTTGCACCACCTACCTTGGTGGCAACTTTTATAAAAAAAATTGTTTTTCTTACTTCATCCTGCTTATGTTCAAGTTCTTTCACTTGTATTAATAAAGGATTATGTTTTGTTTGAAGGATCAACATACTGATGTACTACCACAACATGTACATATTAGACAAAATGAATTCTTGCATCGAAAGTAAGGACTCTATCCCCTCACTTTTTTTTTCTTTTTTATTCATTTCTTCATAGCTTGTATATATATATATATATATACTCATTCAAGTATTTGTACTGTCCCATCCTTACTAAGTTCAGCGTAAAACTGTTCCTACCTATCTTGAAATAAAAGTTTAATTCATCAAGGAATCATCATAGATTCCACTGATTAATAATCATAGTGTGTAGGAAACTTGATGTCTTACGAGTATCATTAACTTATGGAAAGTTAGAAACTAATATTATAAACCACTGACATAATGCTATAGTCAAGAGCTGAAGTCGCAAGTGCAAGCAGATATAAGTGGCACCTCAATTGTCTCATACAAGAGCTAAAGTAATTACACCAAATGTTTTGGATTAGGCATAGGCTCCATTTCTTTGAACTTTTTCTTATATTCTATTGTTTGCAGACACAAAAAGCAGAAGGAGGAGGATATTGCTATATGTGATTGCAAATATGATATGAATAACCCTGGTAGTACATGTGGAGAGAGTTGCTTGAATGTACTAACCAGCACTGAATGCACTCCTGGCTATTGCCCTTGTGGTGTATATTGCAAGAATCAGGTATATTTTTGTTTTTCAGTCTCTCTTCCCCTCCTTTTCTTCTCATTTTATTGCACTCAACTGTACCATTTTTTTCCATATCCATTTGTTCTTTCTTTCTTCCTCCTCCTCCCCACCCTTTGTTCCGGACAGTTGCAGACTGTGGACCCAGTATTTTCCTTCATATTTACCCTTATCTACCAAAGCTTTTGAAGCTCTGCAGAGCTTTGTGCTGAGTGGACCTTTTCCCAGCTATGAGCCTAAAACTGAAATTTCCTTCAACATTTACCAGAAGCTTCAGATTTTATTCCTTAATTGTTACTACCCTAGAATCACACGATATAGTAAATTAAAGCTCTAAGTTGCACTCCCTGCATTCTTTCTGTTACTATATGGAAATTGTTCAGACCAAATTTTTGTAAGAGCAATGTGGTTAGATCAGGTATTGGAGGGTTTTAACGTTGAGTTTCTTATATAAGTTTTATGAAACTGATGTCTAATCCATTTCAATGTTGCAGAAATTTCAGATGTGTGAATATGCCAAGACAAAGTTGTATAATACTGAGGGCCGTGGGTGGGGCCTTTTAGCTGATGAGAATATAAAGGTAATAAATTATAATTAGTTGGCAATAGTTTTACAATCATAAAATAATAATTAATTTGTTACCGAACTCATATATTATGAATTACTTTGGTTAATTCTGTTTAGTCAGCCTTGTATGAGACAAATTTTATGTGGTGGTGGTGTATGATATTGTTCTCTCTGTTAATTGCATGTGTCTGTCACTGGACTGAACTGAGTGTTGAGCTTTCAATCTCTATGGCTAAACTTATAAATGTGCAGAGTATTTAGCTTTTGGTTAATTAGCAAACTCTTTGTTTGTTAAACTCTTCTTCCTTTTTTTCTTTTGAACTATATTTTTTAATGTCAGGCAGGACAGTTTATTATTGAATATTGTGGAGAAGTGATATCCTGGAAAGAGGCAAAGAGAAGATCTCACGCTTATGAAATTCAAGGTGGTATATAGAGCTCCCAAACATGCACCAAAAGTACATATTAATACAAGATTCACAATATCTATCGTTTGATGCAGGTCTCAGGGATGCCTATATAATTTCTCTTAATTCATCTGAATCTATTGATGCCACTACAAAAGGAAGCCTTGCCCGGTTCATAAATCATTCATGGTGAGATATTTCTCTCAGAAAATACTGAATTGTGGGATGTATATAATTAATGAAAAAAATGACCTGGTATTTTGTATATTGTTTATTATTAATAAAAAGTGTTATGGTAATTATGTATATTGTCTAGTACTATGCAAAATTGACTTGTCTCATATTTCATTCTGTGTTTTTCAGTCAGCCAAATTGTGAGACAAGAAAGTGGAATGTTGTGGGTGAAATAAGGGTTGGGATATTTGCAAAGCAAGATATATCTGTTGGAACTGAATTGGCATATGACTATAATTTTGAATGGTATGGAGGTGCCAAGGTTCGCTGCCTGTGTGGTGCAGCCAGCTGTTCTGGATTTCTTGGGGCAAAATCTCGTGGATTTCAGGTAATGTTATTGTTTGGTCAAGCAGAAAAGTCTTAATTGATACTAAGGATGTGATATTATGTCTTTCTTTCACTATGGTTTGTGTTGAGGCCCTTTGCCAATATCTTATGCTCCCTGTTCAACAAATTCTCATTTGTTTCGTCTTGTTTGTATTATGATTTTATGTTAAGAAAGCAATGTATCATGAAAAACTATCATCTTTGCATTATTATCTAGACATCCCTTTTATGGCATTTTCCTACGGTATCCAAAATCCAAGTGGCTGTATCAATTATGGTTGGCTATAGTTTCTGGAACTTGTTAAATGCACATATTAGGAAAAAAAATCGTTTTTAAATTGGTTCTTGGTTGAAGTTAATTGGAAAATATACTGTCCACTATTCAGGAATAATTATACTGCATTAGAGGTTGGAGCTTTAGATTTCTTAAGGATAAATCTCTTATCATTCCTCCCAAGTTTTGACTTTCCAAATGATGCCTGTATGTTTGCTGGCCTACTTTGTTTCTCTATTCATCAATAATTAGAAGCTTTCTATTATTGTAAATTCATCAAGCTTGGTTACTCAGACAAGCTTTTTTCTCTTCTAAACGCATAAAGGTTTTGCCTTTAGTCACAGTGTACAATTTACAAGTCAAACTACCACATGTCACTGATTACATATGGTAATGATCTATTTGCAGCTTAGAATCTAGAACCTTGTCTGAATAAATAGGCTCTATTGTTTTAACCATTCAGCTTCTTCATCATATATTCTGAAACTGGATTTTCACATTTTCTTCCAGTGAGATATTGCATAACCATCCATGGTATAGGAACCTTCTCTTGGAACTCTCATCTGTTGTAAACCAGGTTTTGGAGTTTTAGGAGTAACACTCTCTGCATACTATCAGTTCTGTCATGGTCCCTACCTTCATGTGGGCTTCAAATTCATACTTCTCTGTTTTTTGCATCAGTAGCAGCTTAGTATCTTTCAATGTCAAAGTCTTTTGTGCCAATCTAAATACATCTTCTTATTCTTAATGTTCCTGATGTATTAAGAGGATGATTAATAGGAATCACTCATTTCATGATGCTCATTGAAGCAATATCCAATGTCCTTAGTAGGGGTGTCCAAAAAATCAGATAAACCTGACCAAACTACATGATATATAATACTAAATGGTTCTGTCCGGTTAGAAACATGACAGGCTGTTTTTAACAGTACCGTTCCATTCCAGACCTTTTTATTTTATTTTATTTTTTAAACATAAATGAAGCACAACTCCCTGGCTGTCGAACCCTCGTACTCAGGGATATAAGTTCCGCCTATTACCACCAAGACACATGCTAATTTGTATTACTTTTGGTAGTATCACTTTATATATTGTAACTAATCAAGCATGAAACATGTAAATAAGAACAAATGCTGAGATTCGAAGATGTAACCTCCTAGTCGCCAACTGTTTCTTTAAATCACACTATCCAGTTGGTCACTGCATAGTTGTGTCCATATTTCGTAAAATTACGTATGTTAATTAAGATTTAATAAACAAGAGACTTGAATAGTTAAAACCATTAATGGGACCTGACCAAACTGTTCTAAACGGTTGGGACCGGACTGGTGTCTTCTAAATGGTCCGGTCCGGTAAAAAAAAGGACTGGACCATAGACACCTCTAGACTTTAGAGTGTGGAAGCTAAACAAAATGTGAAAATTTCATGATGACATGATTATTCCAGATAGGTCAATTCAATGCGCTCATGTCCATAATTAGGGTGGTATTAAACATTCATAATGTATCAATTGCTTACCGTTAAACTGCTATATTTAGTTTGTTGGTAAATGATACATTAAATATATTTGTCTTGGGGACATGGAACCCATTGCTCTCATCTGTTGCTATATCTTTTGTCCTCTCTCTTTAGTTTGCTTTCTCCACTTGTTTCCTGATAAGAATCTTTTTTAATATGTTGTGCAATTTTTTTCCCCACAGGAGGACACTTATCTATGGGAAGATGATGATGACAGGTACTTTTTGTCATTACACTTTGATGCATGTATGTACAACTTTATGTTTGCGTAACTAAGAAATAGTGGCTCCGTTAGATACTTATGTGTATTGGTCATCACTTTTCATGTGCGTGTTAGACCTTAGCATGCTGGTGATGTAAGGTATAATGCTTTAGGAGATTTTTGGAAATTTTTTAGCTTCTCCTTTTGAATGCCCTCAAGATGTATTGCATTTTGTTGCTTGAGATGATGGTTGTGCAAGCATGTAAAGCTATAAAAGGAGTTGATTGATGCTAATTCTGTAAAACAAAACTTATGAAGAAGATACTAATCTCAGAAAGAGAAGAGGAGAGAAAAGAAAGGGAGAAGAGGAGAGAGAAGAAGGAGGGTGGGGGCTTTACCAAGCCTCAAGGTGAGCGTCCTTCTTGAGGAAGGCAACTTCATATTGTTTGAACACGTCACATTAAATGTTATCTTAATTCTTCCTGAATAAAGTAGGAAGATTCCTTTTCAGGCATCCTTTGAGTTTCATTACTTTTTTTTTTGGTATGAGGGCCTTTTATGACATACTCTGGTAAACCAGTTAATATAGTTTACCTCTCCATGTTCTGTATGCACCATCACCTTCCTCCAATAGGATATACAATCATCTTGCTTGTACTTCATTAAGAATCTGGTGCTAGCAGAAGCTTTGTCCTACAGGCTACATGGCTTGGCATTTCAGACCTAGCGTCGTAGAAGTACAAACTCATCTTACACCGATGTTTACACTAAAAGAATCCTAAAATCTTTTGGAAAATTTACGCAGACGATAGTTCTTGGTTTATGATTTCTCTCTAGGATCTTTGGTGGTTGGGATACACTCATGCCATGTAGTATCGTCATTGTGGCATTCTCAGCATTTGACATAATTCAAATGGCCTATTTAGCAATGGTTAGTTGTCACAACATACGTTTTTGGAGTTAATAGCTTAGATCTCTCTTTCTTGCCGTGTTAGATGTCTCTTGCGTGGAAGCAGAGAAATGATGCTTGATAATAGTTGTACACAAACGTCCTCTTTTCTCTTTTCTTGGTAACATATCACGATGATTTGAAATAATTTTAATTTCATAGTACAAAATTATATCTTTTTGTAAGTAAAAGAGAAATGAATTTAACCCTTACTGAGTCTGTTAAGGTTATATGACCCTCCCTTGGACAGAAGTGCTGGATGTGTTACCGAATCAGTACTATAATGTGCTTAGATGAACATCATTTATGAACTTTGAGTGGTCCTAATAGGTGATGAATTTTCATGGATACATTATATTGCCATATTAGTTAATTGAATGAGCTAGTAGTATATTTACAAAATCACAAAAGTATTTCAGCACCTCTGTTGGGTCTTTATTTCATTGGCGCCCTCTTTGGCTATAACGAGATGCTTCTTGAGCAGTTACCTAATTATAGTGACATTACCAACTTCATTCAAATTGTTAAAAGACTGTTGTGTCAAAGTGGTTTTTGTTTAAGCATTTCATGGTGACTTCTTGTCACAGTGGCTTTTTATTTTATCTTCAGCTTTCATATGGTTGCAGATACTCAGTTGAGAAAATCCCGCTCTATGATTCTGCAGAGGATGAACCTTCGTCTAAGCTTTTCAAAGCTATTTCAAATTCTGAATATAATCTTGAAGAGATGATAATGAATGTTGATGGGAGTTCTGAACACCAATTATTGCCCACTTCTTTTATTGTTCAGTCACTGGATTCAGTTCCAATGGAGGGGGCATTTGTCAATGAAATAAAAGCAGAAGTCAATCAGGAAAGGAAAATGTATTCCCAAGACACTCAGCAGGCGTTTTCACAGAAGAATTCAATGATGTCTCGTATTCGGAGTGGCAGTGCATGCCAAAATTATAGAATTGGACCAGGGTCCACACCAAAGAAAAGGTCAAAGCAATATTCTAATGGAAAGTTGAAACATTTGCCATATCAACAAGTGGATGGGAAATATGCTGCTCTACTTCTAGCATCGAAGGAAGCACAACAAGAAGTATTAATATACGAGGTAAGTAATGCAGTATCGGAGGTTCCTTGTGGACATAACTATAGCATCTATAATACTAAACGATTTTGCGAATATGTATAATCGATTTTAATGGTTAAATATTTGTAAAAATAGTTATTTGTTTATTCATATACAATAATATTTTCATTTTTAAGTGCAGCTGATTGTGATATTTTGTGTAGTTAAGATCTCAAAAATCCTGCACTAGGCCCGACGAGATGGTTTGTTGTCCTATTCAATGAGAATGTCAACCTATATACTATAATATACTACCTGCTGAATTATTGGATTTGAAGGTTTTAGATTTTAAAGAAAAGTTGGTATCGTATTCTGGTTAAAATTGGGTTACTAGATGCTGTAATGTGTTTGTAGTAGTTGTTGCCACTGGTTGATGGAGAATTTTGCAAAGTTCTATTATATTATCTGACACTTTTGAGAATTACATTGTAGGTTGTGTGTGTACAAAAACTGATTTGCAGGTCACGAGTTGAACACTTAAAGCAAACTAAAGTCATTTTCAGAATCCTAATGAATGGACTATTTTTGTTACTTGGATCTCTTGTACTGCTCAGAAAATTTGATTTATTCCATCATCATCACACTTTTGTGCCTACTTTTTTTTGCTTCACAGGACCTGAAGATCGATGCGTCCTCTCATCTTCAATCTTTATATGACGAGATAAGACCAGCCATTGAAGAGCATGAAAGAGACAGCCAAGATAATGTAGCTACCAGCGTAGCTGAGAAGTGGATAGAAGCCTGCTGCATGAAATTGAAGGCTGAATTTGATCTTCATTCTTCCATTATTAAAAATTTAGCCTGTACTCCTAGAAGCAACCTTGTTCAGGTAAAACCTTCTGAAGGTAACAATGAGAATGAAGTGAAGTACTTGACATGATCTTTTCAATAGATAGGATTAATTTATCAATGTCAGCAAATAGCGTTGCATGAATGTTATCCAACTATTACATAAAAATAGGTCAGCTGTCCAAATTCACGATCTTGCTTTATTTTATTTTTCCATGTTCTTCAAAACAGAATTTTTAACACAAGTAGTGTAAGATATAACAAATTTTTTGATATCACAAATGTGATGGGTGATGAGATTGGCCACTGACTTAACAGGATCTGACGTATGTTTTGTTTTGGCAGATAAATAAAATTTCCCATATGTTTTGTTTTGGCTTTGATAAATAGCATTTCCCTTTTTTTTTTTTTTTGAATTTCTTGCATGGTTATGGTATTGCTTAGGTTGTAAAATAAATCTAGTTCGATAATAATTGTCGACTAAGGTTGCTCTTGGTTTCCATGATAAGTTTAAGGTTGAGTAATTAAGCTGAGCATAACTTCAGAGTTATGTTTTGTATCACTATTGATCTATAATTTTATCATTAAAATTAGGAGATAAAGTAAAAAAAATTAAATTAAATATCAAATCAAAGATTATGATAAAGTAGTGGCAACTGACATGGAACTTTAAAAATTGTTTCATAGTATCATTTGAGGTTTTGTTACACCAACAAGCTAGAATAATTGAGACAGACAAATAACAACCAATTAATAGGATAACTTATATTATTATAGGTCTCTAAATTCTTAGAATGTAAAATTTTTTTCTCAAATTTTTAAAATTTACATATAGGTTCCAAGCGGATATTTTTCATTATTTTGTGAAGATGTTTTTTGAATCTGAGTAAGAATAAAATCTCTCATATTAATTATATTTAAATCTCTTCAATTTAACGATGCTCAATTTTTTTTAAATTAAGATTTAATCTTCCAATAATATTATGAAACTTTTTATCTTTTCTTTATTGTTCTTAGTTAAAGAAATAAGGAAGTTGATTACTTGGAATTTTTTAGGGGAAAAAAAATTACGATTACACTATATTAAAGGTTTTGACAACTACGACTTTAAAATGTATTTAGGTATATAAATATTAATTTTTAGTCTCATGTAAAGTTTTGGTCTTGATAGTTTAGGAGAGATGGCGACAGGCCAACATCAATTGAAACATTTTGATTAGGATCGATAACGATGAAACGATACATTAACGAGAAGTTAATTAGATAAATTTAGTAATAAAAAATTATAATTTTTTATTTATATAAAAACAAAAACAAGACTCCTATTTCTTAAAAAATGAAAGAGAAGTCTTTGTTACAAATTAAAAAAATCGTAAAATAGAAAGTTAGAATTTATATATTGATTCTTTTTTTGCGATTTGCTTTGAATCGAATGCATTAAAAGGTATATGTAAAATTCTTAAGGGATATAATTTAATTACAATCGACTTAGCTCAAGGAGTTGATAATTACATCTTTAATTAACTTATTAATTTCACAATATATTTTAAAACGGAGAATGATATCAAAGAATAAAATATTAATTTTTTAGTCTTATGTAAGACAGTTTTGGTCTTGATAGTTTAGGAGAGATGGCAACAGGCCAACAACAATTGAAAAAAATGGAAAGAAAAAACAATAATTGTATATATGATAATCTTTTTTTGAGTAATTTTTCAAAAATTAGGAAGTGTTTGAGTTATAACGCATCTTTTAATTTTTATGTTGAAAAATCTTCCAAATTATTTTCGACTCTAAAAATATTAGCAAAAGTCATAAATTTGTGAGAATCCCCTATGTTTCGAGTTTATATCAAAATAACAATTAAAATGTTGATATTACTATTATAATTAATAATATAAATTAATAAATTTTAGTAAAAAGAGTAAAAAAAAAACAAATATGTAATTATACATTAGACCAACTCAAAGGAGTCATCGTTGCAAAATGAAGTAATTTGTGTCCTAAAAGTTGTCCCAAAGAGATGCCAAATATTACATTATACATAACATGATGAATAGTATCATGTTAAATTTGGTGCAGTACTATTTATTCGTTATTTTTTAACAAAAGAAAAAAATTAAAAATATTATTTTAATTTATATTTCATCATAATTATATATCTTTAATTAAAATTTATTACAATTATATTTTTTTTATTTAATAATATTGTTTAATTTTTATTACATATAATAAATTAAAATTAAGTATACGATATAAAATTAGTAAAAAATTACTAAATATAATATAGAGTTAAAAATATAATATAAACTAAAAAAAATCATTTCTAAATCCTCTAAGATTATTAAAATATTGACAAAATATTTGATTTATGTTGAGATTCTTGGTCTTAAACTTGATATTATTCTCCTTATTTTTGAGATCTATGTTCTTGTTTTAAAGATACTTTTAAAGTAATTTTTACTTGTTTATTTCGAATAATCTACGTAATCACGAATCATTTATGGATTTTAAATTTTTGAATAAAAATTATTATCTTCTTTAAATTCAGACACAACTTTTACACATTTGGAGCTAAAAAACTTATTCCTTTTTTGAGTTTTCATTTTTTAAAATTTCAACAAGTTCTTGATTTTGATAAATAATTGTTGTAATTTGCTCATCATTTTTTTAATTTTGTCTTTTTCACCCAATAGGTCATTGAGTTAAAGTAACTCGATTTTTCCTACATTTATATTAACTTAGTTTTTCCTTCATTTATATTAAGAGAAAAGAAAGACAAACCATGAAATTCTGATAATGGATATTAAGATGTGAGAAAATATGATTAAGATGAAGTTAAGTTAATACTTTGTCTTTACTTACAGAAGGGTCAATCCATTTGACTATGCAACTAGGCTAGCAGATGTAGAAGTGTAAGTTCGAGCGTTGCCTTGAAAGTTGATCTAAGATTTAATCCTGAATTTAGGTATTGAATGATAGTATTCTTATCATGTTTTCACGTGCAACCATGAAAAGAAAGCCTTGACAAGTGAGTGAAAAATTATATTACAAAGCCATTGATTTGAGATAGTATGAGCAATTGTTTTTTCTAATTAAGTTTTTTTTTCTTCAAAAAATAAAAGTTACTATTTTATCTTTGAAATTTAGATGTTACATTATCAATATTATTTGTAAATTTCTCAATATTTTTAATAATGGGCTACACATGATAAAATTTGAATCATTTCTTGTACTTTGTATCTCAATATTTTTGCTCGATTTAACTATTTTTTTAATGATATAAACATAATATTAACAATAATATAGATATAAATTAATAGTATAAATAAATGCTCTTGATAGCTTTCAAACCTCACTTAGATTCAAATTTTAACTTGTCGTACATATTCCCCTCATTTGGATGCTACATTAAGGATAGTTTGCATTCAACCTTGCAAAGATCTTTTCCGTATAGGTTGAGTGACAAATGTTTGTTTTGAGTGATAATTGGTTTCAACTTCATATCAAAATTGATATCTTAATTGGTTGATTCTTATGATTGAATTTTTAATTTTTTATCTTAAGAATATAATTTTTAAATTTTTTATTATTGTTATTATTATTATTATTATTATTTAATCAATAGTAATATAATAATTGTTAAACAATTAATTAAAATAAAAAATAAAAAGAACATATTTTTTAACATAATATTTGATGTTTTGAGTTAAATAAAAGAAAAAATATAATGCAATTTTTGTATCAAAATGGTGCATGGTTGGGGATGATCTTGGACAAATCTTAAATCCAATTTATTAATTCAAAAATTGGTGTTAGGGTTATTTATTTATTATAAAAATAATAATTAATTTATATATTTATTTTTATAATAATTTAGTTTTATTGTTATGAAAAATGACCACAGAATAATAAATATAATTTTTTTATTTTCTTTTTTAATTGGCCATAGAGTCTTGTTATTCCTACGTGTTTCCCGCGTGTCATTCATTGTTATGAATGTCACATTGGATTTAAGAAAGAGACTTGAAGAGAAAAGATTCACTAACAACATTAATATTTTTACTCCTTATTATTGTTCTTGTAAATATTTTTATTCCTTTATTGTTTGTTATAGATAACTAATTTTCTATTGATGAAGGTGATTTAAAAGCATTAAAGATAAATCGTAATTAATTAATAAAATTTCTTATGTTCTAATTTTTTATTCTCTTTAATTATGTATTTAATCCATTATTTTAGTATTAATTTAATTTTTTTTGATTATTTAAGTATATAATTAAATAAAAAGGTTAATTCTTCAAGGATCATTATAATTGATTAAATATATAATTATTTAATTAATTTAAATAAATAATGATAAATAAAATTATAACTAAAATAATAAAATATAAATAAAAAACCTAAAAAATGATTAGTTATTATTTTTCATACTAATAAAATTAAACAGTTAAAAAATACAACTCTACCTAATTTTTATTTTAAAAATAGATAGGGGAACTTTAGAGTGAACCTCCCTTTATTAGTTTGATAGACTCCACAAGAAATTCTAATTCATTATTATTAGGTAACTTTTGGTTAATCACATTTACACAACTAATTTCTACCACATCAATCACATAAAAATAATTACGTTTTCGTAAATAACACTAAGGCAAAACCAGAATGATACAAAGGCGGAGCTAGCTTCAATTAATTTTAATTTTTTTTTAATCTTTCTTTTAACCTCTTAATTAGGTTTTAATTAGGTATTAAATAAAAATAAGTTTATTTTTAAAGTTTAGTTTAAAACTATGTACTCTCAGAGAGTTCATTATAGATAAAATCTTCTCTACGTCTTTTAAACTTGCATTTGGTGATTGCTGGTCAGGATGTATTTATTTTGGTTAAATTTTTTATTTATTTTATTTAAATTTATATTTTTAAGATTTTTATTTATTTTAATTAAATTTCACTTTTAATCTTTAAAGGAGTTTTTTTTTTTTAAGAAAGCGCATGAACACTCAATATAAAAAAAAACAGTTAAAACTGTAATGTATGATTTTTTTTGTAAAATTGTACTTATAGACTAAAAATAATTAAATAATAAGTTAAGCACTAAAACTTTTAAAAATTAATCTAAATATATCAAAAATTAAATTTATTAAATTAAACTAAAAATCATTTTAAACATACACAAAAAAAAAAACTCAAAATTTTACAATCTTTTATCTTTCGCACTAAAACTTCCTTTTGAAAAATTCCAATACTTTTTAATTATTAGTCCTATTAAAATGTGTTTTTTGAAATTATTATGCGCAAACACATTCGCTTGATTGATACAAAAGTTTTTCGTTTTACACATCCCTTGACGTGATCCTCCATGTCCAAAAATTGTAATAAGGCGAGCATGGTGGTCCCCGATTTCATGCTTCTTGTATTTCTAAAAGAGATGAGAAAAACCGAAGGCAAATATGCTCATTCTAAGATTCAGGCTTCTTTTTGAATCCAATACACCTTTTATTCTTGTTTCTCCTCTTCGTAAGCAATTGTTTTCAAAATGCTATCACATCTCATCTTTAGTCGAGCAAGTAGAAACTTGCACCAATCTTTTGCGTGAATGTGCAAAAACCTCTGACTTACCACATGGGAGAGCAATTCACGCTAAGTTCATAAAAGGGTCCATACCCGTTTCTCTTTTTCTACAGAATCACTTAATTAATGTGTTTCTCAAATGTGGTGATCTCAGTAATGGACTCCAACTGTTCGAAGAAATGCCTGAAAAGAATGTTGTGTCATGGTCTGCTGTTATTGCGGGTTTCGTCCAACATGGGTATCCCGAGAAAGCCCTCTTGCTCTTTCGTCAAATGCAGCGTAATGGAACCGTGAAACCCAATGAGTTCACACTTGTTAGTGCTCTTCACGCTTTTTCTTTACTTGATGATTTGGCTCAGGCTTACCAGATTTATGCACTTATTGTTCGCTTAGGATTTGAGTCTAATATCTACTTGGTGAATACATTTATTTCTGTTTTGATAAGGCATAGTAGACTAGAAGAGGCTTTTGAAGTCTTTGAGAGTTTTCTGGGTAAGGATATTGTATCGTGGAATGCTGTGATACATGGGTACTTGCAGTTTTCATGTTCTGAGCTACCAAGGTTCTGGTTTCGCATGAACCATGAGGGTGTCAGACCTGATAACTATACTTTTGCTACTGTGCTTACTGGGTTGGCTGCTCTTTATGATATTAACATGGGCAAACAAGTTCATGGAAAACTTGTCAAGTGTGGACATGGGGCTGAAATGTGTGTTGGTAATTCTTTGTTAGAAATGTACGCTAAAAATCAGAGGTTAGATGATGCTTTCAGAGCTTTTGAAGAAATGCCTTTAAGAGATGTGTGTTCTTGGACCCAAATGGCAGCTGGGTGCCTCCATTTTGGGGAACCAAGAAATGCTTTAAATGTTGTTTGTCGAATGAGGAAAATTGGTTTAAAGCCTAATAAATTTACCTTGGCTACTGCCTTGAATGCCTGTGCCAACTTGGTTTCATTGGATGAAGGAAAGAAATTTCATGGCTTGAGAGTTAAACTAGGTACTGAAATTGATGTTTGTATCGATAATGCTCTGCTAGATATGTATGCGAAATGTGGATGCATGGATGGTGCATGGGATGTTTTTCAGTTTATGGATGATCGCTCTGTGATCTCTTGGACTACAATGGTAATGGCTTGTGCACAGAACGGCCAAGCTAGAGAAGCTCTTGAGATCTTTGATAACATGACTACAGAAGGAGTCAAGCCAAATTATATCACATTCGTTTGTGTACTTTATGCATGTAGTCAAGGAGGGTTTGTAGATAAAGGATGGGAGTATTTTATTTCCATGACTCTTGACCATGGAATCTCCCCTGGAGAGGATCACTATGCTTGTATGGTGAATCTCTTAGGCCGAGCAGGTCACACTAAAGAAGCTGAAGAATTAATTCTGAAAATGCCATTTCAACCAGGGGTGCTGATTTGGAAAACTTTGCTTGGTTCTTGTAAGACTCATGGGGATTCAGAAACTGCAAAGCGCGCAGCAAAGTTTGCTTTAGATTTAGATGTCACAGACCCATCTACGTATGTTTTATTGTCAAATGTGTTTGCTGGTTTCAGTAATTGGAATGGTGTAACAATGCTTAGAGAACTAATGGAAAGCAGGGATGTAAAGAAAATGCCTGGATCCAGCTGGGTTGAAGTAGAAAAGTATCGGTCTGGGTTTGCATCACTCGAAGGGTTGGCATGATTGGAGGATGAATGAGAAGGTTAGTTATTTTTCATTTCATTATCATGGCATTATGACGTAGAGGTCACTGAGTTTAATCTGAAGGAATTGAAGAAACTTCAGATAATGGATGAATTCATCGATTCAAACCCAGAGAATTCATTAAACTGAAAAAAACTCTAATTCAATTTTTAACAATCTGAAAACTGTTTTCTACCAACTCACACTATGCCTATTTATAACTCCACTAAAAGAAAAATATTATCTAATGCAAATGACTTTACACTCCCTTAACAACCTACAAAGAAGATAAACAACATTGTTTAACTCAAGGATCATAATGAAACCAATATAATACAAACAACTTATCACTAACGTAAATAGTGCTCCTAATCTCCTACATTAGTTCTCCCTTTCTTAGAAAAAGATTCAACCTCGAATCTTATTGAGATGAGAGAACATTATTAATTTGGAGTTGATTCTTTTAGTACATCAAAATGCAATAGAACTTCATGAGCATTTTACTGAGAGAAAGCTCTCTACGAGCTTAGAAAAGGCTATGGATTAAAGAAAACAGTATATGATTTATTCTTGGCTTATTGATGCAGGTTACATGGTGGCATTAGTAAATTGATCAGATATATTGACATGGTTCATTTACTACTGATCCACGTCTAGGTACATCATATGGGTCCAACCCCACATCATGCTTTTGATTTTCAAAATTTGGTGAGTATTTTCCCCCAAACCTCCTATAAATAATGTCATTTATAGTTATAAAAAGAGTGAATCTGACCGGGCAATGTTATAAAAGATTATTTTAAATACTGATGTGTTTTCTTTGCGATGCTTAAGCCTCCTGGTGTCCGAGACGTAAGCCTCAAACTAGGGGTGAGTAGTAGATTAAAATTGTTTGCTTTTGGCCTGATCCGATTTAAAGATTTTTAATTCAAATATGATCTAATGATTTAAAATATTTAAACCATTCCAAATCCGAATAGATTGAATTTTATCGGATCAGATAAAATTAGATTAATATTGTAATTTATATATGAATTATTATCATGTATAAAATACGATATATATAATATTTAAATTTTAAATTAGTGTATTTGTAGTAAAAAATTTTATTTATAGTTATAACTAAAAAAATCAAAAGAATAAGAAGTATGTCTATATAATTATTAAATTATTATAAATATTTATGTTTATTTTTTTAAGTTAAACTAGTAATCTAATCTAATTATGATATGTATAATATTTATAATTTAATAGTAATTCGATCTAGATCAAATTCGGGGGATTATAAAATTTGTTGATCCGAATCCAAACAGATTGTATACTTTTCAATCCAAATCCGTTTCAATTATAAAATTTGTCAATCTAATTCAAAAGAATCCGAGGAATCTGATCGAATGTCTCAATTTAAGCGAAATGATCTGATTATTTGCTCACCCTTATCTCAAACTTTAACTTTAAAGAACCTTTAAAATAAAAACAATGTTCAATCCAATAAGCAATAAATATCATGCAAAGTAGCTCAAATTTTAACTTTAAATAATGTTTAAATAATAATATGAAAAATTAATCATAAAATTAATTTTGAAATATGCAAAGTAAATCATATAATGCAACGCAATGTTGCTAGATGCAGGGGAAAATAAATGTGATAGGTGAAGAAAGATATTTAGAGACAATGAGCAAAAAGAAACAAAAACATATATTTAGAACCAAAAAAAAACATAATACTCAATCTATCTAGAAGTCAGTGCAAGAGTATCAAGAATTACTAGATCGATCAATTGACCGAGTTAGATTAGATTGATCCAGAAAATGTTTGGATTGATGGAGACATCCAATTAGCACGCAAATTTGGTGTTTTTTAACACTAACTTTTAATCATGTTCATTGGATCAAGCAAATTATAATCTAACTTGGATTAGGTTCAAAAATGCAATATATAAACAACCTAAAGAGTCATTTAAACATAACAATTGCTACAAGGAATAAGAGAGATTAAATAGTACATTTATGACAACTTCTAGAAGATATTTTGAAGGAAAATTGAAGATTTTCATCAACTTTTCTTTCTCTTTATCTGTAACTTTTTATGATTATAATGACGATTCTTATACAATCTATGTCTAATTAAAATTAACAATGTGATTGTGATAATCCAAGCTTTATACTATGATTTAATTAATTTAATATTATGTTAATTTTAGCTTCAATTATTGATTCTTTATGCATTTAATTCTATGTTTAAATGTTAAAACTATGTAAGTATGAATTAGAGTGATCAACTAATTTGTTACATAAATATGTTTATATCTAGTCTAATATGTTAGTATATAATCGCTAATATTCTTATTTAAAGGGTATATTATGACTATCTACCTTATAAGCTATTTTAGTTATCACTCTTTTAAATCTTAATATATTAAGTGAATTTAATTTAGTAAGTGGATCTTTAAGTTGTTTTGAATTTATATTGATTTGTACTTATATTATGAATCAATACACATTAAGAAAATATAGGAAGTTTTAAATGTAACAAAACTTCTATCGTTAAAGTTAAGAAATCAATATTTATTTTAAATTATGAAAATAATTTAGAATTTAATAAATTAATTTTCATTCGTTAAAAGTTTAATTAAATTATAAAATAGTCTTATAAGCATATATCTCTCATGAATATTATGTAATTCATTTTTGGGTTTTTTTCTTCAAAAACTACAACAAAGATAATTTTTTTCAACTTTAAAACTTATTAAGGAACTAGTAATTTGGAATATATATTATTATTATCAATATTTGTGGATATGATAATATTTTTTTCAAATTATTTATCATTTATAAATGATTATATATAATTATATTTGTTTAATAGTTATAAATAAGAGAGATTGATAACTTTTAAATTTAAGGTGTTCATGTTTTAAAAGGGTTGATATAACCGATAACATATTTAAAAAACATATTTATAATTTATATGCATAAATAACGTAAAAAAATAATATAAGTTATTTTTTAATTAAAAATTATGTTATATGTATCTTATTTTAATAAAATATATTTAAATTATTAAATTTTTATGAGATATAAAGTTTAAAATTCAAGATATAATTTACCTATAATTTTATAATTATTATTAAAAAAATTATTTGTTAGGAAAAATACTTTTCACACCACAACTCCGTATACCATACTGTACACTAGAGAATCAATATGTTTTCGTGCAATCTTCTTTTATGTTTAGCAATCAATAATCCTTGTTGCCTTGCCTTTTCTCTTTATAATGTCAATGCTTATCATGATATTTTTGCGACTCTGCACTGAACTGGCAGTACATTACTTGGCTCATATGCAGTTGTGTGGCCGCGTCAACATTAAACACTTACATTCATTCGGTCAACTGAAAGCAAAAGTTGCAAGAATGGTCATACATGGTGTGCCAGTGGCATTATATGTGATCTTAGTTGAAGTTTTAGTTTGTGGTTTTTTTTTAAAGGAATATTCTCCCTTTTGGTTTTAGTTCATTGCTTTCTAATTGTCTGCAGGTGTTTCAAGCATTTGATCATATAGATGAACGTTGATTAATGAACGTGAATCAAAGGTGAAGATGCTTTTTGACCACGGTATCAACCCGTTTATATTGTTGTAAGTTGTCTTTCTTCTCTTATTTCTAGATAAGCTATCATTATATTTTATTTATTTATATGAGTATAATGCATAAATAATATCAAAATTTTATTAAAGATATAATTTAATATAATAATTTTTAATGAAGTAGAATAAAGATATTAATTTTATAAAAGTTTTAAATAAGTTTAAAAAATAATATTTAGAACATGTAATTTTAAAAATTTGAATTAAAAAAATTCTAAAAAACGTGATGAGACTTGCGGTTTAAGTTGGAGTGGGGGTGAGGGTTCGTTGGGATTTGTTTTAACTCAAATTTATAAAATATCAAAATTGTTCTCTTTAATTAGAATTATTACGAAGATAATGTCTTTATTTTGTTTAATAAAAAAAATACTATATTAAATTATATTTTTATTATTTAATAAGTTATCAAACTATATAGTTAAACTATCATTTCAACTATTACTCTATTTTTTCTATATTGTATAGTTTGAGTACCCCTAGTCTTATAGTTAAACTATCAATTTCAACTATTACTCCATTTTTTTTTTCTATATTGTATAGTTTGAGTACCCTTAGTGTTTTTTCTTTTGATTTGATTTTGGTACTGTGTTTTTTACTTTTTCACGTTTTAGTTCTTTTACTTTTATTTTAAATAATTTGATCATTTTTTTCAATTTTTATACATTTAGTCTATAATTTGATATCAATTTGAAATTAAACTTTAAAAGTATTAATAAGTAAGGAAATTAAAGTATACTTTTTTTAAAATAATGGGATTAAATTGTAAAAAAAGAAGTAAATGGATGAAAGTGTAAAAATTATAAAATAATTAAGAAAATTAAAATATTAAATATAAAAAAATTTGAACGTTTCTTCGTTTTAGAGCAAATAATAAGTGTAGTTTGAAGTTAGCAGTTGAGATGGAGGATGGAGAACTTTAATACTGAAAATGGTACATTGGTCCCTTTCTTTTAATAAAAGTAAAATTTATTACCTTTGATATTTATGAGTGCATATTTGTTCCCATTATTTTAATAAAGGTTATAACTAATTTCTATCTTAGGCAATGCGACAAAATATTATTTATTAATTGACACATATGCGATTATGGTAAATATATTATTTTATTAAATCTTATATATAATATATTATATATTTTTTATTAATATTGTTCATCAATTTCGTCCTCGCTCTAACATAATTTTCTTTTTTATAAAATAAAGAATAAGATAATTCTATTTCATATTCTTTCCCAAAATATGGATAAGTAAATAATCTTATTAATTTATTTAAGTTGAAAAATTTAATCTAATTTATCATATTCGAATCTTATTGGATTAAATTTTTTTATAATAAGATTGGGTCGAAAATTTTTATAGTCAGATCGAATTCATATTGAAAAATATTCAATTTGTTCAGATTCAGATGAAATTTAGATTGACAGATTTTATAATTTGTTTTATCTATTTTGAATCGAATTACTATTAAATTATAAATAAATATATATTTTATTTTATAATGATTTATATTTAAATATTATACATAATATAATTACATTATATTACTATTTTAGTTTAAAAATAATTTAATAATTGTACATACATAATTCTTATTGTTTTGATTATCTTCGTTGTTACTATAAATAATAAATTTTGTTACAAATATATCAATTTAAACCTTAAATGTTATATATGTCATGTTTTGTATATGAAAATAAATTTTAATTTCAATATGATATTATCTAATTCGTAAAATTTGATTTGTTCGGATTTGAACTAGTTTAGATTAATTATATCATCAGATCAAATTTGAATTAAAAATCTTCAAATCTAATTCAAATCGAATTATTGATCAAAAATAAGTAGTTTTGATCTACTACTCACCATTATCCCAAAATATTACATCTTATAACTATTAAATGGAGTTCATTTTCGCTATAAGTTCGATAAAATTAGAATAATACAAAGATGATTAGCATGGTCCTTGCGCAAGGATCCAAATTTTTAAACATTTAAAAATTCTCATTAGATTGGTTGTGATCGAGATGGTATGACTTCATACCCCAATTGCCAAGAACCTAAATTCGATTCAAAACCATGTAATATTTTATTTATTTAATAAGAAAAGATGATTAGCGCTTCTTTAAAAATAAGAGTGAGTTTTCACTTTTATATGAAAATGGCCATCCTAGTTCTATAAATGATGTGTAATTTTTTGATTGATAAATTATATTGTAATTATTAATGTACTTCTTAATTCAACTATAATTTAATTTTAGTACATTTATTTTTAAAATTAATTTGATATAAAAACTATTTAATTATATGTATTAATTACTTTTAGTAAGAAAATTTAAAACAAAAACCAAAAGGCTCGTGAAATAATTGGTTTTGTATGAATAAATTTAATATTTATAAATTTTTTCTTAGTAAAAAATTAAATTAGAAAAATCAAAAGACTCATATAATTATAATAATTATATATTATTATAAAATTAAAAGAGAAATTATAAAGTATTTTAAATATGTTTTAACTTTTGTTTATTTTTTAAATTATATTTAGGGTAAAGATAATTGATTATATGTATTAATTGTTATCTTTTAGTGGAAGAATGAAAGAAAAAATAAATAATTTTTAAAATATTTAATTTTTTAATGAAATATTTGATTCTATATGAGAGAGTTAATAAAATTGATAATTACAAGGAATTAAATGAGTTAAAAGAGTTGTAAACATTGTAATAATTATGCATTATTATTGAATTAAAAGATAACCAAAATTCTCCTCAATATGTGTTAAATTAATATACTTAAAAAAGATATATGGTAAGTATTAATGTATTTTCTTATATAACATAATCTAACCATAATATAATTTTTATTTATTTATTTTTAAACTATATTTGGTGTAAAAAGTGATTAGTTTATTGAATTAAAAAAGAAAACCAAAATACTCCTAAAATTTATAAATTATCTCTTATTACAAATATAAAAAGAGAATATCAAAATACTTTTGATTATTATAATAATTGTCTATTATTATAAAATTAAAAAAGAAAACCAATATTCTTCTAAATTTTTATTTATTTTGAAATTACATTTAGTATAAAAATTAATTAATTTTATGTATTAATAATTATATTTTATTGAAAGAATAAAAAAAATCAAAAGACTCCAAAAATATTTGATTTTATGTGAAAGAGTTAATAGAGTTGACAATTACAAAAAAAAATTTAAAAAACTTATAAACATTATAATAATTATCTATGATTAAGAAATAAATAAAGAAAATCAATTTTTTTGAATATACGTTAAATTAATATACTTAAAAACATTCTACAATAAGTATTAACGTTTTATTAATTTAATTATCTTTTTGTGGAATAATAAAAGAAAAATCCAAAAGACTCATAAAATATTTGTTTTTTAGTAGTATATTTTATTTCATATGAAATAATTGATAAATTTAAAATTACAAAAAAAAATTCAATAGATATATAAACATTATAATGGAATTGAAAGACAAAACTAAATTCTTTTGAATATATGTTAAATTAATATACTTAAAAAAATATATTGTAAGTATTTGTGTATTTTATTATCTAACTTAATATAATTATAATTTATTTTAAATTATATTTAGTGTGAAGAATAATTGATTATATATTAATGATTTTTTATTAGAGGAATTAAAATAAAAAACTAAAATACTATTATAATAATTGATGTTAAGTGAATAAATTAAAAATTTATAAATTATTTCTCAGTAAAACTTTAGAAGGGAAAACCGAAAAATCTTACATTATAATAATTATCTATTGTAACATAAATGGAAGAGAAAATCAAAAATCTTGTAAATATGTGTTAAATTTTAATTTATTTTTTAAATTATATTTTGTGAAAAAATAATTAATTACATATATTAATAATTTTCTTTTATTGAAAGAATAAAATCAAAAAATTTAAAGTATTTGATTTTATGTGAAAGAGTTAATAAAAATGACAATTTTAAATAAAATAAAAAACTTATGCGCATTATAATTATTGATTTTTATTATGAAATTAAAAGCAATTTTTTTAAATTTGTGCTAAATTATTATTCTTAAAAAAATATAATATATAAAATGCGATTAAAAAAATTATATAAAGAGGCATTATGTTTTTATTTGACTCTATAATTTATAATAGGTTTATAATAGGCCGTTCAATATTTTTTACATTTTCTTCTCCTAATTTTAAATATAATATGTTAGGATATTAATACATATATAACAAACATATAAAATGATATTAAAATAATTATCTCTTATATGTTTTAGTTTAAAATGTATGAAATAAGCATGCATCTAAATATTTAGTTGTTTATGTAAATGCAAAATTTAAGTATTTTAAGCTATAAATGAAAATTCTCCCGGTGGTAGTAGGGATGCAAAAATTCTCCTCTGGTTCAGATAAGCACAGATTATAATCAAACGGGTTTGGTGTTGGATGG
The DNA here is from genome assembly GCA_037013495.1 of Hippophae tibetana. Classification (NCBI taxonomy): domain Eukaryota; kingdom Viridiplantae; phylum Streptophyta; class Magnoliopsida; order Rosales; family Elaeagnaceae; genus Hippophae; species Hippophae tibetana. Next base: position 2,364,809 of record CM072801.1, read on the forward strand.
TAGATTGTTAGCCAAAAACATTAAAAAATTGTTCAAACAATTTCAGAGAAATATATAATGGATTAAATTAAATTTTAAAAGTTGAATTATTGTCAACTATGGGAATACTTATCGATAATAGATCCCAACACTTAGTAATTATTAATTACTCGTTAGGAAGCAATATAAAATGGATTAAAAATAAAGTGGAGAGATAACTTCTAATTTAGTGACACCATGAATGATATTATATTTAAAATATATATATATTTTAATTTCATAATTTTTAAATTAAATATTATTATTGTTCATGTTATTATACTAAAGTATCCATCTATTACAAATTGACTTAAAATAGTCCATCTATTACAAATAACGAAACTTAAAATGTCTAACTTATAAATTATAGAATTAAAATATATTTTTACACATAATTATACGATTATTTTGATTTTTTTTAATCTTAACCTTTTATTAGTATTGACAAACCATTGTTCTCAAGAATAAGCATCAAAAGTCTTATAATTATTTAATTTTAATGGTTCAATCTTGTAGTTATTATATTAAGCATCAAAGATTACATAAATTTAAAAAAATGTATAAATAATTATTTTAGTTTTATAATTTTTAAATTAATTATTTATAATTATGTTAATTATGAAAATTAAGTATTATAATAAGTACTCAATTAATTACATAACTTAATAATTAAGATATTAATTTATTAATATCTTAATTATCTATTATATTATATTATATTTATTTGTTAAAATACATAACTTAATAATTAAGATATTAATTTATTTAAAGTTATCACATCTTTTACCATTTTTCAAAGTAAAAATATATAAATTTAATTTTAAGTGTAATTAAATTTATATAATAAAAATTATATTAATTATAATTATAATATATATTAGTATTTAACTCTAAACATTATAATTCGGAAAATATATATTTTTATTTTAAATTGAATTTTAATCGACGTATTATTTTATTAAAAAATATATAAATTTATAAAATAAAAAATATATTATAATTATAATATATTTTTAATATATAAATGTATTATTTTAATTAAGACGGAGGATCACTCGCTTGTTAAAGTCAAGTAAACGTGTGGACTGTACAACCGCGTGGGTCTATGTTGGAATTACTTGTAAGCATGTCATGCGCAATTTAAAAGATGTCACCTCAAGAGAAGAACAAAAATTCAAGATTGAGCTAGAAATTGGAAGAATCAATAAAATATCTGTACATAGAGGGTCTCTCTATTGAAATACATGAACATTTTAGAAATGGGGGCTGAAGGGCTTGAAAGGCGACCTACTTTCTTATATGAATTAATAAATATATCCTTAAATAATTATAAAAATTATAAATATATTATTTAATTTTATTAATCCATAAAAATAATATTTAAATATTATTAATAATATAAATTTATCATCAAATTCTTTATAATTATACAAATTTAATAAAAACATATTATCGAAAATATAACTTAATCATCTCATAAAATAATGTAATAGTATATTTATATTATTAATTATAATTGAATATTATTTTTATCACTTGATAATTAGATAATATGTTTTTAATTTTTGTAATAATTTGATATGTTTTGATAATATATTTGTTAGTTTACCCTTTAAATAGATTATAAAGATTTTTTATTTTTATTTTTTTATAAAATTAATAATAAAATTATATTTTAACTATTAATTAAAAAAATGGATATTATTTATTTATTTATAGATTATATTAAGAATAATTTTATTAAGATTATTAAAGTGATAATTGTATAATTAATTTTTTAATTATCATCGAGTGATATAATTTAGCTTAATTTTTAATAAATAATTAAAATAAAATTTTATAATTAGTTTTATCAAAACGATACAATCTATCTAATCTATTAAAAAATGAAGTTATTTATGCGCTAAACTCAATGTAAGTTACAAGAACCTAGCGCTCGCTATCCAAAAGTTCATGTGAAATTGAAATTGTAGAATGCTAAAAGAAGTAATTGTATGAATATTTATTAATAAATGTAAATATTTTCCTCGTTCCCTGTTTCTTGTTTCCATTCAGCTTGTGCTTTTTATGCTCTTTTTTTCCTTCTTTCATGGAAGTAAACTTTTTATTGGATAGAAAATCATGAAGTATGCATAATTTTATTCGATTGATCTATAAGTTAATTTTAAAAGATTAAATATGTATCCTATATACAATTAAATATATATTTTATTATTTATATTTAAAATAAATATTAATAAAAGAATCTACGTTTATAATAAATCATGAATATTTTAAATAATTATATATTAACTAATTTAATATTTAAATATTATAAATTTAAAATAATGTTAATTATTTATGATGATGTCATTCATAAAAAGCTTTAAATAAGACATCATAAACAAAAAAACAAAAAAATATAAGCTCTATCTATATAACACATAAGCATCCGAGCTCACTATTCAAACTCCCTTTAATTTTTATTTTATTTTTAAAACTGATTTAAGCATAAAAAAAAGATATGTCACTCACCAGTGTTTTTCCTTATAACATAAAGCGACTTAACAAAAATCAACTACATTACTTTTATATTTGAACTTTTTTTATATATATATTTAATTAGTAAATATATTTAAAATCATGTGATAGAATGATAAATAAATAAAAAATGTTAATCACAAGATTATAATTCAATTAAAAATTCATTTTCGTAAAAGTTCTTTAACCAAAGTTTGGCCATTAAAACAAACCACAAACAAAATCACTGATCTCCTACAAGTTTGACAATGCTTTCCAACATAAAATAATTTTTAAAAAAAAAATCATGATCTGTCAGATACGTGCCTTTTGGCTCATTAGTTCGTCAAATAATTAGTTCGTCGGAGAGATTCTGTACAGTTATACATACAATGTCAGAAATTCCCAATTTCACTCAGTCAAGTAGCCATCTTTTTGGACCAATAAACCGCTGGATCCTTTTTATATAAAAATTAATTTAATTATAATAAATCATTAATTTTTAATAATTATAACTTTAAAGTAATTTTTCTCCTTTTCTCAAGACCTACATTAATTTAATTGTTATCAAATAATAAGTATTATCATTACATGAATTGAACAATTTATTTAATAACAATAATATTAAAATATAATTAATAATAAAAACAAAATATTTTTTTTTATAATTCCTTAAATTATATATAGCATTTAATCTTTTATATTTTATAAAAGATATTTATTTTTATCTTCTTTTTTTAAAATAATAGATTAAATAATTTTATTTTTCTAAGAATCTAAATAATCTCTTTAACTTAATATAAAAAAACTCATGAGATACAAATGATAACATAATTATTCCATATTACATATTTTCCAACTTCGACATGAACACCTGAAATTTAATACATAACACAACTAAATTCATATATTTTTCATTTTTTTTTTATCTTCCCACTCCTCACTAGTCCGTCAACAAATCAACCTAATCTAATTTACCAAAAACAAAAAAAAACAAAAGACGTTGACTCCAAATCGGACAAAAGCAAAATTTGCTCTATGTTCGTGGCTGACCCAACTTCGACGAAACCCTCAACTTACCGATAATGGCGGTTCGTCTTCTAAATTCTAATTCTTCAGTCAATTAACCAAACAAACACGTCTCTCTCAATCTATTAACTTTATTCCTAAAACCTATCCAACAAACACACAAACACACTCTCTTTCTCTCGAAAGTAAAAACAATTGCCCCCCTCTCTCCCCCCCCTTTTTTTTATTTCTTCTTCTTCATTGTCATGGCCATGAAAAAAATTCTCCCAGCTGTCCTAGCCGCTATTGCTAGTTTCTTCGTCGTCACTCTACTTTTCGCCGCCATAACCATCATCTGCCGAAAGAAAAGGTCCAATAATACACGCTCGTATCAGACCCGGAATCGGACCCAGATCCGAACCGTTCCGAACCCACATCGTTTAACCTCCATTTCCACCGATGAAAGCGCTTCTTTCTTTGATCCAGCGCTCAAATTCTCCATGAATGAAGTTGTCGCAGCTACGAAGAATTTTTCGGCCGATTTGATCGTAGGCGATGGAAGTTTCGGCCTCGTTTACAAAGCCCAGCTTTCGGACGGCCTAACTGTTGCCATTAAGAAGCTGGACCCTAATGCCTTCCAAGGGTTTCGCGAATTTCGGGCCGAGATGGAAACTTTGGGTGAACTCCGACACCGAAATATCGTTAAGATACTCGGATATTGCGTTTCGGGACCTGATAGGATTCTGATTTATGAGTTTATGGAGAAGGGTAATTTGGACTTTTGGCTTCACGATTCATCGTCTTCGTCAGAGGCTGAAGCGTTGTCCATGGGATCGAGAGTCCCTTTATCTTGGGATGTCAGAAATAAGATTGTGAAAGGGATTGCTGATGGGCTTTGTTATTTACATGGACTTGAGAAGCCCATTATTCATAGGGATATTAAGGCTAGTAATATCTTATTGGACTCTGATTTCGAGGCCCACATTTCAGATTTTGGGCTTGCGAGGATGCTTGACTCGTCACATTCTCACGTGTCCACTCAGTCGGCTGGGACGATGGGTTACATGCCGCCGGAGTATAAGGATGGGTTCACGGTGGCGACGTTGAAGGCGGATGTGTATAGTTTTGGCGTTTTAATGTTGGAGGTTGTCACGTGTAAACGGCCCAATTGGCCGATGGTTTTCGGTGGCAAGGAGATGGGCCTGGTTGAATGGGCCCAAATTATGGTGGCCCAAAATCGTGAAATGGATATGGTTGATCCCACTATTTATAGGGAAGGGTTGGAAGAAGCAAAAGTAAAAGAGTACTTTAGAATTGCTTGTTTGTGTGCAAGTGAAAAGGCTAGCCATAGGCCTCCAATGGGGGACGTTGTTGAGTTGTTGAATAGAAATTGTAAAGTAAATGAAGGTTATAATGTGTGCGGATATGAAAGGGATGTAAATAGCTATGTGAAGCAATGAAGTCAAGTGTTAGAGTCACTAGAGCAAAGATCATTTAGTGGTATTTTATTTGGTCATGTACATAGTGACAATAATTGGAAGCAAGTCCCTAAGTGGTATTATAAATCATGTTTTTATCATCATTGATGGTGCTTTTACCTTATAAACAGAATGGGAAAAAAGTTGCAATTTAGTGGTTCGCTTTCTAATCTTACAGTAAAATTTAATATTTTTTTTTATAAGTTTGAATCACACTAAATTTATTTCCATAAAAAAAAAATTAGGTTTTTACTACTTAACAAGTTCTACATGAAAAGAAATTTAGGTTTTTACTACTTACCAAGTTCTATCAAGTAACAGACAACTTTTAATCATACTTTTATATTTTATAAAGAGAAAAAGATATTTAATTTTATCATTGGAGGATCCTAAAAACACATCATTCACGACCTTGCTGTATAAACTTTTCCTTTGAAGTATGATGATCATAGTAAAACAAATATTAGAAGAATATTAAATATTAGAATCACAATTAATTAAGGACTAAGTTCCCAGTTTGGTTGGGAAACAAAAATGTTTCCACATATTTTTCAGGTTTAGTTGTGTTATTTATAAGGTTATATCATTCAGGTACCTCTCTTTAAAAAAAGAAAGAAATTTATTTTACATCCCATTCTATAAATAATTTATTAAATCATATTTTGCCTTCAAACACAGTTCAACAAAAAAGCCTAATCTATCTATTTTTTTTTCATTCCCAACTCTCATCCCATTTCTGTTTTTCCATGGTAGGTGCCATCCATAGCCGTCGCCCTCCCCATCCCCATCCATAGTCGGTCCCTCCACAATTGGTGGTTTCCTCTCCCATCGCCGAGGTGAGTTTGTGGTTCTCGCCATCTACGATGTTGTATTTCTAGTTCTTGCAATTTTTTGACACTCCACGCCATGTCTAATTGTTATTGTTCTCGCTCATGGCTGATTGTTGTTGTTGTTCTCCCTGCATTGTTTTGGACTGGTATTGCACTAATTTTTTATTTTTTATTTTTTTGCTATGAGCAAGTAGTGTACCCTTTTTTGGCTATAATTTTATGATAATCTGTAAGTTTTTGTTCGGTGTTTTTCATTCCATTTTAAATAAATCAAATATTATAATAATAATTTTTTCTTTATATTCAATTCAATTACCATTATCAGAAACAAATGAACCAAACGTGCCATAAACACTCATCTTAATTAATTAGCCATGGCATAAATTCCAGTAATTATCATATTCAGAATGCAGAACTCTTTTGCAAAGACCATTTCTTGAAGACACTGCATTGAATCGGATGATATTATATGCAGTTGAGTTGAAATTCTTTGCAATCGTGGTTACTAAGTTTAATTAGAGATATAATTCGAGAAAATATATATTACTTTCGATAAAAATATTTTTCATCACAATTTGATACATACATCAATTAACATGGCACAATAGTCTCCAGTCCGTCTCCATCTTATGTAAATCTGTAAGATACCTCTCTCAGATTTAGTTTTTAGCTGCTCCTTTCAAATGATTCATTGGTTGTGCTCTGAGGTTGAGGTTGAGTTTGTTTCATGATTCTTTCTAATCCCCTCCCAATTTCATTTAGATTAATCTTACTTTTGGGGTCGTCAGCTTGTAGTTGATGGTATTAAGCTTGGTTGGCTTTTAGTAATAGATAATGTATGTAATTGGGCTCTGTCGTATTATGAAGGCTTTGATTTAACGGTTTCAATTCTAACCTTTACCCTTAGACTTGTCAACGTTTATGACACTTTGATATTATCTAATAGGATTTCTGTTTGTCAGTGAGGCTATACGTGTAGGGAAGAAATGATGTTCCCTAGTGATTTTTGAGATTCTGATGAATGTTGTGGTTGCATTTTATTTATTTACCTGCATGTAAAGCGTACCTTTGCTTGTCCTCTTAATCCCTTCTTCTTTTCGCCTGAAATGTTTTATGATCGTGTCAGATTTTAATTTTTAAAATTGATAGGATGAGTTTAGAACTTTTTTTGAATTTATTATCAAAGGCTGCTGTCATCTCTTGTAGTGCCTGCTTCATATCATATCTCCGACTGAAAGTTCTTTAAGGCGATGTCATTTAGCTGAGACTATTGCCTATTTTAACTGGTCGTACACTTCATTTGCTTCTGTAGTAGTGACTACAGAGTTAGGATTTGTGCATTTGGCTTGTTTATTATTGCTTTTAGTAACTGGATGGAATAGGAAGAATTGTTTCTTTATCCTTTATTGCTTCCTCAATACCATCCAAATCACGATTCAATAGCCATGCTTTTATACATTCTTTATAAAGCTTTCTTTGATGCATTTGTCCTACTATGAAAATGAATCTCCTAGATATTGCTAATATTGACTAATCCAAACACAATACAAATATCTAGAGTAAAACACCCAACGATGATATTTCAACAATCACACAACAAACCCTAAAAATGGATAACAAATATAATGAAAGTAATAAGGAAAATAAAATAAAGAACACACTAAGAATTATAATGGTTCAACTCAACTAATGTGGTGAAATGGAGATGAGTTCCATTAGCTTTAAAGATAGAGATTACAAATACAATGGAGAAAACTTAAAGAAAAAACACTATTATAAAGAAAATGCACTCAAAGAGACCTCTCAAACGTCTCACATTTATCTATGGTGGAAACCTTTTGCTCTATTCTTTGGCCTTTTTCTCTCTAACTCTAAATGTTCTTTTAAATCTTTTAGGGCACACAATGTGTGCTTATACACGCCCAAATGAGCAATTATCAAAATTCCTTATCTGTTCTAATCCCTCCATTAGCTAAATCACGTATCCTTTTTCGTCATTTGCTCTGTAAATTTTACGGGTTCGATTGATTGAGCTATTAAAATAGGGTACTAGAATTTGTGCAAAGACTCTTTGAGCTAAGCACGATCGAAGCCCAATCAATTGATTTCCTTTTTTGATAGATCATGATCCTCATAAATCAATTTTCTCCATTCCTTCCAATGCTCTTAATCCAACCTTTGATGCTTAATCAACCACAATGGTTTTCAAGTATCTCCCATAGATTTGCACCTCAATATTACATGCCCAATTCTTATGTCAATTTTGCTTTTTATTTTTTAATATCTTGTAATGTTATAAATTATAGTTATTGTTTGTTTCCAGCAATTGTCTTATAGGAGTTATATCCAAATTTAAATCACAGTGCACTGTGTTTCTTCACTGATATGAGATATCCTCACTCTTGTTGCTTGAATTATTCTTCATTGTGCTTTACATGATGTAGTTGGTTTGCTTATAATACTTTGTTATGTCTTGTTCCTTTACAGCAGTGACACAAAAGAAAGAGATTCCTTCCCCCCCCCCCCCCCCTTCTGAAGTGTTGTCTAAAAGAAAATCTTGAGGAAAAGGTCAGGCCATAAGATGGGGGCTTCTACCGGACCGAGGCTTTCTGGTATGCAGAAACAAGTACTTAGTTTGTACAGAGGATTTCTACGAGCAGCTCGGGGAAAATCCGTTGAAGAAAGACGGCAAATTGAAAGTTTCGTCTCTACTGAGTTCCGCCACAATGCCAAAGAGGTAGATCGTAAAAATTTTCTTTACATAGAGTACTTACTTCGTCGTGGCAAGAAACAACTTGATCAGCTAAAGAGTCCTGATACTGTTCGTTTGTCATCTTTGAATGTAAATTCATCTCTAACAACACATCCTAAGGCCTAATATAAAATATATCGTTGTTCACATTTTGCTTCAATGCAACATTTAATTCGGAATTAAGTTTATGTGGAAAGGTTTATGGGTCCCCAGGTTTTGATATTAATGAACATTAATTTTGTTTATTTTAAATTGAAGAAGTCCACCTCTGCACTTTCTTGATGTTTTGTAACAGGTACTGATAAGCTTCATATAAGTATTGCTAACAATGAGATTACAATTTAACTTTATTATAATACTTGCTTACTGAGATACTGAGTTTAACTCTGTTTTTTTCTTTCTTTTCTGAAACAATTTAGTATACTTATCGGTGTTTATGAATATATCGGCAATTAGGACAATTTAATTTTATAGAAATATGAAAGATATTATAGATATTAATAGAAGTTCTTTTAAAATTTATTATAATTAAAAAATATATGAACCTTCGACGAAAATTTATTACCCTTGTCAATTTAACTAATTTGGTCCTCAGTGTAGACAAAATAGTTGTAGAATCTCATTGCACTTGTAACGATGGAAAATAGGTCAAATGTAAGAACCATATTTTTTTTTTGGCTGAATATTCAAAAACCAGTTAAGAATTGTTGTCATTTGACTTGTGGTCAAGAACCAGTAAATTGTGGTCATTTGACCAGTCAAGAACCATATTGTTTTTACTTGTGGTCATTTGCAGATTGTTAAGAATGCAATTAAAGTTTTCTTCATTATCCCTTATTTCATGATCATTGAGACATGGGATTTTTTTTTTTAAATTTCTTTGTTGCTTTTTATGAGTAAATTATTAACTCACTTGGGCAATTGAAGTGAAATGAAACAAGATTGGTATTGTTGTGGTTTAGTAGCAGACTAACAGTATATTCAGTTGCAGTTAGTTGGCTTCACTAGTTTTCCTATGAGATGAGTTCAGGTCATCTGGTCACACAAGGACACATGGGTTTAGACAGACACCTTTTCTTAAATTGTTTGTGGAAACTGCGGAGAGAGTGTTTTGCATCATTTTGTATTTGCATCTTTAAGAGGAATTATAAGGATGCACAAATTTATTAACACATTTGCACACACATCAACTCATTTGCATTTATATCAATCATAATATCTAACATGATAGAATTTTAAAATAAATAAGATATTAATTTTTTGAAGAAAATTTTGCACCATGTCACATCATATTTAATTTAATGTGAATACAATTATGTGTGTAAATGTGAACAATTGAGAAAATTGCTGATATTTTAATTATTTAGGCTCTTATGATCCTTTAGTTCGGATGAACACATAATTCATATGGAAAATTGAATTTAATTTGTCATCAATAATTTGTGCACCATGTCACACCATAATTAAAGTGAGTATAAACATGCATGTAAATCTGAAGCCGTGAAAAAAATTATAAGTTAAATTTGGTTTATATAAAAGTAAGAATTTAAATATAAGTAAATTTAAACTTATTAATTATAGTATATAATATGTCATGTTTTTTTAAGGAATAATTTTATCATTTTCATAGTTATTATGCCGGAAGATTAGTGTTATGTTTATAAACGAAGAATCTTTACAAAATTGGGTTGCAGGGTCGGATTATCATTTTAACATGCTTTTACAACAGTCAATCAATTTTTCTTATTTATTTATCTGAGAACATCAAGTATAAAGAATTAATAGAATTTGGCCAACGATTAGGCGAGGGACAAAACTCACAGAAAATAAAGAGTAATAATCTCAGATTCAATAGTAGAGTAGAGTAAAGAGAAAAAAGAGCTTATGATGAATGTTAATTACCTTTTTGCATGAGACAGATAGGTTTTGCTTTGTCTTTTAATTACATAATTAATTATTATTAATTTTATATAATCACTAATCTTTTTGCATGAAGTTGAAGTGAAGAGCATCTTTCTTTTGTTTGACGTGTTAGGTTTTGATGATTAATGGCCCCGTGCTCAATTTGTGAAAAAAATTAAAAAAGAATACTTCCGAGTTCTTTCATTTATTATAAAAATAATATTTAGATTATATATTTATTTTTATAACAATTTAATCTTATTATTACGAAGAAATAAATGTGTAAAGATAAATGTAATTTTTATTTATTTTATTTTTTTCAATTACATTAAATAAAAATTATTATGACTTAAATAAATTATAATAAAAAAATTAAAAAAATAGAAAAATAGAAAAATAATAAAAAATAATTATTTATTTATAAGTAGTCATTTTTTTATAACAATATGATTAAACTGTTACAAAAAATAAATACAAGATTTAAATATCACTTTTAAAATAATTACAATAACTTTATAATCACCTTAAAAAAAAGATTTGATTGAAAGTAATTTCAATATAAATTTTTTAGTTTTTGGAATAAAAACATTAATATTTTTGATGACTTTTAAATAAGGATAAGTGGTAGAGTAGTTATTTTTATAAAATATACTTTAATATGTTAGTTATTTGATAATATTGTATAATTTTTTTTTTGAAAAGATAGTATATTTTAGGCTATATTTTTAAGGATAAAATTGATATTATAAAAATATTTATTTTTTTCCAACAAAAAGATAAAACAATAAATATTTAAATAATTATTTTTATTCATAATTATAATTATAATATAATTCATCTATTTATAACAAAAAAATCTTAGTAATATCTTTTTAATATTTAATATTTAATTTTTTTATTTTAAATCATAAATTATTCATACAAATTTTTTTAATAAACAAACATAAGTTTAAGATTTAATCCATAAATTATTCATAATTTTTTTTATCATATCGTAAAAGGTTTAAACCATAAATAAAAGGTAGATTATTTTAAAAAAAAAATCAATAATTTATAGTTTATATTAATAAGTAAATCAAAAAGATATTATTGAGATTTTTATCGTAAGAAATGGATTGGAACGTAATTATGATAAAAATCAACTATTTAAATATTTATTGTCGTTATTTTTAGAAAAAAATTAATCCCTAAAAATTTTGCTTAAAGTTTTCGTATAAACTGCTGTCACCATTCCTCAAGAAGCAACGAATTTGTCGACCCCACCCATTAATTGACAATTTTATCATAGTGAATTTTTGATACCTTTTATCTTTCAAATTATTTAAAAAATATAATTATCCACTGAAAAAAGTATATTTAATTGTTAAAAAATATTTTATTACATATATATAAATGGAAAAATATAAATATATATGTAATATTCTTTATTCTATAGTATTTAAAAAAATTAAATGAAACTTCACTTTTTCATACTTTATTTACAAACAAAATATATTTAAAAACTTAATTTTTAAAACAACACATGAGGACAGAGGGACAAAGGGACAAAGGTGCCATAATGTTTTTCAGTGTAATATTATTATTTACTACAGTTACACATCTCATTGTCAATTCAACAATGAAATTTGCTCATGTCTGCTTGTAGTTGTTATAACTTGGTGGATTTTGTTTTAAAAATAGGCTCACTTTGATGAAAAGTAATAGTAGGCGCTTTTTCTTAAGGGTTGGTATCAATTAATAACGTATCTTTAACGTAGATACAACAAAATATTATATTTTTAAATAAATATAATTTAATTTAAAATAACCTATAAAAAAATAAATTTAATCTATATAAAATATTAATGATAAATTTATTATTTTATTATTGTACATCCTCGTGAACATTACATCTCATATTTTTCAAATATGTTTTTTAATAAAAAATTACCAACGTATCCTTGATATATCCCTATATAATTTTAATGTTAATTTATAACTTTACAAAGAGTCATTATAATAGTAAAAAAAAAATTCCTTATTTGTTAATTTAATTTATAATAACTTATAAAAAGATAAATTTAATCAATATAAAATATTAATAATAAATTTATTATTTTATTATTGTCCATCTTCGTGAGCATTACATCTCATATTTTTTAAATATGTTTGTTAATAAAAGATTAGTAACGTATCCTTAATATATCCCTGTATATTATAACTTTACAAAGAGTCATGATACTAGTAATAAAAATTCCTCATTTGTTTTTCCCTTTTCTTCTTTTTCTTACTCAATCCTCTCAAATAACTACTACCTTCTACTTCTATAACCATCATTGTCGTAAGGGTGCCACCCACCAATAGCAACACCTTCCTCCTTCTCCTCCTTCTCCTCATTGGCCATCACCATCTAACTAGATCACCTTTTTAATTTCAAGCCTACTAGACAGTATATCTCACAATATTGTTAAATTTATTTTGTGATAAAATCGACCATCATTTTACAAAATATATGATTTCAATGCTAAATAAAATATCATTTTATTACAAAACAAACAGTGAGAACATATCATTTCATTTCACAACTTCCTGTTACCTTTACCTTCTATTCCTTTGTCAAGTAATGCACCTGCAAGTTGAGGAAGAAAAATGGTATTTTGAAATATTGTGGGATATTCGCATAAAATCTAGATAGTGGGACGATGAGACTCACAAACTCCAATTCAATTTTATTTTTAGGATATAAAATGGCATTTAAAAGAAGTTAATATATATATATATATATATATCATTTCGAAAATTTATCACTAATACACTTAAATTTAAGGATATTTTTACTTATATTATTAACGTTAGTAAAAATAATTTTAATATCTCTTAGGTTTATAGTTAATATTATTAGTAGTGTCTTTGAATGATTAACCGCATTAACTTTTCATTTAATGGTTTTTTTTCTATGATTATTATACCAAATTGTGGCCAATTATTTTACAATGTTAATCGTTACTTCTTACATATTATTATTTTAATTTTTTTTTTAAGTTTTTTATGATAACATTATTTTATTTCTATAATTTACTTATGTTTATGTTCATACATAAATGTGACCAGTTTCTTTGTATTCATTTTCTTATTTATCAGTTTTGTAAATGTTATAAACAAATATTTAATCATTTAAGATCCTTAATTAACTTAAAATTATAATTAGTATACTTAAATTTAATAGTAATGGTGAAACCTTTGCACCCATACATAATATATTGTCCAAATTAAACTTAATAAAAGATAGAAAAAGAGTGATTATATTTCATTTTATTCATAATATTAATAATTATTACAACTCTAAAAGATAAGTAAAAATCTTAAAAAGATTTTTAGCCGCTCATAATTTCTAGATACATAGTTGCTAGATGAATAATTTTTTAGAGTAGAGAGGTTTTTATTGCTAAAGGTTTGTCCGATTAATAAAAATAAGGGTTCATTTTATAGGACAATGAATGCATGTTTACAATAGTCGAAAAGCACTATTTTACCATATTTTAATAATTCACCTAACATTCTGCTTATGATTTTGAATTTAAGCCTTTTATTTTCTTGGCATGACCTGCCGACTAATGTGTAGATTCTACATCTTTATTCCTCTTTGTCAATTTTTACTGATAGTCATTTTGATAATATAGATGATGATGCATCTTTGTCTTCTTGTTCTCTAATGCAGTAAATGCATTTGTGATCTTTAGTGATTTACTTGGCATAAAAACAAATTATTTTTCTTATTTTTGAACAATTTTTAGGTTATTATTGTTAAAATTTACCTCAAACTTATTGATTTTCTCATCATCTTCTTGAGTGAGGGGTATATTGCTATAAAAAGTGATTATGACTTTATTAGTCAAATAATTTTTTTTTTAAAGAATTATCAATTTTCTTAAGTTCATGATAAATTTGACCGAACATTTGTCCTCTTAGTATGCAAAGTTCATCTGTATTGAATACCTTTTCTAAAAACGCCATTGTTTTTGGAACTTCTCTATTAGTATTTGAAACCCTTACTTTGATAAAATAATATGGACTAATATAGCCTTCTTCATTCCAATTTACAAGTGAACTTAAAAATCTGAGATAGACAAGCTTGTCATATACTCTAATCTTTTTCCTAAAATTCTTAATAGCTTTCTTAAAATTTTCAAAATAATAATTTAATTTATTTAAATTAATTATTGAATATAAGTTCTCAACTAAACTTGCATGGAAAGCTTTATAAATAAAAATTGGGTCAATTCTTTCAAGAGTATTAAATTTATTACCTATAGGGAATCTTTTTTTGTAGTATAAAATTTCATATCTTTGATATATTCTTTGGTAGATTTTCTAGCTAAGTTATAGAGACTCAACCATTATGATTTATTTAAATTCATGTATTGATTTTTTTCATCTTCAATAACCAATATATTTCTGAGATGTGTTTTCCTAAATAGTATTGGTGGTCTTACTATTTTTATTATTTTTGTGGAGGATTTTTTTAATGGTACTGGTGGTCGTACCATCTTTCGTAAGGTCTTGAACCTGTTTCGTGGCAATAGTTGTTGTTATAATATTATAGAGTAATTTTAACTATATCTTCTAGAGTTATTGGTTTTGGTACTCTATAGTTGGCATAACTACTTTCAACTTTTATTCTACGAGTGAAAACTCTGTGTGTTATTCCACTAAATATGATAATGACTTTGGTTACTTCAAGCCAGTTGTTGTAAATTTGTGGTTTTGGACCATTATAAACCACATAAGTCTTTTTTTGGTCTTATTTTTCTACTTCGTAAACCCACTAAGTTTTTCCTTTTTCTTTTCAATGATGTTACTTTCTTTTGAAATGCTAAGTTTTTCCTTCACATTTTGAATTCATTTTTTAGAAGTTTTACCTTCCTTAGAATAAATCATTGATGAGGATTCTTCTTTAGAGTTTTTAGACTCTAATGGTTATTTTGAATTGTTAGATTCTTCCTATTTAATTATTTCTTCAAAAGAGACTTTTTGGGTATAAAACCTCGAGTTATTCTTAAAGGATTCTTATTTTTTTTTATCTTGATCTTAATATCAAAATATTTCGTTCATGCAATAACAAAAATAGTTAAATGTGCTACTTCTCTTGTAAGGGCATCTACTTACAAAATACTCTTCTTTGTTGGAAGATGTTCGATATCAAAATTATAATGGTTAAACCATAGTTATCATTTGACTAATTTTTCTTATTTATAATCACTTACAATATTAGTTCTTAAAAAATAACCAAAACTCTTGTTATCAGTTCTCACAATGAATCTAAAGCTTATTACATATATTGTAAATTTCTTAATAATTTTTTAACATCTAAATATTCATTTTTATTAATATGATAATTTAATTATGGACCATGAAAAAATACCGATGTATATTGATGAGCGAAAACCGGCATTATCGATTCTGCCAATACTTTAGTTTTATATTTATAAAACTCTCGCAAGTGCACGAATCATTTCGTAAAAAATGATAAGTATACTCCCAAGGTCGATCTAACGAAGGAATGTATGTGGTTTTTAATTTATTATTCAAACTTTTAAAAACGAAATTAAATCCTAAACATCCTGTCACGATATTTTGGGTTTTGTGTTTTTTTAATCTACTTACATAAAAATAAACATAGATTCAATAAATATTTATGCAAATTTTATCTTTTATAATAGTGGAGTATTTATGGATATAATAACTAAGTTAATTATGCTTGTTCATATTATTTAGGTTATTAAAGATATGAATTGATATTTATTGATTCTCCCTTTGGTGGGGTTAGATATTCTTTGTTAAATAAACAAATAAATTGAGGTTGATAACTAATTTGGTTAATTAAATTAATTTCTTTTTTTCTAAGAGATTGAAAATGAACCATTTAAATGTCATCTTTGGTGGGGTTAGACAGTTTAAACTTTATTCAAGGTGTCCAAATTAAACCTAAGAATTTAGTTATCCTAGTACTAACTTTCAAGTTTTAAAACCACTACTGAAAACAAGTTATCAATACATTTTCAGATAATAATTCTTATAAAAACTTTTGAAATAGAGCTTCACTCTAACTACCAGGCGATTATACCAACAAATAAAAGAGCACTACTCTAAATCATACCGGATAACTAAACCTTAAAATCTAATTTTCAGATTTAAGTTTGTAATGAAAAATAATATATTTTTCTCTAATATTCTTAATATAAAATCTTGAATAAAAATAAAATTAATTCATTTTAAAGATTTTTACCTATTTAATATTTCGCAAGCATAAAAATGTTATTATTACACCATGATTGTAAACGGTCAGCATAGTTAAATTTAATCACACACAAATTAAATATAACATGTAAGAATAAAACATAAAAAATAACTGCAAAGAAAATAAAATCCGTACAAAACTTCGATGCTATTCCCGTTGCTGGAAAACCTCCAAATGGAATTTGTACTCCCATTTATTGAATCAAAAAACTAATAAATTATAAAAACATAACTAGTCCTTCCCAAAAAGGGAAGAACTCTAAATCTAAGAAAAATTAACTAAAAACTAAAAAAAACTAAAAACTAAGAAATGAAGAGAAAGAAAGAGGAGAGAAGTGTGTTTTGAGGTGTGTTATGAAGTGAAGAAAATGAGGGTATTTATAGGTGAGGATGATGAGAAAAAGTGGGTAAAAAAATTGTGAAAATGCAGAGTGGTGATTGCTGACGTCACATGATGTCATGAGGCGACTATGCACAAAAATGGGGCGAAATGGCAGCGGCGCGCGCGGAGGGCAGCTGGCACGATTTCCTCCTTTTGACCCATTTTGTCCAATTTTTCCATATTTGTTGACTTTGCCTCATTTATTTATTAATATATTTTTGATGTATTGCTTCCAGTATTCCTCTTTGAGTCTTTAAGTTGCGTTTTTTAAGCAAAAATACCTGAAAAATAATAAAAATACATGTGATTCCGAAAAAGACAAATTTATATAAATATATTATAAAACATATAAATATATATATTTTTAATCAATTAATTTGCATAAAATCATGATAATTTTAGTGCTTTTTGAGCACTCATCACATGTCTACAGAGATATTCATCTTTATCATCTACTTACTTTTAAAATTACTCCTAAATATCCATATGAAACATCTGTTTTAATTATCATTTTATCATTTGGACTTGGATGATATAAAGTTGGTAAATATTATACCTATACTTTTATTTTATCGATATACAAAGTATCTTGTTCTATCCATTTCTAAACATGATATTTTTTTCAATTTTGTATATAAAGGTTTTCGCATTGTTGCAAGTTTTTTGATGTATGCTTCAGTATACGTTAAACATATTTAAAAAGTTGATAAATATTTTTTTCATCTTTAATTTCAAACTTTAAATACTTAAGTTTTTTACTGAGAAATTACTTTTTTCTTCTTAGAAATTATAAAGCCTTATTTCCTGTATTTTTATAGAATATTAATAATATCTGAATAATGTTTATTTAATTCATTACTAAAAAACAAAATATTATCTATGTAAACACAACAAATATTTTTTAATTTCTTAAATATATTGTCCATATACCTTTGAAAAATACGTGAAACTTGTTTTAATCCGAATAATACGATAGTTCATTGAAATAGTCCTTAAGGGCAACTAAATGCCGCTAATTTTTTAGATTCCTTATCTAGTCTTATTTTCCAAAATTCACTTTTGCAATCAAAACTTGAAAAATATTTCTTTCATTTTATTACTAATAATTATGTTTTCTTGAGAATAAAGTATCCATCATCAATGGTATCATGACTTTCAATTCTAAAAGTTCTTAAATTTGTTTTTAAAACTCAATCATGTTTTCTAGAGTATAAATCAAAGGTTTTACTCTAATTACTTTGTTGAGCTCTCTTAGTTTTATGTTAGCAATCATTTTAGATTTATTTACTTTTGGATCTAAAAATATTTCTGAGCTTACAATTTTTAATAATTTTTTGATACTTGTTGAAGCCTGTTAGGACATTCATTAACATAATGTGCTTCTTTATTATAGATCCAATATCTGTATTTCTTTTTTCCTGATTGGTAATAATTTTTGTTTTCTGGTGGCTTATACTTTTTTCTCTTAAAATATCATACATTTTTTTCTTTAATTTTTTTTCCTATAAGGTTCTTTGTTATGCATTCTCTTATATTTTTGAACGTCCTATTTTTTTAAATTCATATCTTTTGAATGTTTTTGCTTGTAAAATTTTATGTGATATTTATATTTTTCTGGTATTCTAAAATCTCTTGTATCATAACAGATTTTATCATTTCCTCTTATTTGTTTATATTCCTATATTTCTTAACATTTAATAATTATCTAAATTTTAAGACTTCTTATATTTCATCCTAAAATATCTAGTATAATTTTCTACTTCTTTTTATTCCATCTTTTTGTAATGGTTTTATATAATATTTCAAGTAATTCATGAGAAAATATTTTCTTATAAGTTTCTTGTATAAAATGATGATAATTTATGAGAATATATTTTATATTCATAAATAAAGGAATCTATATAACACATGTCATATATTTTTATATTTTTTAAATGTCATGTAACTTTCTCAATTTCATTTTCACTAGATTCAATGATATGTCTACCTTTGTTTTCTCTAATAATTTTTTTGTATATTTTATTTATTACAATATCTAAGTATTCCCTACATGTGACAGCATTACCTTGTATTTGTAAATATTATTGTTTTGTTAACTAAAATTTAACATTTCTTATCATTTTGTGAGCTATTAAGACTATACAATTAAATCGAAGGATTTGATTGTGTGGTTGGAGAAGTTTGTAAGATTACAGTCATACCATTAGACTATTCATCTAAGGCTTTTTTTCCTATCTCTTGTACAATCTAAATCTAAAAGATCAAATATATAGTTTTCATGAAGTTTGAATTATAGTCTGATATTATCTCTAATTTTCCAATGTAATCATTCTTTCATTTTGGGTTGTTATTTTCTTCTATAAAGAATGTTAGGTTCTTCTTGCTTTTACCTATTTCTTTCTTCCCTAGGTGGGTTAGATGTTACTTCTTGATAAAAAGCTAATAATAAAATTGTTTTTATATAATTTTATGGGATTATATTTTATGATTCATAATTAGTTTTATTGGTTATTGTCATATTTTTTTTTCTTTGTTTGTACAAATTTTTTTTTATCATAATATATTTTTAGCTCTTTTTTTATTAGGATTAATAAGCTAACTAATTTTTCTATGTCCCTATTCTTAGGGTTTATAAACTATTCTTCTAATTCTTTTCTATATTCCATCAAATTGAGATTATAGCTTTCTCTTTATATTTACGTTTTTTCTTATTCTTTCTTTTCTTATTTCTAGGTTTCAATGCATCTGATCTCCTGGATGGTTCTTCTTTTAATCCTACAAATGGATCAAACTTGTAACCTATGATTTCATTTTTTCTAGATATGTTAATTACATAACTTCTTAATTTTGTGAATTCCTTATGTGTATCTTGTTTTAATTTCTTATTATAACCATATTCTTTTATTTCTTTTAGGAGTCCTTTTTGTGTTTCATTTAAGTCTTATAAGGACTTAATGTTTAATTCTTGTACTATATCCAGTTCTTTTGCTTAAACAAATAAAGCTTTCGTTATTGTTATTTGATTTATTAACATGTTTATTAGGCTACCATCAAGATCTAATACTATATTATATAATTTTTTTAAACTTAGTATAATAATGATATCATTTTCTTCCTAATATCATATCATGGACTAATGTTTTTTATTATTTTAAGTTCTTGTTTTAGATCTATAACTTCTATTTTTTAGAGATTTTTCCTTCACGATCTATATACGTAAATTTTGATATATTACTATTTCTTACTACATTTTTTTTCTTCTAATATTAGAGATTTTCTTTAACATCTAAGTTTCATACATCTGGTGTTTGAAAGTTTGTTAATATTTTTGGTTTTATTATTTGTCTAATTTCTTGAAAAGTTTTACCTAGTATGAATTCATTTTGTATATATATTAAACTATTATGATTATTTATTAATTAATATTTTATTATGTAGTGTCCTGAAAATGAATAATTTTTTATTCTTTCATTAAATATTATCTTTTAAATTTATAGGTTAAACTTAATATTTGGTTTAAATTTTTAGTTATTATTCTATTATTTAGAAGTGTTAGTTTTATTGGTATATTAATTCATTCTCTAAAATGTTTTTTTATTAATATTTAGATTTCTCTTAAATAGATGTATCCAATTTTTCGTGTATCATTATGAAAGGTTTTTGCTAGTTTACCTATAATAGTTTCTTTATTAATTAATGATATGTTATACATTTTTTTGTAACTGTAATATTATTAATAATTTATTTATTACTTATTTAATAATAAATTATATTCTCTTTTAGAAATAGTTTTCTTATTATTAAGAATGATGAATCTATAAATCCATCTTCTACCTTAAGATTTAATCTTGTCTTTTATATTTTTTCAAACTTCTTTTTTGTTAATTATCATTTTTTGTGAAAAATATCCTAAAATATTTTGTGTTTTTATTTTCATTATTCTTTGATTTTCTATTATTATTATTTCATTTATATATATAAATTGTTACTATTCAATTACGTTAACTTTAATTTCTCTTAAATTTGGAGAGTATTTGTAAGAATTTTGAAACCATGAAAGTAAATTTGATATTACTTTAAATCTTATGGATATTTTTGATAATTATTCATCTGGTTTCCCCCCCCCCCCTATAAATGGTATGTACAAATAATTATGACAAATCATCTCTACCATTCATGTTAAATTTAAACTATGAGATATTTTCTTAATTATTATTTTTAAATGTTATCATAGTATCCAAACACCCACTAATCTCTTCTTTTTTTAAAACTCTAAACTCTAAACAATAAACTTAAATTCTAATTTCATAAAGAGGAAATAAGAGATTGGTATGGATACTAGGATAAGATTTTAAAAGAATAACCAAGAAAATATATGATGATTTAAGTTAAGTAGTACGGAGTATAAATAATTTGTTATAATTATTTTTTCATACCATTTATATAAGGAATGTACTTATATATATTACTATATAAATTGAAATTCTTATATTCTATATATCTAAATAGGTTATATGTAGTTAAATTACAAACTCGTTTACCTAGTTAAATAGGTTATATACGTTCATTATTAACACTTTATTGGCATAAAGCACACACTTGGGATTATATGCTATTTATTACATGTTGCGTATACTTTGTAGGAAATAATATATATATAAAAATAATATGATTATTAATTCAAAAATTTAATTTTTTTGTAAAACTTGTAACATTTGATAAGGTAAATAGTTATGTTTTACATTAAATTAACCTAATTTTGAATATTTTAAATTTTTAAATTTTTGGGTACTAAATGTTACAATTTAATTGGTAGGATAGAGAATTAGATTTTTTAAAAAATAGGGGATCCTAGGCCTTATTAGCTAGTGGGTCTGAATTATGATAGTGATATTAGCGCAAATATTATTGTTGTTATTATTATTAGATAAATTTGTTATTAATAAATTATTCTTTATGATAATAATAATTAAATTATGCAAATATTAACCCTTAAAATAATTAGATTTTTTTTTAAAATTTAGGAATGAATTTATATCGTGTTTGAATGCACTCTTTGTGCAAACAATTATAAAGAAGTGGTTTAAAAAATAGTTTTAGCCGAAAGTGATTGCTTTTAAGAAATAAATATTTTGTACCCAAAGTTTTGAATTTAAGAACACTATTTTGTTTGAAAATTACCTATAAGTGGTGTATTTAAATGTGATTTTAATTGGAACACTCTGATCCAAACTCTTAATCCTGGTACCGCAAATACGTGAACTTGAGTTGCATAAAACCAATTGTAACAAAGTAGTTTGATTCTATATTCACACAATAAAAACAGTCCTTATATTTTGATTTTGGTTTGTATTATTTTATAATACTTAATACAATAAAAATAATGGCATATTGTTATTGTAATAAAGTGATAAATGTTTGAAATTTTTTCATCTCCTATCATGGTTTGATATTAAAAAAAAAACATATAAAAAATTAAAAAAAAAAATTGATTTGATTTAAAAGAAATGAAAAAGAAGGAAGGTGAAGAGTGAGGGCTATCTAAGTACCAAGGAAAGTGACAATATATGAGATTATGGTTGCAGATCCATGTGTGATGTCGGAGACATGGGATCGGTTGAGTAGTGATATATATTAAATTATGTATTAATTATTGATTTAATTTAAAATTTAAAACGTAGAATGAGGAAGTGAATATGCCCTCAAATCAATTACTAACAAGTGACTATTAAATTATATTAAGATAATTGATTTATACATTGTAAAAAAATAAAAAAATTATTACTATTTAGTTTAGTTTTATTTTGTGGGAGAGAGATGAGTAATCATGGGAACCAATTGGGCCATTTGTGGTGGCAACTTTGGCAAATTGTGGTCTGTGGGTGCATATCTTGTTGGCTATCCCATTATCATCTCATGCCTCATCTGACCACTTTGCATGCTTTCTAAAGTTGGGGACCCCAAACACTAATAACTACCTACTTCTTTTGGTGTCTAGCTCCCTTGGGATTCATCTGTCCCTCAACAAAGGCTTTAATTAGTCCATCTGTTTTGCAATAACCATATAGTTTATTATAAAGAATAAGGTCTTTTTTTTAAAGAGTAAATATATATATATAGGACTGAATTTTAGATTATTGTAAAAATATCATCAAAATTTTATTTTTTATTTTTATATTATTAAATTTTATAAAAATATAATCGAATTTTTTTTATTATTTACATATTATTAAATTTTATAAATATAACAAAATATATTCCACATAAATGTAACTTATTGTTAATTCTCATTAACTAATAACATCGATAGTATTTTATAATATTGTATAAAAATTAATGGTACGAGAATAATAAAGAAAATTTGATGATATTTTTTGTAATAATTATAAAATTTAATAATATGTAAGTAATAAATCAAAATTTGATAATATTTGTATAATAACAAAATATAATGTTAGGAAAATGTATTAACTCTTTTTTTATGATTAATTTAATATTTTAAAAATTAAAATTATGTATTTTTTTTATTTCATAAAGCAAACTTTTTTAATTTTTTTTATATATACACCTTTGATTTGTTACTTTTAGCGTTGTTATTGTGATCACATCTAGGACTTAGTGGGTTGTGACTCGTATCATTACGAGGCATTATATGTACTCATGGTCTTTATATTAAGAGATTGGGATTTTCTAGGAGAACCAAACGTTAAGAAAAGTGCAAAAAGTTTAAAAATATGCTAATTAAAATTTGTTACCGTTGATAATTGAATATGAATTATGTTATATGGTTCATGATTTATTTAATTTAATTTTTGATTAATTTTATTGAGAATTAAATTTTTAAAATTTGAATTGTAACTTTTATCGATATTGATTATTTTCATTAATTATAAATAATTTTAGTCGATTTTATAATGAAATAAATTTAACATAATTGTGAGATGCATTATCATTGTTGGCTTGAAATCAAAAAGGTGCTTTGGTTGTATGACAGAGGCGGTGGTGGCCGGTGACGACAAGAAGAGGATGAATGGAATAAGGTGGTCTGGTCCAAATGGTAGGTGACGGCACTAGTAGTTATAGAAGTAGATGGTAGTGGCTGTTTAAGATAATTGGAGAAAAAAGAAAACAAAGGACCTATCAGTACTTTCCATCAAAGGGGAGCCCATTTTTAAACTTTGTCACCATTTTAAAAATTCCTAAACTTTAACTATTGATGGAGCCCCCTTTAAACAAAATCGCAAGTTATGACTACTACAACCATACAAGGTGTTAAGCATGTGTAAATCTAGTAAATACTAATGAAAACTACCATGCAACTTGTGCAGTAATATAAAAAATAATGGAAAAATGTTGCCAAATTCCTTTGTTTTGTGCTATCTAGTATTCTAGTTTTAAAGTAATATTTTTGAATATTTGATCGTAAAAAAGTTAACATACATAGCAAAAATTAAGTTTAGTTAAATTTTTGATTAAATGTAACGAAATAAAAAATATGATATATTGTTAATAAAATATGTATATAATATGTGAACTTATCGTAAGTTAATTAAATATAACTTATTTAAATTTATAGAATATATGAATTTTGAGTTTTAATTATATTAATATATATATATATATATATATATATATATATATATAGATTGGGAATAAAACACATAAAATCAAACTAATTTGTTACAAATGGTTTTATACAACTCAAATTCACCTATTTGGTACCAGGATTAAATCTCGATTAGAGTGTTAATTACAATTAAAAGCACATCTAAATACACTACTTATATGTAATTAAAAGCACATTTAAATACACTATTTATACGTAATTTTCAAACAAAATAGTGTTATTAAATTCAAAAATTTGGGTAAAAAATATTTATTTCTTAAAAGTAATCACTTTTAGCTAAAACTATTTTTAAAACCACTTCTTTATAATTGTGTGCACAAACAGTGCATTATAAATTCATTCATACATTAAACAATAATAATCTAATTTCATTCTATAAAAAAATTCTAAGGGTAATATTTTAAGGGTCAAGATATTGGTATAATCTACTAATAATAATAATTATAACAATTTTATCTAATAATAATAATAAAAATATATAATTAATAATAATAATAAAATAAATATTTCATATAACAATTTTTACATGAAAATATCAAAACACTTGGGTTAATATCACTAATTCAAACCCACTGACTAATAAAGCCTAAGATCACCTATCATTTTTTAAATCTTATTATCGATACTACCAATTAAATTGTAATACTTAGTTAAATAATAATAATCAAAATTAGGTTAATTTAAAGTAAAAAAAATAACTACTTATCTCATTAAATATTGTAATTTAATTGATAGGATCGGGAATAAAATACAAAAATATGATAGAAGATACGAAGCATGCACACTAATAATTTCTGAAATAACATATAATTTTAACAATATTAGTAGAAATCACGTGGTACAATAATAGTGGTAGGGCAAAGAAAAGGACAAGTATAAAGCAGGAGGAAAAGATTTGGATTCCTCCAAATCTCGAATGATATAAATAGCTTAACTATAAGCAGCTAAAAATTAAGAAAGGCATATTTCTTAACAAAGCTATATTGATAGAGTTTATAATTAATACTCGAAAACCAAAATAATCAATCAAGCCATATATTATTAATTAGTTTTTAATAGTGAATTCATATATATATATATATATGGTAAAGATGGAGAAGAGCAAGTCATTTCCTGATTATGTATCAGCATATTCAGGCGGTGAATTTGGATTCAGAGAGAGATCTAATTCATATAATTTCAATGGTCCAAATAACAAAGGACAAAATGATTCAGAGCTTCAAAGAAAGAAGAGGATTGCTTCTTATAATGTTCTTACCATGGAAGGTAAGCTTAAATCAAGTGTTAGAAACAGCTTCAAGTGGATCAAGACCAAACTCACTGATATTAAACATGGTGGTGGTGGTGTTTAATTTATTCTTTCAAAATCTCAAATCAACTTCACCTTCTTCTTCTTCTTCGTCTTCTTCCTTTTTTTAATATTGTTTGTGTCATATGAGATTTCTCTGGAAATCAATAGGAAAATCCAGAGCCAAACATGATT
This sequence comes from Hippophae tibetana, assembly GCA_037013495.1. Lineage (NCBI taxonomy): Eukaryota > Viridiplantae > Streptophyta > Magnoliopsida > Rosales > Elaeagnaceae > Hippophae > Hippophae tibetana. The sequence goes on from CM072801.1 coordinate 2,391,064, forward strand.
ATTAATGAAAAAATAATAATTATTATTTTTCTCTCAGGATATGAAAATTGAGCATAAAGGGTTTAATGGTAAATGATTATGGACTTTTCTATGGGCTTATTTGATTAACATGTATGTATGTAATTAATTAGGATTATGGTGATTTGAGATTTATTAAAATATTATTTTGCTGATCAAAAGTTCTTCCTTCTTTCGCCAATGGAATCCCATTTCGGTATGTACAAGTTATGAAGTTCAAATATTAGTTATGGATATATATAAGTAATGTAGTTATTAAAAAAAATTATTTCTTTATTTAATTTCCTCTTCTCTAATTTCTCGAGATCATTAGATGCAGAAGAAAATATTACTTAAAAGTCATAATATTTTATAATTAATTTCTTGGGCAATTTAGTGATGGTAGGATCGAGACCTATACCTGAGGTTTTTGGAAACCTAAAAAAATACCTATTAACTTTGAAAACAGATAATTACAACCTTATGTTTGTTATTTTACAATATCAATAGTTAGATATCCTGATTTTATCATAAATATATTTTTTTTTTTTTGCAAATACCACCCCTGAAAGTTCAAAAAATTCACTACAAGAAATGTATTTGTTATTTTTTAAAATTTGAGTGATGTTTTTGTTATTTTAGTAAAATGTAAAGCTTCAAAGTGTTAGGCCAGTGATTCCAAACTCAAAAATCTTGTGCTATTATTTGCTTGATGTATTTTTGTGCTCAAGGTGTGCCCGACATAAAGAAATCAAAAAGGTACAAAAGAGGAGAAGAAGCTTGACCTTTGTTTCAGCTTGATATTAACGTCAATTACAATTTTTAGAGAATCATAATGCTTTAATTTTCTCAAGGAATACTAATTTGATTTACACTAATTATTAGTGTTCCAATGCTTCTTGTTTTGTTCTCTTAACAAAACAAAACAAAACAAAAAACTTGGTTCACTGCCATATAATTGATGTGAATTTAATTCAACTTATCCATTCATTTACGATTTAATATATATATATTTTTCTTATTAATGTTAATTGTTTTTGTTTTGAATACTACTACTTTTAATAAAGAAAAGAGTGATTGGGTTCTCATGATTAATATATATATATAACGTGGATTATCCAAGCATTTTTTTCTTCAGAAAAATGAGAAATTATTAAAACACAGAAGACCAATACAAAATCTCAACAATTAAGGTTGGGAACAATAAATGTGGCTTATCTACACTCTATCCCAAACAGCAAAGCTATCCGAATGAGAGTTACAATTTAAAAGCCTCACCTACTTATTAGAATAACATTGCTCAACAACCCTTAATAATGAAAAAAATCCAAGTTTTACAAGTCATAAACAAGCCACAAGACTCAAACCAAAACTAGCAGCTCAATCATATCTCAAAACACTAGCCATCCCATCCAACAACTCTTTAGCAAACACAAATAAGACCATTCAGTTTCTAATCAAATATGCTACATAACAAACACAAACAAACCACATCAACAACACATACTAATCTATTACAGTAATTCAACCAAAGAAATTCAAGAAAATAGAGAATAACAAATTTTGACAAATCCAAAACCTTTATAGCGCCCAAAGTCATTTCCATACCAAAAACATACAAGCAACTCCAACCGCAAAGCTCTTAGATTCTTCAAACAAGAAGTAGATCATATAACTGAGGTAGATACCTCACTCAAATAAAATCGCCTTCAAACACAAACCAAAATAAAGACGCAATCAGCATAACAAGATGTCCAAAAAGTTGATGCTCCCAGACAGTAAAAAACACGACCAGGTAAGGAGATTGATACAAACCAAGATAAAAACCAATTGTTAACGAAATATAACAATCAAATGATGAATCCAGGGAAATCACACAAATGATTTCCACAGCCATATGCTAATTGAACTTCACAAATGATTTTTACAGCCATAGGGTAATTGATTTGCAATGGCTAATCGAACTTCACAAATGATTTCCATAGAGGCTAATCAATTAAGCAAATGATTTGTATAATCGACAAACGATATTTTGTGGAAATCACAGCCAAAAAGCTAATCGAACTTCACAAATGATTTATCCACAACCAAAGCAATTTCGCAAATGATTTGTTGTAGAAATCATATAAATGATTTCCATAACCAAAGGCTAATCAATTTGCAATGGCTAATCCATCGTAAATTCCACAAATGATTTGAGGCTAATCGAACTTCACAAATGATTTTTATAGCCATAGGGTAATCTATTTGCAATGGCTAATCTAACTTCGCAAATGATTTCCACAACCAGAAGCTAATCGAACTTCACAAATGATTTTTATAGCCATAGGGTAATCTATTTGCAATGGCTAATCTAACTTCACAAATGATTTCCACAACCAGAGGCTATTTGATTACACAAATGATTTTTTTGTGGAAATCACACAAATGATTTCCACAATCAAAGACTAATCAAACTTCACAAATGATTTGTCGTTAAAGGCTAATCGTACTTCACAAATGATTTATCCATAACCAGAGCAATTTTCGAAAATGATTTGTTATGGAAATCATACAATTGATTTCCATAACCACAAGCTATTCGATTTACAATGGCTAATCAAACTTTACAAATCAATTTGCAATGACTAATCCATCGTAATTTCCACAAATGATTTGTTGAGGAAATCATGATTTCCTCATTCAGAGGCTAATCAATTTGTAATGGTTACTCAAACTTCACAAATGATAAATCCACAACTTTAGCAAATTGCGATGGCTCAGAGTTCGCAATCTCTAATCATAGTAGCAATTGCTAATCAATAATCGCAATCATCAAAGAGCTTTACGAGGATGATATTTTGCAACAATCACAATCATCAGAGAACTGCACGAGGATGATCTATTGCAACAATTGTTAATCAAATGCAAAAATCAGTGAGGATTAGCAAAAAAAAATCGATGACAAACGAGAAAAAATCACCAAGACCAATAGAAATCAAAGAAAAACACTGAGCCTCACCAAGCCTCAGCGGAGAGTTGAGTCACCATGCTCAATTTCTTAGTTTTCCCTTGTAGAGTTAAGCATGTAATCTTTTATTATTGGATTAGCCAAGCATTTATTATTATTTTTAATCAACATTTTCAATTTATTTCATATTAGATTCCCTCCTAGGAGATCCTTGTCAATATGTCACCTTCCAATACAAGACCTCAGATGAATTAAACATTATGCTATTTGTTTTTAGTCATACTAAAACATCACTCTTATTCAAGATACTTGGTGGTCTGGCAGTAAGACTCATCCCTCTCTCGTTTTAAGTTATAAGTTCGAATCACATCAAATATCATTTGATTAATTAAAAAAAAACACACATACTTGTCCAAGATATAGTCTTAGCATTATCTTGTCGGATGAAAAATCATTTACAAACATAAATACAAAAGCAGACAAATTTTGTTTATTTTGCTTCAATGTTATTCTAACTTCTTTACATGAGACTTGAGACCAACATTAATAAACATACAAAACGCCAAGCTTAAAGGCAAGGATACACAGCGCAACACAACATGCAAATATACTGGAATTGACAATCAAAGAATAAAAAATAGTTTAAACCCAAAAAAGGAACCCTACCAAGAACTACTCCTCATCATCATATACTTCGAAATGATCTCTTTCATATGAATTTCTGATTTCTATAGAAGATACTGACCTCTGGACTTGATTAGTCCTGTACATGTTAGTCTCTCCATTGTAACCCATAGGACGTGTTTTCGACTTTGGCAATGGATGAGGCAGCTTGCTATTAGTGTTTGAGTAGTAGCTTTGGACTCTTGGAGATATTTTTTCATTAGAAGAGGAGGCATAGGAGATTGAGAAAAGAGGACTTTCCCTTTTTCCAGTCAGGTTTGAAGCAGATGAGGTACTGCTGGTAGTAGTGCTACCTGGCTCTTCGCTTTGAGAGTTTTTTGGGTAATCCTCTCCAATTTCTGAAACAAAATGAGTCGAATCTTAGTACTCACAATGTATGCATTCAGCAAAAAAAGAAAGAAAAAGAAACACATGCATTAAGTAAAAGTGTTTATGGTTAATAGTGATGACTATGATGAGACAAACCAGCTTATTATTTTCAAAAATGACGTTCTCTAGAATGATCAAGACAACATATCATTCATTGTTCTTTCATTTTTGTATACTGTGAAGAATAAGGTTGAAGAACTCAATTCAGGTTGACACATTAGCTTATTATAGTTAGGGCATATTTGAAATTAAATGTTAATAATGGAAGAATTTCTTTTTATTTTTATTAGACCAAAAAGAAGAAGCTAAGTACATAGCTTGGGCAAAAACTGAGATGTATTCGACATGCAGTCCCAAAATAGCGGGTGTTTTGAGTTTGAGCAAAAATTGGCCCAAAATTGTGCATCTTTGCTCTATGTACAGGTTGTGCATTAGTCATTACACATATAGAAGTTACGTCTTCACACAAACTGAAACTACGCCTGCAATTTTGGGACATTTTCGGCCGAATCTCCAAAAATGCGCTACATATGGACTTAATTCATTCCAAAAGAAGCAAGATACACAAGCATATAAATTCACGCTCTAAGAGAAAATGCCATCTATTCAAACCAAGTTTTCTCATTCAAGAGAAAAGACTAGTATTTACCTCTTTAGGAGCAATAGAATCTTCTTCCGATTTTTCAACAGATAAATATTTCTTCCGGTGCTCACGATGGGTTCGAGACCTCCTCATTTTAGAGTTGCTATACCTGTCATAAAAAGTGATGTTGCCAATACTGAAACTACAGACAGCAAATACTTGTTTCATAAAACCATAGCAAGTATAGGCTGATAGCAAAAATATAGATTAGCAAACTGAGATATGCACCAAGTCCTTAGATAACAAGTTTAAGTCCTAAAAAGGTACATCCCAAGCTTTTCAAAACACTGTGCACTACAATCTCAATGACTTCAATGTTTTCTTGATCAAAAGTCCTATTTGAGTTTCTTAGCCTGATGATTGTGAACTCATCAGTATCATGCGCAGGTGCTTGCGGGTGCACATGCATATTCTATGGTTTCTTGAGTCCAAGTTTCTTCTTTTCTCATCATTCTCAAAATTTAGACGATAGAATAAAATCAGAAGTTTCTGATCACTATGATCTCTTCGATCATGTAATAATTTTGCACTATCAATTCTATGGAAAAACAACTCTTGACAGTATGCATAATTCAGAAAAGAATATTTGAGATTTTGTTTAAAGATATTGAAACTTTGAATAAAAGTTCACGTAAGGTAATGATTCATTAACACAAGGAAACTTACCTTTTCTGCTCATTTATTTGATCAAGTTCATCATCCTCATTGTAGATAACGGGCAGATCTGAAAGGCTGCATGCCAAAGGGCTTGTAGAAAAGAACTGCAAACAGATTTACTTATTATTAGAAAACAAAATCACATATAATCACTTTTTGTTGGTAACTTGCAGGTATAATCAGTTGTATGAAAGAATTTAAGGCCAATGGTATGAAAGTTGGCAAATCAGGATTTGTGTGAGAAATTTTAACACGTGTTAAAAAAGTTCAGATACCTATCTGAGTGAAAGTTTGGGTACCCACATAGTTGTTAAGCCAAAAATGTATAAAATTATAACTTACTGCACTTTGGAGAGCTGAAGCTGCAGACCCACGGTATGTGGGATATAGAGCAAGAAGAGTGCTCAACAGATTCAAAGTGGAAGTAGGAAAACCCCTAAAAACTTCAAGGAAACTGGGCTTGAATTGTGGTGGCCTGAAGGTTGTTGACAGCTTCAACTTTTTCCAGTATTCCTCTGATGGTGTACCACAAAGCTGAAAAATCCGATGAAGCTGCTCAACCTGATAATAGATTTAAAAAATAAAAAAAAATCACGTTTTCAGATTCTAGCTACAAGACTAAGATGATTAGCTCTAGGCTCCAGCCTTCAGGTACTAGTAGACAAAACAAGAAAAGAAAATAATATGATAAGGCTATATCTTTCAACATCAATTTAGTATGAGTTTGTGGTCTTCAAAGACATGACTGAGTCTCAAAAAGTAACAAGAGGCTAAAGTATTACTATGATATGTATTTAAAAAAATGGTTGATACTGAATTTAGAAATGTCATTTAATAGCCTTGTAGTACTTTGTGTCAATTATATTAATTACAAAGGGTAAGTCTTGTAATACTTTGTGTCATTGTTGACTTCCCGTGTACAAAACATAAAGTGTGTTATTTCACTTAATGTATTAGTCTTTCTTTGTGTAAGATTAGTTACTGACAATCAATAATGTATATACACACATATTTAGGTAAGCTTTAATATCCAAACGTGTTTATATAGATCATGGGTTGGTTTTTGTAGAATGCATGCTAGGTGGAGTGTACGTTGTGGTTGTTGAGTTGCGTGTATGGGTATTTATCAAAATTATTCGGCACTTTTGGAAACAAAAAATGGATTTTTTGTGCATCTCAACAAGGCCTTCGACGAATCCCTCGTCAGACCTCCCCCCCTCCAGAGGTGGTTGACGAGAACCTCCGAAGAAGCCTTAACGAGGTTGGTCATTGAGCTTGAGTGAGTTCTATAAATACTCCTTTCTCTTCTTGTTTATCATCCAAAAAACATGTAGCAAATCTCTGTCAATTTTACATCTCGTTTTTATGTTTTCGGATCACTATTACCTTGAGTGTTATTCACTATTAGTGATTCGTGACTGTGTGAGTACTTGAGGCGGTATTTCTTCATGAGAGTGAAATAGTGTTCTTAGATTGTGAATAGCTAAGACTATTTTACAGGATGGTTTATGCAATATTGTTGTTTTGGGTTTGTCAAGTGCTTCCAAAATAGTGATTATGAGTGTTCGTGGTTTAGTGAATTTCCCACGGGTGATTGTTCTTTATTGTTCACATTATTGATTTTTGGTTACTGATCGTACTATATTAAACGGTGTTGGCTTTGGAGGAAAGATGGATTCGTATGTTGAACCAAGTCGTTGCGGAGGTAGCAAACGAGGACGACAATAGGTAGTTAGGACAGAGGTTCTAATTGATAGAAGTAATTGTCATTTTATTTCTGTCAGTGTTGTATCTGTTTTATTCCTTAGCGGATTTGTTTGCTGTCGATGGTTGCTGTAAAACAGTCTAAAGATGTTACCACATGGATAAGGTTCTATGTGGGTTTACCTCATCACATGATTGTTATTGTATGATCAGTTTTTGTGTTAGTATAATCTGAGTTTCTATCTTGTATGTACCAATATACTATATTTAAACTCTGATTAAAAAGCTTATTTGTTACATGTTGTCACATGCTTTCTTTCCTTTCTTTATAGCATGCCTATTGCTTTTTGATGTATTAAATTAATCTGCATGTTTCTTGATTAATTTATATTGTTTCTGTTTTTTTATCTAAATACGAGTTTGGTGTGAGTCTATAAGGAGTTAGTATCTCCTTATCCTAGTTGTGTACCTGGTATTGAATTCTTTTAATTGGTTTTCTATGTTTTGAATGATAACATATTGTGAGTGTACAATAATATTTTATTGTTCCCACATACGAGGTCTTAAAGTGATTGGAAATATTTTATAAGTTTTCCAATATGTTTGCATGTTTCACATGTGTGATGTTTGTCTTGTATGCATGTTGTTAGCCTAAACAAGAGCCCGTGAATCACACCATCACTAGTGTGTTTACCACATATCGTTCTTTTTTATCTACTAGTTGTCTTTGTTGTGTATTGAATTAAGCATGTTGTTTTGTTTTTCTGCTATGCTATCTGCTTAATTACCGTTGTGAAGCCTGTTTGGCCGAGTTGGAATAGAGCTCGCAAAAAGATTCTATAGGTTAGTGTTTCCACCCCGCATCTAAGTCCTGGTTACCTATTTGGATGAACAATTGACGTTAGTGTAATTGTTCTTACATATGAAATTCTTCACGAAGTATAGTTATCAAAGAAAAAAAATCAATTATGTTCCTTAACCATGTTTTCCTTCTTCTAATGTTAACTAGTCATCATATATTATACATGCATCCATACACTTGTACAGTATGGACGATACTAGTGATGTTCGTAATTTTTTTTGGATCAAATGATATTAGTGGCGAGTGGGAGGGGATTAATGGGACTTCGTTCCCTCTAAGTAATGAGTGGTATGCTTAGGCAACTGAGCTTACGAAATTTAGTTACTACCCACTAAAAATGAAGAAGACTAATTCATTGTTACCTCTGTTCTACCCTGCATTATTGGTTTCCCTGCAAACATCTCTGCTAAGAGGCACCCAGCACTCCAAAGATCAATACCAACTCCATAATCCCTAGCACCTAACAATAACTCAGGAGCCCGGTACCATAGCGTCACAACTCGGTTAGTGAGAGGATGTTTGTTCTTTGGAGCATAGTAATTTGCAAGCCCAAAATCTGCAATCTTTAGTACTCCATTTTTATCAATTAACAAGTTGGAGCCTTTAATATCTCTATGTAAAATTCCCCTCTCATGGCAATGCTGCAGTCCTGAAAGTAATTGGTGCATGAAACACTTGATCTGCAAACCAAGAGTTCATATTAGAAACTCAAATGAACTATTCATCCGAGTCCTGAAAACTTCAAAACTCCAAAGCAGATAAAAACAAACCTGGGGTTCAGTAAGCCGTTCTGAGCTTGTAATCAATTTAGTCAAATCGGACCACATGAAATCAAAAACAAGATAAATACTATATTGCATTCTTGATGTGGCTAATCCTTCAAGTTTCACAATATTAGGATGATCCAGTTTCTGTAATAACATAATTTCTCTAGCCATAAATTTAACACTCTCGGTCTGTGACGTATTAAAGCGAACCTTCTTCAAGGCAACCATTTTTCCAGTTCTCCTATCTCTTGCTTTGTATACATTGCTGTAGGTTCCCTCCCCTACCTGTAAAACATAACACATTGTTATGGCAAGTCTCCATCTCCCTCAACTGACTACACCTACTAACAACCTTATACAACCGGGGTCAACATTATACTTTAAAACAACAAATCAAGATTTCCTATAGAAAATAATATTTTTAACATCACTTAAAACTCTAAACAACAAAAATAATAGCACTCATCCATTGAACTTGGGAGGGATAGAGATATGGGGTGCTATATTCATCCCCAATTCAAAAAGATTAGCCCATTTTTGTTTCAAGTTTTAGAGGTGACTTGTTGTGTTATTTTCCCTACTTTTTTTCACTCTCTACGTCGTGAGTGATAAATGTATTAAAGTATCCTAATAGCTTAAGTTTTTAAAAGATTGATTTTCCAATAATTTCTAACATAATATCAAAGCAGTAGGTCATGTGTTCAAGTCCCAGTAATCCCAATCGTTAAATTGTAAATATTTGGCGTGCTTAGAGTTAACATTTGTGGGAGAGTGATAGACGAATAAAAGTAATATTGTTACTTTTTTCAATAACTTAAACTTTTGAAAAGGTTGTAACCTAACAACTTCTAACAATGAGTTTGCCCTTAAATCAATCTATAGACCCATGAGTGATGATTCTAAAGAAATAAAGCATCATATAATAGTTCAAAAATCATAATTAAAAGCTAAGATTAGGAGGGTGCACCTTATCAAGCTTAACATAAGATTCAGCACTCTTTGGAACCAAGCCAGCCAATACTTCTCTAGGAACATTATCAATTAGCCATTTTGGCCACCCATCAACCAATTGCTCCTCTCCATATGTTAACCTCTTTGACACATTCCCATTGTTTCTTTCTCCCTTACTACTACTTCCAATCAATTTCCCACCTGCTTCTTCATTTTCATTGGTGTTCCCAAGCTCATTATTATAAACCCTTGTTTCAGATTCCTGATGTGAATACTTTTGACCTGTGGACCTTCTATGGCCATTAAAACTGCCTTTTCCTACATATCCATTTTCCAGCTTCTTCTCCAAACCACCTTGTGAAGAATTCCGAAGAGTCTTGGTCTGAACAGAGCCCATTACTTTGTGGGTCAAGACTAATATGAGTTTTCTATAAATGGGAGTGATTGCTTAATGGGTGTCATGGAATAACAAAAGGAATGTCAAAGAAAAAATAAAGGAGGTGGCTTTTGAGAGTAAGGAAGAAGACCAAAATGTGAGGAACTCGAGCCGTCCATGGCCAGTATCTTTGAAAAAATGCCATGCGATAGAAAACAAAGGACCTTCTTACGATCTCCTTGGCTTTCTCCGCCAAGGCAAAGTCAGCGTGGAACTGCCGCTTTCAACCAGGAACGAATGAGGTCATGTGGAAAACACGTGACTATCATATTTACATTGTACCGTTAAAGAAGGAACAATACTACCACAACAGGACTATCTCATAATCTATACGCACGCGTAACCATCTGGGCTGGCACGAATTCGAGACAATGCCCTAATCGATTTACCCATTTGTTCAGCATTGAAGCCTCCTCAACTCAATCAATCTTCAGAGAGAAAAGTCTCACGCTTTCTCTTCATTTCTGGATCGGGTCTCCGAAGGGTTTGCTTCTAATTTCGTTCTAATATTATTTATATTCATTTGCTTTGGATTAAGAAATTATGAACAAAAATGTATTTCGAAATCAGAATGTAGATACATCTCTTCGTTTTGTCAAATCTTATAGGCTCAGATTTGGTTTACGATTAGAGTGTCAAAAACCCAGAAAAAACAAAAATGAAAAAAGGGGATTGCGAGCTGAATTTAGAGGAAATCAAATAACAAATATGTTATTTTTCTTTTCTTTTCTGAAAAACAAATTTCATTTATTGCTCGATGAAATGAAATACCAAAAACAGAATGGTAAAGTTTGAACCTTTGAATATGATTTTGCAGGAAATTTTATTGTATTTTATTTTAGTGAAGAATGTGTCGGCAGCAAGGATGGGAATATGAGATACCTAGAGATGAAGATTTCATGGAAAGTAGTACAATTTTAAATGACAGAAACCAACAAAGAGAGACAATGTGGGAAGCTCGGATGGCAATTTTGGAGGCAAGGATTGCACTTGTGGAGACTAGGGTTGAAAGACTTGAAACAGGCATATTAGTTTTGAGAAAGAGTATGCGTTTAATATTTGTTATGTTATTGGTTACTCTTGTTTATGCCATCTTCAAATAACACCATGTTGAAGATCTTAAGAGTCATATGATGTGATGTTTGATTATGGAGAAATGTTGTTGTTCATTCATATGTTCTAATGTATAGTGCTTACAACAATTTTCTTGAAATGTAAAGTTTGTGAACCTTCAAGACATTTTGTTGAAGGTTTTTGCTTTTTTTTTTCTTGATGGTCATTTCGTTGTTTACCAATGAACCTTCAAAACTTTAGTTAAGCCAAGCAAGTGCAAAGGAACATGTTAAGGTTACAACAACTGTGATTCTTGAGAAGTTCCTACTACTATTATGCTATCTTATATGACTCTTCATTTTTCGTGAAGTATATGGACATGAGAGTAGCTACTTGACGCTTCAAATTAATGGATTTTTTTTTCTTTACTTTTTGAAGGAAAGGAAATAAGTGTTGACATTTAGATGCATATTCAAAAAGGGACAAAAGGTCTGGAGGTTCATTAATTTTTATGAAATGAGCACATTAATCTTATAATGATTGGATTAACCATTAGAATTTTGATAATTTTTCAAAATGAGCATTTTAGTTCGATAATTTATGAGTTACACATTATTAGTTATGTTATTATGAAAAGTAAGTATTTTTAGTCCTATAATTTATTAAATGAACATTTTTTGTCCATCAAAAGTATTAAAAGTGAGTGTTTATAGTGCTTAATTTTCATAAAAGGCGAGACTATATGTATACAACTCAAAAATTCCATGACTAAAATACTCATTTGGACCTAATAATGAGACTATTGTGATCTTTTTTCAAAAATTATGAAACAATTTGTTAGGAATAATTATGAGACTAAACTACTTAAATTAAATAATTATAAGATATCTGATGCTTAGTTTCCATTCAAAAATTTCGCATACTTGGGTTATATTTGATTTGTAGAATGTAGACACAATAAGAATGTGAATAGTAATAGAAATTGAATTCAATGAAAATAATATTACTGTTATTATACTTGAACATTAAAATCAAAATAATGATATTAAAATAAAATTTATAAAAATATAAATGAAACAAAATTAAATATATTTTTTTTATTTTTAAGTGAGATAAAATAAAAATAAATAAATAGTTATACAAATGTGTGAGAAAAATTAAATATTACAACGCCTTTTTTAGTGTGTGAGATTCTCGTTACCATTTATATTATTGTAAAATAAATATGACCTTAGTGTCTTAAAAAGTTTTATGTACATAGTTATCAAGGAATTTTGAAGTTGAGTATTAGCCTTTATCTAATACTCGGCATATCATATGTGTTCAAATAAAAATGGTATAAATTTAATGATTTTATGGAACATATTCTCTATCAATTATATTTGAACACATGGCTCGACCTGCAACCCGACCCATGAACAGATCAAGTTATTAAATATGTTGCTCTAAGAAGACCAAATTTGTGCTTGTTCCCACAACAATAATCATATGGTGTTTTTGCTTAGTAGGGTAACTTTGGGTATTAGAAGGCTAACCACCAATCCGAGTTATAAATGTGATCAATCTTAAGTTAGATTATGTTTTTACAGATATATTCTCCTAATACGCTACTACATATACTCCTATATTAACGACACATGTGCATATAATGACTTATATATATAGATCTCATATGAGATCTACGCAATTCACTCTCAATTCTCCAACTTCTCTCTCTAAAAATTAGATCATCTTAACATTTTGGCATTTATCGTAGGGCTCAAAATTCGAAGGTCAAACCTTGGCTTTTGATCCCTTTTTCAAGAATTCATCCCGAGTTTTGAGAGAGAAATCTTGTAAGCAAGATCCTCACATCGTGTTCTTTAAGACTCATATATGTCTCATTGAACTTAAGCATTTCCAACTTAACCATGAGCTCTCTACATTTAAGGGTGAGATAGAGCAAGTACCTCTACCTATTTGGTATCAATTGTCTTTGCCAGGAACTTTATTATGAAGGGGTACAGTAGGAATTTGACTCCTAGTTATAACGCCTTTTCATGAAAGGTTGTCTATCTAGTTGGAGGTACCGCACTATCAAGAATGCTCGGCCTGGGGATCATTATTTGAACTGAGGAGGGAAGATCATACATCTTTCTTAGCCTCTCCTCACCTTAGAAAGTTAAACCATCATGCTTGACCTTGGTCTCTTAACCTTTAGTTAGATTTGTGGATTCACCGGTACCTTTTCTTTTGGATTTTTTCCTCCATGACCTAAAGATTGATATCTGGGTTTAAGGCACGTTTAATCTAATTACAAGTATCATTTAAGGTCGAGACGTAGACGTAGAAGGAGGAAGCTCAAACATTTCTTCTTCACTCGATGTGTTTGTTTCACTTGAGGACCCCAATGCATCATTTTATGCTTAAATCGAGTAGCTAGGGTATTAGGGCTCTCCCAAGAAGGGAGCAAGGAGCACAAAGATAGGATTATATTGCCCGTAGCCTATGACGATGCCTCTCTATGCATGGTTTTTACAAAAAATTACAAAGAAAAAAATGTTAAGATGAAAAAAGATAGAAGTTACATTAAGATGACTTTTTAAAGTAAAAGAGGAGTAAATTTAGGGACAAACATTAAAAAAAAATCAGAAAAATTGGCCAACATAACGGTAATAATGAGTAGTTTCTAATTGCTTCAGCTTGCAATCTAGTCAAAGAGTCTTTTTTATCTCCTCTCAAGATGTTGCTTTACCGTCCATGTGGCAGATCGTTGGAGTTGGAACTTCCTTAAGATTCTTCACGTTCTTCTACTTTGATTAATCATTTTTGGCTTTCTGCTCTCTAGTTCTATGAGAATGAGAAACATAGAGAGAGTAAATTTTTTTCCTTTTTACATTTAAAAACTATGAGAACCACTAGAATTAATAAATTATACATAATCTACATGGGATCATAACACAATGACTCATTTATTTACGTGTAGACGCCAATTTTAGTCTTTATTCTTTTGGCCAATCAACGTCGTCAAACGATGTTTTTTCTTTCCAACAACCCTATTTTTGGGCTAAATGTGCATAGAAGCAGATGGCGCATTAGCGCATAGGAAGAAATCTTTGTGTAGGACTAGCATTCAACTCTTCTAGGGCTTATCCTTTCGAGTTATGCTTTCTTTCTAGTCCAAGTCAAAACTCATCCACAAAAGAAGTATTCAAAAATGTAGTGCAACTTCTTCGTACAAAAAAAAGAAAGAAAAAGAATTAACTTGTATTTCTACAAACTCTTAGAAATAGTATTGTTAATTTAGTCACAACTTTAAGAACAAGTAAAATACAAACTAACAAAGGTACAACAGATCACTGGATGAATCAAAACAGCCATAACGATTCGTAAGCTTCGAATGTAAATCGAAAATGAAGCCAATTTGATCATCAATCCAGGTCGAGTATCCCAAAATTTGAGAGAAGGATTTTTACTTGATCGACAAAGTCCGACCCTGTTGCATATTCTGTTAACATTCCAACAGCAAAACCAAACATTGCCCATCTGTATAGCCAAATCATACGAAAAAGTTCCTTAGAAAACACAAATTTGTTAAGACTCAGATTTAGGAAAACAGAACTCATTTGATGAAATATTTAGGAGGGTTATGTGCGTCAAAAACTAAGACTAAGTAGACCAACACAAATACAAGATGAATCAAACATAAATGGGCATTGGATTAACATCATGAAATTCAAGCATACCAACCATATATCCTTCAAAGCCAATTATTGGAAGTCAATTCAATTAAGTAAAGCTGATTACTAGCTTTAAGTAATCATACAGAAGTGCACCAATGGACTGTGAGTATAAATGTGTATGCAAATTTATGTGATCCTAAGATTAGTGAGCATATTGGCTTGTCCATTTTGAGAGATTTGGTATTGGGTATTTTTTCTTTTCATGGTAAAGGTCTGAATAGTTATTTTAAATGTTACTTTTCATCGTTAAAAAGATGTTATTAAGGGCAAACTTCAATATTTGTATTATTTATTGGTTTTCATCAATCACGTGGCAAAATAAGTATAGAATGGCAAATCATCTATCTATTTATCTATGCTACAAAAAATGGCTGGAACGAAAGGGATGTAACGTCGAGTTGGTTGAGTTTGAAGGGAAAACATTGAATGACATGAAGTGTACAAAATATTAAAATAGTTATATTACTGTAAAGTTTGTCCTTTAGGGTCCATTCTTCGTAACCAAAAAAAAAACAATCCACTCCAAACTCATAAACAAAAAAACTCTATTATACATCACAAATATATTATAATTACAGTTTTTTATTATATACAATGAATCTAAATGTATTTAATTATAATATAATGAAACACCATTTGAGATTCATCTCAAATTTGAACTCATATTTGAAATATACAGAGTTTTCCTAACCAAAAATTCTAAAACGGAAACTCGCCCTTTTTTATCTAAATTCATGGGTGTTAACTGTGACACAACTAACAAGAAACCAACAAACGAACCAATCATGAATACAAATACGAATATAAATAATTTAATTAACAAAAAAAAAATTCTAAATTTTCAATGGAATCAACCAATACACAAACATGAACACAGCAATTCAGTAGTAATTTCTCAAAGAAAAAAGGGTATAGTTAATTTTTATTCAACAGTACAAGATACCACAAACCCAGATGAAAAAAATCCACAAAATTAAAGGTTCTTAATTTAAGAAAATAGAATTATCACTATTTGTACCTTCCATTAGAGATCTCATTCTTCCCAATGAACCCAAAGAAGGGACCTTGGTTAGCTTCCTCGAGTTTCTTCTTCCTGAAATAATCCCGAAGCTCCTTAGCTTTCTGTCTCTGAAATTCAAACGTTATAACATTATTATCCCCTGGAGTCGTTGTCGCCGTTGAAACAGAAGCTGACTTTTGTGGCGGTGACACTGAAGAAGAAGGCGGAGAAGGAGGTGTTGGTTTGATGAGAGGAGGAGATTGAGAAGGTTCCTTAATAGAAGGGGCCATAGGTCTTCTAATGGGTCCTTCAGTTTGAGAACTCCTTATAGTTATCATCAAAGGTTTAGTTGAAGAAGAGAATTTGAAAGATGATGAAAAATAAGGACAATTAGATGTAGATGAAGATGAACATGAATTTGGGATTTTGATGCTTCGAAATGAAGATGCCACTGACATTTTTGTTGTTCCTTTTTCTCTTATTTTCTCTTCTTCAATCTACCCTTTTTTTCTTCCTTTCTTTTTTTCTTCTTTTTTTTTTTAAAAAAGAGAGGAAAATAGTGTTTTGGGTTTGTTTGGTTTTGGGGATTTTGTAGTATGATGGGTTTTATCTGAATTAGAGAGACTGTATGGAATTAGTTTTAGTGGATAAGGTGTGGCCAAGTTTCAACATGTGCATCGATCATGGCTGGTTGCTAAAGTCAGTCGATTTGGTCTAGCTAAAGAAGCGCAGAGAGAGATGGTTCTCATACAGTTATTTTTAATAATAATATAATTAAATTATCACCAAAAAAATTAATATATAACTTAAATATTATTTTTAAAATAAATACAATATTTATAAAATCATCTTTTCTAAATTTTTCCAACAAATTATTTGAAATTATGATAAGTGAACTAAATAATAATAGAAAAAAAAATCAAACTTGAAATTAATCAACAATAGAGAATAATGACTGAGTTTGCAATCTCAAAATTGATTGACAAATTAAGATATTCATCGCGACAATCGCATACGATAATCATACGAAGGTACTTGATCACGACCATAGGGCACCTAATTGCTACACTCTTGTACATAATTATTATACAAAACACAATGGGACGATGGTTCACCTAAAGTTACATGTCTACCATATTCAACAAGTGTTCGCAACCATTTCGTGTGGGTTTACCTTGGTTATATTGTATCTCATATTCTGTCATCCCGTATGACATGTTGTAATATACATTTCGTGTACCCCATATGAAAATGCCTCGCATAAACAAGGCATCATGGTCCATGATATCCAAACATTAAGTCTTCTGTTATTTTATTTTGAAGCAAAATGAAAGAATCACTCTTATAACCATATGTTTCCATCTCTTGTGTATAATTTTCTCAATTTCTTTGTATTTTAACCTTTATAAATTTCTTGGACTAACCTTTCAAATTCTTCTTATCCTTTTAAATTCTACTAGGATATCCAAATTTCTCCTCCATTATATTATGAGCCCTAGCTCTCCATTATTTTCATTCTATTTTTTTCTTTCAAGCCAACTCTTAAAACTCTTTCAAAGAATTCCAAACCTTGTGAGGAATTTTACTCTATGCCTAAAGAATTTTATACGTTTACCAGCTTTCTACGTTCAGGTGCTTTTGCAACTCTTGCTTTAATTATTGTTATCTATGGTTGAGCAACTTGATTCCCATCTAAGTAATGTTCCACCAAGGTTCACCTCGAGAACCAAAGATATTAGCCCTAATAATTTACAGGTATAACTCAAAAGATAGAGAAATTTGGGTTAGGGAACACGCACCACAAAATGGGGTTTTACCATTCCCTATTTCCACCCCAGATCCAACTGATAAGGTCCATGTAAGAGGAACTACACGGTTCAAAATAAAGCATTTTGATACCTCTGAAATGGGCTAAACATCCTATAAGACCACATCGAGTCAAATTGATACGAGCATTGCTCAAGTAATCAAGTCAATCACCCTGACTATGACTCGAGTTCCTATATCCACCAGCACCCTGATTTTAGGTCTGTTAGGTGCCACAACATTGGGATATGTACCTCCAATTCATATCACCACCCTACGAAAGATGTACAGAGAAAAGAAACCTCATCATTAACCAATCAAGAAGCACATGGAAAAAGTTCCCAGGAAGAAGATCCCAAAAGTACCAAGTAAGTTGACCATTGATGATATATAATGCTTGAGGAGGGTGTATACCATTCCATCACATGTAGGTTTGGTACAAGTCCCTTAACATCTGCTTGAAAATGGATGATCCATCCAAGTGTTCGTTTGAGGTTTCCAATACCTCAAGTGGAAGCCCATTTTTTACACACCTATGATCTAACCTTAACTCAGATAAATCCCAATATGTGGCAAACGCTTTTGAGTATGGTCGTATTAAGCAGGGAGCAACATTTTGAGTTAAAAAAAAAGGAGTTTTAAGTTATGTATTGTGTAAAAAGAAATGCGGTGGACAAAGGTAGAGTATATATCTCGACCATCACACTTTGTTGTCTTATATTGAAGCTACTTGACACCCAACTCAAGTGAAAGGACAAGTACTTTTATATAAGGGTGATGTATGGGATCAGGATCCTGAGGTTCCCGTACATTTCACTTGGAGTCATAAATTTGATACAATGCAACCACGGGGCCAAGAGATGTTACTTCGTACAAATCATAACATAAGAGAAAAAGTTTGCTCCCTTGAGCTACAAAATGCCCACCACGTGACTTATAAGGATATCCTTACTAAAACTCATTATAGGCTTTTGGGATATGAAGAAAATATTGCACCCCATGCATGGATGGGTTTCATTGACATTGGTATCGAGTCTCGAAATATATGAACTCATTGAAATAGACTCCCCCGAGTAACATGAGAAAACTTTACATGAGGTGGAAGCCACAGTTATCCCTATCAGTACCCCATTCAAACCAATTTCCAAGGAAACAAAGGTTGAGGTAAAAAAAACCTTGTAGAAACCTTCACCCCATAAGAAAAGGAAATTGGGCTCTCCTCATGAAGTGGAAAACGAACCAATCCTCTTGTTACTTCCAGAATCACATAATGTGAACAATGTCAAATTAAAGAACATTCAAATTAAAAGTACCCTAGTAACAATTATTGAATAGGGGTATTCGGAAAACCCAAGGTGTTGTTAGATGTTTATCACCACTTCAGAGTAAATAAGAACTCACTAGAATTTAAAATTCTTTGAAGGAATACAAGCTAACCCATGGGAAGATGGTTGGAAGCTAAATGTTGGAGGTAAAGAATTTTGTAAAATATTTCTCTGTTGATTATCTGTGTTGATAATTACTTCATTTTTATAGGATATTTCATTGTTGAGAGAGGGAAAGATTGCCAACAATGCCTATTGTGCTTGTGCTTATGAGGCCGAAGCACTTGTTGCTTAATTCCAAGGTGCACTCGAGGAGAAAGATTGCACTATAATAACGTGAGAAGATGCTCGATGTGCAAGAGGCTAAAATCATAAATTTAGATAACGACCTAGTATATCTTACCCCAAAATTGAAGGTTGTGTTAACCATCGCTCTTGAAAGAGACAATTTGGCCAAATAAGCTAAATAATGGTAAAGGTTGACTAAAGAACGGGCTAGGTAGGTTAAGGAACAAAATGCCTCTTTAAACAAGCTATTGGCCAAACTCAAAGAAGATTGTACTCGTGGCTATAATGAGGGGGTTTCCTTTGTAATGATAACCTTTCGAGCTGAAGCTATAAAGTCCAAGACTTTTCCCATATTTATGAGCTTTGTTCGAGATCTAAAAAATGTACAAGGTACCTTGAAAACAACACAAGGCACACCATCAGCTAGACCTCCTCTTCTCCAAGGCATGCCAAGTGGAGCTCAAGTTCTTAAAGACCCCATGAAATCCATCTCGGGTTAGGTACCCCATGATGAACCTACCACCTCGTGAAGATTTTGAATCTTGTGTAAATTCATTAAAATTTCCAGTTTGACATTTAAAGTTCTTTCTTTTTTTTGTATTCAATGCTTGTCTGAGTATAAATATGTAGCCATTTGGCTCTTATTTGAAAATAAGTAAATTTCTTCCTTTTAAGAGAAATCCAACTCATCTATCTTTTCTCCAAGTATCTTAGTCCCTTTTACATATAATTTCACTCCAAATACCTCATTTGTACCACAATTATGGAATTTATGAATGCAAATGTTGATATCCTTGTGAACAATGTCCTTATAGATATGGTAATCTAATCCCATATGAGCTCATGTGTGAATAAGATGTTTCTTTTCTTGGGATGGGTTTTAAACTTCCAACAGGCATGAGATAGTTTCTAAAAATGATGTGGTGTCCATGGTGGTTGACAGGGAACACTTCTTTCCAATTGAGAACAAGGTGTTTTTTTCACTCATTCAAGAAGAGATTCGACCAGGAGTTATTAGGTTTTCGAGTGAAAGCCCATATCAGGTTGTACCAAGAAAGACAAACGAGGTGCATGTTAAGCCTTTTCAACTTTTACAAATAAAGGTAAGGTCCCTTTGTAGTATGTCATGATGAACATCTCTCAAAAATGTTTGAAAATGGTATATTGGGAAATACTATGACTCAAGATGACTTGTATCATCATTTTAGAACCCTTACAGATTAATCAGTTATATCACAAACCCAAAAGGGGAAGGGTTCTATCTAGCACATGGCTGAACGTCGATTGTTTGAGGTGAATTCCCTTATTATTTATTTCTCCTTTGTGGTTGGATTATCATTATTTGTTTGGTAGTCAGTCACTTTGATCCATAACTTGAAGAGGTCTGCTCATCAACTATACGATGTAGGCTGCAATGTTGAAAAAGGCATCATAGTTAAACACATAACCTACATAGAAACATCAAAACAACTTCAAAATCTTCAAGATGAAGTTCCTTTTATCAATGAAGGGCGTAGTGCAACCCTCTAAGAAAACCAAAGCTTAAAAAACAAACATGATGAACTACGTGAAGAAGTAAGTAACGTGAGGCATAATCTTGGTGAGGTAACTAAAGAATAACACTTATTGCGTCTTGAAGTGGATCATTGGAAAATGAACTATTTTGAAACACAAAGGTCATCCTGTGACTCCAAAAAATGATAGAATGTTGTATCTTTATAATCTTGTAATAAAGAACTATTAAACCCTTGTGTTTATCATTTCAATAAATTAAATATTCATTTGCACTTGTTTTTATTTGTACTCTAATATCATTTCATATTTCATAGGGTCATTGTTAATGTTTTAAGACAAGGTTCACTGTTATGAACTCATCATTCTTATTTAGGATGGGCAAATAACTTCTTACACCTACATTCCTAGTAAGGAGTCTATTTGGTCTCTTCCTCTATATAAGGGGGCTACCACATTATTTTATTCACGAGATAGGTGATAGAGATAAGTGAGAAAATTAATTCATCATTCATCATTTTCTACCAAAAGAGAAGGTTTAATGTTCTAAACTCATAACCCTTTCTCAAGATGGGAACTTACTCCTCTGATACATGCATCCTTAATGAGAGGTCCATTTGGCCTTCTCCTCCATACTAGGAGATTATCACATTATTTTATTCACAAGATAGGTGATAGAGATGAGTGCAAAAATCAATACATCACTTATCATTTTCAACCCAAATAGGGGATTCATTATTGTGAACTCATGACATTTTCTTAGGATAGAAGAAGCTTGTGCCTCTTATACCTGCATCCCAAATATGGGGTCCACTTGGCCTCTTCTTCTATACTAAGGAGTTATTGTGTTATTTTATTCATGAGACAATTCTTATTTAAAACATTTTCATTCATTGGTCAATATACATGGTGCTATTTATAAATAATACTTCTTTAATAGCTCGTTTTTATAGCTCAAATCTTTTCTTCTCCCATATTTTTATATCTTATATGATTTATCAAGGGTGATATCAGAAATCATGTAAGGTCCTTCCCATATTGTTGCAAATTTTCCAAAAGTAGTTTCTATTCTATTCCCAAGAATTACGCGTAAAACCCAATCTTCCACACTGAAGCTTTTAGATATGACCTTTTTGTTGTATAAGCGTTGAATTTCTTGTTTTTGTGACTTTATTCTTATTAAAGCACTTTCTCTTTTTTTCCTTTGCTAAAAATAGATTTCCCTTCGGATATCATCATTGTCACCTTAGGATATATCAGAACATAATGTAGGTTCTTATACTTTAGAATGGATGATCACTTTGGTTCCATACACTAAAGAAAATGGAATCTCTCTTGTTGCGATCCTCGGAGTCATTCTCGTGGCCCAAAGAACTCCATCTAAATCATCCACACATTTACCATTTGATCCTTCTGATAGTTTTCTCAAGATGTTGATAAATGTTTTGTTTGAGGATTTTGCCTGATCATTAACTTGAGGTATATATGGGATATAGTATGAGATCTTGATATTGAGCTCCTTACAAAAGGAGGCCATATCTTGGGAGGTAAATTTTCGTCCATTATCCATTACAAGCTTATGCAACAAACCAAATTGATATATTATGTTGTTTCAAATGAATTTTTATCCATCCTTTTCTTGTATTCGTGCCAATGGTTCGACCTTGATCCATTTGAAAAAATAATCAATTGCTATAATGAGAAACTTCTTCTAAGCTAGAGCAACAGGTAGAGGGCATACTATATTCAGGCTTCACTTTTGAAAAGGCTATGGTTTGACAATAGCCTTCATTTCACTTGCAGGTAAATAAGAAACATTGGCATGTCTTTGAAATCTATCACATCTGCAAGCATGATCAATACAATATTTTTGTAAGTTAAGCTAATAATAACCATGCCTCATGATTCTCTATGCGATTGTTCTTCCATGAGCATAATGACCCTCACGTAATTCATTTATCATGAGTTGAGCTTTTTGATTAGGAGTACATTTTAACCAAGGTCGACTATAATTTTTTCAATAGAGAATTCCCTGAAGAATAGTATAATTCTTGGACTATATTGTGATTTTTTGTGCTTCCTCTTCATTTTTGGGGAGAATGCGTTGGATGAAGTGCTCCAAAAATAAGGTCATTCATGATGTAACATTAGTAACACTTGTAAATTTAAGTGGTGCAGAAGTAATGAGGTCTGTGGATATGCTGGGACTGGACATGCATGACACAAGTATTACTTGTTTTGTTTCTATGTTTACAACTACTGTTGATCTAGCAAGTGAATTCACAAGTGCATTTCCTTTATAGGGTACTTGTTTTATCTCAAATGCTTGGAATATTGATATTATTATTATTATTTGATTCTGCCAAATATTTCTTCACTCTTTCTTCTTTAGTTTCAAATGTGCCACTCAATTGATTGATTATTAGATGTGAATCGCTATGGATCAACACTTTCTTTGCTCCTAACAAGTGGAGTTAGTGAAATTCCAACAAAAGAGCTTCATACTCAGCTACATTGTTTATGGCTATGAAATAAATCTAAATATATTGTTCAATGAGTCTTTATGTGGGGGTGAATATAACTATCCCCATTCCAGATCCTTTAGAATTACAATCACCATCCATATATATCATCCACAAGTCTGAGGTAGGTGCCTCTACTAATACGACTTCTTTGTTTGTATTTTTTTGGGTTAGTTATTGACTCATCTTATGTCAAATTTTCCACAAATTTGGCCAATGCTTGTCTTTTAATGGTTGATTTTGGTTTGTATTGTATATCAAATTTACTTAACTCAATAGCTATTTGAGAAATATGATCCGATTGTTTTGTTTTTTTAGAATATTCTTAAAAGGGTAGGATGTCAAAATGATGATTTTATGGGTGTTAAAATAGTGTCTAAGTTTTCTAAAAGTCTTTCGTACGGTGAATGTTGTTTTGTCTATAGATGGGTACCTTTGTTGTGCTCTAGTCAAATAATGACTAACATAATATATAGGTTGTTATCATCCATATCTATACACAATGAAGGCAACACTAGCTGCCTTTTTGCGAAAGCCAAATATAAGTATAGAATTTTGCCCAAATTGGGATTCGTCAATAGGACTACCTTTTTGAAATAGTCCTTAATGGATTAAAAAGCACTTTTGCATTCTTCGCTCTACAAATATTCTTTGTTCTTCTATAGGAGTTGAAAGAAAGGTAGGCATTTTTCTGTACACTTGGATACAAAGCAGCTTAATGTGATTCTACGTCTATTCAATTTTTGTACTTCTTTGAGACACCATAGAGACCTCATATTGATAAGTGCGGTAATTTTATCTACATTTGCCTCAAGTCCTTGGGAGGATGTCAAGTAATCGAATAATTCTTCTTATATTAGTCCAAAGACACATTTCTTAGAATTGAGGGGCATCTCATAATGTCAAATGATCATCAAAACCTCTTAGAGATGAGAATAATGATCTCTCATGGACTTGTTTTGATCATCATATCATCCATATATACTTCCATGTTTCTTCCTATCTAGTTTTCAAACATTCGGTTAACCAATCCTTGATAAGTTGCCCTTGTATTCTTTAGCCTAAAAGGCATCCTTGTGTAAAAAAAGGTTTCTTCCTCCGTGATAAATGTCGTCTTTTTCTCATTCTTTGGATGCATGCAAATTTGATGGTATCTTGAGTATGCATCCATAAAACTCATCACTTTAAATCCAATTGTAACGTTTACCAACTAATCAATATTAGGTAGAGGAAAACAATCTTTAAGGGTAGCAAATTTAATATCAGTAAAATCCACGCATATGTTATGGTCACCCTCACTCTCATTAGCTTGGACCATATGAGGTAATCTATTTCTCTGACCCACCCTATTTTTCTGAGTGAGTTAACTATGTTATTAATAATCATAAACTTTCGCTTTTGCTGTTGGATTGGTTTTCTTGTATAATTCACATTCAGCTCATGTGAAATTATATCAATGTTAATACCAGGTATGCCCTCTGGTTTCCATGAAAAAAGGTCAGAATTTATGGTCAATAATTTAGTCAACTTCTCCTTGGAGTCTGTGGAAAGTGTTGGACTAATCATAAAAAAAAATCCCTCTTCTATTATCCCCACAGAAAATGGCCTAATAATCCTCATGGGCCACAATCAATGTCTAACTGTGTAATCGGTTTGTATTTGTAACTATTGTACTTTGAACCTTTAATTGTTATTTTGAAGTGGATGTAGGATATACATTTTTCATAACAACATTGTAATAACTCCTTGCCTTTTCATGATCTCTTTTTATTTCTTTGACCTTATCCACTGTTGGGTACCTAATTAATTTATGATAGGTTATTAGGATGCCCCACATTTTATGGATCCAAGGTCTACCAATATTGCATTGTAAAAGGTGGGTGTATTCAGAAAAACAAAATTTGTTAGTAAGATAGCTCTATCCATTGAGACAGGGAGTCGTATCATACCCACAGACATCACAACACTACCATTGAAGCCTACCAACAACATTTGTTGTTGTGTGATTTCCTTTGGGTCTATTCCATGTCAAGAAGTGCTGATAAGTAAAACAAATCAAAGGAACTACCATTGTCTACTAACACTCTACGTACCTTTTGTACCTTCCAATGTGCGACCTTAATAGTGACTATCAAATGATCATTATATGGTGAAAGAGTTTCCTTCTCTTCAAAAGTTATTGGAAATATTGGTCCTTCATGCATGAAGGTATAAATTGGTTGATGTGTATCTCTTAGTTCCTTAGCATAACTTGTTTGAGAATTGTGCACGATTTATGACATAGTTGGACCACCATGAATTGTGTGAATTATGTGAATGTTACCTTGGGGTGGTTGTACTTGCTTTTCTTCCTTTTGTGGAGGATTGAAAGAAACCATATCCATTCTTTTGTTACCTCCCCGATTATATTTCCTAAGAACTCTATTCCTATTCCCATCTACTATATCATCTAAATATCCTTTTGACAAGAGCTATTCGATCTCCTATTTAAGATGTCGGTAGTCATTGGTCCAATAATTTGTATCTTTATAGAATGTGCAATATTTGTTAGGTTCTCTCTTAGGGGCTCTCATAGGCTATGACCACATTACCTGTTCCATTCTCTCCCTTCATTAGATTGCATCCACAAGGGATACTATCAATGGTGGTCCCCTAAAAGGTAACAAATCCTTCCCCCCATGTTTCTGGCCTTCCTCTGGTTAAAACCGGGTAGGTTTGGGCGTTTATCGATGAATGGTTTTCTTTCTTATATATCCTTGCTTGGGTTGGGTTTGTCTGTTGGTTTGGACATGGTAGCTTTGGTGGGCTTCAACTCTCTCTCGGCATTGAAAAATTTGTGTGCCTTCTCATATAGCATATCAAGAGAATGTGTGGTGGTTTGGTAAGTTGTACAAACAAATCAATGTCCCTCTTAATGCCTTTTCTAAAAGCTTGGATCGCGAAAGAGTTTGGACACTTCGAGATTTCCATCTTAA
The DNA here is from genome assembly GCA_037013495.1 of Hippophae tibetana. Lineage (NCBI taxonomy): Eukaryota > Viridiplantae > Streptophyta > Magnoliopsida > Rosales > Elaeagnaceae > Hippophae > Hippophae tibetana. Next base: position 2,417,287 of record CM072801.1, read on the forward strand.
ACCTCTTCATGTAATTCTCGATTGTCTCCTCATTTTCATGGATGATGGAGAACAAATGATGCGATTCTTTTCGAATGCATTTTTTATAGGCGTAATTGGTGATGAAAACCTTCACCAACTGGTTAAAATCAATGATGCTTTTAGAGGGAATCTCTGTAAACCACTTTTGTGTTTTGTTCTTGAAGGTTGAAGCAAAAATCTTACAAAATATGGCATCATCTTTTTTCTCTTCTGGGATGGACACTGACACCATAGCCATCTTGAAGTGTATTACATGGGCTACCAAGTCATCTATTCCCTTATACAGTGCACACTTTGGAATTGAGATTTGGGCAAAAGAACCATCATTTCGATGCTATCTGAAAAATGGGATGCTGATAATTGGTCACATATGGCTTCCATGTCATTTATAAGGCATCCCTCCCCTTTTTTTGAGTTGATCAGCCATTTTTTTCTATATCTTTTTTCCATTCATCATCCCATCTATTGCCAAGGTAATTCAATGTAGTATTGATGGGTACTTGTGTGTGGTGTAGTTCGAGTTGATAAGAGGTGCTTTCTTTGTATGGTGGCATTGTTTGTTGACAGTGTTTTCTTGGTTGAGAAACTTGTTGAGTCCTTGGATATGATGGTTTTGATGGTGGTGTAGTTGTTATAGTTTACAAGAAGCTTTTCATTTCTTCTGAATAGTTCTCTTATAATAGAAGTGCACGTAATTTTATGTTATCAATCAACATTGTTTGTTGACAGTGTTTTCTTGGTTGAGAAACTTGTTGAGTCCTTGGATATGATGGTTTTGATGGTTGTGTAGTTGTTATAGTTTAAAAGGAGCTTTCCATTACTTCTGAATAGTTCTCTTATAACATAAGTGCACGTAATTTTGTGTTATCATTTTGTGATTTGATAAAAAGCTTGCTATAACTCCATTACCTTTTCCTAGAGATTTTCCAATTTAACATCTTTCTCTAAAGTTGCATCTTTGGAAGTCACATTCATTGAACTAATAGTATGTCGGGATCGTCTTAGTAATTTCATTTTTTTTCCTCTGGGGTTGATAGTTCACCAAAGTGATACCATAATCCCTAATAAAGTGCAGTATGAATTGCTTGATGAAGAATATGCTCAACATAATAACTATCTGTCACTTAAGGCATGGGGTAGTTGTGAGGGTAAAGGTTATGTTTCTTGCTCTTTGAATCGAAAGTAGTATGAAGGTTGGTTATGTTGACAGGTCTGAATTTTACTATTACACGTCTGATTTCGTAAATGAAATGTCTCAAATTCTCATTATAGATTGAAAAACTCAAAGTCCCACTATGGATGCCAATTATTTGGAGAGAATTACAATGTGTTAATAAAATTAGAGAAATATTAGAGAGTCAAATCCTCTATAATGGATTATACATGTCCATATATATAGGCACTCTTATATGTCAACACTCTAATAGAATGATCACATTTGACTTGACATCGTATCATTGTCACTTGATAAGGTCACTATTTCCTTGCAAATCATGTCCCATTATCCTCCTACCTCAGGTACCTTGTTGGCTTCACCTCGTGTGGGACGTTCACCTCATGTTACATGTCCATCTCGTTCAATTAATGTTCCACGATCACCCTTTACTTCGACTACTTTATATCTTGTATTCCCAAGTCAACTTGTGTGACATGTTTTATATATACACATCTTGTTCCCCGTACGAGGCATCATGGTCCATGATATCCAAACACCACTCAACTCATAAAAAGTTATATTTATACTATTTCATTAGTTTTTGTCACCTTAATTAAATAATTAAATGATATATTTAAAATAATAATTTGTATTACAAATTATAATGTTGTTAGACTAGATGGAGACTAAAAAATGATATACATAATTTTTTTACAAATTGAATGGTATAAACGAATCAAATATAATAATTTAATAATATGTATATAGTTTATCTCATGTGAAATGTTTATCAACAATCAATGACACATACAATGAGTCACATAGACGCTAAAAGTGAAACTAGATAATTATAATCAAAACTCAATGCAAGAATAACTTAATTTTTTCTCTTTATTTTTTTAAAATTAAATAATATTTAATATAATTTAAACTGAAACTAGATAATTATAATCAAAACTCAATATAACATAATTTTGTTCTCTTTTTATTTTTTTAAAATTAAATTATATTTAATATGATTTAAACTTATAATTTAAGTGAGATAATTGAGTAATACCGGCAGTTGAACCACTCTTCTTACTTTTTCTAACTTCCATATTTGAATTTTAGTTGCCCTAACGAGAATGGAGTTATGATCCACCAAATAAAATTCCAACACAAATTTCCATCGCTAGAGCAGAATTTCGTGGGTTACTTAAATTATTTTCACAATGTCATCACCTCAATAGCCTAATATTAAAAATAATATCTCATATCCTTTTATGAGTACGAATCCCTCATTCCATAATTTATAATAATTAGATAATGATTTTGTATCGATAGACAGAACAAAAAAAATTATATCTCAAATAAATATCGGATGGGAACTCTTCCATCTCATTTTCAACCAAACAATCTATTGTAAGAAGGAAACAAATAAATAAACTTCTCCATATTTGACCTGCCAAACTATCAAAACTTAAAAATGCTACTGAGATTTGGGAGTAGACAAGGTCGATAGAATAAAATGATATGACGTAAATAGAATCAGCTATAATAAGAGTTTATCCCCTTCCCCTCCTTCCCACCACCACCAAAAAGCACTGAGCCCTATACTTCATTTTAATACATGATAGAACAGGTTAATCTTGACTCTTTATTTTAATAAAAAAAGAAAAATATATTAATCATGTAGACAACATCAACGACTATGATTAATAGGAAGTATACATGTTGCATATAACAATTTCTCCTCTTAAAGAAATTTGGCAACAGAGAAACTAAAAGCAAGATAATATCTAGTGTAGGAGAAGCTGGACCTTCGAATAATGGAGGAAGCCAAACTTCAACATCTCAATTGCAATTCAAGCAATCAGCCATAGGACTTCACACAGCCATAAGAGAACCAAACATATTTTTCAATGCAGTATGTTGTTATGAACGAAATAAAGTGACTAACATCTTGTTTAATACAAATAAAAGGATTAAAAACCACAATAATTACGACAAAAGCAATACTCAATGAAGTCGCACATACAAAATGAAGCAATGGCTTCAAGCCCATTGTGACAAAATTGAAACCTGAAGAAACTGAATATAGACAGAAAGGATGAAACTCTTTGCAATGGAGGTATTCTCTGTAGACATGTTCTATTTTCTTCTCGATGAAGCAAGTTGAACAAGCTCTCAGTAGTTGGAAGGAATGAAATTGAACCTCTTACAAATATTTTACTGGATTCTTCATTACATGCAATAACAGTCTGAACCAAATCATCTCAAGGATAGATGAACTACATGATTGCACACGAGCAGCTTTTTTCATTCCCATTGTCAAATTCATCATCAGATGCATCGATATCGCTGACAATTAAAGCATGAACCATCTTAACAGAGCATTTGAAGAAATTAATGTAAAGAAAAACTACAAGGATAGATATTTCATATACAATTCAATGAACCTGTGTATCAACAATAACGTATTACAAGAGAAAATAATTGATAGTGCAAAACCGGGTTGAATGTATAGAGGGATGAGGAGGGGTTGAACGTTTAGATATAATATGTATAGAATTATATTCAAATTAATGCATAAAATAGAACCATATCCCTCTAAATTTTAAATTTTAGTTTTTATCACTCAAAAACTCACTACAAATTCAATAATTTTAACATATTAACACTCAAATGAGTAATAACATATTTATTCAATGAGAAGTAATTAATACCCATAACATTATTTTTTATTATTTTTATGATGCCTCTCCTGAGTTCATATCCTACATCTGCCACTGCATAACACTATTACAAGAAAGATGAGATAAGGACATTGAGCTTGTTTTCATTCAAATTCAGAAGCCACCACTCATGCCTGATTTAAAGACCATCTAGTAAGCTAGAACAAATTTTGTTAGATAGGCAATAAGAAGAATTATTTTGTTACTGCTGGTAGTTAAGAGAAGACATGTACTGCTGGTAGATAAGAGAAGACATATTTTAAAGCACAACTTCATAATAGTGAACAGTAAACTTTAAACATCGCTTGAAAGACAAAGGGAAAAGACATGGAGAACAAGTGTGCAACTTGCCTCATACTCAAAATACTCTAGATAGTAATAAATTCAATAAAAGCATATATATGAATAGAAATGCTTCGTGGTCTCTTTTTCTCCTATTTTTAAATTTTTTAAGTAAAATTTTTTATTCTTATTTTACCCATCTTTCTGATCTCTTCTATTCCTCCATTTTTTCTCTATCCACATTAATCATTACAGCCTGAGTATTCAAGAAAACATTAGATCAGATATAAATCTTAAGTGAAGCCCTAACAAGTCCACATAGAAATATCTTTTGAGTTAAATCTGTTGACAAGATTCAACATAAGTCCAAGAAATGGCAATCAAAATGATATTTTTTTTCTTTTCTTTTTTGGGTAACATTCTATTTCACATAGTATGTCATTGTAAGTAGGGAAGGAACAAAAGCTGCTATACTAGCAGATTTAGGGGTAAGGGATATAGAGAACGTAAAACAAAGAAAATAACAAGCCTTGGGAATGGTGCTGGCAGCATGCACATGATTGTAGCTCTTGTCAACTAAACAATAGCATGTACTGAGAGATCATTTTTGTTTAATGCTTAAGATTACATAAATGTAGGGGCATGCAGAATTTATAAAGAGATATCATACCTGGGCTCAAATTCCCGGATCTCAACAAGCTCACTGCCACAAGCATCCGTCCATTGTACTTTCCTATGTTCGGTTTGACCAAGGATATCGCTACCCATTTCATCTGATGGTAAAAACTCATTAGCACTCTCAATGGAAACTGGAGCACTATTTGATGGCTTCTTCAAGCTACTTTTAAGAGTGATTTTTGTAGCATTGTTGTCATTGTCTTCAACAATAGTATGATCTTTGGCTTCATCAGAAACAACAGACCCTGGCAAGACATCCTGTTGCTGTACAGGGCCTACTTTAAGAGGAGATGAGTTGTCAAACCCCGCAGAAGTGCGACCAAAGCAGATAAAGGTAGCGCACCCGCGGGCAAGTCGGTTCTTTGTGGAAGCCAGCTGGAGGTCAGGGTCAGATTCTTGGTCCACCAACTGGTATTGGTTCCACGGCAAAACTCTCATGTGTTTATCTTCATTCTTCTGACCCAAGAGAAGAAGGGCCAATCCTTTGCTATATCCAGAAGCTGAAGAAGAGAAGAATCCTCCTCCTTCTACTGCTAATAACATCAGTTCTACTCATTTAGACACCAAGAATTTCATTTCTATACTGTTGTCCTCAACAAGAAGAACCAAATCACCTAATTTTGGTCCATTCATAACCCACAATCAGAAAAGCTATCCAAAACACTAGCATTAGCAAGAGCATAAATATTTCAAATAAGATTCAGCTTCTAAAGCATTCTTATCCAAAAGATTGTACCAAACACGGGAATACATACATATGAAATTAACACAACAAATTGAAACCAACATGCACAATAAACTACAGTTATGCATACAATCTAGAGCTTAATAACATTTAGAAATGATGTGAATGAATAAAACGAAACATGGATGCAACTAAGATCAGCCAACAGACTGAACCAACTTTCTCACAGATTGTCCAGATTCTAATACAAGACAGAGTTCCCAACTTAAGTTATTATTATATTGGGGGGGGGGGGGGGGGGGGGGGGGCTATTTATAAACATCTTTAAAAAAATCTAGACACCACGGTGATATTACACATCACAAAATAAGCTTTCCAAATAGCATTTGAGAAAGAAAAAGGGAAGAGATATTTATCTTGATATCCAAATAAAAACAAAGACTATTAGTCAAACTGCACTGATTGATATTCCATGACAATAAGCAGCTTTGTATCATTTAGGTCAAACATTAGTAAATCTAACTAACACCTAAATCAAATCAATACAAGATTAGTTTAATTTATTTAATTTAACTACCCATAGAATCTAAGATTCCCCATCTTAAACACCTGCTATACTGCAAAACTCTTTAATTGTTTGCCCAAAAATCCAAGGAATTAGAAAAAGAAATATAAACTCAACTTCTTCTTCTTCTTTTTTGATGAAATAGAAACTCAACTTCTAAATCACAAAAATTACCATATACTACGCATAGAATTAGTACTTCACTCAATTGAGCAAAGCTTCCACTCTTGTAAGCAAAAAAGTCCAGTTTCCTTCTTTTTCTCGGGCTATTTATCGAGAACCAAACACAACTAAAATCAGATCAAAAGAATCAAAAAGTACCTGACGGCAAAACCAAATATTAAATAAACTGAGATAGATCTCCGGCGATTAGATAGCAGCAGTATCGACGAAATTGGCAGTAAGCGGCGTTTTCGATTGCTGGTCGAATGTAAAAATCGATGATGAATCCGATTGAAGAGAGAAACCCAGAAAAATTATAATTATAGAGAGAGAAAAATAAGAAAAAAACGATGGGACTCCATATAGTACATATGGATCGAATAATGAAAGATAGAGATAGCGTCTCTCAGAAGGGCATAATAGCAACTGGGCCCATTTTTAATTTATTTCTTCTTCTTTATTTTCACTCTTTTGAGAAAGTTCAAGTTGCGATTGATTTAAGATAAATGAATTCTGGTCCCCAATTTTATGTTTATTTACATTTTAGTCTGCAGCTTTTAACAAGATTTTATGCTGGCCTGCTGGGTGTCAAATGAGTCCTAATGCTCAACTTATTTAAGTTCTAAACGAATTCATTTAATTATTAAAAAATAAATATTTATAATTTAAAAAAAACTAAAGATTTGGCACAAATATTATATTTTCATAATATTTTTATAAAATAAAAAATATATAAATATTATCTTTTAAATACCTTTTTCTCCTATGATACTATAATAATTTTTTGACATATATCTTTTGTTAAATTAACTTAAACTTGATGAATTGAACTTTTTTTAGTTAATTTTTGGCTCATGAACTTATAAAGTAGGTGAGATGAATTTTTTTCGATAGTTGAGTCAGTTTTAAATTAATATAATTATATCAAAGTGTTTATTTATCTGTGATTAATTTTATCTTCAAATTTTAACAGTATAGTATGTTTCAAGTTGAAATTGTGTTTAGCAAAAAAGTTGCAATTAATTCAAGAAAAACAAGTGTTCAAAAAATCCGATCATCCGATCCGATTTGTTGATTTTTCATCTGATTCAATCTAATCTGATGGTCAAATCAGATGGAAATTTTTTCCACCCGTTAAATGCGAATTGGATGACAGATTTCACTACGATTTATCTGATCCGACCAAAATTAATTATATATATATTTATTAAATTAAATATATATATATATATTTAATATATTATTTAAAAATATATATATAATAAATTAATAATTAATAAACCTAATTATTATTCTAACCTAACCTAACTTTAGTCATATATCTATTCTTAACCTAATCTATTTCCCCAACTACCTCTTTGCCTCCCTGCCTCCATCTCTCTTTCTCACTCCCTTCCTCCATTGCTAGTTTCAGAAAGATTCTCTACTTTTCTGTTGTTGCTTCTCTGCTCTGCTGCTTGTGATTCTCTGCTTTGTTGTTGCTTGTGATTCTCTGCTTCGCTACTGCTGCTCCTTCTCTGCTGCTCACTGCTCGCTGACGTTGCTGCTCCCTGCTCGCTGCCGCTGTTGCTCCCTACTCATCGTTGTTGCTCCCTGTTCGTCGCTGCTGCTCCTCCTTCTCTGCTGCTCTGCTATTCCCTACTCGCCACTGTTGCTCCCTGCTCGCCAATGCTGCTGCTCCTTGCCACCGCTGCAGCTGCTCACTGTAAATCTGTAAATCTGCTTCTTTACATTCTGGAATCTGCAAATATGCTTCTATCTAAGCTATATATTTTTTATTAGAGGGTTCACATTTTGATAATTTAATTTGATGAGATCTGTAAAGTTTGTTTTGTTTACTATGTTATATCAGTTTGAAGTTTGCTGCTAAAATTGAGATTGACATTAGTCTACTCTTGTTTATCTATAAGAGGAACATGATGATTTGCTTTTCTAAGTGCATATTTTTTTCATTCATGGCATTCAAATCTTTTGATAATTCAAAAGTTTACGATGAATTATGTTTTTGATTTTAAAGTAAATAGATGGTTGTTATTTATTAACATCTCTTGTTTGTTCCTTGTGTAATATCTGGTTCTACTTTTGCTTTTCATTATTTATATTGTTGATATGGGAAATTGTATTACTTTGATTGTAAATTTGCTTCTTTACATTATGGAAATCTGTAAATCTGAAAATTTGTTTCTTTACATTCTGAAAATCTGTTTCTTTACATTCTAGAAATCTGTAAATTTTCTTCTTTACATTCTGGAATCTGCAAATATACTTCTATCTAAGCTATATATTTTTGGTTAAAGGGTTCACATTTTGATCATTTAATTTGATGAGATCTGGAAAGTTTGTTCTGTTTACTATGTTATATCAGTATGAAATTTGCTGCTAAAATTGAGATTGACATTCGTGATTCCCTTGATGATATTGAAGCAATTGAAACATGTAATATTATTTTAATTTTCATTAGTAATTGATATCATTCTCTTATGATTTAATATTCTCATCACTTTCTATTATCTTCTATTTTGTAGATATGTTGAGAGACAGTAAGGATATAACCCTTGATTGAGTACGATATATTATTATTTATTTCATATGTATTTTATATATTATTTTATATATATTTAATTATCAATTTACTAATATTTTTTAAATTGTGGCTAATAGGTGATGACACATTGAAGTTTTTTGCTATTGTTCTCAAGATTCAAGACAAGATTATTTTTAAGATGACCACTAGATGTTAAATAGTGAAATGATCAAATTAATTTAGGTTTAGATTATTGTGAACTATCTTTTTGTTTATTGTTTGAATGAATTGTTAAATTTATTAAAATAACTATTGTAATCGACATCGTTATTTACTTAATTGTATTATTTTTGTTTTATATAGGTTTAAACATTTTAGTCTTATTTTAATCTTTTTATTTGATTTTTTAAGGTTTTTTTTAATTAAAATGATTTTATGTTATGATTTATGTAAAAAATTAATTTTTTAATTCAAAAATATAATTAATTAAGTTTATTGGTCGAATTGGTCGGATTGATCGGATGCTATCCAAATATTTTACGGATCGGATTAATCGGACGTAAAAGTTGATCGGATCGGTTACGGATTAGAATGTTTCAATTCGATCGGATGTTCGGATCAGATCGAATGAGCATAAACTTAACGGTTTCGATCCAATGAACACCTCTAATTATGATCCCTAATTTTTATGTTAAATTACATTTTAGCCTTTAGTTTTTTTTTTCTTTTAACAAGACTTTATCTTCAAATTTTAACAATTTCATTTGTTTGCCCTTATGATAAAAATGGTTTCATACATAAGTAATTATAAAAAATTACTTTTAAGAAGAATCATATATAATATTTTCTTTCAAAATATGGATATGGTTTACTTGGACTCAACTTTTGTCCAAATTAATAACTGTAATTATATATATATATATATATATTGATTAATTAAATCAAAAACAGAAACCACCTTATTAATAATCAATTAGAAAATATTACACTAATATTTTTAAGTTAATTTTATATATTCTTTGGGTGGTTTGGACTTACTAAACTTTTAATCAGTAAACTTAAACTATATTTGGTTGCATATTTTATTAGAATTTATTTCACAATTTAAGGAATATTATTGCTAAATTTTATTAGAATTATCAAGCCTAATACATTTATTTGCAAACAAAAATATACTAAGTAAATCCATTTTGAAAAATATTTCATTAAAATTTAAATTATAAAAATACAATAAAGTATCATTCATTTAGATGAATTTTATTGATACATATTCAAAAAAACTAAAACAAGAAAATACACATGTAAAGAATAGAGATGTTTATAAACCGGATCGGATCGAACCAAATTGAAAAATCAGACTAGACCAAATTGAATTAAACAGTTTTATAAATCAAACGGTATAATCCAATACAGTCCAAATAATATAAACAATCTAATTTGATTAAAAAAAATTCAAAAACTATTCAAACCAAACTGTTGAACACCCCTAATAAAGAACAAGGGTTCTCTTAGAAGTACGATCAAATAATGGAGTTCTTTGTCTTTCTCATCTTTAAAAACCTTCACCATCAATCATAAAATGTATTAATGAAACTTAAAATCTAATAAAATATTTATATCTTATTAAATTTGTTTACATATGGGAAGAGTTGTAAAAATATATAAACACATTCTAGGTCAAACTCAACAAAATTAAATATAAAGACACATTAAATTTGATTTTAATATAATAAGATCGGATAAAGTAAAACCGCTAAAATTAATGATAACTAATTATTTATGGAATAAAAGCTCTCTCAAACAAAGAGCTACAACAGTGAAAGAAAAATGGATAAAACCACCCACCCACTGAAAAGAGTTCTTCCTCCCCGGCTACAAAAGAAGACGGTGAAGATGTACAAAGAAAAGAAAGAGAGAAGTCAGAGAGAGGGAAAAGCATGTTCAATAACATTAAATAAATTCAATTTCAAACACAATAATATTAATTCAACAATGTTTCATTTTAACTTAAATTTTCTTCTTAAAATTTGATAACCTTTTATCTAAATAGTTAGCACAATTACTATAAAATAATTAAAAAAATTAAAAATATAAAACTTACCCATATAAAATTAGAACAAAAACACAAGTAAATGGTATAACACTTATACGGAGAAAAGGAGAGGGGAATATATGAGAAAGAGAAAATATATACGCATAGGTAGGAAGGTTGCTTAATTTAGGTTTGTAAATCTTAAACTCAAAACCACCATACCTAGGTCATTTTTTGCATTTTGAAAACTAAAACTGTCTTAAACTTATAAAACTAAATATCAGGTTCTACTTTGATTCAATTTAAGTTAAATATGTTGATTTATAGGATATAATATCAACATCTATTTTAATAAAACACAAAATATGTTTTCTTAATTTTGAAAGCATTTTTAATGATTTTTGCTCATGTTTTGTCACTTTTTATTATCATAAACGATTTAACAATATCTTTTAAGCATCAACATCTACTCTCTTAGTTATTTTTTTATTTTTAGATATAAGAAAACTTAAATGTGTATACAAATATTAAATATTTGGATTAAAATAAATGAGAATAGAGATAAATAAATTTCACTCAATATCCAAATTAAATTATAAATGCTTCATACTAAAAGACTCCGTAAGCATGTAAATGTATGTGTTTCATAATAAAATTTACACATATATATTATTTAATACGCATATATCATTATATTTAGACATATTTTTAAGTATTATAACACAATCTTAATAAAGTATGTTAAAGGACTTAATAACAATATGTATTAATTAAGTAATGTTATGAATGAATGTAAGTGCTAACTTAAGTTAAATTTCATAGGCCATCACTATTAGATTTTTAGCTAAAAGTTTGAAAAATCCTTTATATATCTATATTTTTTCAAATCTACTCAAAAATGGACTAAATGATTCATTAATTGACATATGATACAATTTATTTGTTATAACAGCTCATATATGATAAACAATTAAAAATAAACGCATTAATGATGTGAAACTCTAGTATGTAAAAATAAATTACTCTAAAAGTTTTAAAAACATCAATAACTTTCCATAATGTTGGAAGTGTCGAGTGCTTTTAGCATGTTCATGGTGTAATATATGCAAACAGCTAACGAGTTGGGAGTTTGTAACAATAGTGACCAATCCTCCCTTTGCTTTTGGAAGCCAATGCATGTTTTTTCCTTCCTTTTTATTTGACATAAAGTAGGAATCACACGAACACAAAATTAGAAATTAGATTATTATTGATTGATAATAATAAAATTGGTCACAAAAATCAATATGTGAATTGTTATGTTTTATTTAATTGTTAATTTGTAATATAATATAAAACATTTTAATTATGATAATAATATTTATTACTCTTTTACTCTTTGAAATATGCTATTTTTTCGTATATTTATATAATTATTTATTTATTTTATTTTATTTAAAACTCAAATAAATTATTTTTTTTATTTTGCTTCATATATTATTTTTATAAGATTTATTTCAATATTTCAGTACTCAAATAAACATAATAATCATAATAATATTGTTTTTATTGAATTAAATTATTATTATCATCGTCATTGACGTTAAAATAAAATTAATAAACAAAAATTTCATTCCGAGTCCTATCTTTAATAGCAATTTTTATTTTTATCCTCCAAGTAACAGCTACTTACAACCTTTTTCTTTCTTATAATTTGGAAGGTACTCGTATTTTTTTCACATTAAAACAAAAAAATAAATGTCATTGATGTGTTTGAAAGGGAGTAAAGAAAAGTATTTTGTTTTATTAGAAATTATTTGAGTTTTAAATTCGTTAATCAATAAATGATTTTAGGTACGATTTTTAATTATATCTAAAATATTTTAGGTGCAATTGGTAAATGCAAACTTATCTACATTTAGGGTACTTAAAAGTTTTACTTTTAACTATACCTTAAAGCATTTGCAATTGTATTAGTAGGTATATTTTTAGTTACATTTGTTAACTATATTGTTTATAAATTAAATATTTATACGGAAATAAAATTACTATAATGCATACTCGGGAGCCACGGTAATGATGGCTTTGATAGAAAATGAGGCAAAACATGTTGGGTCAATGATTGATTAGTGGTAAAAAGGTAATTGACCTATTCTTTTTTTATTATTTTTGGCCAGATACTATTTTTTATTATTATATTTTTTTGTATGAAATTTACACAAATATTTCTTTGATAAATGAATATTAGGATTTATTAGTCATTACAAAGGAAATACTTAGTCTTCTAATTATTTTTAAACTTCACTTGTCAAAACATCACAATCACAAATAATTATTTTTATACTTTTATTTATTTTATTTATTTTTATTTAAGTTTTGATAGAATTTTTGAAACTACATACTAAACTACCTTTATTAAATGCAATTGAAAAAATAATATAATAATAATAATAATAATTACTTGTGAATACTAAATGTACTGCTTTTTAATTATAAAATAAGTTAATTAAATTGTTAGAAACTTAAAATATATACCGAGTAAACTACCTCATTTGTTCAAGGAACTTCTTCCTTTCATTTTTTGTTTTTTGCATTTTTACATCATGTTTATTATACAACACTAAATATTTTAACTATATAATTTTTGTATAATTGTGGAGTCAAATCTATGGTACAAAATAATATTATTATGTACAAAATTTGTTTCACTAAGAGTCTAGGTCTAAAATGTATTAGATATTTAGTCTATTTAAAATTTCAATTCTAAAATTATTTATCTTTTTTTTCTTTCATCTTAAATTAATTTTTTAAAAAAAAATTGCATAAGTGAATATATAACCTATAGAAAAGTGAGCTAACCCCTACAATCTTATTTGCATAATGAAATAGTTGTTTAAACAATGAGTTACATTTAGTACTAATAATATTAATTTTGTCATGTTATGGAAGCTCAAAATGACTATATTTTATTATATTTCATCCATATCCTAAATACATTCATTTAATGTCCAAATATATTACTAATTTTTTTTGACATAATACGTCCAATCAATTGAAGGATAAATATACAAATAATGATAGATACAACTTATAATAAAAAAAAAATTACGAAATTAAAAGAGTTATTGAATACAACGGTTACATCCAACATGTGAAATTGATGCATAAGGATTGACCTATTTAAGAATCTTTATATCTATTTTTATTTTCAACTCCCCAAATCATTTACATCAAAATCCAAAAATTAATTTACCTAATAAAAAAAGCTTTTAGATTGGATGAAAATAAATAATAAAATAAATTACATACTATTTTTTTATATAAAAAAAGTCATTAATCATCAAAATTCAAAGATACATCAAGTAATAAGTTCCATCCTAAAATACACATCAAAATTTCAAAAAAGCTCACTAAGATGACCGCTACATCCCAAAGAGAAGAAAAACTATGAATAAACACATGCACTAACCACACAAAAAATCAACTTTTACTATTTTAATTATAAATTATTTTATTAAAATATTTATTATTATTTTTATCTGAATATATTATATAAATTATCACAAAATAATATATACATTAATTATAATATAAAATTGCAAAAGTAACGTGATATGTGTGTTATTTCTTTTTCAGTTTTCATGTAATAATTACAAATAGAAACATAAATAAAATAATTAGAAAAAGAAAAAGAAATTACGAAGGGAAGAGATCAATAATATTTTAGAACCTTAAAAAGCTAACAAAGTGTATGAGATTTTTCTCGTGGCTTTGTGGTAGACAGGGAGTTCATTGTGACTTGTGAGGGCAAAGCTGGTAGGTGAGCTGCATATTCATATTGCATGCTTAACTCACGTTGTTTAATTTTATAATTAGAGAGAGAGAGAGATTTTATGAAGGAGATTGGTCACATATGTTCATATGTTCAATTAAAGAAAGGCATTGTTTTCTGGACAAAAAACAAAAAGAATTTGCTTGATATCGATTGCTTATTAGAATCGGGTAATACTTGACTAAAAAAATTTCAAATTGTATTCTTTCAGATATTCTAATTTTTGGAAATGCAACAATTATTTGTAGTTTATTCATATTAAGTTATTTGTATCATTTAATCATATAATTTAAGAATAATATTTTTTAATCTGATTACTTTTAAGAAAATGATAATAGAAAAATAAAATTAATTTTTAAACAATTTTTTAATTAAACATATTATATGATTTATACATGATTTCATTAATAAAGATTAGAGATAAAAAATTAATTATTATTTTTGTCATTTAATAATCATCCTAACACTTTTGTATAACATTCTCTCTCCATCTTATCATTCTATTCTCATCTAAATAATAATATTTTAATCACATATATTAAATAATAATATTTTATTATAAATTTTACTTAAATTTGATTTTTTATCTTTTTATGGCGCCTTTGCAATAATAAAAGGAAAATAAAACATTTTCTATTCTACATAACCAATAATAACCAATAACCACTTAAGTTCTAACTTAAATAACTTTAACAACCGTTTTTCCCTTTTAGAATTGGTTTATATCTTCTATCATATAATTGTTATATTTTATCAAAATGTGAAATTTTTACAATTGCAATAAGCTAGATTTCTTTTTTACCATATAAATGTACCTCTCAATTGTAGCATTATTTACTATGAAGTAAAAGTGTAGCAATTTGGTAAAGATTACGAGTGAAAACCCCAAGCCTTAGGGCTTGTTTCAATTTTTTTAGATTGCACACATTAGTCAAGATATTTTGGATGTTCAAAACTCAGAGTTTGATGCATAAACACTTGTTATAGGTTTCATTTAAGAATGCACTATTAAAATTGCATTGCTCTACATGCCATCCTTTTGACAAAGCTAAAGTAAGCACAATCTGTATGGCGACAAGTTTATCACTCGACTAAAAGTTTATGTATGGTCCTCCATGCCTCATGTTTGCAGATACCTTTTTGCTAACAATCAACTTTTATATCACATTACTGATCCATTTGGTTTCAACTTAACAGCAAAAACCAATTTTTTTTATTTTTTTCAATTTTTTAAATTATATTTTCTACTTATTTCACTAATAACCTAGATAATTAATTTTTCATGCTAAAAAATATTGATGATTCGTATTTAGACTTTCCTTTAAATTCTGAATTTTTTAAATATAAACTTCATATGAACGAGAAAATAATAATATATTATAAGTACAATTTTTTAAGGGTAAGCCTATTACCAGGCATAAAATTTACTGTTTCCATATCCAATATTACTATTTCTAGGTCTAACATAGCCATTTTGAAGTAGAAGCATAATAAATAATAAAATTATGAATAGTAAATTTACGTTTACCTGAAAATAGTCTTTTTGTGCCTAACACTATAGGCTTACTCTTTTTTGAAAGAGTCACATTTGAAATGTAAAATATTTCGTGTTGATTCAGATTCCAATAGCCTTAGAATACGTCATCAAAGAAAATCAACCCACTTCTATATCAAACTGGACCTGTAACAGTCACATAAAGCATACCCAAGAAATATAGATTTACATGGATAACTTTTAAATTAAACAGAACTTCCTAAATAAGAACAGCGTTTCATGAAAACATAAAACAAATAAAAATCACAAGTGTCACGAAAAAGCTTTACAGAAGATAGAAGACAATTAGTCTTCCACATGACAACAAAAGTAAGCTGTTCCTTAGATTGCATTACCATTTTCCATGTGCACTCACCACCTTTTATTGGAAATGCAACAAATACAATATGGCCTTGCATTGCAAATAGTTCTTCCAAATCCTTCCACAAGTGCAACGCAAAGACCTCTTCTATGAGCAAACTATGCATTCTTAGTAGCTGGAATCATTCGGACTATCGGGATGCATGTCCATTGAAGAATCATTAGAACTTGGAGGATTAGAATCTCGATTCTGGTGAGGAAGAAAGTTGGTTTCAGCATTCCTGGCTCCATTTCCAGAAGGCAAACTGGTGTTTGGAAGGTACCCTCCTTGAGCAATGTGATAGTGTTGAAGACTCCGACGAACAGGGCTTGACAAAGCATTTGAGAAGACAGAACTCTTAGATTGATTGTCACAATGCTCAGAACGGATTCCCGGTCCAACATTTATCGGGATTGTTGAGCCTGATGAAACTGGAAAGCTTGTATTTGTTAAATGACTAGGGGCTTGAGCTTGCTGATGTTGTGCTTGCACCCTCGGAGACATTGATGGCTCCTCTCCACAATAGTCCAGTTCATTCTACAGGGGCAGGAATTATAGCTATTTGAATAAGGTTTAGAGGTAATTGCTAATAGTATATAAAATTGACGTAATAACGAAACACGTGCTATCTATTCCACTACATCCATGAAAGATAAAACCAAATGGTATCAAAGAAAATGGACAAAGATTTAGAGAGAAACCATCTTCATAATAATCTAAACATCTAAGGATAAAAACATCATAACAGGTCAACACAAAACCATAAAAGACAACAATTGTTTAGCGCAAAGCAGTATGATAAGATGCTAATCCACAATTCCAAAAATCAATAAACATAGGTAGCTTATTGCAGCTTAAGAAGAGAGGACAAGAGAGGGGGGGGGGAGGAGATCTCTAATGCAACATGAAATCGTTTGAAACTTATTTTGAATTTGAATGCAATCTCTGTGGGGCTGAAATTTTTGAAATTATATCAAACCAAGCATACAACATAAAAAGACAGTGAACTTATATGCTACTTCTTTTATCCAAGTAGAATAGCATGTACAATGCATAAATTGCCTAGGTTATGGGAAAATCTAATAACATAGAATCTGAGATGCACCCCAAAAGATCTTTGATCACTGACCCCAAATTCAAATATATACACAATACGCAACTATGCATAATGATTCGTGAACAGTCAAAACCACTCAATTGTAGAAAGAAGAAAAACCTCAATTACAAGAGAAGATGATAGTAACTAGAGTATAATACGTAAATGCCAGATTGATGACACAAAACATATTCTAAATACTACATATTCCAGACTCAAGGAAGAGAAGAAACATAAAGCTACTGTTACTTGCAATATCATCAAAAGTTAATGCAAACTCCGATCAGAAAGAAATAAAGAGGATGGTAGAAAACCGAGTAAAGTGATCTTTGTATGAGCTTGTAAAAAATTATTAGTTAACCAATGTTCCAAAAAGCTTGAAATCTCAACACTACTTATTTATGTTATATTTGATTCACATAATAAAAAATAATAAAAAAGTAATGGGAGTGAGAAAGGTAATAGGAATTGAATTCAATGGAAATAATATTAATATTATTATGTTTGTTTGGACAGTAGAATCAAAATAATGATAATATTAAAATAAATTTTATAAAATTATAAATAAATCAAAATTAAAAAATAAACCCTTTTTCATTTCTAAATGAGACAAAAGAAGAAAAAATAATAAATGATCGTATAAATATATGAGAAAAATAGAACATTCCAACGTATTCATGATGTGTAGGAAGAATTAACATTCCTAGTACTATTTGAATGATTTACATTCTATTTCAAATTAACGATCAAATCAAACAAAGAATAATTCTCATTATCATTATTGTAAAAGGCTATTTTGAGGCTTACCTTGAGACTCGCTTCGAATTAAGGCTGTAAAAAAAAGTTTTAAGGAGGTAAATTAAGGCTTATACCTATTTGATTTGAACTTATGCCTTAAGGTTTTTACGCCTTGAGGTGATTGATCATTTAACTCAAATAGTTAATTTTTTACGTTGGTTCATGGTTTACCTATAAAATCCTGACTCAGTTTCACAAAATTAAAAAACATAGAAAATTAAAAAGAAGAATATCATAATCTCATGAACAAACATGATTATGATTGCTTTCTTAACATTCTTTAATCTTCCTTCACCTATCACCTTTATTTTCCTTTACTTCCAACAATTCCAAATTTTGTCACTTAATAAGTAGCACCAATGCAACTCACATTACCCTTCTATTTAACTATTATATTTGTATTTTTTTCCTTCTACTCCAAATTGATATTTGAACAATAGAGCCACAACTTATATGATTTACTTTGCTCATTTTTATGGTTATTTTCATAATTAATTTCTTATATTAATATTTTAATATCATTTAAAGTTAAAGTTTGAATTACTTTGCATTATATTTATTACTTATTGGATTAAAAATTGATTTTATTAATGTTTTAAAGGTCTTTTAAAGTTAAGTTTGAGGCTTATGTCTCGGACAGCCACAAACTTAAACCTTGCCTCAATTAAAGAAAATGCCTCAATACTTAAAATAACCTTTTACAATATTGGTCATTACCATTCCTATTAATGTCATCAATACAAGATATCAATTCTACTATTTTCTAAAACCCATCACTCTCTCTGAATAAAATTCATATGCCGATGAGATGGACAAAATAAGAAGAATGCTCATCAAACAGCCTGCCAGATAAAGAATAACAAATCACAAACAGATGAGGGAGAAGCACATTCAACAAACCTGAAGGTAATTGAGTATATCAACTGTGTTCATCCTTGATCCCCCATCTTCTTGTCTGCAAATACACTGATAAAGTTTCTCCTGCAAAAAAACATAATGACAAGGCCCATAATTGAAATATGGATCCATATACTTCTCTTCATGCTAAACATATCAGCAGTTTTTACGGAATTAAAGACCAATCAATCCAAAAGGCAAATTTTTCATAGGCCAAACAAAGATATTTGGAAAATTTGATTGACTACAAAATTTATATTCAAAAAATATATAATATAACAATAGAGATGGACACCAAAATATTAGAAAAAAAGGTACTGCCAAAATCTATAGCAACTTAACAAGTTATGCAACAAGCATATATTGGCAAAATATTATGGCTATTGCAATCACAATGTCTTTCAGTGATCTGCTATGACTGCAAGAGGTAGCCATGTACTAAAGCATAAGAAGTTTATCATAAAGGCATAGACCATTCCAGTTGCCTTATTCAAAGACTTCAGCTCATTAAAGAAAGGGGTGAAGGGCGGCCACGGTCCTATTGCTTTCACCAAAAGAGCACACGAATCCTGTTGTTATCAAATGGAACACATAGATCTGTTTCATTTTTAAAAATAAATAGCACAATAATCCGGCATTGATAGTTGACTGGGTATTTTGGCTGAAAGTAGCGTGCTTTTGTGAGAGCATTTCTAGGTTTACAAAAAACAAAAAAATAACTCCCAGCCAGGTGGTCTCCTATTACTCCATTACCCACCAAAACCCTAACCCCCAAAATCAGTTAATACCACCCTCAACAAAAATCAATTAACACCTGAAATATTGTTCTTGTTAATGGTGATTGATTTTGGGTGAGGGTGATTTTGGGGGCTAGGGTGATTAGGTTATGGTGAGTAATAGGGGACTGCCTGGTTGGGAGTTATTTTTATTTTTTTAACCCGGAAATGCCCTCACAAAAGTGATCATGTGCTTGGAAAGTGACTAATTTCAGCCAAAATACCAGGTCAACGGTCAACACAGACTATTATGCTATTGTGTTGAAAGAAAAACAAGACTTATGTGCTCTTTTGAAGATAGCAATAGGACCGTGACCGCCCTTCGCCCTAAAAAAATTGTGCAAAAATACAAATTCAGCTTCCCAGTGAAAATATATGTAAAAATATCAGCAGATTTTCCACACTATATAAAATTGATGATGGCTGCAATATGATTATATCAGCCAAACACACTGCAATTCTGCAAAAGTAATGACAGATTATCAAGCTGATAAACCAATACTTGCAGTTTGGTGTCTTATCATTCCATCCTTGCATGCTCACTCAACTGCAGCCAACCAACATTAGACCAAATATCTCTTCCTTTTTAAACGAGAAAACAAGTAAACAGAATCTATTAGGCTACAGTCCATGTTGGAAGGGAAAAAAATAGAACAATTTCAATCCAACTAAAAACATTTGAAAAAATAGAGAAAATCCACCATAAATTCAATCGAAAAGAACACATAAACATATTGATCTGAATCAGGAAATTAAGGAATGATAAAATAAATGTGCGGAAAAAATCAGATAAAACATAAGAAAAATAAAGGGCATCAGAACTTACAAGAGCATGACGTTCACCGGCTTGGAACGAGAGCTTTTGGTGGTTCATAGCCTGGGTATAAAGCTGTGACAGCGAGTTGGCAGCGCTGCAAAACGACGCGTACATGGTTCGATCCACCTCGTCAAGACTTGTGGCAATCGACTTCCTCTTTTTCCCCATTATTAGTCCTTCGAAACCGAACCCTAACCCTTGTAACCGATTATCTGAAATTGACAACAAACGGAGAGAAAGATTGAAATAGAGAAAGAGATTGATAGACAGATTTCTGAAAATCGATAAATCTATTAATTACAGTATCAGAAGAAGAGAAAGCAACTGATTTTGATGAGAGAGAAGAGCCTAGGTAGAGAAAGGAAGGTGTGGGTTTGGATTTTGTAACGTTATGGAGTATGAGGGCAAAGTTTTAGAGAGAGGACACATGATACTATCATGTAAAAGAAAGAAAAAAATAAAGGTGAATGTAGAGTACTAAAGTTCTAAACCATAAACATATTTTAATGTTTCATCTTTTAAAATAATTAGATTTAATTTTATAATTTTTAAATAAAATCAGTCTAATAATATAATTTTTTTAAGAGTAAATTTAAATTTTTATTAAAAATAATATTTTATTTATAATATTTTCTAAAAATAACATTAAAAATAAAAAATATATATAAATAACTTATTTATATTATTAAAAATATTTTTTTATATAATTTATAAATTTAAACTATTTTAAAAATAAAAATAAAGTTTATAATATTAATATAAATTAATTAAAAATAATAAAATGGGAGAGGGGAGAGGGGAGAGGGGACAGAGAGAATAAGACTAAAGAAATATTAAGACGCGAAAAAATTATATAAATTAAAATTAAAAAAATAATATTTTTAAAAATGAGATTATATTTTATTTTTAAATAAAATATAATTTTATTATTTTAAGAAATTACATTTTTTAAATTTTAAACTAAATTAAATTTATTTAAAAATTAATAAACTAAACCTATTTATTTTTTAAAAAAACTATGACTTAAATACTCTTATCAAAGAATCAAGAACTACTTACAACTTGATCCCCTTAAAACACATAAATTTTATTGTTATTAAATATAATATAAAAATGTTATTATTTTCAAAAATTATCATAAATAATGAAATCATATCGCAAACATATTACCAATATTAAAAGGATATTTTTAGCTTTAATTATTTTTATAATAATATTTTTTAGGAAGCCATCCATACTCAAACTCAACCCACCCCACTGGGAAACCACCCCATCTCATCGGAACTGGTACCACCCTCCATTTTCGTTCAAAACAAACCAGTCCTAACTCTATTTGCCATGGGTTTTTCGGTAAGGTGAGGTGGGTATGGGTTGGCATTAGTGGTTTATTTGCAATGGGTTTGCTGGGTCTGTTTCGTGAAAATTGGGGATGACCTCATTTATATAGTTGTAGGAATTTTGTAGTATTTTTTTTTTAAAAAAAGCAACAATATTTTTGTAATTTATTTTATAACAATAAAACTTATGTGTTTCTATAGCGAAAATATAGGATCCTGGATGTCATTCATCCAAAGAAAAACTATGAATAATTTCAAAAAAATCCTTAAATATATTTACGTATAATAATAAACTATTATATAATATATAGTTAACAGTGATCTGAATGACACTAATCTAATAATTTAATATAAAATGTTTTAACTTTAATTAAGTTCTAATCAAAAGAATAAAAGAAAAATAAAGAAAAATATAAAAAATGATTATATATCTTTATACATTTATTTTTAATAATAATATAATCAAATTATCAAAAAAAAATATATGATTTAAATATTATTTTTAAAGTAAATATGAAATTTAAATATGTGAATTCTTCTCTCTCATACAAAAGAGATAACACAAATAGATAAACTTGATGCTAATAAAATCTATCCAAAATAAGTAATACCCATAAGTTATAATATAATTTTTATACATGTAATTAAAAATAATTTAAATAAATGATATATCAATCTTACAATCAATTCATTCTACAAGTCACGTGTAATTAAAAATATTAATTGAATAATTATTTAAAATTATATTATTTAACAAAAATTAAATTAACTAAAAAGATATATTATTACTAAAATTACAATGATACTTACAAAGTAACTCATTGATATTCCTACATATATTACTACTTTTCAATAATATTTTGGATAAAATTATAAAAAACAACAATTATAAAAATATTCTCCACAAGTCTCAATGGATAAAAGAATACATCATGACCTAAAAATGTTAATGATAAATTATATAACTTAAAGAGTCTTAATAAAAAAATTATTCAAGAATATTTATGATCAATAATATATATATATATATATATATATATCACACTAAATACTATTTTATCTATAACAAAATTTAAAATCAAGAATATCTACTAAATGATTCGTAAATAACTTATATAATAAACAATTTTAAAGATAAATGTTAGCATATATATGAATTATATAGTATCCTTAACAAAAAAATATAACAAATTATTAAATATTAAAATTGATTAAGTAATAGTCCAAAAAAAATTGTACTAAAAAAAAGAAAAAATAGATATCCAAACAGATTAATTTATGATCCAAACCGGTAATAATAAAATGGTTAGTCTTTACTCATTTATGCCATTACTCATTACACCCTAATTTGACTCGAATGGGCCAAGGTCTCGACTTATCAGGTCAAATTGTCATATCTACTTCTATTATCTACAACTACAAATATTGACTTAAAGTATCATAGAGTCAAAGACCAACATCCTATAATAGTCTAAGGTATTAACGAGTTTCTTTCATGATCGCACGACGATAGGAAAGACAACAACAACTATTCTTCAATGTTAATAAAATATTTGATCCTGTATATGAAAAAAGGTGCGTTATGTATTAAATCAAATTATATTTTGTAAAAGTAGTAAATTATAACTCTATGCCTGTTGGGAAAGAGATATGGCCATGTTCCTGTGGTGATTTAGGAAAGACAGAATAACGAGAAATTTGGTAAGAGAGAATGACGGTGACGAAACTAATGAAAATAAGATTTATTGCTAGAAAAACTAGATATTATCGAGGGATAAAATCGTATTTTTTTCACCCCAGAAGTAATGTAGTAAAGCAATAAAAGGAAAAATGATATTGAGGGATGGATGTAACATTACATCTAAATGTAGAGTTTGATGTAATATGTTACATCCTTATTAAAGTTTCAGTAATTTTGTTAATTAAATGTAACATGTTATGTACAACGGTAGAGTTTTATTTTTAAATTGTATAGTAAAATTGAATTGATTAACTTTGTAGAGATAAATATAATATATTACATATAAACATAGATGTGAGTATAATATGTTATATTTTTATATGTAATATGTTCAATGGGTTACCAATAAAGTTGGATTTAACAAGGAAAAACATACATGTAACTTGTTATATATAAAGGTAGAGTTAGATTTATAAATTATATAGCAAAGTTGAATCGACAAACTTGTAGAGATGGGTGTAATATATTACATATAAACATAGATGTATATGTGAATTCAACATGTAGATATAATAAGATACATATAAAGATAAATGTGAATATAATAGGTAATATTTGGTAGATCATCGGTAAAATTTTGCCTGAAATAATCGTGGAAACTTCAGTAAGTTATTGAAAATCTTATGAAATTTAATATTATTTTTATTTTATTGAATTTATATAACTAGGATATTTTGGTATTTATAGGTATGAAACTATAAGTTTATGTTAAGTTTTTTTCTAGTTTTGAAAAAATGCTATTTAAATGAAAAACATGCTTTATGAAAATAATATTCTCAAAAAAGTTAATAATAGTTTTATTATTATGCGTAAAAGTAAATTTAATTATACAATTTATGAGTTAAATATTTATAATTTTATTATTAAAAAATTTTGACTATAAAAAAAGTATTGAGTTTTGAATAATTATATGACATATATTAAAAAAAATTATGAAACTTGAATTACTTATGTTTAATCATAACAATGTTAAATTTATTAAGTTTTAACAATGATTAAATATATTCAATTTTTATAATAATAAGATTAATAATGACTAATAGAAGAATTACTTAACTAAAATGTATTTTAACAAAAAAAAGGAATTTTGATGGCTCATATTATCTCACTTCATCGACATCACATCTTATTGTAATGTAACGAGCTCTAATAAGATTAAATATGAATATTTTTTAGTATGTTAATTAAATTTTTTTAATTATTTTTTTATTATTTGTATCAATTTAATCTTTTTATTATGAAAAAGTAATTTTATAATAATAAATGATAAAAAAAATTATATTATTTTTTATCAATTTTATAATAATAATTATTGTCTATTATTAAAGATAATTTGATATTTCAATAAAAATTAAAAAATATAATAAAAATATAATTTAATTATTTGTTACCACTTTTTAATTTTTTAAAATAAAATAATTAAATTGTTATAAAAAATAACAAAAATATTTAAAAATATTATTTTTTGTAAATAATTAAAATACTTATACCATCATTGCAATTATATTTGAAATGCAAAACTTTTGTGTTGAATTTTATAAATCGTGAAGAGGAAATTAGAGAATTGTTTAGTGGTAGAAAAAATGTTTATTTACAATTATTTATTCCCGCTTAATTAGGCGATAATTTGTTGGGTTAATTTCTGTGTTGTATTTTAGTATAAATTGTATTATATTTAGGTATTAGTTAATATAAAAAAATTTACTTATAATTTTTAATTATTTATATATAATGATAAAAATAATAAAAATTATAAGTATAAAAATTAAAATTATTATACATATCTTATCGTGTAATGGATCGGTAGTCTTAATAAAAGAAAGGATAACAAAAACATGAAATTGAATTACTCCTTTGCTGTAATTAAGTGAATAATTATGATATTTTGTAATAACTCAAAAATTTATTATAGTGCGTATAAATTATTAAAATTTATGATAGTGTGTAAAGTTTACGAGTTGTATAACACCGGCTGCATATATAACGACAATGCTGTATTTGTCACATTTCGTCGTTTTATATTAGTTGAGTTTTGCTGTAATTTCTTAGGAATTAAGGTAGGAAGTTTATTTTAAGTCACATTTTTTTTCAATGTATAATTTAATTATTTTTTGAGTTAATCATTTTAAATTATTTTATTTTTAAAAATTATCAAATTTATTTTAATTTATATTATTATATTAAAATTAAAGAAAAATATTCACGTAATAAAGAATAAAGAATAAAGAATGTTAATGGATTAATGGATATCAAGTAATCTCTTTAATTTTCTATCAATTTTTTAACATTTTTTACACAAATTAAGTAGTTTTATGATTTTTTTTTTATTAAAAAACTAGCATGTAAAATGAAATATTTATAAATATGAAATTATTGTATTAAAAATAATATTTTTAATAAAAATGATAAAAAATAAAAATAAAAAATTTGATTTTTAACACGTAATTTATAATTTTTTTTAATTTGAATATATTAATATAAATTAAAGTAAATTGAATTATTTTTAAAAATAAAATAATTTAAGATAAATAATTAAAAAT
Source organism: Hippophae tibetana (assembly GCA_037013495.1). Lineage (NCBI taxonomy): Eukaryota > Viridiplantae > Streptophyta > Magnoliopsida > Rosales > Elaeagnaceae > Hippophae > Hippophae tibetana. The sequence continues at coordinate 2,443,814 of CM072801.1, forward strand.
AAAGTAATTAAAATCAAGTAAATTAAAACACACGACATCCCGAATTATTAAGGTTGAATGGTTTCTTTTGAAGAAAAAAAGAAAGAAAGTAGATTTTCAACCTTATTTAGGACAAAAACAAAGAAAGAAAGGAAAAAAAAAACAAAACAAAACCATGATCTTCTTATTGGCTGGCAGTAACATGACATAAACACACACAAGACATGAACATTGAGCTCTTCCTTGCCTGCCTAACGAAATATCTCTCTCTCCAAATCTTCAGGATTCGTTCTTTCATTCATTCAATCCTCCCTAGAAAACACAACATTAAAAATTAACTCTAAATACCAAACAAGGCCTTTACACTTTTAAACTCTCCTTTGTTCTCTCTCTGAAATTGGTTTCTCCGAAATCAAACGCACCGCACCGTTTCTGGGTTCCCTTCCATTGAACCCAGATATCTCAGACCATCTGGTAAGTTCCATTTAGTTTTTGTATTCATTTCGACATTGTTTGGTGCTGTTAGACTGTGACCTGTATATATTGACGAGGTTTTGGGATCAGATCTATATCTGCTAAATTTGATAAGTTATGAGATCATTGGGATCTCAATCTGATATGGATCTAATGAGAAATTTCAAATTTGATGACTTTTTTTGTGCTTGATCTGGAATCATAAGTGCTCGTTATGTGATTGTTGAACAATATGGTTGAGGATTTGCATTAGTGTTTTTTTTTTGGCTCTGTTAATCGTGTGCTTAGCATAAGTAGCATAAGTATTTTAGGTGATCGTTGGTCTGAGCTGGGCTTTAATTGAGTTTTGGGATTCTTTTAAGCTGATAGTGTAACTCCTTTTTTCAATCATTCTTGGGTTGAAATGAGTAGTAATCTTCTTCCTTTTTTTGTTTTATCTTTCAAGTATCAACATTATAATGAAAGTTTAGTATACACAGATTTAGTGGAAGTCATGTTATTAAATACATTGGGAGAACGACTAACAATATTTTTATACATTTATCACTCTCACTCCACACAAGTGTTGACTCTATGCACCATATAGGACAAACATTTGCAATTCATCAATTGGGTTAATGGGTTTTAAACACAATACCTCCAGTTCTGATATAATGTTAAAGACGTTAGGAAATCAACTCTCCAAAAAGCTTAAACTATTGGTAAAAAGAGCCAACAATATTTTATACATCTATCAAATGTCTTATATTGTACGATTTGGGAATTGAGATCTTTAACTGGTTAGTTAAGCCCATTATTTGTTGGTATTCTTTGACTACTAAAGAATTTTGGTAGCATAGTGACTTTCTCAAACAGAATGCAAATGATTTTACTTAAGCGTCTCGATGATCTATGTGATTGGTTTATTAGTTATCATGAATGAATCTACTGATTGTATGATGGAGGATGGAGGAAGGTAAAGAAGAAGAAGAAGAAAGCATTTTATCCCCATAAATTTTCAGCATAAACTATGATTATGTGTGTTTGGATATGCATGAGTCAATTGTGTATTGCGTGTAGCAATTATCAGAGACTGATAAGAAGGATTTTTTGTTATTTCTGTTGCTCAACAACTCATAGGCCAGCTCTTCAAATGTTCTGAGAATCAAAAAGATTGTTCCTGAAACAATGGATAACTATCAATTATTTAATTCATGACTTTTGGTATGTCTGTTGTAGGTCTTGCCATTAGCGTTGTTTCAAGCTGCTGATATTTGATGCTTTGATAAAAGTTAAGAATAGATTTGATGTATCTCACCTTTAATTGCTGTTAGATAAGGATGATTATATGTTACATGCTAGGTACATCCAATCTTTATGGACCTTTGAATTTGTTCAAGTTATTTTCAGTCATTAAATTTTATTTTATAAAAAAATGTTTACTTTGATGACAACTCAACGTATATCAATAGTGGTGGGATGTAAGATATAAGATATTTAACTTAGAATTTTCCGTTAGATAATTGTGATAGTTATGATCATCTAATTATTTTGATTCTTTCATTGACACTGTTGTATATCATAGGAGAGCATCTGAGTCTTCTTGGTTGCTATTCAGTTTCTGAACAATTAGATGTCATATCTTTCTTTGAAATTGTATATATGCTTTTTGTTGGATTCCATGCCATCATACTTGTCTTGAATTTGACTAGTTCATTTGTGCAACATTATTATTTACTTTCTTGTCTGTTTAATTATTTCTTTTTAAGTATTTTTTTTTACTGGTGAAGTCATAGGACTTCATAGAGTCATGGATGGATTTGATTACAGAGGTTGAGAGATAAGAGCTGTGCATTTGTAGCTGTGAGAATTATATGCAATACAATGGCTCCATCGAGCAAGGCAGATAAGAAAGCAGCATTAGATGCTGCCGCATGGATGTTCAATGTTGTCACTTCAGTTGGGATAATAATTGTCAATAAAGCTCTTATGGCTACATATGGCTTCAGTTTTGGTAAGTTCCTTATATTTTCTTGTGATTAACTTTGCAGTTCTGCCATATCTATTTATATATTATGTAAAATCATCATGCTTCCTTTCCCTCTAATTTGCAACCATATATATATATATATGTAATATTGCTAATGGATGTATTGAAATATTTAGTCTCTGGTCGTAGTTTATTAGATTTTAACCATACACCATCTTTATTTTAGTTCCTAGTTTGATGATCCACCCTTTTTTGGATTGTTACTAGAATAAAGAATGTTGCAGCATAACAATCCCTAGAGAAGCTTTAGTATAGAAGAGGGTTTCCAACTAGATAAGGTAGAATATACTTCAGCCGTGCCAGCCTTAAATCCTAGTGATATTGTTATCTTATTCCCAAAAACCCTAGTTAATATATGTAGAAAACTAGAAATGCTAATTAGTGGTTTTTCAGTTATCCTTCAAGTAATTGTGGCTGATGGAGAATATTGGTTGCAATAGGTTTTACCTTTTGAAATATCTGTCTATAATCATGTATTTGGATTTTTTCTATTGCATGCATTTGGGAACTTATATTGCTTTTTTATATGCTGCTTATCACTTGGATCTGTTACTGTGCTAAGTAATCACACTTCTTTCACAGCTACAACGTTAACTGGTTTACATTTTGCTACCACAACATTAATGACGTTTGTTTTAAGATGGCTGGGTTACATCCAACCCTCTCATCTGCCCTTCCCAGAGCTGCTAAAATTTGTCGTTTTTGCCAACTTCTCTATTGTTGGAATGAACGTTAGTCTAATGTGGAACTCTGTAGGATTCTATCAGGTATAATCACAAGTACAATGCAATTAACTTTAACTACTGCTTCTTTGTGTTACTTATGGACATTGAATTTCCTTTCATTTTATTGGCAGATTGCTAAGCTGAGTATGATTCCTGTTTCCTGTTTATTGGAAGTAGTCTTCGATAAGATCCGTTACTCGAGAGATACGAAGCTAAGCATAGCTGTTGTTTTGTTGGGAGTTGGTGTCTGCACTGTCACTGATGTGAGTGTCAATACCAGAGGATTTATTGCTGCCTTTATTGCTGTGTGGAGTACTTCCTTACAACAGTATGTAAGTTGTCATTCCTCCAAAACCTTATTCTTATGATAAATTGCAAGCCACAGACAAATACACACACACACTACAGTATGCAAATATGCTCAAAGGCGATTTATGCCAGTATCCGACAAATACTATTTACAGTATAAGGTTTGTTCTTCCTTCATGTGTCTTTGTTCCATCATCTTCATTATATTAGTGATCAGCAACCACTTCTTGGTCATGATACAAAACAATTTCTTGAAAATTTTAGTCTGTTGAACTAAAAAACTTGCTAGTAACTATCCCTTTTTTTTGTTAAATATGTGAATTCATTGGAGAAAATATAACTATATAATTTTTTCGCTCCTCCCTAATTTGAAATATTCTAAAAGCTGTATTGTTTTGAGGTCTTTTAATGTTAAGCATTGAGAGAAAACTTAGTAATTTGGCGGGGAAGATAAATGTGAGATGGACTAGGAGTTTTATATTTCAAGCTGAATAAGATATTTGGCCGCTTTTGCTAGATGCAAATCCTGCATACATAATTAAGCACTTACCTTTCAATCCAAATATTCTACGAGTTCTATTCTCGTGGTCAATCAAAATTAGAACTTTGTCTAAACGTGTACCTGAAGTTTTCTAAAAATCAGTTTTCTCTGAAATTTTGTTTATACTGTTTATTGCAACTTAACTTATGCATCTATTAAATCTATATTTGTAGTATGTTCATTTCCTTCTACGGAAATATTCACTTAGTTCTTTCAACCTCTTGGGACATACTGCTCCAGCCCAAGCGGTATCACTTCTGCTAGTGGGTCCTTTTCTTGACTATTGGTTGACTAACAAAAGAGTTGATGCCTATGAGTACAACATGGCCTCTCTGGTAAGTAGTATAGCAATCTATGATTTCACGCATTTTAGATAATCATAACCATCATATTCTTCTTTATGTTGCCATGTGTGACAGCATAGGAATTAGGAAGCTCCAGTATTTTAATTTCACTCTTCTAAACTTTTGAGTCAAATCGATTTTTTCCTGAAATCTACCTTTCCTTCAGATGTGTATGTTTCTTTCATGCACTATCGCAATCGGGACCAACCTCAGCCAGTTCATCTGCATCGGCAGATTCACTGCCGTGTCTTTTCAAGTACTTGGCCATATGAAAACAATACTTGTTTTGATCATGGGCTTCTTTTTCTTTGGGAAGGAGGGCCTCAATTTACATGTAGTTTTTGGGATGGTGATAGCTGTAGTTGGAATGGTTTGGTATGGCAATGCCTCATCTAAACCTGGTGGGAAGGAACGCAGGAGCCTTTCACTGCCCACAAGCAAACAACAAAAGCTTGGTGGTTTATCAGAATCTGCGGAACACGATGCAAAAGTCTAAGCGCTCATTTTGGATAACTAGGAAATGACTGAATATCATGAAGAATCTTTAAAATCATTCAAAGGTTAGAAATCACATTCACTTCTAATTCTAAATTATTGCATCCTTGTTTTTGTAACACATATAGTTTGTTATGGATACAACGTTATAGGGAAGAAATTCAATTGAGTTTTTACATTTTTGTTTCAATGATCATAGTATATTTTCCGGTGTTTTGACATCTGTTCATACGGAAAACCTAGCTGTTGATTTATGATATCACTTTGGCCCTTTGGCTAGTGTACCCAACAGAATATGAATTGATAGATGTCATACTGATGCGCAATGAAATAAAATTGTATGATTTTTCATTTTCGTTTTTTGTTACCTTCATTCAATTGGATGCATAGAACTATTTTGTTGAAAATATTATGACAAATGAAATTATACGAGAATTAAGAACATGTGCACTTTATTACGAATTGAGAACATAATAAGAATTGAGGAAAATATGAAGAGTAGAGAGAAGACTGAAGAGATAGATAACATAAAGAACATAACATGTGCCTAAAATAATTCTGAACTATTTGGTTAATATTTTGCCTTGTCAATAATAATTGATTTATGAATGCATTAATGCTTAATAATACTCAAATCATCGAGTAGCTTACTGAAATTCTGATCCTATATAATAATGCATTCTCAATTATGCATATTCCTCCCTTAATGGTGGGAAATAATTTAAAGCATGCACATCGTTTAGTTGTTTAATAACTAAACTCTAATACATTAATCTTTAATGAAAGGATCATCTCATTGTATTAGTGTTATGTTATGTTATATGGATATACATAAAGCAATTGAAATTTTCCATTAGCATTTCAAGCTGCGTTCAGATAGAATTCTTGGGTTTGAATTCCAACATTCATGCTCCCACAATAAAAACCTGGTTGTATAATTTGTTTATACCTAATGTCTAATGATGCATCATTAATTATGAGGTGTGAGATATTTTCAAAAGAGAGATCACATTCACTTGGGAACATATAACTTATAAAAAACTATTGAGCAATATAAGATTTAAATCGGAGTTTTTTTTAATAGATCATTCTTAATAACCTAATTATTCATAGTAAATATCTAGGTTGCTAATGATCTTCTAGTTCACCATATTTATTGTTATATAATAAATATTTTAATATGGACTTTAAGTCATAATTAATTTTGACCAATATAATGCAAAGTTTTTTGCAATTGTTTTTTCAAATATAAAGGTCTACTTGAAATATAATAATATTTATCCAATAAATCATTTTTTTACAATGATATTAATAGCAAAGAGAAAAGCAAAGTATCAAAAATAATTATATTAGATGTTTATACTAATTAACATCATTTTGAAAAATAAATTAGTTCATATGGATTCAAGGATCTATAATTTTATGGATTGTGACTTCAATATCACAAGAGATTGTGAAATGATTTTTGCAAGATCATCTTAAATTCTGTGACATAATATACCTTGTACAATGGTTAAGAATAGAGAAGAAATGGAGAGTGGAGAGAATAGTAAAGATATATATATATATATTTATATATTTTATTGTGTGTTTTCATATACGTAATGGGGGTCTATATAGGTAAGATTCATGTCTAAATAGGTAAGGGTTATTAATATATCTTAATTATCCCCTCAAATTAAGAAATATAATTCTCTACTAGCAAGAATTTTAGCATCCAAACTTTATTCTCTATACACGTGGTCAACTCTATTATTTAACATACACATTTTATAACAAGTTCACGTAATTAAATTGTTGATTGATTAGTAGCTTACTAGCCGTTGGTATTAGGAGATTATGAAATAAAATTTGGAACATTTGTTATTTATTCATTTGTGAATATTGAATAAAATTTATTTTAAAAATAAATAAATACATTAATCGTATTCATAATTAAAATTTGAATTTTCAAATTTTTTATATAACTAAATGAACTTCATGCTTTAGTCACAACTTATTAACTTATAATAAAGAATTGTTAAATAATTTTTTATATTTGTATTATCATGTTCATTATATATGTTACTAACTAATTACCTACAAATTACAAATTACAAATATATATATATATATAGTTTTCCGAACCCGTAAAATAAAAAAAATCATATAACTTTAGTATTCAATAAATAGAAAGTACAAGCCATAAAATATATAATTAAAATAGTGTTCTTTTTCTTCAAAGCATTAATGAGTGCAATTTTTTTTTCTTGTCACAATAAAAAATCTTCTAATAAATCTTTTTCTAATTTTTAAATAAATAGATAAATAAAAATATACCAAAGCCTACAACTTGATTTGAATGATATTTTAATGTAATAAAATCAGAGTTAAATTTATTTTAGAATAACTGAAATGAATCTCTTAGTCACTTCCTTGATGCATTCGTACTTTTGAAGTGATGCAAAATTATCATCTCCTATGATCTCATCGAAAATAAATTTTATTGAATATCTGATTTTTCGTATTCAAAATCTCAGTCTTAGTTGTCTTAGTTACATGCCTGTCTTATTTTTGTTTTATATGTTAGTATTATCTAAAAAAATAGTATTTTTTAATTTCAAAAATAACTTTAATACATTGTATGAAATATTAGGTAGAAATTTGAGTGATATGAGAGTTTACATTTCCACGTTACTTTGTTGAAATGAAAAAAAGGTTTGATGGGTTTAATTTTTATAGAATCGGCTAGTGTTGGGGGGCTTTATTAAAGGTAAGGTCTGTAAGCGTTGCTCAAGTTGACATATACACTTTAGGTGGAGTTGTGAGCTCTTAGTCTTTTAAGGGATGGACCCAAACTAACTTTTGAATTGCCATTATATCATTTTGTTCTTCAAAGCCATTCCCTGGCCTCAAATGAGTGTAACTTGTTCAAAGTAGTGGAAGCAACTTCTCTCAACTAGGGTCTCAAAAAAAAATCTCATTGGGGAAACATAGCAAAAGACATTGTTTTGTCAACTGCAATCTTCTTCATATTTGAAGAGGGAAAATCTTGCTAGTTAATTGTGTTTGTTGAACAAGGCCATATAGATATGAAAAGTATAGAATTCTATATAATCGACTCTTTCTTCCGATATTTCTTTTAAAGAAATAGTTTAACCTTTATGATACATAAAACAAAATGATACTATATTTCTTCTAATAAATTAAGATTTTAAGAGTTAATTTCCCAACTTCCAACACCAATCATATGCCATATATATATAGTGTTATTATTTCCAAAAGAAAATTTATTAAAAAATATATTACTATCATATTCTTAATACGGGAAGTACCAAAAATTGTCACCCCTAATCTATATAAAACTATCATTTTTTTTAAAAAATGAAAAATAAGAGGTGCTACTAGCCTACTATAGTATAGATGAATGGTCTTCATGCCTTGAATTAAATGCAAAATACATTTACCCATTAATAATCAGGATCTCAAGGGGGGGGGGGGGGGGGGGGGGATTCTATAAGTACAAAACTAGTATAACCTGGATAAAATAAAATCAGACAAAAACCCTCAATGAGGCAATGTCTACATTGTCTTAATTATACTAGTATCATTCCATCAAGGACTTGAAATGTCTGGCCAAGAAAATAATGGTAATGGTTGAAGAGATTCTGAAAACAGCACATATTTACTGACCTGCAAACCACTATATCTCAAGGCAAATTCCCAAAAAAAAAAAAGTGGTCTGATGAAAAATTATACAGCTGAATTGGCTTGCCTACACAAACTACTTTTGATGTCAAATGGAAATGGTACAGCCCAATTCCTTGGCAGCAATGTCAAGAAATTGAATAGGCATTCCGGTTGCAAGTCGACTATGAGCTTCCCATGTCAAACACTTCTCAATATCAGCTTGCCAATCGATGGCATCGGGATTAAAATACCGATAGGAAGGGGAAGGGCTACATGTACCATTTATTTCGACAGGTTTAGAATTAGTTTTAAAGGAACTGATGTACATGATATCGCGAAGAACTGATGTACTCAAAGCTCGAACGTGAGCACTTGGATGAGAAAGACATCGAACAGTTGCTGACAAACGACACTGCATGTAATTGATAGGTAAAATAAATGAGTAACTTTTAAAGTAAATAAATTACCGTTCATTATTATTTTTTTATAGAACTAATAATGGGTTCATGTTAACCTTCAACAAGTTTGATAGGCCATCTACAACAGCCAATCCAGATTCTCCCCACTCCAGCACTGGCTGAACTGCCCGAGCTGTTGCTTCGAGTAGCTGCCATTAATTAAAAAAAAATTGTCAAATAAAATTCATGATTTCTGCAAAAGATAGAGCAAATATTGTTCATGGAGACAGGAAGCGTTTCACTCTTGCTTGTATAATATCACAGAATTTGCACCAACGACGTGATTACTAGTCAATAATGGATATGGATATGCACATAATGGGAAAATAAAGGAATTTAAAATGATAAAAATCATTTTCATTGGTGGCACATTTACATATCTTTTGAAAAATGGAACTGAAAACAAAGTAATTTACTTTTATAATAAGCATAAAAAATTAGATATTTTGGACTTGTATAGTTTTGTAAGAATATTTTTTTTGGCTTAATAGCGTCTAACGTATCCAAACTTTGGCCCATTTAACACATAGGTACATGAACTTGTGAAGCTAAAAATAAATGACCTTAAATAAAACTGGGCACATAACAAAAGATATAGAATATGCTACCTCTAGTTGGGGTAAAGTACAAGCCTCCCCATCAACAAGCATCCCATCTGTTGCGCGTAAGAGAAGATCTGATGCACTCGCTAAAATAACCAATGACTCCAGGTTATCATGATTTCTCATTAGCTCCACCATCACTTTCACAATCCTCTGGTTTATTCTCCACATCTTCTGACCTTGATCGTCATCTTTGGCAATCCAAGGCTTCAATTCTCTCTCCGCCTGACAATCATTAAAGAGCAACCAAAGTAAATAAAAGAATAAAAATCAAAATAAACCAGAATGTAAATATTGAAATGAAGCAGCAAACAAAAGCTTCATCCAGTAAAGCCATGATTTTGGCATAGCAGCAGGGCCGTTGTTGGATTGAAAACCATGGTTTAAAGATTCATTGTATCACAGTATCACTTGTGAAAAACACGATGTACAACAGATGCAAAAAAAAAAGGAACTAAAAGGATTATAATTGTACCTGAAGAACAACTGCTGTGGCTGCCTTTGCGGGAGATGCAGAGACAACATTGCATAATGCATCAACAACCTAAACATGACCAAATATCTTGTCAAATTAAACCATTTCAACAAGAAAACAAAGAACATATCAGACAATATTAGTCCAATAAGAAAAAAAAATTGGGATAAGTAGAAACTTCTACAGAAGCATTTTTATTGTGAAGAGTTTGTATTCAATATCAGATACTCTGCTCAACTTTACCAGAGACATGTTAAGAACAACCTCTTTCATCAGGAGGTACCCTAACTTTCCTATCCCTTAAAAATATAATAGAATTTGTAATTCATATCAACAGGCAAAGACGAGAGACGCATGTGATTACCTGTCTCCATCCTTGTTGGGCAGAGGTGCTTTCTGCAGTTGGCTGTATTTCAGGAGCTGCAATTAATTTGTGCCACAGCAAAGAAACAACAGAGAAACATAATTCTTGTTTCTCTGCAAGCACTGATCCTAGAAGAACTTGAGTGCTACAATGAAATCCGATATGTCTGTCCATGGTGAGGAAATTTGCTAAATCGGAAGCATCTAACGGGATGCTTCCAATGCTTTTACCCAAGTTATTTCCTGAACTTTCATTTGAACAGAATGCCCTCTTGGAATCTGAACAGGCTGAATCTCGTAACTGAGTATCTGAAGTCAAACATTTAATATCTTCATCTTGATTTCGCTTTCTGCTAACAGAACGCATAAGAGAATCCTTCCAAACTGGTGCACGCATTAAGTGTGCTTCTAGCTCAGCCTTGTAAACAATTGATGCCACAACTTTCCGGTGTATATCAATGAGGTTGTACAGAGATGAAGCCCTGTTGTATATTTCGTCATCCCATTTACATCTCATCAACACCGATAGGGCATGCATGCAAGCCTTTGATCGTCTAAATAAATCAGAAATATGGGCAGCAACCATAGCTGCAGCAACTATCTCATTTGAACTGTAACTCCATGATGTGCCAATAGTAGATGGCTTCAGTGAAAAAAGTGCCTCCAAAATTGATAAGATTCTGCGAGTGTGACATATTGCTGAGTCCATGCTGCTCCGAAATTTATTACTTGATCCATTTATTTTAACTGGCCTGGTAATGTGCTTTGCTTCTTTCGAATGTGAATGATATGAATGGCTACTTTCCTTTGATATGAAAGGATACAACTGAAGCTCACATGACAGGGCACAAACAGCAGCAAGAACATAAGAGTCAAATGCTGCAACAGGCCCTGGCTTTTTAGTCTTTCTAGTTTTGTTCTCTTTCTGTTTACTGGACATGTCTTGTGCATCATCTACAATTTTCTCGGGTCGGTCAATGTCTTCAATTCTCCGTCTCTTGCTACTATTTGACTTGGCTTCATAACTAACACAAACTGTCAATACAACAAACAGTAAACGTGAAGCCAGCTCTGCCGAGGCACATGATTCTAAGAATAGTGAGTGAACCATTGTACGAAGCTCTGCCACGGCTAGGTTTTTGGAGGCCAACCCTATACTATTGAGGTATCTAGTTTTTCTGTTTTGTTCTCTTGAGGACTCAGCAGGAAAAGTTCTCTGAAGAATTGTTTCCACTGTAGCAACAAATATCTTAATGAGACATGCTTCAGATGGACTTCCACGAGGAAGATACTCCAAAACTTTAAGTAGAGGTATGTATAGATTCCAAGATAAAATGGGAGGTTGCAATGGAGTTGCAACAATGATTTCGGGTAGATCAACTGCAGAGGAACTTAGAGGTATCAAGCCATAAGCAGCTTCCCATATAGTACAAATTCTCCATTCAACATCCGGACCATGGGCACATAGCATTGATGCAATCCCTTGGGCAGTAGCTTCAATGGTTGCTTCAGCTGCAGGAACTTCTATCTGGATAAAGGATATTTTGAGATATTAGGTAAGATTAATTCCTTTCTTTTTCTTTTTCTTTTCCTTTTTTAGAAGAAAGGCTTAGATTAACCGTAGATAGAACTACATGAACATTCTTTTACACAGTTTAACAAAAACTTAAAAGCTTTAAACAGAAGCTAAAGTTTTTAGTTATATACCTGCTTTCTATAGGATGAAATATATCCACCCAGTGGTTCATGCTGAACTTCAAATCCCTCAACTTGCCTTAGAGGGGGAAAAAGCAATGCAGGCTGGGATAGTACGCGAAAAAGTAAAGCCGCTGCAGCATCAGCTGCTATACCTTCTCTCATGGACATTGCAATTCCAATTGCCCGTAAGAAATGCAAATGCATCCAATTCCTAGGAAGCTACATCAACAAATAGCAACAAGATTAGATGGATTAAACTATAAATTGGTCTCTCTTGAATATACACATGCACACACATGTACAAAGAAAAAATTTCTCTTTGCTGAATACTGGTATGAATCACAAGATACCCACATGCAAATCATATAAACATTTGGACATCATGTTTTGCGTATGCCAAAACTAATCTAAGGAAAGAGAAACCAAGGATGTTATTCATCTTCCTTTTCCAATTTTTTATTATCCTGCATCAGCTAATACTCAAAATTTCAAAATACAAGGTTTGAAATTGACATATAGCTTCTTACTCCATGCATTTTATTTTTTGTTACCGAAGATCAAAAAGGTAATCTTGCAAGCAATAAGATATTAAATCTGCAAATTCTAAAGTTTCAGACCCTGTAGCTTCTTTGATATTAGGAAGCTTGTGTCATGCTTTAAGGAAAACAATATGAGATGCTTAAATTTTTGTTTCTATAATTGAGACTAATGTTGCAGCGATCATTCATCAGACTAGTAACAAAACTATCCAGCTTACCCTAATGCCAGTCGCATAATCTTCAGCAGCTCGAAGCAGTTCCACAAGCTGCACAGCTGCATCTAGTGCATCTGGAGCCCATGATGGTGGTGCTTCTAGAAGTCCTAAAAGAAGCCTCTGTGTGGCACTTGGAGTAGCAATAGCATAATACCTAATACAATGCATTCGAATCCAAAAACTTTAGCCAGATAAAAGGTAAGTCTCTTAATGTTGCTAATAACAAGAATGCATTTTACCTATGAAACAAACGGGCATATGGCTCTAGAGCTGGCAGCCCTGCAACAAGATGTTCATCCAAAGCCGTTGTTGGAGGGGGAAGTAGAAGCGCAGGGACAGCAACTGCTGTCAATGTAGCAGTCTCGTAGCGAGCAAGTTCCTCATCACATACACTTAATATAACACCAGCACCATTAGCAACAGCCCATCGAGGAGCTGATGGCATGAGTTGAGGATGCTTCCCTGATCCGCGAGAAGAAGCTGAAGGGAAAAGCCAGTTAAATAGACTGCCTCCTAATTTGTCATCAATCTTAATATCAAGAAATAAATGTAATTTACTATAGAATCTACAACTTTAGACACATCGTTATTGTGATTGTGCTCTCAATCCAATAAATTCACAGTAACATCAGTGCAGTATTTTAAGGCTAAACAAACTAGTTATATTGCACCCCTCAACTCAGTATGAGAAAAGGAGCCGAATATCAGTGTACAAAAGCAAGATGCTGAAATAGCATTAGCTGTAAAAGATGAAAACTACCGAGTAATCAAAACATTGCAAATGCAACTTTGGAGAAAATGTAGTGAAGGAGTATTCATGTGGGAAAAATTGACCTGGCATCTCAAAAAGGAGTCCGTAAAAAGCAAAAATTCAACTGCCACACTTTTTTTAACTACCTTAGCTACATGACACATCTGAACAGAATCGTGTCTGTTATTTAAGCTAAAAGTTGTCATTAGCAATGTCTTTTATGAATAAGTACAAACCCAAGTGCAACTTTAGTTATTCATGAACCTTCCAGATCAAACTTTGAATCAAATAAGACAGCAAGCACAGCCATAGTATCATGGAAAGGTATAAATAAATTCACATGCTACAATCTGCATCATAATGTTGAGAATCATACTGACCAGTTATGGGTGGCTTTAGCTCTCCGGTAGCGTATTTACCCATAACACCACTACACCTGTTAATGCATGAACATATTTAGATAAAGGTGTGTTCAAGAACCTTGGAGAAACTAACTGATCCCCTAAAATTTCAATTATAAAGCACCTTTTTTAATAAGTGTCACAATTTTGGTTACCGACTATGACCTTAATGGAATTCAAGGTCAATTTAGAACAATTCTAAAAGAGTAATTCTTTTATGGTTCAGAATGTTGGTCTTCACAAATCGATAGGCCATCTCAACTGAAGTGGAGCTGTAATTACTGGTATTAAATGTTCTAGGTCTAACAGAACAGCTTTAAAATCACTTGGAATTCCACATCAGTTTTTTTTACAATATAGAATTATATTCAGTTGAGATCAATCCCACCCTTATGACACAGAGCATTTATTCAAATAAGTAACTAAGGCCCAGCCAATACATGCACTCACCATCGGAAGTAATCACTTTTTATACCAAGAGGTGCAGCTAACAATATATCAGTAATCCAAGGAGACAGAGGCCTGATAGGTTTCCTTTCATGTTGTACCGCGGACACATTGGGAGATTCCCCATCACCGGAATAACTTGTAGTAGCCTGGCATCCGCTACTGCTTCTTTCTGTTTCTCTAGTCTGTTGTTCAACTTTGTATATTGGCCGGTTGTAATGAGTTAATATTCTCAAGACCTCCCCACAAGCCAGAGCCCACTGCTCGGAGTATTCATTCTGTAAAAGAATTAATAAAAGTAGCAGAATGATTATTATCAAATATTCAGAGCCACGAACAGGAGCAGTGAAGAACTTGTGGCATACATTGGGCTTACAGAAGCAAAAAACTCAATTTTATTAAGAAGCAAATACCTCACTGTTTGGGCAGACTAAAGATATGAAAGAAGCAAATGGTGGACTATTTCTATCATAGAGGAGTGTGCCGTCAATGATACACGAAATAACTGGAAGAAGAACAGTGTGCCCATGCTCTGGATGATGAAGGACAAACATAGCTGGAAGAAATCAAAGTGGTCATTAAGAGTTTTGATGAAATATATGTAATTAGTGTCATAAACTAATATTGTTAGAGGTAAATATACCCAAAACATCATCGAAAAGGCGCTTTTCATTTGATGGGTAACGAGTACGTATCAGCTGCCAAAAGAGATATGTTATGAGCAAACACTTAATTCGATCCAGATATGAACAGAAGTATCTTTTCGTTCGAGTTCTGTAGAAAAAAAAAGAGTACTCAATGATAGTATACCTCAGCAATATCATCAGGGAATTGATCTGAAGTGAACTGACAAAAATACTCCACATAAGCAGCAACTTGAGCCTATATATAAAGGAGAAAACAAAGAGGAAAGTAATTGCTTTATTCAATTTGCTTGCATATATCCCAACAGGACCAGTAATCAATTATAACAAAGAAGTTAATTTGCCATTTAAAAAAATGACCTTTAAAAAGACAAAAGTGCCCAATTATATTTCTCATAATACCATCAAAATTATTTAATCAATCTAGAGTGAAAAGAGCTTTCACTCTTTACAGAAGTTTATTATAGATCAGAAACTTGGGTGTTAAAAGGGTCTTGAGATCAAGACTCGCTCTGTGATCTCTATGTCAACCCGAAGAATGAATCAGGTTAAATCATTTTATTTTAATTAGTTCTTGTCACTTGCCAGATACTGTTTCTTATATTTAGTTTCTCACATTCCCACCTATTATACATGGATTCTTACATTTTTCGTGAAGTACATGGAGATGGACATGGGTGTGGTACTTGACTTTCCAATTTGGTGAAAAAAGAGAAAAATAGGTATGTCTGACACCAATTACGTGTCAAAATAATTACAACACTAAGTATATCTGGGCAGATGCTTTGATGATAAAATCATTTTAGTTTATGGAAGGTAAAGATGAAGGTTGTATTTGGATTCTCCAATTTTATTGTGATGGATGACCAAATAAAAAACAAGCAATCCCTAAGAAAATAAAAAATAAAAAAGGAAAATTCAATCATGAAGGTAAAAAAATTTTATCCAAATTTCGTGTTTAAAAGTGAGAAAAAAAACTTTGGTTTTACCTTTCTTTGATGCTCATCTTGGGGAGGAGGCCAGAACAATGAAGAATATTGGAGGCCATCAATCCATCTCTCAGAGACAGCAGCCATAGATTACAAACCAAAATAACCAACAATAAAGAAAATCCAAAGGGGTTTTCACATACAACCCACTACCAATCAAGAATTAAAATATCGTAATTCAACATTCAAAAATAAAACTCGATTTGCCCAGAACAAAGCACAAATACTTGAACAGCAGAAGAATAAATTCTACAGTTTATGGCTCTGAATCAGTCTGAAGCTTCACTTCTCCGCCTCTGAAAAACTACAAATTTTCCAATAATGATGACTGTAAAATCTATAATATTAACTAATCTATGATTTCAGTTATTAAAAAAATAAAAAATAAACGAACCAGCTTGGAATTTTTCACCATCACAAAACAAAGTTAGAAAGAACATAAATTACAAAAACATATTCAGATAAATCAGAAGTAAAACTACCAACATGAAAATAAACAGGGGGAAAAATGAGAGAAAGATATAGAAGGCCATTTTTCAGCGAGCAGCTCCAGTCAAAAGCATACAGAAAAATAAAATTTAAAAAATCTTAAAAAATTAACAAAATGGATACCTTGAAAAATCAGAAACAGTTTCAAAAATATTTCAGAAAAAAATCATTAGAGTATCATAAATTTCTTAACTAAAAAATGAAACAGAAAAATCTAAGAAAAAAAGGTACCTGAAGCTTAAGGAAGAAGTTAAGGGAATACTTCCGATTCTTAATGCTACGAAATCAAAGACCGTAAGCAAAGATTGTAAAAAAAAATTCCTCTCTTTGTTTCTTTTTCCCCTTTCTAACTTTCAATTTTCTTGTGTATATTTTGAGAGGCTGTAGTTTTGGCAAGTGAGAGAAGGAGGAGATCTTTAGAAGGCTTCTTAGCTTATATTCACGCGTACGTGGCATTGATATTTACGCACGCCACATGAGTTAGATGTTATGTTATGATATGATATAAACATTAACATACATGCATGCACATCATACACATCATATGATGATACTTTTCTATAGAAATGTCAAAGTTGGTTAAAACAATAATAAAAGAGAGAAATTTAAAACCAAAACCAAAAATAACATGCTTGGATTGGAATTGTTTGGCGAAAAAAAATTGAGTAGCCATTAATAATTAGAGTGATTTATCTTTAATATGATTTTTCATTCTATTATTATAAATTAATTTAAATTTAATATATATAATACTTTTTTATTTAACAAAAACATAATTTAAATATTTAAATATATATATATATAATAATAATAATTAAAATAACAATAGTGCAAAAGATATTATATGAAATGTATTTTTTCAAAAAACATAAATTTCAATAATATAAAGGCTTTATTTTTAAGTTTTAATCTTCCTAGAATTCTTTGTGGATATAATTTTTGTTTCAAGCCCTTAAAACATTTTATCTTACTTTAACACGCCTTTCTTATTAACTTATTGTAAATGGTTTTTTTTTACTACACAATTTATTCCACGATATATAATGTATTAGTGTTACTATATAATTATATATAAGTATATAACTTTTATCATTTGAAAATTATGCTACAATAGGTTAATATGAGTTGGTAATTTATTAAGGGTCTTAAATTGATAAAAGAAAAAAGATTATATATTTTAAAGATATTAAAATGAGAACGTCTTTCAAAAGGATAAAAACCCTTTATTTTCTTAAAATTATAATAAAATGATAAATAAAATATATCATATAGTTCTTAATTAATGTTAATTAGATATGATAAGAGTAGATGTTTTGACTAATGATAATTTATCATCGACTAATATTAATCAATATTGATGAACTATTGATCGTTTATTGATTATTAAATAATATGATTTTAATTTAGTTGCATATAAATAAAATAAACTTCATTTAAGTTTTGCTTAGATGAACTCCATTTTGATATGAAATGCATTAAGTCTGTTAAATTTTCAAGAAATTTTTTCTTAGTATTTTGAGTAAATGTCTAGTACAACTAAGAATTATTATTTTAAGTAAAAGGCATGAAATTAAATATTGGAGTGGGAATCAAAGACCTAGATATTTTGGGCTGCGTTTTGCAAGCTGGTAAATAAGGTGTATGTTCTCTTTCCAGGTCAGCCAATTTGCTCTAATATCGAGAAATCTTCAAAGTTGATTAAGGCAGAATTTAATAGCATAAATTAATAATGGAAGAGTTTTTATTATTGAGTTAAAGAAATATAAATAAAATAAAAATTTATATAGATTTGTAATTAAAAAATAATATAATATTATAATATTTTTAATAAAATAAACTAATTAATTTAACATTCTTCAAACTCATAACATGACAGCAATAAACATAGAAAGTTTACTAAATAAAAAATAAAAATGAAAAAAACCGAGTACGTCTTCATCAATACATATGCAATATACATGGAATAAGAAAACAAAAGTTAATAATGAAAAAATCGAGTATGTCTTCGTAAATAAATATGCAATCAACATGGAATAAGAAACAAAAGTCAATATGAGAATATCAGTTTAAAGATGATACAAAATATGATAATAAACTTTAATATGGTTTAATTAACCCATAAAATATCGCATTATAGTCCATATGAATAACACTCTTGTTCTCGCAAGACACAAAAGTAAAATTCAATTTTAACACATATAGGAGATGACTTCATGGAGAAGGCCCATCATACTCCCACAATTATTTAAACGATTGATGGAATAACCTTCCTACCTTCAACCCGTTCCATTGGCATCATCAGGTAATTAACATAATCAAATTATTTTAGATATTATAACACAATATTTTGACTTTAATTTGTGAAAAATCTTAAAACAGTATCTTAATTCTTATTCTTAAAATTAAAAAATCACCCAAAAAATTATAAAAACCAATGGTAAACTTACGTTAAGTAGGATTAATACCCTAATGAGCATCACAATATGCACACGTAGCTACAAGAGTGAATCATATGAAAGTAAAAGACTATAAAACTATATCCCCTAAAGATATATCAAAATATGAATAACTATTATCTCATGAACTGTAATAAAAGAAATAACAAATTAAATAACATACACAATATTTGAATGAGTGTAATCATTTTATCTCTAAGTAGAAGCAAAAAAGAGGACTTCTACTGTATAATCTAGATCTAGAAATTGCAAGACAAACTAAACAGTTGGACATCTAAATTAAACTCTTTGCTAAGCCGGTAAAGCAACAATACTTAGCTTTGGATTTTATAAATTCCCCATATATATAAAATCTGCTTATATTAGATTCCAAAGTTTCTCATAGGCTTAACCTAAAAACTCAGATTAAATTCCTACATTTGGAAAGGCTTACAGTGGACAAATGAGTTAATAGTTAAAGACATCTATTAGGAATTAGGTTAACATAGCCTCATTGACATTAATCAATTTGAAACATTCTTTGATTTCATGATGTACTCCCAAATTAGAAACTGCTTGGAAACTTTTCTCCTGCTACAACTACTATAATTCAAATTTAAAGTGAAATACACCACTGATTGATGATATATATGTTCCCCAATAATGTTGCTATTTTTATAAAAGCATTTCCACCACCAACTCTTAAAAAGATAAATTATTTCAAAAGGTTTGGTAGAGGTAAATATGTTTACTCCGTTAAAGGATGCTTATTTAACTCTCGTCAAGGATAGAGGCTGCTATGATCATACCATTTTTTGAAATATACTATATATGGAAGCTAAATTATGTTCAATACCAGTTATATAAACAGTGATTTCAAATCGAAAGGTTAATATTACTCTAACAACTTTACTTAAGTCAGAGGACACCCTTGGAAAATGCACCTGCTCTTACAAAGAGAAGCTAAGAAGCAATTCTTCCATTGCATTCTTGTAATATTATAACCAAAACTGCTCTTACAAAGAGAAGCTACAAAGAGAGAATAATTTGATAATGGCATATGGATGCAAAGTCTATATGTCATACCTAATAGAATATCACTCAAGCACATGTGCCTAACCAACTTCGATTGACCAGCTCACACTACAAACCAAACTAATAGCATCTTTAGTTACTAAAACGACAAGTAAAATACATAAATGAGAATGAATTAAAACGTATGACAACTGCATTAGAGTAATCAACTAATTAATTAGTGAGCTAATTAGTAACTGCATCACAAAGCTTCATAACAGACATAAAATTCCCCTATGAAAAATTCTAAAAGGAACACTGTGCACAAACACAACTTTATCGAGTTCAATGAATCAAAAAACGTAAATTGTACTTATGTAACAGAGAAAGGAAAGATATTAAAAACCTTTTTTTATTAGATGTAAAATATTACAATATTGATAAAAAATATTAGAATTGGAGCTTAATCTAGTTAATCAAGAGTAAGTTGGATATCTGTGCTTACATCAATTTTATTTTAAATCCCCCAACAAAAATCCTATTATCTAATAACACCATTGCAGGCTTACTAACTCTGACTACTATGTTTATGTTATAACAAATATGGTTCATTAGAAACAGTATCATCTTTGAAAATGCTCAGTTAGATGGATAAATATTAATATAATTTATCTTCAAGTTTAATAGAATTAATCATCTATTAATTAATATAAAATAATTATATCAGACAAATACTAATACTTTTAATTTTTAAATTTTTATTTAATGAAATTATATTATAAAAATAATAATAATTAATTGGATCGATTTTTATGGTATTTTCAATATCTAAAACTGATCCAGTTTATCTTGAATTAATTTTAAGATTTTTTTAATGATTTATGATAGTAGACACTATTCAATTCGATCTAAATTTGTAAAATTTAAACAAAGCATATCAAATTCTTCGTATATATCAAATTGTATCTTATTTGGTCCGTTTAGTCCGATCGAAAATATTTAAAATATGAATACTAAAATACATATTAAAACTATATCAATCAAGTAATAACTTACCACTTTTTAGTATATTATTTAACCTCTTTTATTTTATTTGAAAAAATATCAGCTAAACAACAACAATATTTTTGTTTGTCTATCTACTCTAAATTAAAATAATAATATATTGTTGTTTGTTTATCTACTCTAAATTAAAATAATAATAAAATTAATATTTTTATCCCAAATTAAATTAAATTGTTTGAAATAATCCAATTTTTTAATTCAGTTCAATCAATTAATTTTTTCTATCCATCTCTACTAGTAATCCAACCCAATAAAAAGAGAAAATCAAATTACACAAGTTGTGTTGTTTCGTATAAGGTAAATTTTAAACATCCTAATATTAATCGAAAAGTTTTTAAGTATTTTTTTTCCTAATTAAATTTTCAATTTGTCCAAGTATTTTATTTTTTTGTTCAGAAATTTTTCAAAGTATTGTATCTTAAAAAAACAAAGAACGTTGACATTTTTTTATTGAAACAAAAGTTAAGAAATAATATGTAATACAAAGTTTTGATTATCAAATGAAAATTTATAAGGCAACAAGATTTATTTAAAGTTTTCTTTTCCACTTACGTTAAAAATAATTTATTTTATAGTCTTCTTTCTTAAAAGTAAAAATTTAAATAATAACAAAATATATTATTTTAAAAAAATTTGTGTTAAAATAATTTTTTTACCATGTGATAAAAACTCCATACAAATGTGAACAATCACGTAATAATTAACATAAAAAAATTTATAAAAGTTTTTTAAAAATAATCATTAATTATAACTACTTATTTTTAACTTTTTAAGTAATTAAATATATTTTTTTTGTT
The DNA here is from genome assembly GCA_037013495.1 of Hippophae tibetana. Lineage (NCBI taxonomy): Eukaryota > Viridiplantae > Streptophyta > Magnoliopsida > Rosales > Elaeagnaceae > Hippophae > Hippophae tibetana. The sequence continues at coordinate 2,465,761 of CM072801.1, forward strand.
AGAATAGTAGTATTTCTAATTTTTTTCTTAAATTATTATATATTAAATTACATTTTTATTCCTATTAAAAACTATATTTTTAATTATATTTCATGAAAAATAGTATTTAAATAATTATTAAAATAATATAATTTCTTGTAATCTAAAGTCACAAAATGGATTTTTTATTTATCTTAGAGACCAAATAATATCATCTTCCTAAGGTATGGACCTTTACATTGCAATTCTTCATCGTAACATTAATATATTTTGTGATTGATATTTCTATAAGCAAATGATATTTTTTGTATTTTTTTATGTATCTTTTTATCTCATATACACTTAATCGTTGTGTGGTGAGTATACATACACCCCTCACCTACTTGAATTTACTTAAACGTTTTTATGAAAGTAGGATTCTACGAGGGGAGTTTTACGAAGGAGGTAGCTTGTTGTACGTGATTGGATTGCAACCTTTAGTACACATATTATTTGCTTCTTGCTTCTTGATAATAATAGTTATTAGTATCTTTTTATTTCTTATATTTTATAAAAATTAAAAATTAAAATAAAGTATTTTACTAAATAATAATATCTCATGCATTATCGATCGTTCTATCTCGTATTGTTAATATATATAAGTTGACATTTTTTATTTTTTTATTTTTTGCCTTCCACTTACGCTTAAAAAAAAGTTGACCCTTTTGTCATGCATGATTTGATATTTCTTACATTGAATTTGAAACTTTGAGTGGAGCAAACACGACATACAACGCATATTTATTTGATGCAAGATGAGCATGCATTTGACAAAGAGCATAATACTAAATATTCATATATGATTTAATTGGTTGTACGTTTCCTAGAATAAAATTTATGTAGTGGAACCAGTCAATCCTCACTAAGTCACTAACAATTTTAATTAATTGTCTTAAATTAGCTTTACACCAAATCACATTATTATTTATATCAAGTAGATATGTATATGCTTATTTAAAAAAAAAAACAAGTAGATATTTATATTCAGTGACTTAGCTTGCTTTTTTCATTTTTATTTACACTTAGTGTTGGTTATTACCCGTAGAATAAAAAAGAATCCATCATCCATAGAGTGGATTGGTTTCATTAACTTGATATATATATATATGAGTAACTTTTAATTTTATTTTAAAGTACTCATTTTTAGTTGACAATTCGTTTGGTTTAAAATATACAAACAAAAAAATAATTAAAATAAACTCTTGAATATGTATTCAATAAATATGAAACAAATTAGTTTAAAAAATATACATATAACATAACTAGTTATTGATAATAGGTATATTTTGACATTGATGATTAGTACAAATTTCGTTATTTTGACATTGATGATTGGTACAAATTTTATTTCATGTTATGTTGTAAAAAATAGGAATTAAATTATATGATTTAAAATTTTACGAAATTATATATAAAATGTTAAAAATTTAAGAACTAAATTTTTCGTTTTAAAATTTTAAAGATTAGTGATACAGTTGAACTGAAACTTTGAAAAATATAAATATAATTAAAAGGGTGTTATTTTGGAAGCAAATTTATCAAATGAATTATTATTAAAAAAAAGTTGAAGTTTTTCATGGTATTAAGTAATTTTATGGTTTTTTTTTTTACTAAATAATATTTGCATGTGAATCAAATACGTTAAAATGAAAAAGACTAAATTTTATCTACATACCACTAGAAAAATTACAAGCAATCATAAGATTAAGTTGTCAGGAATCCACTAATTTGGTAGGTTGTCATTTTTATATTTAGTTCTTTTCTGCAAATTGTCTATATGAGTGGAACAATTTTAATTTCCATTAATACCTTATGGTGAAAAATATAATAAATAATATACACGTGAAAAACATAAGAAATAATTTACTTGTATATTCTCTTCTTTTTGTTGAGTTATTATGATTTATTTGACTAATTAATTTTTTTAATAATATTTTACAACTTACACATATTTATATCAAATTTTGACTAATTATATTTTGTAAAAACTTTTTTCCTTACCTCAATATTTAAAAAAATTAGTATCAATTTTTTTTTCATTCTCAACATAAACCAAGGATTGTTACATTAAAAGATTTAATTTTACAAAAATATTAAATTATACTATAAAAATGTTAATTTAAAAATAAAAAAACAAAAATATATTTAAGGTAATAACATAATTAAAATATAATAAATTAAATGTAATATCTAATACAATAATTTTTTCAATAAACAATAAACTTCTTACCGAATAAAATATTAACTTAAATAAAAGTATGCCTTATGACATTAAGAAGTTAGCAAATTATGCAATAATCACATTTAAAAAGATTAATTGTTTACAATATTTAAAACACATGCATATTTGTGTCATAATATGTCGTTATACATCAATTCAAACATTAAATATAATAATTAAAATTATATAAATATACTATTTGATATTTTTCCACTATTTCTCTATAAAAATGAAACTGTATTACTTCTTGACTACGAGAGTTGTCAAATAGCATTATATACACTAATGTCGGATACTTTTCTTTATAAACACGTCAAATACTAGTCTTCAAAGCTTTACAAAATTATTTTTCTTCATTTTTTATATTTCTATATATTTTTTATTATTATTGATGGTTAAAAAATAGTTACTCTCTTGACCTATAATCAAATATTTAAAATAAATAAAAAGTGTCGTATTTTAACATTTGAAAGATAACAAATTTATAATAAGCGTTTTGATCAAATCACGGTTTTTACGATGACATAAAAACTCTTGCAATTTTTGTAAAAAAACTTAATAATCAAAATTACAATTTTGTACAAACCCATGATGCTTTGACAATTTTATTGATTATATTTCAATTGTATTATTCACTGTATACAATTTTTAACAATATTTTCCAAAAAAAAAAGAAAATATTACATGCTATATATATATATATATATATATATATATATATATATATATATCAAAGTTTTAATACTCATTTTTAACTTTATCCATTAAACATAATTTTGTAATACTTCAATTATATATTGTATTTTAAATTTTTTAAAATAAATAATTTATTTATTTTTTAAATTTTTATCATATTGTATAAAATAAAAAATAATAATATTAGTAAAATAATTTTTATTGTTATTATAATAAAAGTATATAAAATTTTATTTTATTCATAGTGTTATTTAAATTTTAATATTATTATTATTAAATAAAATATTTTTATGATAATAATATTAAAAAAACTTTAAATTTGTATTCATTCCTCCTATAAAAAAGCACAGTAAAAAATGGGTGATGATATCAATTAGGTTTATTATCATAATATTTTTTATTAATAATACTAATATACAAATTAATAGTTAAGATATAATAAATAATTTATATATTTTTATTATAATAAAAAAAATTATTATCTTAAAAAATTGATATTTACCTAATTTTTTACAAAAATAAATGAAAGTAGAGTACAAAACAAATTTCAAGAACGTGGCAGACCAAAACTCCAGCAAAGGACCGAGAGAGGAGAAAGAGAAAACGCTGCCCGAGGTGTACCGTAAGCGTGAGATGGAAAAAAAGTAGTGGTAAGGAAGAAACGGGCAGACATAACGGTCAGGACAAAATATCTGGTCGAAGAAGCGCCACTAGCTCAGTATCAGAATAGATATTTTCGGGAAGACGTAAACCAATCACAAGGCAGCTCTTGATCTATTCCATCAAAAACCCGATATTGACCCGACCCATTTGGCACCCATAAACTCGAATATGATCTAATTTTATATTCCAAAACACCATCATCTCCATTACTCATCAAATACCATGTACATGGATGTCATGGCACAATATCACGTGCTCGTCACGTGATTTCTTGGTTATAAGCCTAATATATAATCATTTATCTTTAATTCGTGCCATCCCTAAATGACGATTTTAACCTTTTGTGGTATCTATTTAAATTTTTACTATAGAGGAGTTCGTTCAAGACAAATAAAATTATATAAAAAAATTTGCATAAAAGATTCTTGTTATATTAATTATACTAATTTATTTTTTTATTATTTTAATAATAATTTAATATTTTTTAATGAAAAATAACTATACAAGATTAAACGAACAATTTTTTTATTTTTTATCAATTTTATAATTAATAAATATGAAAAAATTAAATAAATTAAATAATTGATTATTTATAGTTGGTTTGTATAACATTTTTAAAATAATATACTGCATTATTTAAAAAATAATAAATATTCTAAACTATATATCTTGATATAACTAATAGAATTGTGTTACCATAACAATGAAACTATAAATAATTAATTATATTATAATATAATAATATTTTTTTAATGTATATTTAGAGGCATAAGTTCTAACCCAACTATTATGTATAAGTACGAATATATATAAAAAATAAAAAATATAAATTATTAAATAAATATAAAACCTTAACCTCTCATTCACACATATATATATATTATAATTACAGTATTGTTTAAGATATATTTACTATTACAAAATAGATTATTAAATTCAGTTTGTTAATCGACTTTAAATGTAATGATTTAAAATTTAAAGTTAGTTCACGCGTTTAATAAACTTTAAATTTTTAATTTTTAATTTACTTATTTTTTATTATATTCAAAATAAAATTTATATTCAATAACTACGACAAAAAAATAAAATTTATTTAACAAATAATACAAATAATTAAATAATTAAATATTAATTAATAACAGAAAAATTACCATGATATTGTCTCATGTTATTCAAGATTATAATATATTTTCTTCTGATCTTATAATACAAAAACTACATATATAATACAAAAATTTATACATATAAATAATAACACATAATAGTAGAAAAAATATGAATAATAAGTGCGTAAGATTAATAGAAATACTTACAAGAGTAAATGAAGTGACAAATTAAAGAAATAAAAAAATAGTGTTTTGTAAGTGAGAAATGAGTATAAAAAAATTAAGTATTTTGTTTTAAAAAATAAGAAATCTAAAAGATAAGTTAGAGAGGAAGAAAAAACTCACTAACCGGCACTTGAATTGGTGGTTGTAGGTGGTCGAAAAATGAGAAAAAGTGAAGGAGGTTTTGGGTTTTTGCAAGTTATGCAGCGTTTGAAATATGTTATGTCTGTGAAAGAAAAAAGAGAAAAAGAAATATTCACGTGTGTAGCGTCGGTTCTACACCGAACTGGCTTTAAATTAATTGTAAGTCGATTTTTTTCAAAAAATGACTTTACATATAGACTTAAATACCACATTTTATAATAATGATTTATAACCTATGATTTGAAAATAAAAAATTATGTATACGTATCAACGAGCACGATATCACATGCCATCTTTCTTATAGGCTAAAGAATTTGTGTATATCACATATTTTCGATGACAAAAACTTAAAGAAATTGTATTATGATTAATCTAAATCAATATAAAATTATAAAGATATCATTAAATATAATAAATTTAAATTTTATAGTCATCTTAACTTTATTAAAAACATTTGTTTTGTTACTTTGAGAATAACAATTGTTATGTAGTGATAATAACTATTATTTTAAATAATTTTTTTAATATTAATTATATATTTAAAGAAACATATATTTTTTTACTGAAAAGAAAATAACACTTTAATTTTTAAATAATTTAATTATTCACATTATATACTTTAAATCAACTTTATAAAAACATATGTTTTTATATTATAAGAAGAAATATATATATATACACCACCTTGTTAAATATATAAAAAATATATGTATATTTTATGAATATATGTTAAAAATAAAGTTTTTTTATAAAAAAAAATTATGCTATACGATTAAATCAAAATAATAATTAAACATATTGTTAGAACCCAAGGTGTTTATATCCACCTTTGTCTACATCGGTTAGGAGTAAATCATTAAAGTTGTTTATAAACTTAAGTAACCCTTAACTAATTGAGATATTATTGGGTTGAGTTAGGTTTGAATTTACAACATGGTATTAGAGTTTTTCTCATTATCTCTATATGTTTTGACCCTATGCTCTATCACAGTCTCACTGTAATGTTTATGTCCACCTCTATCTGTCGTGTGGAAGAGAATTGTTAAGTATCTTTGTCTAATATCGACTAAAAATAAGTCACCACAATTGCTTAACTGAATAAGATCTTATTAGGTTAATATAATTTTGAATTTCTAAAACGTAAAAACTATAGCATACAATGTAATCTCAAGTTCTCAGCCCCGTCGGCCGTTACTTGTACTTGTGTTAAAACCAAAGTTTTTTCTCATATTTCAACGTAATATGATAATATAATAATATAAAATTAATTTAAAATATTTTAATAATATAATTTTTTTTTATTTATCAAAATAATTTAATTCCAAAATTTATTTTTTATATAATTTTTTTGTATCTTAAAAATAATATATTAGTTTTAGTTTGAGATAGAAGAAAAAAGTTCACGTAAGAAATAAAAATTCAAGGCAAATTAAAATTTTAGAAAAATTAAATTATTTACTATGATCGATATAGTTTAAACTCACATATTTTGATAGAAATAAATTTATTTATAATTGTATATTTTTTATTAAATACAATAGGATTTAACTTCACAGTTCAATGTTTTACCAATTTTATCCATATTATACTACTCTACAACACTTGTGTTAAAACTTTTTTAACCTTCCACATTCTTTTTTTGCTATGGTGACCATCTCACATCTATAACCATATGTATTAATAAATCTGTATACCTACTAATTGTATATAAGAAAAATGTTAAGAATATATATATATATATATATTCATCCGTACACATTATTTATACCGTGGATGCGGTTAGATTATTTTAAAAAATATATAAATTATTTAATTTTAAATAATTTTATTAAATAAAATAATATAAATAATATGAGTGTAAAAATAAATATAAATTTACTTGATTATAAGATTTTTTTAAATACTTAATATTACCGATATAACAAACATCACCTTGGCACTTGGGGAAGTGCTACCTAACATTATATTTATCCATGAATTTGAAGAAAACCTCAATCACAAATTCGGAATTTATACGAAAATATTTTGAAGGGTAACTTAGTAAACTTAATCGTCCTAGACAGGTCCCAATCAATAGAACAATCTAGAAATTCAACAAAATGCCGAACACAAATGTGAGAGAAAGAAGAAAACATATATAAATCAATTAATTTACAAAGAAGAGGCAATTGTCGGCCACCAAATTTCAAAGTATATATAAAATAAACAAACGGGCTCACAGTCGTCATAAAGTTAACTACAAAAATAAGGTAAATTAATAGACACTGATTACATCTCTCACCAAAGCCCTTACGAAGGATGAAGCATCTTTCTTTTATTTAGTAAAATAATGACTTAATTATTATTTATACATAGAAAGAAAGAAAGAAAAAAAGCATCTATTTATTCAGTGTATGCACAAATTCGATCAATTTGATCCATTCTGTTAAGTGCCTATATGATAATGAATTTAACTGTTATTCATCTAATTTCATTCTTTTTTATCGAAATTAATTATATATATATATATATATTTATTTAATAAAGTTATATATATTTATTTCATTTTTAATGTTTCTTTTAAGTCAAATAATTTTATGTGAAAATTTAAAAAAATTATTTAAAAATACAAAAATAAAGTTAATTAAGTTTATTGATCGGATTGATCGGATGTCATCCGAATAATTGACGGATCAAATTAATCGAATGTGAAAGATGGTCGGATCAATTGTAAATTAAGATGTTTCAATCTAAACGGATAATAAGATCAGATCAAATGAATATAAAATTAACGATTTCAATCCGCTGAATAACACTAAACTTTATGACTAGCTAATAATGTTTTGAAATTTGTCCTCACTATTATATGCTACGAAATTAAAATACATTCTAGACATCTCATGATGAAAACATCTCAATGTAAATGTTTTAGTGGATATTTATTTGTATTTGTGTGAAAAATAATAGGATGTAAAAGTGTTCTATTTTTTAAATCTTGAAAGTAATTATAATGATTTTTTATTCTTGAATTTGAACAATTTTATTTTTTATTATTAAAAATGTTTTTTCATGATTTTATAAATAAAAATAAATATGTTATATGTATCATTAATTTTATTTAAAATGGTACAAGAGAAATGATAAAAATAACAATATTTAACAATTGTAACCACAAAAATAATATATATGATATAAATTTCATAAATTTTTAATTATGAAAAAAATTTAGTTAATTATTTTATATTAAAAGTTATTCAAATTATACTATAATAATTTAGATTTGTTGAATGTTAATTTTTTTTTAATTTAATCTCTTTAATACATTTACATGTCATTTTTATTGTTATAATTATATGCGTGTAACGTGATTTCTCACAAATTTATCCATAATTTTAAAAATTACCTATCATATATTTACGTATGGTTAGATTCAAGTTTTGAAAAATATTATTATTTTCAATATTAATGCACAAAGATGCATGTAACATTAAAAAAAAAGTTAAATTAAACTTTTAAAAATCGCAACTAATGTTAAATTAAATTCTATTCCATGGTATATATTTTGATATATTGTGTTTTTTATCTTTATAAAATCTTTTAGTAATTTTAAGTATATTTTGTTATGTTTTAGTTTATTTATTTTTAGATTTAAATTTAAATATTTATATTGCCGTTTATTTAGGGAATTAAAAAAATGAAAGATTTTTTTTATCATACTATAAATAATTTCTTCTCATTAGTATAATAATTTAATATATTTTTATTTCATTCATTTAATTATTTTTGTATTTTTTTAAATAAATAAAATATTAATCACTATAAAAATAAAAATAAAAACGTTTCCAAGCAGCACGCGTTTCAAAGTATATCGTGTCGAAACAAGGACCGCCCACGCGTTTCGATGTATATCGTGTCGAAAGAAGGACAGCCCATGCATCCTCAAGAATAAGCTTTATGGGACCCACGTAATTAATTAACGCTTTAAGATTAAGGTCCAATAAAAAGACATTAACAAAAGTTTGGACGGCTATGGATAACTACATCCATTATTTGGTTCTCTGAATTAACTTCCATTAACAACTCAATGTCTTTATCAGATGACATTAGTCTATAACACTATTATAAAAGCTATATCCTTTCACTAAAAATAAATTAAAATACATACTTTTGTTTTTGGTTTAAAAAAAATATTACTGTAAATAACTTGTATTTTTTTATGTTTTTTTTTCAGATTTGATTTGATTTTTTTAATTTTTTTGGTTACAATTTATTTAAATTATAATAATTTTTATATAATATAAATAAAAAATGTTATCTTTGTTCTTTTACGTTTATTTTTTCGTAATAATAAAATTTAAATATTATAAATATATATATATATATAATTTAAATATAATTTTTACAATAAATAAAGTATTTTTTCTCCTAAAAAATAGAATAAAAACTGAAACTTTTTAAGATAAAATTATTTCTAGTATCATAATTTTATAAATAAATATTTTAATACCATATATTTTTTTTAAATAAATACTGTAATTCATTTTCTTTACCGACGCTAAAAAACGAACGGCGATTAGAGGCAGATTAGAACATAATTCATCGGGATCTTTATCCCCGACCTGGGAACAACATGTTTTAACCTTTTATCTTGGTGCCTTGTCGGTTGAAAGAAAGAACAATATATATATAAGTAACGAGTTCTCAATGGGAAAATAAAGAGATTTTCTCTTCCTAAAATTCTCAAGTAAAATTTCTTCTATAAAAACTCTCTCGGTTTCATACTATTTTTTTTTCCTTCCCATATTCTCCTTTTTCCTATCGTATTTATCTCTCCACCAGATATTTTTCATCCAATTAGAAATGGAGCTTCTCCTTAAAAGACTCTCTTTCAAATAAGCTATCTGTATATATTCTTTCTTTCTTTTTCGTAAATTTATAACACATCACTCAAAACATATACACCATTTGAGTGATATGTTTAGTATAATTGATTAAATGATATTAAAATATATATATCAAATAATAAATATAATATAAATTTTAATAATATATATATATAATGTATTTCATTTAGAGAGAAAATAAAAAAATAAATTAAATTAAAAATGAATAGTAATGATAGTCATTATATATATATAAACATGTCATTCATTTAGAGTTCTACACGAACCTTACAAAAATGAGCTCGAAGTTCACGTAAAAACAATATATATATACTTGATAATGCATATAGTGGTATCATCTCCTCCTAAACGACTACACACAGATTACGTCGATTTACGCATAAAATCACCCACTATTTCAATTTGGATTTGAGAATTGAGGTAAAAGAATGTTTATTTAAACATGTCATTCATTTAAGTGAATCTTACAAAAATGAGCTCGAAGCTCACATAAAAACAATATACATTCGGTTTTTACCTCGATAATGCATATAGTGGTCTCGTCTCCTCCTAAACGACTACACACAGACTACGTACATTTACGCATAAAGTCACCCACTATTTTAATTTGGATTTGAGAATCGAGATAAAAGAATATTTATTTAATTCGGGCTCCAAGTGCTCATTTGAAGTATGTCAAAGCCACGCTCTAGTACACGTGTGCTCATTTGAAATTTTGAAAATCTGAATTTCAAACGTTGGCAAGAGATAAGAAAGTATAAACATAGGTAAATAGTCTTAAAAGTCCTATTCATTTTCACATTCTATCAACTCGTTGTATTTTCAAAACATAATGTCATTTTTCCTCGACACCCAATTGTATGAGAGGCTTTGATAAATTTCATTATACTTTTTTGAGTTTAAGTCTGACGATAAGTGTTTATCGGCAAGAATCATTATAAGACAACACAAGTTTCTTTCTTCTCAAATCGATTCTAACAGTTTTCTTGAATTCAGATCAATTTCTTCTATTGTCATACTATATATTAATTACTTTTACATTTAGGTACTTCTTATCACGCCTCTTATTTTTTATTTTCCTATTATCTAGGTCTAACTCGATATTAGGATCACATAATAGATATGACTGGTAAAGAACTTAGGAATCTTTTCAAACTAGATAGTATGATAATATATGTGAGCGAAAAGAGGTTAGTAGGCTTCGAGTTCTCATTGGGTTTGGGCTCAACCTTTAGCCAGAGCTCCTCGAAGAGCTCTCATAATGTAACAATCATTATGCCTTTGGTAAGCATAACTCAACCAAGAGCTATCACTATCCTGACGACATTTACGATTCATAGGGTATGGCATAAAGAGACGTGTAAGAAAAGGTATGGGAAAACCCACGTATCAAAGATGTCATCGTCGTTGTCTTATATGACCACATCAATATATACTCCTTTGAAGTGACTAGAACCATCTGCTTATACATTCCATGCTACCTTATCCTTCATCTTTAGATTATAATGTCCAACCTGGGTGCCACTTCCAAATGTGATAGTTTGTCTTTAATAAATTCACCCATAAAATCTACCACAACTTATGCCTTGATAATGATGCCCGATTGGCACTTAATGTCATATTTTTTGAACTCAATAGATATGTGGGCCAATCTACTAGAGACCTATGGTCTACCGAGAACATTCTTTAATGGATAGGAAGTTAAAATGATAACAATGGTTGACGTAGGTGGATTTTAATGTTTTGAAAGGCATGTTCATATTCCTTATTCCAAAAAATTGAGGTAGTATTCCTCAACAACGTGAACAAGGGAAAACACTTGTTGACACATCTTGATATGGACCTATTTAGGGTGGTGATCTTCCTATTCATTTATTGAACCCATTTCAGATCTGAAAGAGACTTCATGTTCACCGATGCTTGAATTTTATTAGGGTTAGCCTTTATACCCCAAGCAGAGATAAGGTACCCTGGGAATTTTCCCAAATTAAGGTGAAACACACAGACTTTATTGAGGTTTAAGACATGGTTTGGAGACTTTTTAATCCTTATCATCATATCATCTACATATGGCTCCATGTTTCGTTTAAGGAGACCCTCAAACATCTTTCTCACCAATCTTTAGTAGGTTGCTCCTACATTTTTCAAATCAAAAGGCATTCTTTTATAACAAAAGGTCTCATCCTTCATTATGAAGGCCCTTTTTACCTTATCCTCAGGACTCATGTGTATTTGTGATAACCTAAATATGCATCAAGAAAACTCATAATGTCATAATCTATTGTTGCATCCACAAGTTGATCAATGCTCATGAGAGGATTATAATCCTTTAGGCATGCATCATTTACATTAACAAAAGAAACACACATTCAGTAATCCCTACAAGACTTGGCGATGAGCACCATATACAATAGCCAAGTCATGTAATCAACTTCCTTTATGATCTCGATGCCTCTCAATGAGCCGACCTGTGCTCGAATGACTTCGTTCTTTTCTTTTGAGAACTTCCTCTCACATTGTTACACTGGCTTCTTACATGGTTCAACATTAACCTTTTGGGTATTAAATTTGGGGTCGATCTCGAGCATATGCTCGAGCTTCCAAGTAAAGACATATAAATTTATACGGAGAAAGGTGATGAGGGCACCTTTGATTTCGTGGTCCAAGCCCTTTCATTTTAAGCACATAAATTCCCTTATATGCTAGCTCTACCAATTCAACCTCATCGACACTGACTATTACAACAAGTGGCATTCTTATTCGACCTTCTATTTTCCCTTAACACCGTGGATGATAATTGCTATTTCAACTCAACATGTTTCATAGCTACATCGTAACAGCTACTCCCATTCTCTTCATGTTCTCAAACCTCCATAATTCTTTTCTCGATTGGATATTTGATTACCTGATGATAAGTAGAGGAAAATGCCTTCATTTTAAGTTTCTATGGTCTACCTAGGATCAGGTTGCAATGTGCTAATGCATCGAACTTTCATAAAGTTTTCATTACTATGGATCCCTTTGTTATTACGAGTAATTTGATTATTCCCAAGGCATGCATAGTACTACTATTTAACACTACCAATGGAATTTCCTTCTTTACGACATCCTTATCTCGGAAACCTAACACATGAAGGATGGATAAGAATGGCAGATCTACTGAACTTCTAATGTCAATTGATATATGATAAATGTAACATGAACATACTCTTAATGTAATGACCAACGAATCTTCATGCGAACAAGTCACCTTATCTTCCTTTTCGAACAATATAGGGGTGATGAAGCACTTTCTTTGTAAGTTGTATACTCCGACATTAGTCTCATTCGTGCTTCCCTGGCATATCTTTTGTGAGTATTACTTCATTCATCGTTCAAACTAGGTTCTCCATAGATGGAATGGATTGCACATACATTATTATCTATTCGAGCAACCTATCTCCTTATGGGACAACATTTATTTGAGGCAAGCCTCTATTCGGCCTAATCTTATTTTTTTATTAGCATTTCCCACTAGATCACCTCGATATCCTTTTGATAGTAATCTTTAATCTTCTTTTTCAGATATTTATAGTCCCTAGTGACATGGTTAATGTTCTTATGGAATGCACACCATTTGGTGGTATATCTTTAGAGCTCTCATTCGATGTGGCCACCTTATGTTTTGTTCTCCCTTCATCTTTTGGATGGCCTCCACGAGGCTCACTCTCAATAAGGGTCCTTTGAATGGAGATAATGACTTTCCCTACGGTCCCAAACTCTTATTCTAGGAATTTTAAGATCTTGAACCCTACAAACCTCTTATTCATTTGATACTCCATCATTCTAGGTTTTTTTGGACGTAACTCTACTTTTACTTTTCTCTTACGATTACGAATGTGGTCGAACATTCTTTTTTGACTGACTTTAACTCAGCAAACAAACACGATCCTCTCAACACACCTCTTCGAAAGGCTTAAACATTAATAGAATCTAGACAATCTAATATTTCAATATTCTCATCGTGAAATCTTTTCATGAACGCCTCAATAGATTTATCCATACTTTGGAATCTTGAAAATAAATGATATGATTCTTTTTGCAATGGCTTATTGTTAGTATAGTTAGTGACAAACAACCTAACTAACTCAAAAAAATATGTGATATTGTTTGGCTTTCGATTACTAAACCATTTGCTTGTCGTATCATATAGGGTGACAACAAATGATTTGCACAATATTGCATCATTTTTATCTTGGGATTCATGGGCAACAATGGGTCTACGATCAACACACTTATGAGTTTGACTAGCTTAGTCACATGACTCTCTCCTTCTCATGCTTAGCTAGTATTCAATCACCCTCTTTTTCCCATTACCCTATGTTCATGTTTTATCAGGTATGAGCTTGACCTTGGGTACCACTATTCATTCTTGACTCAATACCTCAACTTACCCTCTCAACTCCAAGTTTTTATTCCTTATCTCACTTTGCATTTCCTCTGTAGATCTCCTCATGTCCAAAAATTCAATTCTTGGTTCAAATTTTCCACCTCTATGGGTCCATTTTTTGTGTGTTACAACCTATACTCCTACGGTTGGTGTGTCATCAACACCATCTCCGACCTTAGGGCCAAACTATCGGGCTCTTTCCACTACTCGTGTTTCAACCATAATTTTTAGCAAAGTGTTTGAGTTGCGAAGTTTTATCCAACAATCTCTATGTTCTTTCGAGCTTGATTTAAACTACCAATAAGTCTAATGAGATAAGAGGCGTCAAATTCTATTGGTAGTTTAAAATGTTGGAGAACATATTCCGTTTAAATAAAGAAACTAAAGACATGCATTAGATGAACAATGAATGGTGATTACTCTAGGTTTTTCATTAGATATATATAGTGTTTAAATACACATGTTATTCATTTAAGATATCCACATAAACATTACTAGAATTAGTTCAAAAGCTTGCATAAATCAAGAGTAAATAAAGATTTACATCCAATCTTCACTTCAACTATACATATAGTAGTTCACTTTTCTTCTTAATTAGCTCAAATTATTATTTGTCATATAAATTATGGAAGAATCTTTAATATATTTAATAGTTAATTTTTTTAAAAATTTCATATGAAAATTTATACTAGAAATCTAGAACTGTCTATTCAATATAAAAAATATAAATCTTCCATGCATGATTCATTCCACGATCTTTATGTATTGATCGCAAAAATAATGTTTTAGGATTATTTTATTTTAAATTTGAATACTTTAATTATCTTAATATTATATTTTAAAAAAATGTAATCATTTTTAAATTAATTTAATTTTTTAATTATATTCAATTTTTAAAGATATTTTTTGTTTAAATATGTATTAATTTTCTACAAGTAAATTCTTAATTCCATTTAATTAAAAAAATTAAGTTATATTTTTTAAATATTTATCAATATTTTATATTTTAATTCCATTCAATTTCAATTTTTTTTATAAAAAGTATGTAGAAAATTAAAATTAAAAAAATTAAAATGTTCAAATAATAATAAAATAATTTAAATAAACAAATTTTTAGAAATGTAATTTATGATGTCGTATTAATTGTTACACAAGTGCAACATGACTCACTCTTGAATAGTAGAATTTCAATTTATCCATGTGTTCAAATTAGGTCCTTTAAAACGATGTTTCTAGTCTAAGGTCGTTTTCTTAATAATTTTTGCACATTTACATGATAAATTAATAAATTTATTTTACTTACGTAATGATATAATATTTTAAATTAATTTTTAATAAAAAAATATGTAATAAAAGATAAATATAAATTAATCTAATTAATAGAAAATATACTCTATAAATAATAAAAAATACTTATATTTACACCGTAATCAAATAACATCAAAACTTACCTCAAAATTCGGTTTGATGTTTGAGATAAAGTTTATGTTCGATTAGTAGAATTAAAATATAATACTAATGAAATTCAAAGAAAATATTATTATTATTATTATTATGTTTGTTTGAACAATAAAATTAAAAAAATAAGAGTTTTTATTTTATTTTAAACGAGATAAAATAAAAAAAATTATGGACGATTATACAAATATGCGAGAAAAATACAACATTTCAATGTATTCACGAGAGGTGTGAAAATAACTCATATTCATGTTGTTATTGGAATGCTTCATATTCCATTTGAGATTAATAGTCAAACTAAACACAAAAGTACCTTTCATCTTTACCATTATCATTCTTTTTATTGTCAAAAATACATAACCAAAGTGTTTAGATGTTATTCATTATTCTTTGAGTATACTCATAATTGATTATATTGTTTTATCTATATTAAGTATTAAATATTTGTTTCTTTCAAAAATAAAGTTGCATTAATATTATATTTTACTTATATAGAGTATCATGTCATCACATACTTTAAGAATAATGATTAATTTTTAGGTGCCTGTTTACATGATATTTTTCATTATTTTTGAAGTACATTTCTCACTAATCATATTCATTTATCTCTATCAAATATTAGGTATTTGATTTTTTTTCAAAAAATTATGTACTAGTATTAAATTTCATTGGATAATTTATCCTTGTTTACTTGTTATCGAGGATATTATTATTAAGTATGCATGATGAAGTGTTATTGATCAACTTTAGTGAGTGCACAGTTAGCATGTGATTTAAATTAAATCAGATGACGTATGTAATCAATATGCTTCTCATATGATAAATATCTTATTTATTTCATGTTATGAAGAGATATTATTAAATATAAAATATCATTCAATATCTAAATAATATTTCATAAGAAAATAACATCAATATCACCCTATAAAAAGATTTGATATCCCATCATTTTAAGTACGCTCTTTATTATATTTTATTAAGCTTCAATTTTCTTTGTAAATTATAAGAAAACTAATTTAGGCATCATAGTGTATTTGACATTATCTAATATCTTTGTCACTTGTTTTGCAGGATTTGTGAAAGTTTCTTATTTAATTATATATCTAATTAGCGAGAATGAATGAAGGGAAAATCAACAAAATAATATTAAATTAAAATTTTATAGAACGACCAAGCATGCAATTGCATGTAAATTAAGTAATGTAGTGATGTAAAGATTAACATACGAGATTTTTAGGTAGAAATAAACTAAGCTACACCAATAACATAATAGGAAAAACATCAGTTCATCGGACCACTTAACTATTCACTACAAAAAATAAGATTATATTACAAGACTATGACTCAAAATATCTACTAAGATAATGTCATCAAGTAATATACTTTTAAGTCACTATTTTCATCATAATCTCTACAAGAAAAATGTTTGGACCTGGACCAATGCTTCCATAAACTTAAGTCACAAGAGTTAATTGAACCAGTATATCCAGCACCTAAAAAGTTAACACAATAACATAAATACAAATGTGTGTCTTAAAAAGATTCAATAATGAATAACCTTAACCAAATGATTTAAGAAATTAGTAAATCAAATCAAATCAACTATAGAACAATCAATTTAAAAACATAATATCACAAATATTGTAAGCTTATCAACTCATCAAATAAAACCAAAAATGTTTGATAAATTAACTAAATGAAAAAACCTACTTGAATTTTTTTACATAATAAGATAAAAAGAACAATGATATTGTGTGTTTAACAAAATTGTTAACTAATGGTGTAATTAAATAATGTAAGTAGAAATCCTATTTCAATAGTTAATTACAAAAATGTCCTTAAAAGTATACATAAGAGCTTAAAAATATAATAATAATAATATAGTAAAAATACAAATTAACTCAAGTAAAAATTAGGTTAAATTTAAAAACATGGTTGATCTAGTTAAAAACTTAATTAATTTAAAAACAAGTGGATCAATATAACTATTAATCTCGATTGAGTTAATGTTTTGATTGATCTAGTCACTACTCAATTAATCGAATGACCTATTTAAATAATGTTCATATATATTTAATATGAAGTCTTAAGTGCACAAAAATAGAGATATTCTTGAGATGTGATCATTGAGATTTAATATTTTTTTCGGCTTGAAAATATTCTTAAAATACACACACATAAAAACTAATATTACATACAAATATTTTGTTCACAAATATTGCCAACATTCATAAATCTTATAATTTGAACTCAAGTAAAAACAAAGAATATGACAAATAGAAATCGACTTCAACATCTAGTATTTTCTTTGAGAAAAAAATTAATATTTTAATTTATTTAAGTTAACA
Organism: Hippophae tibetana; assembly: GCA_037013495.1. Classification (NCBI taxonomy): domain Eukaryota; kingdom Viridiplantae; phylum Streptophyta; class Magnoliopsida; order Rosales; family Elaeagnaceae; genus Hippophae; species Hippophae tibetana. The sequence continues at coordinate 2,483,949 of CM072801.1, forward strand.
AAGAACTCAAGAACATTCATCATCTTATTTGTGTTATTCATCGCTTTCTTCCACTCGAATTTCTTATCTAAAAACAATAAGATCATACGTTAATCAAAATCTAACTATTTGTCAATCCAACGAGAAATAGGAAGCAAAAGACAAAAAAACCTATAATATTTTTAATTTTACGAGGTTTATCTAAGTTAGATAAATTTTAGCTTTGCATATACCTATTAAATAGGCCAAAAAAATTACAAATGGTCACCTTAAATTAGAATTAATTAATTATATTTTATTTAAATGTCACATTACACATTGACGTATTTATTTACATTTAACATATTTAAATTCATGTTCTCTTAATACACACTTAAAATGCATATCATTGAACTGCAATCAATACAATGAGAAATTATACATGTTTTCATTCATCAGAAAAATTATAGTTATTTATTGTTATTATAATATATCAAGATTTCCATAATAGTTTCCTTTTGTAGGTTCAATTTTTTAGAAGGACAAATTCCTCATTCTCTTTAAAATTCCTAAAATTCGCCATGAAATAACCCTAAATGATGACCAATGCTACAATTTTGATCTGAACATCCATTTGGTTTGCATAACATATTTACTTCACAAAAGAAATTTTATTTTTAATTCCCTTCATATGATACATTTACATTTTTTTATTATAATGTAAAAAGTATATATATTTTTTATAATGTAAAAAGTATACATTTTTAGAATATGATTAAAAATGAAAGCATATAAATAATTAAAAAATAGAGGTTGCAAATTTTGTTACTTATGAATATGTTTGTAATTGACTGAAGCATCAAGTTTAATCATGAGAATAATTATAAATAAATCATGAGAATAATTATAAATAAATCATGAGAATAATTATAAATAAACTACAATTTTCTATTGTCGTTAAGCTTTTTATATTAATTTATGGTAGGAATATATAAAAGGTATATACCATTGTATGTGTCAATACATGCAATACATGCATTGATCAATTTTTGGTGTCAATAAATATTGAGTAAATAAATTTTTTTATCATCAAATTTTAAGAATTGTTATAAAAATATTATCAATTTTTTTATGACTTTCATAGTATTAAATTTTTTTTCTTTTCAAAACGTGAAAAAAACTTATTAAAACAAGAAGTGTCCAAGTAGACTCTGAGTACAAACTAACAAAAAAGCAAAAGAACCAAAAATATCACCCAAGCTTGCTTAAGGAATCAAATTGTAAACATTCTAGTAATCAAAGACTAGTAACAAACTCTAGAAGAGGTAACACTGCTCAACTGCATTATCTAACACGATGTAGAGCAAAAGCATTAACCGTGTCAAAATTTGTAGCATCCCTATTCTGAAAGTTCTAAAAAAAGAAAACATAATAAAAAGGAAATAAATCATAGCAAACCAAACCTCAATTACAAAAACCTTTCACAGGCCTTCGTTTAAACTTTGAAGCCAGCAACCACCATCCAAGACATCACACCATTTGCAGCTCAATCACAAAATTTGTAGCAACGATAAATTACAAATTCAACCCAGATAAACAGGAAAAATGACCCTTAATTAACGAGGGAAAGGGAACTCCTAAAATATTGAGGAAACCAACCCAACTACTTGATAAATGCTTAAAAAATACTTATATTTCATCTTTTTATTATGTTTAATTACAATAAATAGATTTATTTATAACATGTTTATATCATTATTTTATATTTAAAATGTTTTTAACTTTAAAATATGGTATACTTTTTTTACACCCAGGAGCTTAAAATATTAAGACATGATTACATCAAGAATAAACCATTTTATAAGGTGTACGAGGTAAATTTCAAAAAAAAAAAAGCGTGTAATGATGAAAAAAATTCGCAACAACAATAAAACACAAATTCAACTTTATTTAAATAGGAAAAAAAACCTTAATTAACAAGAGAAAAGGAACCCCTAAAATCCAAAGTAAACCAACCCAACTACTCAAGAAAGTAGAACCATCATCCATACTGAGGAGTGCTCAAAAAACACTAAAATAACCATGATTTTATGCACATTAATTGATTAAAAATATATATATTTATATGTTTTATCATATATTTATATAAATTTGTCTTTTTCTGAATCACAGGTATTTTTATTGTTTTTCAAGTATTTTCGTTTAAAAACGTAACTTAAAAACTCAAAGAGGAATACTTGAATCAATACATCACAAATATATTAATAAATAAATGGGGAAATGTCAACAAATATAGAAAAATTAGACAAAATGGGTCAAAAATGTCAAAAAGGGGAAAATCGCGCCGCCGAGCCCCGCGCGCGCAGCACCCCACGTCCGCACCAAGCCGCCCGCGCCGATGCCCATTTCGCCCCATTTTTGCGCGCAGCCACCCTCATGATGTCATGTTGACGTCATCAATGACCTTATCAATTACACTCCGCGTTTTCACTATTTTTTAACATTTTTTCACTCACTTTTTCTCTCCATCCTCACCTATAAATACCTCCCTTCCCTTCACCTATAAATACCTCCTTTCTCTTCACTTCTAAAACACACCTCAAAACACATTCTTTTCTCTCTTTCTTTCTCTCTTTTCTTAGTTTTTAGTTTTTTTTTAGTTTGTCTTAGTTTTTAGCTTTTCTTAGTTAATTTCTCTTAGTTTTAGAGTTCTTCCCTTTTTGGGAAGAACTAGTTATGTTTTTTTAATTTCTTAGCTTTTTTATTCAATAAATGTGAGTGCAAATTCCACTTGGAGGTTTTCCAGCAACGAAAATAGCGTCGAAGTTCTGTAAGGATTTTATTTTATTTACAGTTATTTTTTATGCTTTATTCTTAAATGTTATATTTAATTTGTCTGTGATTAAATTTAACTGTGCTGGCTGTTTATAAACATGATGTAATAATAACGTTGTTATGCTTGTGAAATATTAAATAGGTGAAAATCTCTAAAATGAATTGATTTTGTTTTTATTCAAGATTTTATATTAAGAATGTTAGAGAGAAATATATTATTTTTAATTACAAACTTAAACCTGAAAATTAGATTTTAAGGTTTAGTTATCGAGTCTGATTTAGAGTAGTGCTCTTTTATTTGTTGGTACAATCGCCCGGTAGTTAGAGTGAAGCTCTATTTCAAAAGTTTTTATAAGAATTATTATCTGAAAATGTATTGACAACATGTTTTCGGTAGTGGTTTTAAAACTTGAAAGTTAGTACTCGGATAACTAAATTCTTAGGTTTAATTTGGACACCTTGAATAAAGTTTAAACTGTCTAACCCTACCAAAGGTGGCATTTAAATGGTTCATTTTCAATCTCTTAGAAAAAGGAATTAATTTAATTAAGCAAATTAGTTATCAAACCCACCCATAGGTGTTAATTGATTTGTTTAGTTAAGAACGAATATCTAACCCCACCAAAGGTGGTATTCATACAAAAAATGGAGAATCAATAAATATCAATTCATATATTTAATAACCTAAATAATATGAGCAAGCATAATTAACTTAGTTATTATATCCATAAATACTCTACTATAATAAAAGATAAAATTTGCATAAATATTTATTGAATCTATGTTTATTTTTATGTTAGTAGATTAAAAACACAAAACCCCAAAATATCGTGACAAGATGTTTATGATTTAATTTCGTTTTTAAAAGTTTGAATAATAAATTAAAAACCACATACATTCCTTCCTTAGATCGACCTTGGGAGTATACTTATCATTTTCTTCGAAATGATTCGTGCACTTGCGAGAGTTTTATAAATATTAAAACCAAAGTATTGGCAAGAATCGGTGATGCCGGTTTTCGCTCATCACATACCAAAATCACTAAAAACCCAAATCTAATCCAAATCTTTCCATCTCTAACAGGCTAAAGTTGCAAAGTAGAAGGCTTTGCTTAGTATGAGTTACATCTCTGGTGAGAGCCAACATTAGTCATAAAGACTAGACTAAGCAAGTAATACTCCCACTAGAATTAAGGCCTCAACATCAAGACTTGGCTCTAAGTTTTCTATTTGAAGAAGAAAGATAGCCATTGCCAAAATCCTTTTTAAATTGTACCTAAACACACAAAAATGTTGAAACCAAAATTGAACTAAATAGAGACATAAAGGATTCGAAAGACAATGATCCTAAATTTCATAAAAAATGAAGATTGTAGGCATAAAGTCTAAGGGTGATCCCAAAGATATTAAGCTCTCTTAGAGAGATTCAAATCTAAAATCTAAACAAAACCCTAAATAGATTTTGATCTTTATTAAGCCAAACAAAACAAAATAGAAAGAAAATTGAAGAAATTAATTAAAAAGGGAGATAAAATGGGTGCAGAAATTGTGAATATTGAGGGGGGAAATGGAAGGAAGGGGTGTGAATATATGAGAAAAGGAAGGAAAAGAAAGGTATAAAGCCCTAAACGTGAAAATTTCTATCGACTCTCAAAATGGAAGAGACACTCTATTCCAATATATATTATTAAACTTTTTAAATATAAAAAATACTATGATTTAAATATCATAAAATTTTATAAATATTATAAAAAATATAATGTAATTGTAATTTATTATTAATTCTCGTTAATATATTAACGTAAATGATATTTTTATAATATTTGTAAAATTTAATGATATTTTTGTAATAATTTTTAAAATTTGATAATAGAAAATTTTATTTACTTGAAAATGTATTAAATAAGTTTTTTAAAGATAAAATCCCATTTATTACACCTTTTCAATTATATTTAGTTTCATTTTGCCCATTTTATTTGTCATTAATCTTCATTATTTTTTTTTGCATATTGTGCTAAAACTATGATTATTTTTTAAATGTCTTTTTAATAATTTAATGTTTTAAATTTAAAACTTATAGGTAAATTCAATTGTGATTGTTACATACATTACTTTTATATTAAGAGCATTATATATTATGTTTATTCACTTTTACATTTGAACTAATCTCTCATTACTTAACATATTGAATACTTTTGACATGCTTGGCTTATATAAGAGTTAAAGACAATTTTTGTTATTTAATGGCTCTAAAATGTTATTATTTAAAATTAAAAGCTAATGGCAATTCTATAAATTAGATCTCATGCCATATGTTTTTTTGGGTCCAAAGGACCTTCCTACGTTGTTTGGGCCCATTTGTTATTTCTTAGATGCTTGGTTTTAATTCCTATTAAGCAAATACATGTAAAGCTTCCTTATATGCCGTCACTTTGATATTTTCTCTGATTTTGAGTCCCTCTTTTCAGAACTCATTCGACTTCTTCGTCAAGCGTATACTACCGATAAGATTTGTAAAGTTTTCTTTCATTTAATTCTGTTTTTAATCACCAACTTTTGTACTGTTGTTGTTGCTTTTATTATTGGTTGTGGGCAAATTTTTAGGGTGTAATTTTTAGCTTGATTCGTAAGTCGTTTTTAACACATTTTTATTTGGATTTTTTAAATAATTTTTTCTTGATTTATCGTAATTAATAAATTAAATTTTTTATATTTTATTTATTTATTAATTATATTATTAATTATTAATTTATGTAATTAAATTATTTCCAAGTTAACGTTAATTTATAATAAATTATTTCATAAAAGTTCAAAGTACAATCTCACTTCACTTTATAAGTCATTTGAATATTAAATGGTTTATTTTTGAAGCATTTTGAAGCTTTCTAAAAATTGATAGTATAACTTATACCAGGAACTATACAAACTTTACTTTATTATTTACGTTACTTACTAGTTTTTTTTGTTTTTTTAATTAAATGATTCGGAACTTGTATTATTTTTAAACTATTTGAGATATTATATTTTTATTTGTTAAATAATTTATAATGCAAGGAAATATATTGTTATCATACACTAATTTTTAATGAAAAGTAAATAGTAGGACAAATGTTACTATAAAATTAATTAATTGTTTGTTTTAATTAACTATTTATATTATTAAAATATATTTCGATCAATTATTTTAATAAAAGATTATAAATTTAATTAAAAAAAATTAAATCATGTACATGATACATAAAGTTATAACTGTTAGAAAATAATACATATAATGAATATATACATCCATGAAAATGTATTATTTTGGAGCATTAATATAAGTGATATATTTATAAAATATTTTAATACTTAATGAATGAGAAATTAAGTCTTAAAAATCATTCATTGAAGAGAAAAAATATCTATATATTTTAATACTACACAACACATAGATCTTTAGTTATTCTTATAATAATTATGATTATTTTTTCATTTATATCTATATTATGTAAGAAATGATTAAGAGAAATTAAAGTTCAAATATATAGATTATAAATTAGCTTTTGAGTATTTGTAAAACTAAAAGAAAATTTTAGAACTTAAATTTTAAAAAATGAAACCTCTCAAAAGTTCATCTATGTTAAAGATTTTTCTAACATTCACTCTAAAATTAGGTTTATTATGATAGAGTTTATAGACTTTTTTAGCTCACTAAAATAAGTAGTTACTTTGTGTATGTTTGATGGTTGTATATCATGTTATCTTAGGAGAAACATACATAATTTTTTAACGTTAACAAAAAGAAGGCGAATTTGTCTTAAAAAAATCATATGAAATAGAAACTTAATGTTTTCTTTTTAACTTTAAGTAATTTGTAATTTATTTTTTATTACCTTTAGTAGTTTTATAATTTATATTTTGAACAACAAAATTATATAAACATTTTTTATTTGTTTTTATATTTTATTAATAATAACTTCATTATCCTATTTTTTATTTTACATATAGCATAAATTACTTAATTATTTTGATCAAATTAAGTAATTATTAATCAAAGTAGTTAATTAAATGATATTTTAATAATAAAAATAGTGATTTAAAATATAAAAAATATTATATTAAATTTTTTAAAATAATATTAATAGCTAAATTAGCATTTATTCTACCTATAAGTAACAAAGTGGGTAATTAACAATTTCCTCCCCCAAGTTTGCTTTAGATATCAATGCACTTCAAGATCAAAGGTTCTTTCGGTATATACACGAGTTTTTGAAAAATTCAAAGATATTCACTACCTTTATGCAACTAACAAAGCTAATATTTAAACAGATATATTTCAGCCAACAATCTAAAATTAATGAAATAGTGTATTGTCATTTTAAGTTGGGAAAAAAAATGAAATTCATTAAAAAAATCAAGATAAAATTGATAAAAATTAAAAATAATTTGTCTAATTTGTAAGTGATAACACTAAGTGTTCTTTATCAACATTATGCCCAAAAATAATATTAAAGAAAGTAGTATACATTTCAAAATAAAAACTTAAAATTTTAAAAAATAAAAATATAATCACTATAATATTAAAATATATTTAATTAAACGATATTTAATATTAAATGAGATTTAATATAAAATAAATCTAAATAATTGTAATTTAAATGAAATAATTTTTTATTTAAAATAACCTGTTAGATTTTTTTTAATAGTTAAAATATATGAAGTAGATATAATCAGTATTATTTGTATGGTTATAAGTTTTAAAGTGTTGTTTTTATAATTATAAGTTTTAAGATTATTATTATTTTTTTGTTACGAGATTATAAATTAATATAAACTTATTTAATAACAAACTGATTCTTGTTATTCAGTTTATCATTTAAATCATTTTAAGAAACCATCTACTCTAAAATTTCAGGTTATTCGTTAGAAGTTTATTTAAAACTTCCAGATTACAATCAGGAAATGGGGATATAAGGAAACTGGATATTTTTCCAATGAAGCATAGAGGAAAGAACATTCAAGTCATATTTAGTTCCTAATAATAGGTAATATTTATAACTCTTAATAATAGATTCAATAAATCAAGTATATTTTTATGTTTGTTTTAATTATTAATTTAAAATGATATATAAAACATTTCAGTTTTAAGGGTGGCAATCTCTCGAATCCAACATAAAATGGAAAAGGCTTTCTAACATGAAGCTAGTATCCACAAGTTAACACAGACTCAAAAAGCCACCTGCATAATCCATCGTGGAAAAGGCTTATAAAAGAGGCTCAAGAAGCTTGAAGGAAAACCATGTAAATTGAAAACTAGCAATACCTACAGCCATAACCACGCTACCAGCAGCATTCAAAATCTTAATGGCTAGAATTCTACATTTAACACACTATTATAATATTGATATATGATTTCAATTGTTTATGGTTATCGTAATAAGTTTATAATCACAATTATAAAAACAAAGGTTTAAATAAGAAGAAACATAAATTGTAACCTATGGTTTCGATTTTTTAGCCAAGATTATAGACATATTCTATAATCTCGATCTTTTATAAAATTGAGGTCATAGAGTATTTTTATGACCTCAGTTTTTAAAAAATTGACATCATTATAAATTTAAATAAAAATATAACTATTAATTATAATATTAAAAGTCAATTTGGTCTGGTGAATACACTTTTCAGCTCTTCATATGTAATTGTACGACTTCTATCAGTGTCCATGTTGTCAAAAGTTTGCTTCAGGCCTTTGATTTCTTCCTCTGAAAGATTGTTTGCTATTATCACCTTCCAATGAGAATCGAACAGTTTAAGTTGTAAACATTTACTAAAGAGTGACATTCCTAGAGCATCCAAGAAAAAAGAGGTTCACTCTTTCATACCTTCAGAGCAAGTTTCTTCATTTTGTTCATTGCTCTGCATTGCTTCATCCTAATTAGAACAGCACTAGCAATAGGTCTGTCAGAGGCATCACTATCTTTCTTCAGCCATGGATGATCTAATCAAAATATATAAAGAAAATGAAATAAATGTAAAACTCGGTCACCGTACTAAAACTCTGATCAATTAAGATAGGAACTAAAGATTGTTTTTTGTTGAACAGTTTGTGATCATTAGGCGATGAAAATTTAATTTGTCCACATAATATTTGTCAGTTGTGTTAGTGTGTGTTGGAAAAGCAAGATGCATAAATATGGCAAACAACATCCATGTTTAGTGGAGCACAAAAGTATAGTAGACAACATCAATGTTTAGTGGATTATATGTTATGTTTCTTAGTATATATATATATATATCTTTGTACATGAAAAAAGAGATGGAATGGTACTGATTAATAACTAATATCACATTTTATCATGGTATCAGAGGAATGATTATTGATAACTTAACAAAATAAAATAGCTACTTGATCTTCGACGTTGGTACTCTGGTGTCTCCACAACGACATGGGGTTTCTGATATGATTTTTTGTCTCTATGCTTGTGAGTTGTTACTTCTTCGGTTTTTGGTTGGATGGTGCTTGCTGCGTAGTCATTGGAGCTGTAGCAATTCTATTTTTTCAAAGAAACGTGAATCACAAAGATGAATAGCGCTGTGCCATAGAAGCGGTTCTCGAAAAATTCAGAATGAACATCTTTTAGGCAAGAGGCCCCTTAACATCACCGTGCACCTTGTTTGTATATCTGGCTGAAAAAAAACCGATCAGTTGCAATATTGAAAAAAAAAACCCACCAGTACTGCGACCATCTAGTATCCAGAGTCACCATTTCTGCTCGTTCAAGCCGTTGCAGTTCCCCAACGTTGGTTGCTCGTTGAGGCCATTGTAGTCTCTCTACGTACCAGGTGGTGCTGCCGTCGTGGGTAGCCGTGGAGAAAACTTGGAACGCACCAGAAGAGGACCGCTGCTCCAGAAGTGCTACGCAAATAGAATTTTTTTTAGGGTTATAGTTTTTAGTTTTATATTTATATATTGGCTGTAAAAAAAAGAAAAAAAGGAAAAAAATTAAAGTAATAGATTCATGGCAGAATCTAGAGATTTAACCACCAACTCCATATTGAATGAGTTGACTACAAAAATGACGGAAGTTCTAACTAGAGCTCAAATCACCTCACAACTTCGCTAACTGAAGCGTCGATTACTCTTATTAGTATCAAGTTGGGAGGATCCAACTATGCCTTGTGGTCCCAGGTGGTAGAGATGTATATCTCTAGCAAAGACATACTGGGATATATTAATGGGGATTTTTCTCAACCTGTTGAAACCGACCCCTCATTTAGGAGATGGTGCACTGAAAATGCCATTGTCAAATGATGGTTGATCAATTCGATGGACCCCTTCTTGATTGCAAATTTTATTCAATTCCCAACTATGAAACAGGTTTGGGATTCTGCTGCTACCACCTACTATGATGGGACAGACACGTCTCAAGTGTATGATCTTCACCGTCGAGTTACTCGTATGAAGCAGACGGGTGGATCCAATGAAAAATACTACAATGACCTTTACGGGTTATGGCGAGAAATTGATTTCCGTCGTCCTAATCCAATGGAGTGTGTGACTGACATACAAAAATACAACTCCATCGTACATGAAGATTGAGTGTATACCTTTCTCGATGGACTTGATGACAGACTAGATAAAACTCGAAGTGATGTGCTTCAAATCAAACCATTCCCTACGGTGGAACAAGCCTATGGATTCATCTGTAGGGAAAAGGTCCAACAGATTGTGATGATTACGGGTGTAGATACGACACCCAGAGCGGTTATGACTTTCAAAGGGATCAAGGAACATCATAATCCATTGCCACCAAAACCAGGAACTTTTTTGGGTAGCAAGAAATCCACGGGAAATCCACCGTCTATTGACATGAAATGTGGCCATTATGGAAACTCCAAACACACCTGTGAAAACTGCTTCAAATTACATGGGTATCCAGAATGATGGAATGATCTTCAAGCACGGAAGAAACGGGAAACCACTGGGCGAGCCGCTGTGGCTACCAATAATGCATCATTATCCCTTATTCCTCAGGCTGAATCTTCCCAGAATCCAAGTATTTCAAGTAAAGCATTTCACATCTCTACTCATAGTGATAATGAGGATTGGATTCTAGACTCTAGAGCTACAAATCATATGACATTTGACCCAAAATATCTCTCCAATACAACCCAACCGTGACGGAGCCGTGTTACCAATGCCAATGGGGTCACTTATCCAGTTATAGGGGCTAGAATAATGGCTTTATCTCCTTCATTATCATTATCTAATACATTACTTGTACCCTTTCTTTCAAACAGACTAATGTCAGTAAGTCAGGTCACTTCAGATCTTAACTGTATAGTATTGATGTATTCTACTTTTTATCTTCTACATGATATTCTCACCAAGGAGATCATTAGGATGGTACTAAGAGAAGAGGGTTATATTATGTGGATGACCTCAGTTCAGGAAGAACCAATCACATGCAACACACTATTGGTAACAAGGAACGCCAGATTTGGTTATGTCATCGTCGATTTGGGCATCCATCATTTGGGTATTTAAAGCATCTACTCTCTAGTTTATTTTCAAATATCACACACTCAGATTTCAAATGTAATACTTGTATCTTAGCAAAAAGTCATAGGGCGTCTTATCCTATGATCATGAATAGAAGTACGACTCCTTTTGCTTTAGTACATTCTGATGTTTTGGGACCTTCCTCAGTCACTACATCATCGGGTCATCGTTGGTTTGTAATTTTTGTTGATGATTTACACGAATGACATGACTTTACCTTCTCAAACATAAAGATGAAGTATTTTCTACATTTCACTTGTTTCATATTATGGTTCAGACACAATTTTTGAAAAAAATTAAGATTCTTAGGTCTGATAATGGAGGGGAGTATGTTAATCAACAATTTCGGACATACTTGGACAACCATGGTATTCTCCATGAAACATCGTTTTCACAAACCCCATAATAGAATGGGACTGTGGAGAGGAAGAATAGGCATATTTTAGAAACTGCTCAGGCCTTACTAATCAGTGCATATATGCCTAGTAGATACTGGAATGATGATGTTACTACAATTGTGTATCTAATGAACCGTATACCCACAAACCTTACAATTTCAGACTCCATTAAAGGTGCTATTTGATCATGTTCTCTTCCCTACTATATTGATGCTTCCGCCTCGAATTTTTGGATATGTTGTTTTTGTCCACCTCCACAAAAATCAACGAACTAAGTTGGATCCATGTGTTGTTTGATATGTATTCTTGGGGTATGGTGTACAAAAAGGGCTACCGATGCTACAATTCGATTACTAAAAGAACCTATATTACTATGGATGTCACTTTCCTCGAATCTGAATGTTTTTTCCCATCACCAGTATCCAATTACCCTCTTTAGGGGGAGAATTATGGTAAAAAACAAAATTGGCTTGATGTTGAAATATTAGATACTAGTAACAATCTAGAATACTTAAATCATGCCAACAATATGGAGGAGCCAGTACCTAGACCCGAACTTGAACCTATATTAGATGAAATGGTTTATGCACCCCTACACTCTCTAGTACCCAATGATCCTCCTGCTCAGAATACTCCTGAGGTAAGCTATCCTATCAAACCTTTACAAACTAATGTTATATATACATCTGTTGGTTATGTTATACCTTTCAGACACAATCGAGGCAAACCTCTAAATCCATACTCCTCAGAAAGAGAAGAACAATAATCCAAGTATCCAATAGAAAATTATGTATCTACTCAAGGGTAATCAGAACCTATCAGGGTTTTTGCACAAACACTCTCCTCATGTCAAATTCCAAATAGCATTTAAGAAGCCTTATCTGATCCAAAATGGGCTCAAGCTATAAAAGAAGAATTTGAGGCATTGTAGAAGAATAACACATGGGTGTTAAGCAAGTTGCCTCAATGGAGGAAGATGGTAGGATGCAAGTGAATTTTCTCCATTAAGTATAAAGTAGATAGGTCAATTGATTGATACAAGATGATGTTAGTAGCAAAAGGGTATACACAGAAACATGAGATAGATTATCAGGAAACCTTCTCACCTGTGGCTAAACTAAAAACCGTTAGAGTCTTGTTATCTCTTACGGCAAATTTAGATTGGCTATTGCACCAACTTGACATAAAAAATGCCTTCTTTCATGGTGATCTTGAAGAAGAGATTTACATGGATATCCCACCAGGATATACTGTTACATCAGGAAAAGAAACTGCATGTAGATTACAACAAGCATTGTATGGACTAAAACAATCACCTTGAGCATGGTTTGGTAGGTTGAGTTCAACAATGAGGAAATATGGGTTTCAACAAAGCAACTCTAACCACACTATGTTCCTAAAATATCGACAGGGAAAAACAACAACCCTTATAGTCTATGTAGACGACATGATCATTACATGGGATGATAGAGAAGAAATCTCTAAACTTCAAGAACGACTGTCAAATGAGTTTGAAATGAAGAACTTAGGAGGGCTCAAATACTTCTTAGGCAATGAGGTAATAAGATCAAAACATGGCATATTTCTTTCCCAAAGGAAATATACTCTTGACCTACTAGCAGAGGCAGGATTACTCGATTGTAAACATGTCGATATTCTGATGGTCTAAAATCATAAACTTGGAGAATAGGAGGACTAAGTACCAGCAGATAAACAGAGATATCAACGGTTAGTAGGTAAACTCATATATTTATCTCATACTTGACCTGATATTGCTTATGATGTGAGTGTCGTGAGTCAATTCATGCACTTCCCTAGTGAAGACCATATGGATGTCTTCATGTGAATACTTCGTTATTTAAAATCTTCCCCTGGAAAAGACTTATGTTTTCAAAGAATGGTCAATTGGAAGTTGTTGGATATACAGATTCGGACTGGGCAGGGAATATCAAGGATATGAAATCTACTGCTGGGTACTTTACTTTTGTGGGGGGCAATCTTGTTACATGAAGGAGCAAGAAACAGAAGGTAGTTGCCTTGTCTAGTGTTGAAGTTGAATTTCGAGGAATGGTCAAGGGAATATGTGAGCTCCTTTGGTTGAAAAAAACTCCTAACTGAGATTGATATTACTCCTAACTCTGAAATGAACTTATTTTGTGATAAAAAAATAGTCATTGCCATCTCCCATAATCTAGTCCAACATGATCGCACAAAGCATGTTAAAGTGGATCAGAACTTCATCAAACAGAATCTTGAAGAAAAAATTATTCAACTTTCATTTGTTAAATTAGAAGATCAATTGGTTGATATACTCACAAAATCTGTGTCTGTAAGGAACTTCTAGAACTCACTTGACAAGTTGGGTATAAGAGATATATATGCACCAACGTAAGGGGGAGTGTTGGCGTGTGTTGGAAAAGCAAAGTGCAGAAGTATGACAGACAACATTCATGTTTAATGGAGCACAAAAATATGGCAGACAATATCAATGTTTAGTGGAGCATTTGTTATATTTCTTATTATATATATATATATATATATATATATATATCTTTGTACATGAAAAAATGAAAAAAATAGATGGAGTGGTACTTATTAATAACTTATACCACATTTTATCAAGTTGGTCATTTGAAAATTGAAAATATTACAAACACTTACGTAAAGGAATAAACGAGTAGTGTTAACAAGACTTCTCTTAGGCTATTCTATTTATATGGGCCAGTGAATTACAATCCTGTAGATCTATGTACATTTCCAAGTCATCTGAGGTAAGATGTATTTCGTCTATTAATAGACCTTTACTGGAAGCAGGTTTCACGAATTCATTGGAAGTGTGCCAGGAAAGCAAATATAACCATCAAATTTTTATAGGTAATAACAATAGTGGAACATAACACAGTTCAACATTATCACTTTTTACTTCATAGACACGGATCTTCTGGGGACAGTCGACAAAGGACCATGTTAGAAATCCATCGTGGATTGCAGAAGTATTGACAAGTGAATGCATTATGGCCAACATATTAGTACCTTAAAATTGTATATTTTGCCTCTAATAAATAACATTACCTTCGTTAAGGAAGCTAAAAACATTATACATTTGGAGCATGTGTCCAATAATAAGTGGCTTACCTTTTCTTGTGTGATCAATCACTTGCATGGCCAAGTTTCTGCCATTCTACATTATGGATAACTGCATTATGGAGAACCACTGCTTCATTCTGCATCATGGCTAAGTTTTTGCCAGCATGTTGTGCAACCTTACTGCATATAAGTAATAATGAAAAAAAAATGTAAAGATAACAATATAATATCAATTTAAAGTGATATTCCTTCAAGAGATGGAAACAAAAAGTGTCGAAAGAGTAGAATTTGGCAAAAATGTATTACGTCTGAATTTATTTTGCACCATAATGTTGAAAAATATGATTTCAGTCAATTCCCAAACAAACAAAGAGAAAGTTAACGAACGATAAGAGGAAAACCCATTAACGTTCTAGAACCCAAAAACATAAATTACCAATCACTATTACAAAAATAAGTATTTAATTCGATACATAAAGTCGGTTTTTTCTAAAAACCGACTTTAAATTGGTTTAAAGTCAATTCAGTGTAGAACCGACGCTATCCATGTAGGATGTAGTGTTGGTTGATGTGTCGAACCAACGCTATGTGTGAACGTAGCGTCGATTCACCACGTCAACCGACTCTACGCTACGTTGATAAATTCTTTTATCTTTTTTCTTCCTAGACAGAAACTATTTTCAACGTTGCAGAACTCTAAAAAATCGAAAACCTCCTCCACTCTTTCTCATTTTCCAGCCACCTACGACTACCATTTCTAGCACCGGTTAGTGAGTTTTCTTCCTCTTTAACTAATCTTTTAGATCCCCTATTATTCATATTTTTTTCCTGTTATTATGTGTATAAATTTTTGTATTATATATGTAGGTTTGTATTATAACATAAGGAGAAGAATATGATGATCTTGAATAAAATATAACAAAACAATGATAATTTTTTTACTATCAGTTAATATTTTATTTTTCAAATATTTGTATTATTTGAACTATTTGCTAACTGATTTTGGTTTTTTTTTTCTCATCGAATACATGTTTTTATTTGAGTATAATAGAAAATGTATAAATTTAAAAAAAATTTAAAGTCGGTTCACGCCTTGAATCGAATTTAAACTTTAAGTCGTTTCATTTAAAGTCAGTTTTTAACCGACTTTAATGCCCCCTTTTGTAGTAGTGAATTTAACAAAGGATTTATTGTTTGTTCCAACATTATCAAAATACTGCTCATTCCATCTCTACAAAGTAAGTTTAAAAAATTAGAAAACCTTTTGTTTCACTTAGGCCTCTTGACCAACAAAAAATATGCATGAGATCATATTACCATAAATATGAATGGGAAATTACTCAAGTCCAAAGACTTGCCACCTTTAACCTTGACTTGGCTATGTACACCCATATTTTCTACTCCACTAAACATTATTGTCTATCATTTCTCTACTTCACTAACATTGTTGTCTTCCATTGTCATAACATACGCTAACACTCCTCTTTAAGTTGGTACATATATGTCTCTTATGTCCAACTTGTCAAATGAGTTGTAGAAGTTTTTTGCAGACACAGATTTTGTGAGTATATCAGCCAATTGATCTTCTGATTTAACAAATGGAAGCTGGATAATCTTTTCTTCAAGATTCTATTTGATGAAGTTCCGATCCACTTTAACATGCTTTGTGCGATCATGTTGAACTGGATTATGGGATATGGAAATGGATGCTTTGTTATCATAAAATAAGTTCATTTCAGAGTTAGGTGCAATACCAATCTCAGTTAGAAGTTTTTTCAACCAAAGGAGCTCACATATTCCCTTGACCATTTCTCAAAATTCAACTTTAGCGCTAGATAAGACAACTACCTTTTGCTTCTTGCTCCTCCATGTGACAAGATTGCCTCCACAAAAGTAAAGTACCCAGCAGTAGATTTCCTATCCTTGATATTCCCTACCCAGTTTGAATCTGTATATCCAACGAATTCCAATTGACCATTCTTTGAAAACATAAGTCCTTTCCCAGGGGAGGAATTTAAATAACGAAGTATTCGCATGACAGAATCCATATGGTCTTTACTTGGGTAGTGCATGAAATGACTCACGACACTCATAACATACACAATACCAAGTCGAGTATGAGACAAATATATGAGTTTACCCATTAACCGTTGATATCTCTGTTTATCTACTGGTACTTGGTCCTCATATTCTCCAAGTTTATGATTTTGAACCATTGGAATATCGACATGTTTACAATCTAGTAATCTTGCGTCTGCCAGTAGGTCCAGAGTATATTTCCTTTGGGAAAGATATATGCCTTGTTTTGATATTGTTACCTCAATGCCTAAGAAGTATTTGAGCCCTTCCAAGTTATTCATTTCAAACTCATTTGACAATTGTTTTTGAAGCTTAGATATTTATTCTCTTATCATCCCATGTAATGATCATGTTGTCTATATAGACTATAAAGGCTGTTCTTTTTCCCAATCGATGTTTTAGGAAAAGAGTGCGGTCAGAGTTTCTTTGTTGAAACCCATATTTCTTCATTGCTAAACTGAACCTGCCAAACCATGCTCGAGGTGATTGTTTTAGTCCATACAATGCTCGTTGTAATCTACATGCAGTTTCTTTTCCTGATGTAACAGTATATCCTGGTGGGATATCCATGTAAATCTCTTCTTCAAGATTACCATGAAGGAAGGCATTTTTCACGTCAAGTTGGTGTAATGTCCAATCTAAATTTGCTGCTAGAGATAACAAAACTTTCACAGTTTTTAGTTTAGCCACATGTGATAAGGTTTCTTGATAATCTATACCATGTTTTTGTGTATACCCTTTTTCTACTAGCCTCGCCTTGTATCGATCAACTAACCCATCTACTTTATACTTAATGGAGAAAATCCACTTACATCCTACCATCTTTCTCCCTTGAGGCAACTCGTTTAGCATCCATGTGTTATTCTTCTACAATGCCTCAAATTTTTCTTTTATAGCTTGAGCCTAGTTTGGATCAGATAGGGCTTCTTCAACGCTACTTGGAATTTGACATGAGGAGAGTATTTGTGCAAATTCTCTTATAGGTTCTGATAATCATTGAGTAGATACATAATTGGCTATTGGATACTTGGATTGTCGTTTTTCTCTGTCTGAAGAGTATCGATTCGGAGGTTTGCCTCGATTGTGTCTGAAAGGTAGAACATAACCAACAGATGTATCTATAGCATTAGTTTGTAAAGGTGTGGTAGGAGAGCTTACCCCAGGAGTATTCTCACCAGAAGGATCATTGGGTACTAGAGAGTGGAGGGGTGCATCAACCACTATATCTTCTGGAGATTCGGTCACTAATTCAGATTCAATTCTTAGAAGTTTGGATCTAGGTACTTTCTCATCCATATTGTTGGCATTATCCGAGTATGTCAGATTGTTACTAATGTATAACACTTCAACATCAAGTCAATTTCTTTCTTCATCATAACTCTCCTCTTGTAGAGGGTAGTTGGATACTGGTGATGGGAAAAAACATTTAGATTCTAGGAAAGTGGCATCCATGGTAATTTAGGTTCTTTTAGTGATAGAATCATAGCATCGATATCCCTTTTTTTGTACGTCATACCTCAATAATACATATAAGACAACACATGGATCCAACCTAGTTCGTTGATTTTTATGAAGGTGGACAAAAAAAACACATCCAAAAATTTAGGGCGGAAGCATCAAAATAGTAGGCAAGGGAACATGATTAGATAATACCTTTAATGGAGTATGAAATTGTAAGGTTTTTATGGGCATATAGTTCAATAGATACACAGTTGTAGTAACAACATCACTCCAGTATCTACTAGGTATATGTGCACCGATTAGTAAGGCCCGAGTAGTTTCTAAAATATGCCTATTCTTCCTCTCTACAGTCCTATTCTGTTGTGGGGTTTGTGAACATGAGGTTTCATGGAGAATACCATGGTTGTCTAAGTATGTCCAAAATTGTTGATTAATATACTCACCCCCATTATCAGACCTAAAGATCTTAATTTTTCTAGAAATTTTGGTGGGATCAGATTATGGTGTCCCTTGATCCCTTTGAAAGCCATAACTGCTCTGGGAGTCGTATATGTACCCGTGATCATCACGGTCTGCTTGAACTCTTCCCTATAGATAAATCCAGAGGCTTGTTCCACCGTAGAGAATTGTTTAATTTGAAGCACATCACTTCGAGTTTTATCTAGTCTATCATCAAGTCCATCGAGAAAGGTATACACTCGATCTTCCTGTACGATATAGTTGTAGTTTTGTATGTCAGTCGCACACTCCATTGGGTTAGGAACACGAAAAAAATTTCTCGCCATAACCCTTGAAGGTCATTGTAGTATTTTTTTAATGGATCCACCTGCTTGCTTCATACGAGTAACTCGAACCTGTAGGTGGTAGCAGCATAATCCCAAACCTGTTTTGTAGTTGGGAATCAAATAAAATTTTCAATCAAGGAGGGATTCATCAAATTGATCAACCATCCTTTGACAATGGTATTTTCAGTACGCCATCTCTTGTATGAGGGGTCGGTTTCAACAGGTTGAGAAAAATCCCCATTAATATATCCCAGTTTGTCTTTGCCATAAATATACATCTCTACCACTTGGGACCAAAAGGCATAGTTGGATCCTCCCAACTTGATACTAATGGGAGTAGTTGACGCTTCAGTTAGTAGAGGTTGTGAGGCGGTCTGAGCTCTAGTTAGAAATTCAGTCATTTTTGTAGTTAAATCGTTCAAGATGGAAATTGTGGTTAAATCTCTAGATTCTATCATGAATCTATCAATTCTGTTTTTTTTTCTCGTTCGTACACTAACCAATATATATAGAAAATTTCAGAAATGTAACCCTAATTTTATTTCTCTATTCGCGCAGCCCTCTTGTAGAGAGACACATTTCTTCTACTGTGCTTTTCTGAACTACTTCCACCGTCGCAACTTCCACCTTCAGATGAGCCGTTGTTCGGCTTGTGCTTTCCCAGCTTCGCAATGTTCGTTGTAGCTTCCACCTTCAGAAGAGTCGTTGTTCAGCTTGTGCTTTCCCAGCTTCACAATATTCCTCACAAATTCAAGAGGGATTCAGAGAGGGCCACCAAGGAACAACTTCAGATATCCATAAAGACTATAGAATTTTTATCACATCAGCTCAACTCTGAAGGACATCTGCTAAAATCTCAGATATTTTTAGTAACGGCTAAGAACAAATCGATTAGTGAAACTTATCAAAAATTCCAAAAATGAATTAGATCTCACAGAAAGAAAGCAACTGAAGATGCTTGTTTTTTTTAGTTTATAGGAACCAATGTGTGAAGATGGTAAAACCTTTCATTAAGTTTTTCCCTTCTATTCCTCTTTGCAAAAAATTCTTACAGTGAAACCCTTTACCAGTTTTTTGTCAATACTTGAAACCATTTTCATCATCAATCTGATCACTGCATTTTTTTAGTTTACAGAATTGTAGGGTTGAAGAATAGTACGACTGTCCTAAATCAGCCACACCAAATCAGCCAAACCAGCCAAACTAGCATACCAGATCAACCGGTGTCGAGAAAAATAGAAACTAGCTCAATGGGTAGCTATCTAGGCTGCAATAACTTGCTCTGATACCATGATAAATATTATCATTTCTGTTAATTATCAATTGTTTCATATATTTCTGATTTCCTTTCCTGTACAAGAATATTGATTATTTATACTAATGAAAACGAAAATAAAACCATAACCCTAGCAGTTGTTGCATACCCATATTTTCTGGTCCACTAAACATTGTTGTCTACTATTTTCCTACTCTATTAACATTATTGTCTGTCATTATCACAACACACGCTAACAATTATCTCGTAGAAAATGAAGGAAACTTGGTCCAATGCCTAATATCATCATCTGGTCTATCAAGAGGTTACAAACAATATCATGTCGAAAAAACATGTTTATGATTTTGAAAACCAACCAAAGAAAGATCCTTCACCACCGTATGCTATAAATTAATATACGTTACTTTCCACACTCGAGAGAGATAGAGAAGACAACTAATAGAATAACAATAAAAAACATACGTAGCTTCCCATTTTCCTGTCAAGAAAGTATAATTCTTGGTGTCAACAATCTCTCCTTCCCAAAAGCTTACCATCTGAAAAAAATAAAATAAAACACTAATCAGACTGGTTAAAACTACAATGTGGAGTCTTATCCATCATAACCACACTAATCAAACGGGTTAAATATTAACGCTAAATACATCCACGAAGTTAACAACAAACAATGGACAGATCCAAAAAAATTCTACAAATTATTAAAATAAAATAAAAACACAAGGAGTTTGAATTACTAGTAATCACTTAACCATATCTTATGGCCTATAAGGAGCAGCTAGTAAACCACCAAAGTATGGTTCAACATATTGGAAAGAAATGCGAGCTTGAAATAATACCAGTAGAGATGTAAGTTTTCCATCCAACCTAATAACAGTGGAACATGAGGACATGCAAGTTCAACTTAGAATTGCCTGGCTGTAATCAAGTGATGATGATAAGACAAAGTCTCGAGTTCCTATGGATGAGACTCGTTTGATATGGCCTCTAACCACTTGCCCTGGATTTCTTTAGATTTAAGGAAGTTGAAAATTACATCCAATTATATATAGATCTTGCATAGTAAAGAAGAATGTGATAAAGCCTATACTTTTGGATTTTGGTGTGTGCTATCAAGTTTAGCATATAAATCAAAAGAGTCATAAGTTACTGAGTCTATTACAGGAGGATAAAACAATGTAAACAAAATCTTACCACCTAAGCACATAAACAATTTCTTATTTTTCTTTGTAGTGTACCTAAATGTGATGAAACCATGCCTCGTTCGTAAACAAAATTAGTAGTAAACAAGGGTAAAAGTGAACGAGAATTATCTAAGTAAAGCAGATACAAGTAGTGAATGACGAGACGTAGAGATGAGGACGACGACACACTTAGAGAAGTAGAAAGGGTGAGTGGTACGGTTGGAGATGGGTGCGGTCAAAGCTAGGTCATGAGGGACAACGAAAATAACGATCAATAAAGGAGGTGCTCGACAGGGGAAAGAAATAAGAAGGGTGGTGAGTGCTGGGGAAAAGGGAAAAGAAAAAAAGAGATGGAAAAAGATGAAAAAGGGAAGAAAATAAAAAAATTGAGAGAGGAAAGAAAAAAAAAATTGATACATAAATTTGGTATATGGTGTAAAATAAAGAAATATATGAAATTAAATTAATAAAGAAATGAAAAAATTTGGAAGTAATTATTGTATTTTTTTAAATGAATAACCATACAATATATTATTTGATTTTTGTTTTAAAAACACTGACAACTCTATTCTTGTAATTAGATCACGGTCATTTAATAATCGTGACTGTATAAGTTTATTTATGTTTAAGTAATTTATGTAGTTTAACTTATGATCACGATTACTGATAAAAATCGAGGCTATATGTATACACTATAGCCTTAGTTTTTATTAGACCGTGATCAAAACTCTATAATCTTAATTTTTTTAAAATTAGAGGCTAAATTTTTGAGATCAAAGATCAATATTTTAGTAATGACATGATAAAGAACCTTTGTTCCCATAATTTGTATGCTTGTCCCCAAATTCTACACACATATCATTTGACTCCGCACAAAACCTTAATTCATATGTCAATTTGACACAGTAAAAATAAAAATACGACAGATGTGCTCAAACTTGAACTCCATCCAAACTTATAGTACATCGAAAAAAGAGAATCTTGAAGGCAAGAACACACAACAAAATGAAATTATTTTGACTCTTCTTTCTTATAAAAGAGTAAAAGGTATTAAAAGTGGAGATGAAAGTAATTATTAACATTAATATGGAGTATATAATATGTTCTATGTAAAAAAAATTAAATGCTTAAAGTGATCAAGTTTAAAGAATACCGAGTTAAATTAAATATAATTTGAATGCTCACTAACCTCATTGTACCCGAAACAAATAGAACTTATCAACCTAAAATATTATTGTAATTTTACCAACAATCCTTAAGATTATGGATTCAGTATGTCAATCCATTGGAAGATTTAGAATTTGAATTTAACGACGAAGTTAAGATCTATATGTATCATTTTAAAAATTTAAGGACTAAATTATAAAATTTAAAAATTTAAGACAATATTCGTAAAGTTTTAAAAATTTAAAACTAAATCATACATTTTAAAAATTCAAGGACTTATTTTATAAATTTAGTTAAAGTTTAAAGAAATTAGTACGTGAAAAGAAATAGAAATTCGAAATTTATATAATTGTTATTTAAAATAATTTTTTAGGTATAATATTTATAATATTATAAATAAATTATATGTATAAATTAAAAATATATTTAACTTAAATGTTAAATTTTAAGTTTTTAAAATTTAATAATTTAAAAATAAATTAATTTTTTTCAGATATAAATCCTAGATACACTGGTGATCGTTTTAACTTAAAAGGCTGATAAATAAAAAGCGTGTGGAGAACAACTTTTTTACTAATTAAAAAATATATTAATTTATTAAAAATATTCTTTTATTAATTATTAAATTTTAAATCTTAAAAGATTAAATTTTAAATCTTAAAAGATTAAATTTAAAGTTATTTTATTTTTTATAATATATATTATTTATTTTTTAAATTATATATTTTAAATATTTATTTTTATTAAATATAAATATAAAAGGGCGTGACGAGTGAAAACTTTTAAAGGGCTAATTTAGCAGCTAAAAAAAAAAAATCAAAAGAGGAGAAGAAGGCGGCAGAGACTGTAATCTATTCATATCCACGAACTATCTGATAAATCCCTTGAAGTTACAGAACCCACTTGTCTCTTATCAGAAACTTACAGACATCCACTCTTTCCCCAAGGACCAAATTCCACAAACTGTCCCTCTTCGTCTTCTTCGATCAAAAACCTTAAACCTCACTGTGTTTGCAGAATTATCTAACAAACCCTAACCATGGACCCAGAGATAGAAAGAGTCCAGGAAGACAGGAAACGTATGGAGAAGGAGATGGCGTCTCTCACTTCCCTCAATTTCGATAAGGATCTCTATGGCGGTGTTGACAAGAATGCTTACGTTTCCTCCATTCCCTCCACCGATGACGACGAGAACCTCGACGCCATGGACAACGAGGTCGCTCGCAAATTGGCATCATTTACCGCCCCGAAGTCTTTGTTGAAGGAAATGCCCAGAGGTGGTGGTGATGAGGATGGAGATTTCGGTGGGATCAAGAAACCCCAGAGGATTATCGACCGTGAGGATGATTATCGCCGCCGAAGGTTAAATCAGGTCATTTCTCCTGATCGAAACGATCCTTTTGCTTCCGGAGAGAAGACCCCTGACCCGAAGGTGAGGACTTATGCCGATGTGATGAGAGAGACGGCGTTGAAGAAGGAGAAGGAAGAGACTTTGAGATTGATTGCGAAGAAGAAGAAGGAGGTAATGAAAATCCAAAGCATATTTCAAGTTGTTGCTTTAATTGTTGAATAATTACTTAGAGTATTGCTGGTTCTTTTCAATTTCAAAGCTTTAAATTATGAATTTTTATATTTAATAGTTTGAAAAGACTATCAACATGAAAATCTTAAGGAATATTTTTGTTAGATATGTAAAGACTATAATGCATACCCATAATGATAGAATGTTCATGTTATGCAGCCAATGCTTAAATCTATATATTCAAGAGATTTTATCCTTTCTATATTATTTGATATATTAGGAGGAAGAGGCTGCTGAGAAGGGTTCGGCAGCAGATAAGGATGATAAGGGTGGGGAGGTGCAGCCGCAGAAAAGGAGAAATAGGTGGGACCTGGCCGAGGATGATGGCAGCGCAGCAGCGGCTCCTGCTAAGAAGGCAAAGAGTTCTGATTGGGATTTGCCGGATACAACACCAGGCCGATGGGATGCCACTCCAGGGAGAGTTGCAGATGCTACTCCATCTATGGGGAGGAGGAATAGGTGGGATGAGACTCCCACACCTGGTCGCTTGGTGGATTCAGAGGCCACTCCAACTGGTGCTGTGACTCCCGGGGCAACTCCGGCCGGGATGACTTGGGATGCCACACCCAAGCTTGCTGGGATGGCAACACCAACGCCAAAAAAACAGCGATCTCGGTGGGATGAGACTCCAGCAACTATGGGCAGTGCGACTCCTGGAGCTACACCTGCTGCTGCTTATACACCTGGTGTGACTCCTATGGGAGGTGTTGACCTGGCCACTCCAACCCCAGGTGCTATTAATCTTCGTGGAGCTGTTACGCCGGAGCAGTATAATTTGATGAGGTGGGAAAGAGACATTGAGGAGAGGAATCGTCCCTTGACTGATGAAGAGCTTGATGCTATGTTTCCACAAGAAGGGTATAAGATTTTGGATCCTCCTGCTTCGTATGTTCCGATAAGAACACCGGCTAGGAAGCTTCTTGCTACTCCAACTCCAATGGGGACTCCACTTTATTCCATACCAGAAGAGAATCGTGGGCAGCAGTTTGATGTCCCGAAGGAAGCACCTGGCGGGTTACCTTTTATGAAACCAGAGGATTATCAGTACTTTGGGGCATTGCTGAATGAGGAAAATGAGGAGGAGTTGTCACCCGAAGAACAAAAGGAACGTAAGATCATGAAGCTTTTGCTCAAGGTTAAGAATGGAACCCCTCCGCAAAGGAAGACTGCATTGAGGCAACTCACTGATAAAGCTCGGGAATTTGGTGCTGGCCCATTGTTTAACCGCATTTTGCCATTGCTTATGCAACCAACTTTGGAGGATCAAGAGAGGCATCTTTTGGTCAAGGTGATTGATAGAGTTCTCTATAAGTTGGACGAGTTGGTGCGTCCATATGTGCATAAAATTCTTGTTGTCATTGAACCCTTGTTAATTGATGAAGACTACTATGCGAGAGTCGAAGGCAGAGAGATAATTTCTAATCTTAGTAAAGCAGCTGGGTTGGCTACTATGATTGCTGCAATGCGTCCAGATATTGATAACATTGATGAGTATGTTAGGAATACTACTGCTAGAGCTTTTAGTGTTGTTGCTTCTGCTCTTGGTATTCCTGCCCTATTACCTTTCTTGAAAGCTGTTTGTCAGAGTAAGAAATCATGGCAAGCACGGCACACTGGAATCAAAATTGTTCAGCAGATTGCCATTTTGATTGGGTGTGCTGTTCTTCCTCACTTGAGGTCTCTGGTGGAAATTATAGAACATGGTCTGAATGATGAGAACCAGAAGGTGAGGACAATTACTGCGTTGTCTCTTGCTGCACTTGCTGAGGCCTCTGCTCCTTATGGTATTGAGAGCTTTGATTCTGTCTTGAAACCATTGTGGAAGGGTATCAGATCACACCGTGGAAAGGTATTGGCTGCTTTTCTCAAGGCCATTGGTTTTATTATTCCTCTTATGGATGCAATATATGCAAGCTACTATACAAAGGAGGTGATGGTGATATTGATTCGAGAGTTCCAGTCTCCTGATGAAGAAATGAAGAAAATTGTGTTGAAAGTAGTAAAACAGTGTGTTAGTACAGAGGGTGTAGAAGCTGACTATATTAGAAATGATATTCTTCCTGAGTTCTTCAAGAACTTCTGGGTTAGAAGGATGGCGTTAGATAGGAGGAACTATAAGCAATTGGTGGAGACAACTGTGGAGATGGCTAACAAATTGAGTGTTGCTGATATAGTTGGAAGAATTGTTGAGGATCTGAAAGATGAGAGTGAACCATATAGGCGAATGGTTATGGAGACAATTGAAAAGGTAGTTACGAACTTGGGTGCATCCGATATTGATGCTAGATTGGAGGAGCTTCTAATCGATGGAATTCTTTATGCTTTCCAAGAACAGACCAGTGATGATGCTAATGTTATGCTTAATGGGTTTGGTGCTGTTGTAAATTCTCTAGGGCAGAAGGTTAAACCTTACCTTCCTCAGATTTGTGGTACTATCAAGTGGCGCTTGAATAACAAGAGTGCTAAAGTGAGACAACAAGCAGCAGATCTGATTTCAAGGATTGCTGTTGTAATGAAGCAGTGCCATGAGGAACAATTGATGGGTCATCTTGGTGTTGTGTTGTATGAGTATCTGGGAGAAGAGTACCCAGAAGTTTTGGGATCAATTCTGGGGGCACTCAAGGCAATTGTCAATGTTATTGGAATGACAAAGATGACACCTCCTATAAAAGATTTGCTTCCTAGATTAACTCCAATTTTGAAAAATAGGCATGAAAAAGTTCAGGAGAACTGTATTGATCTTGTTGGTCGGATTGCTGATCGTGGTGCTGAGTTTGTTCCAGCCAGGGAGTGGATGAGGATCTGTTTTGAGCTTCTTGAGATGCTTAAGGCTCATAAAAAGGGTATTCGTCGAGCTACTGTTAACACATTTGGTTACATTGCTAAAGCTATTGGACCACAAGACGTTCTGGCAACCTTGTTGAACAATCTGAAAGTGCAGGAGAGGCAGAACCGTGTTTGCACAACTGTGGCAATTGCTATAGTTGCTGAAACCTGTTCTCCTTTTACTGTTCTTCCAGCTCTTATGAATGAATATCGTGTTCCAGAGCTTAATGTGCAGAATGGAGTTTTGAAGTCTCTCTCTTTTCTGTTTGAGTACATTGGGGAAATGGGTAAAGACTACATATATGCAGTAACCCCATTGCTCGAGGACGCCCTCATGGATAGAGATCTGGTTCACAGGCAAACCGCAGCTTCTGCTGTTAAGCATATGGCACTAGGGGTGGCTGGCTTGGGTTGTGAGGACGCATTAGTCCACTTGCTGAACTATGTCTGGCCAAACATATTTGAGACTTCCCCGCATGTCATAAATGCTGTCACGGAAGCCATTGAAGGGATGAGGGTGGCCTTGGGTGCTGCTGTTGTACTGAACTACTGTCTACAGGGGTTGTTTCATCCTGCTCGAAAAGTTAGAGAAGTGTACTGGAAGATTTATAATTCACTGTATATTGGTGCTCAAGATGCGCTTGTGGCAGCCTATCCAGTGTTGGATGATGAGCATAATAACATATATAGCAGGCCTGAGTTGCAGATGTTTGTGTAGAATGTAGTTTGTTGCCAATGGTAGTATGCTAAAATCTTACTTGAAATATTTATATGTACTATGTAGAACTGTAATGTATGCTACCATTCTGTTTTGCATTGCTTACTGTCCTTGTTTCCCTCTTTTTCCTGCTTGCTATATTGAGTGGGACCAATTACTCTATGCTGATTGGTACATTGAGACATATCCAATAGTCCATGGACCATATCCAGTGTGGACTGTGGAGGCCTGAAGAACCACACAAGCATTTAAGGTAGGGTTGGTTTATAACATTTCAGTGTATGTTTCTCTCTCTATTCCTAATTGCTACACAAACTATTACCTTCTCTCTTTTTTCCCGTTTCTGGGTAATATGCGTCCTAAGATACTCTCCTTGTCGGTCTCTATGGTGACCATGTACCTGCCATAGTGCCATAAATGTTTGGCTGTTTAATCTGTTTCTCATGCCATTTATTTTGATGGATTGCAGATATGGGCGTTGATTACTCATGAAGAGTGAAGCAATAAAGTATGTTCCTTGTATAATAGAAAGACACTAAAGCAGGTAATCCTCCAACTCCCCAAAAATATATTTTTGTTTAGAATGTCTTGCATTTTTAAGCTACATTTTACTTTATGGGATGTGGATCTGCTGCTCTTGCTTATGGACTTATGCTTAATGTCTTATATATGACACCTTGGTTGCTGAGTTTTATCAGATATTGTTGCTTTCTTGTTTGTGAAATGAGGAGCAAGAACCTTTATAAATATATTCTAGCCATATTTAAACCAGGAACGATAGACAATTTTCTAGTAATTACTGCAAGAATGTTTCTGAAAGTGCCTGTGCATACCCACTTTGTTGTGTTCTTTGCTACTTCCATGCTGCACGTTATTGTTCTTCACTTTTGAAGCTTTTTTGGCTGCTAATTTTAATGCTCTTTTATCAATCCTATATAACGACTCAGAATATATATGTATTGTAAAGGTCATGTTTTAATTTTTGATAGGAAATAGAACTCATAATTTTCTAGTGTTCTCTCTCTCTCTCTGATCTTTTAATATTTCAATAATTTCTAATTGGTTATTTGTGGCTATGATGTGATATCACAGCGTCTGATAAATGAAATTCTTTAATATATTTTAATGTTAAGGAGAAAGGCATCAGTGGTACTGTAGCTTTGATAAAAGAGCGCCTTAGTCCCATAACATTTAATCTGAGTGCCTTAGTCCCCATAACTTAAAAAAAAGTGCACTTTAGTTCTAAAGTAGTACCATAGTTTTGGACTTTAGAACTAAAGTGCACATTTTTTTTTTAAGTTATGGGACTAAAAAGGTCAAATTGAAAGCTATAAAACTAAAACAGCTGTTTTTACAAAATTATGAGACCTCTCTCACCCTTAATACTTCTTAGTGCACATTTTTTTAAGGTTATGGGACTAAAATGGTCAAATTGAAAGCTACAAAACTAAAACTACTGTTTTTACAAAACTATGAGACCTCTCTCATCCTTAATATTTCTCAGTGCACATTTTTTTTAAAGTTATAGGACTAAAAAGGTCAAATTGAAAGCTACCAAACTAAAACTGCTGTTTTTACAAAATTATGAGAATTCTCTCACCCTTAATATTTCTTATAGCATCCACTTGTGGTTCAAGAGCTTGTAGCATTTTGGGGACTCAATACGCACATGAAGTAAACTTACCATTAAAATCACACTAAATTTTTATAGTTTGAGCTGCTGAAATGTTTTATATGCAGAGCCTTCTATTGCCTTAATTTGTTTTGTTCCTTTTTAATATTTCGGGGTGTCGATTAGACTTGCAAGTCCCGAAATGAATGGATATGTATTTTGGCTTAATTATATCAATGACTCCAAATATTAACAGTTCTTTTTTCTAAAAAAAAGACTCGAAATTTTTATTGTCCCAAAACTTGTATTTATATTTGACATGATCTACACTGAAGTTTTAGAACTTCATTCATAAATGATAAATCTCAGTTGATCATTAACATCTTATATCCACATCAGCTATCTTAAAATGCTTATAGGTTGAAACAATAGCCGACTCAAAATTGCAAGAACGAGATAAAGAGCTAGCTCTATCTTTTGGTGGGCACTGTTTGGCGAGTTATGGAAGTACGAAGATTCTTAGAGATTTGGATTAAATAAGGTGTATTGGTTAGTATGACGCAACTTTTGTGTATGTAAAAGTCTTTATCATAAATTTGTGATAAATCACAAGTGATATGTAAAATTATTGAATAAGTATAGTTAAATTTACATTCAATTAAAAACTGTAAAGTTAACGGTGATTGTGATATAATTAAGATATATGAAACACTAATAAAAAAAGGGGCTACAGCTTCAATTTCTCGTATAACAGTTTGTGTTAGTTTTGTTTGATTTATGTTACTTTTTGGTTTAGCTACACTCTTTATGTCATAATAGAATCTTATTAATATATATGGTTTTATTAGGAAAAAAACCATTTTGTTTAGCAACCAAGAGACTGAATGGGCGAATTTATTTTGGGTTCATGGACTGACGTCATGTTTGGCATGATAATTGATGACGAGTATGTATCATTAGAGACCCTTAATTTTTTAAAGTGAAAATATGAACAATTCCAATTGAGAAAAAAAGGTAAGTCCTGTAAAATGTATTAGTCAAATAATAATTTAGTTATAAAAATTGGGTATTATAGTGTAAAAATTGGTTCATTTTAAGTTAGATGTTTTTTTTTGATTAAGTGTAACATCTTAAATATTTATTTTTAATAATTATATGATTATATGTAATTATTTTTTATAATGATATAATTAATAAGAATTATCAGATGAATTTTATTTTTAAAAAAATATAAAAATAAAACTTGTATATCCTTCACCAATTCTAATTATTCGCTCTATTTTTCTCATCGTACTTTTATTTTTCACGCTATTAAATTTTGGAAATTTTTAAGTTTCGCAAGGCTCTCACTATTTTTATAAATATGAACATACAAATTAACATTATTATGTATCATTTTCTTAATGACCAGTGGACTTATTAAATTCAAAATATATGAGATTTTTCACTTGGAAATGACTTCTCAAGAACCAACTACTCTTCACGTTTTATTATATACTAGTTTATGGATTAGTGTATTTATATGTATGGATAATTTAAATTTAATAAATATATAGTAATATTAATTTTTAAATAATAATAATTATTATTTTTAATTCTTTATTTTATAAAATTATTTATCAAATATAGTAGTATTAATTGTTGACCAATAATTATTATTCTTTCAAATTCTTTATTTTATAAAATAAAAGAAAAAGTAAAATTTTAAACTACTTTTATTATAATTGAAAAATTGATCTTAAATGTTATATAAGGTGATTTACATAAATATTCTCGAAACAAATATTTAATTTATTTATTACTGATAAATAAATATATAATAATAATTATCTTATTAGTAATAGAATCAAAATACAATATAAACATAACGATTTATCATGATATTAATAATAATTGTATAATTTAATAAGAACATATGAATTTATTCAATTAATACTTTTACTATTTAATCTTATATAAATAATAACACTTTTTTACTTAAAACAATTATTATTCATTGAATATATTTTAGTTAGATAACGTGAGAATATGATATGATTTTGACGTCAAAATTATTAATTCAAAAAATTATTACAAGAATATTTTACTATTTATTAGTTTAAAAAAATAACAAAAATATGTATTGTTAATAAACGAATTGATCGAATATTCATTAAATAGAGAATCATAAATAATATAAATTTTCATTAAATATAATAAAAATAATGACATTATATTAAATAATTATTTATAAAAAACTTACTTATTATATATTTTGATATTTAGTGATATAAAAAAATTTAAACAAAAGTAAAAAAAGGGAGAATCTCCGTGTAACCGTATCCATGCTTATATATATATAACCTACTCTGCATGTTTATTAGAAAAAAAAAACTATCCAGTACATTTTAAATTTAAATAATTGAAATTATACTTGTTTATAAAAATTTTAATTTTTTAAAAAAATAGTAGTAATTGATAAGGTGTGATAACGATGGTTATTATTATATTAAAATTATAGTTAATAGAAATTGAATATATTAATATTTTTTATATAAATATAATTATATAGAAAATACACTTTTAATAATAAAATACAATATTTATAATAATTAAATTAAATGAAATTATATTTTATTTATTTTTACTTTTATATTTTTTTATTTTACTTATAAACATGTGATAAATAATTAAAAATAAAAATGTGTCAATATTTTAAATAATATAATATAATTGAATAAGAATTATATTAATATTTGTTTTTTAAATAAATATTAAAAATAAAAAATATGTTGAAAAATAATAATATTAATTTATAAAATTACTATCCAAATATAATTAAAGTTAATATAAAATAATTATAATTATTATCGTAACTCCAATTGCCTATCCCACCCCATTCTTACTCTCAACATCACAGCAATTAAGAATTTTTAAGAACCACGAACGAATTTGCTGCATATGATTTTAGAAAAGGAAAAAAAATAATAATATGATTTTGAAAAAAGTTTATTACTATAATTTATTGTATAATAATAATTTATATGACACAGTTAAAATATATATATGAGTCTATATTAATTAATAGATATCTGTTATGTTAATTATATGTATAATTTAATATTTAATTAAATACTAATAATCACTTAATACATACCATATTATTCTTAGATG
The DNA here is from genome assembly GCA_037013495.1 of Hippophae tibetana. Taxonomy (NCBI): domain Eukaryota; kingdom Viridiplantae; phylum Streptophyta; class Magnoliopsida; order Rosales; family Elaeagnaceae; genus Hippophae; species Hippophae tibetana. Next base: position 2,516,611 of record CM072801.1, read on the forward strand.
CGAAATTGTTAAATATCAGGTGTTAAAATGAGAATAATACAAAGGTGTGTGTTAGATAAAATCGCTTCTACATTATGGACCTTCTTTCAAGCCCAAATATAGACCTCAAGCCCAATTCTCAGAACTTTGTGTTGGTGGATTTGGAATCGCGAAAATCAAAATCGGACCTTGATTGTCTTATTTCGTCAATCTCTCGTAAAGTGTCAACCTCAACTGTAGGCTGTAGTTCTAAATCTGATGCTGGAGCTTGTCCGAACATTGAATCATCAACATCGTAGTCGCTGTCTTCGATTGTGATAGTATGAAGCTTAATAGCTCCTTTGTACTCCTTTATCTCAGCTATTGCTTCTTTCTTCGTTCCGCCAATGCTAGAGGTGGCCTTCATAGCTCCTCCTACTCAGGTTCCTCCAATTTTTGATAGGAGAAGTGTTTGAATCTGTAATTGCAATTTGGTTTATATGTCGGAATGTGAAATATGGAGTTTTAGCTAGAATTTAATCATATAATTCCTTCTTTTCCTCGGGACTAAAGTTTGATTAATTTATACCTTGATTATCATGCATGTGCATACTCTCTTGTGAATTTTTGGTTTGAATTAAATAAACTAAAACTATTGAGGCAGGGAGATTAACTTAAGTAACTGTGTTTTGTTGTCTTTTGATTTTGGTAGGTTTAGTAAATAATACTTATATGGGTAATTCGAGGCGATTGTTTGGTGAGAGCCACCAACCGATAAGGTATAATCGTGAATAAAGTTGAACCTTTATTTTAATGGCTTTATATTAGTTATAATTTTTAATGATCTAAAAATTCTTGTGGCAGAATTAATGCAGAGGGGTATATGACTAATGTTGAGCTAGAGGATGCTATTTTGGCTTTTGGGAAAAGATGTAGTAACATTTCTAGGATATACAGGTGAGTGCTGAAACGTAGATTTTTTTCCAAATCATCTATTGAGTTAAAAGTTGCTGTATATGATGCGTTGACAAATGAGTTAATACATTTGTTGTATATTTCTTAAGGCACTTCATAAAAAATCACGCTGATGTATTTTTTTTTCCCTCTCATTGAGGGATGTTTTGAACGGATTATCAGTATTGGGAAGAGTGTCTATGGGGTTCCGCTGGTAATCATTTTACTGGAGTTCATTCCTTTTTCATTTAATTTATTTTTCTGGGTAACTTATCCATAGTTAGAGCTCCAAACTGCACATTAAAAAAGGTGTATTTTCTTTTGTTATTCCCTGTAGTGGGTGATAGAAATCTCAGACATGCCAGGGAAGCAAGAGGCTGAACCTGCATTTAAGGTGAGTGACACTATACATAAAAACATTTATTTCATTTTCACATAGGGATATTAAATTTTAATGATACACACATTTTCACTTACATTATGGTGGAACATGTGGCCACATAACTTTGAAAATGAAGTTTTGGTTATTTTTAATATAATAACTTCCTTTCCTGGGAATAATCCATGTGAAAGAGGTCAGGAAAAGCATGCCATCGGTGCAAGTGTAAATTCATTTTTCTCTATATCTGTGCTCCAATTTTTTTTGGGCCAATATACTTTTTCACTACAATTATATTTTAAATTTTTTATAAAATTTTAATTTAGTGAACTTTGCTTAAGAGAACCTTTCATGCTTGTTTAACCAACTTGGACTTGGTGATGAATTTGTTGTGTATTGCAGTACATAGGAAATGTGCATGGAGATGAACCTGTAGGTCGTGAGCTCCTAATGTTACTTGTGAATTGGATGTGTGATAACTACTTGAAAGATCCCTTGGTACTTTTCTTTTCTTTTATGCCACGTAAGTCTGTTTTTATTTCATTCTAATTTTGTCATTAAACTTTTGCATGGCATTTGGGATGCTTTGCTGCTTCTCTTAATTTACTGATTTATTTATCGCCTGGGGAGTTTGTCTATTAAGTATCCTGATTTTTAATTCATTTTTTTAACTGTAAATTTGGTTCTCACTTTTAGGTTTCCATGAAATTAGCAGCAACTTTATTTATATATTTCATTTTCTGAAATTAAATTCCTTCCTTGATGCTCGTTTTTAATTTTTCTACTCAATTCTCCACAGCATTAATATGAATTTGCTATGTAGTTACTATTGGAATCCTTTTTCTAATATTTATTTAATTGTATATCATGATGTATTTAAGTGGCTTGAATACCTTATTCTCTTCAGTTGGAGACACAATTTTATGATTTTAAGCTACAGCTTTCTTAACATAGCACTCATTGTGAACCAAGGCCCAAGTTCCATCTTTTAGAATCTTTTTTTGTAGAATTAAATTTCTCTACCCTACTTGCTTTGGAAGCATTCGCCTGTCACCCATTCAAATTCATTACTTCTCTACATTCGAGTTCCTAGATTGCAAAGGGACTGTTTCAGAACTGGAAGAAAAGAACCCACTATAGATCTTAATCTCTTTTGATCCATTTATCCTAACATTTTTCGTTTTATTTGAATGTGTCCTCATATATAGAGTATTCTGCTCTTTCTTTTCAAAGTCCTTTTCACCACACTGATTTCATGGACTCTTTTTAAGTTTCCGATAATTTATAATGATAATTAAAATGCTTCTTCATTGTAAGTGACATGCTGAGTTTTCTCTCTCTTGTATTTACTCAATAAGTAATTCTGCATGCAAAGTTATATTAACATTGTAGTGATGGCCATTGGTTCTACAGGTTACTTTGATTATAAAAACTGTTCATCTGCATATACTTCCGTCGATGAATCCTGATGGGTTTCAACTGAAACAACGGGGTAATGCAAATAATATTGATCTAAATCGAGACTTTCCTGACCAGGTAATTTTTTTTATATGCTACTATTTCTGCATTCTTTTACGTTTCACATTTAGGTGTTGTACTCTTTACATTCAAATTGAACCGAAGACCTTATACATTATTTTGATTCAAAACATAAATAGCTTGTTGCAGCAACAATATTTACTGTTGGAGTTCCATAACCTTATCTATGAATACAAGTTTATTTATTCTAAATGATGAAAGTCTTTTTGTTTTTATCTTTTAATTTTTTTATAAGACACAAATATTAATTCTTTTCAATAAAAGAGAAACTTTTTCATTTTTATGATTACTAGTAAGTCATCTAAGAAGGTACAAGATAGAAGAAGATAATTAAAGCCCCATGTTTGGCTTTCAATTTAATGATGCTGGTCCCACCTTAAAATGCAAGTATAGAATTTACTCATTGTGTAATATGAGCAACCTTTTTCTTGTTATTGGGTATCACCTGAAAAACTTAACTTGAAAAGTTATTATTTATTGTACAAGCTTCTAGTTCCAATTTTTTGTTGATTAGAGCAAAGCACTAGTATGGAAATTATGTTTATGGTTTCTGATGCTAGAATTCTTTGGTGAACTCTAATGAGAAAGTCCATTGATTGTGCAGTTTTTTCCAGACAACAATGATGAAAATGCACGGCAACCTGAAACAAGAGCGATAATGAAGTGGTTGAGAGAGATGCATTTTGCAGCATCTGCCAGCTTGCATGGGGTAGTATATATATTTCCCAGTTTTCTTATTTAATGATTTAGCCCGTAGTCCTTAGTTTTAATATATAGGTTTCATATCATTGATTTTAACATACATACATATATACATAGATGCGATTTTTTCTTCTTATTTTACTTCTCTTTTCCGCCAGTCTTAAAAAGGAACAAGGGAAAAAGCCTAGCTGCATAATGCAAAATACGTTCTCGAGACACTTTTGATATGAAATAGAAATATCATTAAAACAGAACCAATACATCAATAAATTGTTTGGCCTTTTTTTTTTTTGAGAGAAGAAGGGCACTCTGTATTGGTGCTCAGTCTACATATAACTTAGTTCTTGCACATTCTGCTAATAATAGTTTTCCTATTATTTCTTTAAAATCATAGAATGCCCATTTTGTTACTTAATTTCACCATATGTCCTTTCATAATTGACTCACATAATTCAATGCTGAACTATGTGAACTCTGTTGTATAGTGCTAGTTTAGTGCATCTATGGAACTTGCATTAGCCAACTGTATTTCTATTTTGGTAAAAGAAATCTGTTTTTTTTTTGGGGGGGGGGGGTTATTTCAGGGTGAGGTGGTTGCAAATTATCCCTGGGATGGCACTCCGGACAAAAGGTAAAGTGTATATTATGTCTGATGAATACTACTGTTTGATACTTGATTTCTGCTGCTGCTTTTCCACCCTCCTTTGGGTAATAGGAGTCAGTCCACAAAAGGAAATTTATTAAAACTAAGCTCAATATAACCAAGAAAGAAAATATTTAACAAGCAATCCATAACGCTAAAAAAAGTTTCATTCCACATAAAACATAACAAATACTCTAAAGTATATAATCAAATGAAAAAAAATCATGGATAGAAAGAATGATGAGAGATTACGTTAAATACTAGAACACATCAAAGAACACTACTAGATTACGTTCAAAAAATGCCAAGAGATTTTGGAACTCTCTAGTTTCTGATTGTGAGGATTCTCCCATAAAGAACTACAACTCTCATCTTTCCTCTCCCTCAAATTATCCAAAGCACAGCCGTTAGAGTTTTATTATTACATATGATACAAATATCTTATATGAATTTATATAATTCCAAATATTGAAAATAAAAATAAAAAACAAAAACAAAGAGTACCAATGTACAGTGCTTATAGTGTACACTAATTTTTAAATTTTTTAAATTAAAATAAATTGTATTATTGTTTTGATATTAATCATATACAGTCCACATCCCTTATTACGTAAGCACAACAAACACATAAACAACTTATCCAACTATGTAGTCTGAAATAGCATTAAACACTGTTCTAATTGAATGCTATACTGTTCAATCTGAAATATACAGCCCACATCCCTTAAGATGTATTTTTAAAAATCTTTGTATTAAAATTAAGATGTGTTATTGTATTGATATTAATCATATACTGCCCACATCCCTTATTATGTAAGCACAACAAACACATAAGCAATTTATCCAACTATGTCGTCTGAAATAGCATTAAACACTGTTCTAATCAAATACTATAATGTTCAATCCGATTGCACTGCAAATGAAGCCTATATAGGCCAAAGAGTTCAGATTGTTAATGGAAAGTTTTCATTTCTTATAGGATCTGTAATGGAGAGTTTTGTTTGCTTCGTTCTGCTATATGAACTGTCTTTGGAACACTGAAAGTTTAAACAATCTGTTTGCAGAATCTTTTGTCCTACAAGTTCTTTGGTTACACTTTGAATATTGGTGTGAACTAATTTCAGGAAATATTACTATGCTTGTCCTGATGATGAAACATTTCGATTCTTGGCGCACATTTACAGTCGCTCTCACTATAATATGTCGTTGAACAATGAGTTTCCAGGCGGAATCACAAATGGAGCATCCTGGTATGGCAAGCAGAATTGATGACCTTGAAGTTGTGACCTTAAGAAATTCATTTTGTGACTTCCTATATCATCCTTGTAGATTTGGTCACTTGCCATCTTACAAATGATGATCAATTTCTTTAAAATTTACTTATATTTCCAACCAATGATTTTTTTATTTCTTTTCTTTATTTCATGAAAAACTGCTTGCAGGTACCCTATATATGGAGGCATGCAAGATTGGAATTACATACATGGTGGCTGTTTTGAGTTGACTCTCGAGATAAGTGTTGATAAATGGCCTCCTTCTAAAGAGGTAATTATTGTCTCAGAAAATCTGTGCCACTTTTAGCATGTTCACATTTGTTTGAAATCTACATGGAAGTGCCAAGTTGGTTCGATTTTCCTTTCCAGGACAAGTAGTGCTTTATGAGTTTTTGCACACATGCTTAGAATAATATTTGATCACATAATGGAAAGTTTCATAATCTTAAGATTTGAGGACGAGATGGAAAAACTTTGAACGGTCATAACTTTGTGCTCTAATTGACTTACAAATATTTTCACCATTCTTTTTAAAAATTTCCAAGGTCTATCTATCGGAAGCACCAACACATGGACATCTTATGTTCCCTTCAAAGATATGTTATCAAACAATATCATTGTGACCAAACACAATTAGATAACCCTAAGTAGTTTTTTACTGTTTGTTCACTTCTCTTTTTTATTGTATCTAATCTAATTATGCAGCTTTCCACCATTTGGGAATACAACAAAAGGAGCATGCTTAATCTTGTTGCAGGCCTTGCGAAGGTATGTTGTGGTTGGGCTGACAAAATATTTTATAATAGTAATGCAACAGGACCTATTATTTTTTTTTCATATTTGGATTAAGATGCCTGTTTCAAACAAGGTTATATTATATTTTCCTATCCAATTAACTCATTTTTTCAAATTTGATGGAATTGACTCTCCAAAGGGATTTGTATCCAATTGCTAATGTTCAAATGTTAATTTACTCGTGCATTTGACATGGAAAAACTTAGTTGTAACAGTTATTTTTGATCTCATGCGAGTTAATTTAAATTTGACTGTTAGTAATTGGATAAAGTCCCCTTTGAGGACCTAGTTTCATCGAATCTGGAACAATAAAGAATAAATTGGTAAAGAATATTTAGGAGGAACTAAATTGAATGAACTTGACTTAATAAGGTCCTCTTTAATAATTAATCCTTTTTTTGTTTTTTCCCTTGTAAATCTGGCAAAGGCCTGGCATGGTGGTGGTATGCTATTTTATACTATGTGTATGGTGTTTTTTTGGTAAGAAATAGATAATTTCTTTAAGGAAAGATTAAGTGCTAGGGAGGACCAGTGGTCACATGTTACGAGAATATTAATGATAATTGAGATATATTTTATGTCTGTAAAATTTGTTGCCTTTATTTCAGTGAATTGTGCTATTTTTTTCCCCTATAACCCCCCCAAAAAAGGGGAAAGAACAAGAGTAAAAGGAAAAAGAGGGGAGGGATAGAATATGCTTTAGAAGATTTCATGCTTTTCTATTCTGAATATGTCGTCAAACTTCTTGTTTATGCATTTTTTGCTCTGTAGACAGGAGTACATGGAAGGATTTTTTCATCACACAGCGGCAAGCCACTTCATGGTTTTGTATCCGTTGAGGGAATAAATTATACAGTATGTTCACATCCTTGTATAGAATATTTGGCATTGTAAACACGTTTTCCTTTTCAAGTTTCTGATTTCAGGTGTGAATCATTTGCCACTAACAACTTTTTAATCGGTTTAGTCATTTCCATCTTTAGATGAAAATTTTACGCTCTTTTCTTTTTAGAAGGTTTTTGTTTTTTGCATGATTTTGTCTGTGTGCAGGTTCCACATGTTCTTGTTAATAAATATTTAGAAGATGGGTTCAAAATTTTATGGTTGTTAATTCGTGTAAATTTTAAAATAATTGTAACATACAAGTGGCCAGATTTTAGTCATTTCATTTCAACTCCAACTCCCCATCAAGTAATGTAGTTGTACTATTTTTGCCTATGTGATATACACCTCTATATTCACTTAGCTCTCGATTTGAATGTCTTGATGCAAGTTACATGCCCACGTTGTGGTTCAGTTTGAAAATAGTTTCTGCATAATGTATGGGTTGCCATTAAGTGTTTTCTTATCTCCCTTGTTTTCATAACCTAGGATTATATTTTGTTCATAGCATATGGTGTGGGAAAATTGCAATCTAATAATATACGTTTCTCTCTCCTAAAAGCAATTGCATATTGACTTGTCAGTTAATATGAAATCAAAGGTCACCGTTGCACAATTATATTGGTTGATCCTTTGGTAGACATTAGTAGCATACATCAGGAATAGAAATGAATACTAAGTTGATTCATTAACTGGGAAAAAAAAACATGATATTCACTAAGGGCTTGTTTTGTAATCGATTTGTTTTCAAGGTCAAGATTTCAAACTTGAAATCTTGAAATTGTTGTCGTTTGGTAATTGATTATGTGTTCTAGTACAAAATTAACTTAAATTTAGTTTCATTTTTACACATAATTTTTATTGTTTTTGAAATTTAAAAAAAATAGAGGTTTTGATAACCAAATTCCAAGTTTACTTTCATTTTAACACATGTTTATGTTTTCATTTAAAAAAGAGTGATAGAACTTAGTACTGAATTAAAAAACAGAAAACTAGTTTCTAACACAAGAAAACAGAACTTATAGACAAAACTCATTACAAAACAAGCCCTAAGAGTACTACATTTTATTTTTATCTCTTTTTTCATGTTTACGTAATCTTTCACTTGAGTTGGTGTAAGAAGGTGGGTTTTGTGAGTTTTGGAGAGTACACTTGGTTGAGTATGTATGCTGCATGTTAAGTAGAATTCACCCATGTAATTGCATACATTATCCACATATTTGGAGAGAAAAATACTTGTGCTTTTGGAATCTGGATTATTTAATAGGGAGCTGATTATCATTATTTCCAGTTTTCTTTTCTATTGTGCTACTGTGGGCGATTAAATTATTTCATGGGAAATGCATTTTATTGCATTTGGTCAGCATGGTTGCATGGTAAGATGACAAGACCTTTTTAGATTGTTTTGGTTTTCATGTCCTGCCATACATATGCATGTTGGCTTTAATATGGTTTTGATTGACTAAAATAATACATCATGTTTATTGATTGGTGACCAGTCGTGAGTTGTTGATTTTGAACTACATTTATTAAAAGTGTTCATAAACATGTACATTGACTGCTGATGAACATTGTTCAGATCAAAACTGGCAGAGCGTTTGCAGATTTCCATCGATTGCTTTCCCCTGCTGAAAAATACAAAGGTACACTATCTTATCATCTAGGAATTATATTGAAGTTCCTCTTCATGATGAAGTCTTTTCCACGGGTTCCTCTTCATGGAGGAATTTGCATATCATTAATTAAAAAAATGAATTAAGAAAATATATCGGTATCCCACCACACAATGTTCAATCCTTAGTAATGTCATAAATTTATATGAAAGAAGTCATGGTGCTTGAGACGGAGTGACTGATGTGAAGTTAAAAAAAGAAGAAAAATGGAATATTTACCATTAATCTTATAACTATTATAAAGAAGTAAGTTTGTATTTTTATATGAAATGACTATCATAACTCCTAAAGTGACATGTCAGATTTTGATTGGTTCGGTGTACCATAAATGTATTATCTCATATAACTTAATCCAACTAATTATGTATTAAATATAACATACATTTTTGTATTCTCTAAATTTTTAATTAATTGTAAAAATGTAATAAGTTATGACTACACATTGTATTAATTATGTACGACCTAGCCCAAAAAATAATATGTCAAAATTTGATTGGTGATATAAACTTCAATTATTAATATACTTTATCATATAACTTATATAAGTGTATTTATATTTGTTGATCTTGCATGTTACTTGTCTCTTTATTCTCTAATGTATATGAACAATTCATATTCCCTTAAAAAGTCTCTCCATTTTTTTAATTAAATGCAAACTAGATTAAATGTTAAAGGATTCATACATTTCTAAATAGATGCTTAGTTTGGAAAAAAAATCATCATGATGCATGATGTTTATCACACTATATGAAAATGACTATCCTATTTCTTAAACTAACATGTCACATTTTGATTGGTCAAATGTACCATAAGTATTAATGTATTTTCTTGTATAACTTAAACCAATTAACTATATATTAAATATATCATAACTTTTGGCACTCTATAATTATGAATAATTAAAAAAAGTGTAATTAGTTATGGCTACATTGCATGAACTATGGATTTTAACTATCAATATATTTTGTTATATCTTATATATTATAAAGTAGTAATTTTGTATTTTCATATAAAAATGAGCATTATGGTCCAAAAAATAACATGTGAAAAATTGATTGGTGAGGTATATTTCAACTATCAATGTACTTTCTTATATAATCTAATTAATCTAAGTAATGAACATATCATATCTTTTGACATTTTATAATCTTCTATTTAATTGTAAAAATAAAACTTAATTATTTATGATATTTGGATGAAAGAAGATGAAGTTTAGAAAATGTCAAAATATATAATATGTTTAATACATAGATACTTGAATTAGATTATGTGAAGAAATATATTAATAGTTATAGTAAAATAATTTAGTAAATATTTTATAATTAACTGGTACATTTTAATACTTATAGTTCAAAATTCTTTATTTATTATTTCACTAATTTATAAATTTAAATTACAATTCTTAATATTTATATAACATTATCACGTGTAACACATAATATTGACTAGTTAATTGAAAAATGACACGTGATGCTATCTTAGAAGTACTAATTCACTCATAAATAGGATCAATATTTTCACCTACTTTTTCATGGCCAATTATATTGTGGTGGCATTTTGTAAGTTATCTTATTATAAATAACAGGGCATGAAATGAAAAGATATATGCTATATTTATGGAACCTATTCCACTCTTCCCCCTCTCTCATGTATCACATGTATTATAAGCATATTTTTTGACATACAATGATACAAACTTGTTTGATTATTATATTCCTAAAAAAACTTGTCTTCATAAAGATTTAAAAGATATGAATGTCAAATATACATGGATGTATAGACAGGACGAATGTTCTTATATGTTTCATGTGAATCATCCATGGAATTTTGAAATGAAAGTTGAATTATCACTTTGATATCCCCATATTCAAAACGTTCAGTGGATAACAATTTTGTAACAATGTCCCTTTAGTCTTTGTATAATCAATAAGAAAGTAAGGCACTCAATACTGAGTGTATAATATAAAAATGAATTGGTGAAACTAAACTACCTTATGTATGAATATATGATTTTATGCTTTATGTGAAGCTGCTCCGTCTGATTTTGACATATATTGTCGATGCAGTTACGGCAACCGTGCCTGGATATAGGTCGAAATCGACACCTATATGGTTGGAAGGAGAAGCTGCAACTGTTGATTTTGTTCTCGATCCAGAAAATGATCTTTTAGTACGTAGTGCCTGTGAATGTTATTGTGGCAGTTTTAGTAATAACTATTTCGTAGACTATCTTCAGGGGGCACACTTTGAAGTATATCTGATTTTGATTGGGATTATAGGGTTTCTTTGCTTCTTATTTCAAAGGAGATTTAAGTATAATCTTTTGAAACAGAGAGGGTCTAGAAGGCATGTTGTAATCTGAAGCTTACTTTGATATTTGTATTTGAATTAGAAAGAAGGCTTTGTTTTTCCCTGCTTTCTTTTGTACTGAAAATTAAGATTTGAACTTATTGTTTGTGATCCATAATGGGTAGAAAATACCATCATCTGATTGCTTCTCTGAATCGAACATGATTTCAGTTTTTTGAGAAAACAATGAACTTCATCTCCATTCCAAATTTAGGGCCCATTTGGATGTGCCTTTCTTAGAAGTCAATTTAAGAGAAGTATTTGCTTACACTTTAATAATCATTTTAAGAGAAGTATTTACTTATACTTTAATAATTATTTTAAGAAGAGAACATGCTTGTAGAACTACTCTCAAAGGTAAGTGTTACTTGCTTCCCTGAAAAGCATTAATGATGCACGTCATAATTTTAGCACTTATCTTAGAGATTGCTTAACATTTTAGAACTGTTATTGATTATAAGAAATTACTTTCAACCAAAAAAGAGCAGTTTTAAATGGCTCCTAATTATCCTTTTATTCTCAGATTTTTCCCCCTCCTAAGGGGTTAGGTGGTGGTTAATAAGTTCTCCCATTTCTTCCTTACATCTAACCCAAGAGCTTTTCAAGCCCTTAATTATACTATATCAAAACTTTAAAAAGTGAGAGAAATAGGAAGGAAAAAAAAGACCACTAAATATAAACCCTAAGAAGAACGGTAACAAATTAAGGTGTTTTGTCATTAATTTTGAACAAAACGATCGATTAAAAATAATATTATTTTAATAGTTTTCTATTAACATCATAAAAATGATCTAGTTATTGAAATGATTAAAACTTACTTTTAATGATTATAAAATAACAGTTAATTTATTTTTTTAATACAAAATTAAGATGAACAAAAAATGGGAGAAAAAGATAATTGGTGGAGATATCATATTCAACTTTGAATCTAAATACAATACATATGCCTTATTTATAGGCTTTTCCTCAAAAAAAGAAAAAGAAAAGAGGAGAGAGAACAATCAATATAACTAACCGAATGGTTTTCCTTTTTTGACTCCCTCTTCACTACATTCCATTTTGATCACCTAATCAATTTATATTCAGGCGGTCTAATTTTTTCTTGGATGCATAAAGTGATTTTTCTTTGTTATATGGTAGTCATCCGTTGTCAAAATTGTTATAATTCTAATGATTTTTGTACTTTTGAATGTACATACAAATCAAAAAATATTTCTGAACACATTGTTCAAAAGTAATAAAGGGTCACAAAGAAAGCACCTTAAAAGAGTCATCACATTCAATATTCTCCGACTAATATGATAAATTATCAAATACCTAGTATGATAAAATATTTAAAGCAAACTAATCTAGGTAAATCCTAGCTCAAATTAATAAGTATCATCTTTATTTGAATCAAATTTTGTTCCATAATACTGTATCAATGCAATCCAAAGAAACTTTCAATGCCAAGGTATGATCACACACATTAGACACTACAGTTGCACAAAACCAACTTATTATGCAAATAAAATGCTCTAGGACAACCTATAATTGAAAAACCCCCCATTATGACATTTACAACACTAGCTAGATATACCAATACAAGCTACTAAACAATAATGATCTTAAAAGAATGAAGATATATAAGTCATTGTGCTTTTGGAATTTTATGAGAACTGCATAAACTCACTCAAAACATCTCTATCTCTAGTCTTAAGTTAGGCTCTCTTAACGTTCCCATTCAAAAAAGTCCTGCAAAAAAGGGCAAAACATGTCATGAAAGTCCATTCAAACTTTGACTGCTGAGAGATTTCTTAAAAGAGATATGCTATGAAACATGACCTTCCGTTTTGCCATTCACACTATGATCTTCCCACTTTTTGCCACTACGTTTTAATTGTAACAGAGAGAACTAAAGAAAAATATTTAATACAACTAACATGCATCAGTCGTGTCCATGATGGTGGCAAGTGAAGTCGTGAAAAATAGACTTGTATGATTCTGCATGACCTGGAAAACAGAAGGATTAAATGTGCAAACTAGCTTCCTTTTACCCGGTTCTGCAGAGTTGTTCTAGAAAGTGCATTTAACATAAATTTAAACAGAGATTTGACTTGTCATCCGGTGTTAAAAAAGTTCTAGGTACCTAGGTTACATTCATAACCATGAGTAAAAGAGAAAGGCATGCTTTTGGAGGTGAAGGAAGGAGGGAGAGAGAGAAGATTCAGTATAACCAAACCAAAACGGAAAAAAAAATCTAAAATCAGCAAGGAAGCAGCTCGAGAAAGACTTATCACCACGTTAAAATTCCGTTTCCTATTATGTAAAAGGTGTGTCCTATCATTTTGAAAACAAATAAAATCCACTAATATTCTTGGGTTGAATAAGTTAAATCAGACCAGACCTTATCCAATTTTAAGAAACTCACCTGCTCAATTTTAAGGTGGCTCATTCCTACCTCAGCACCCATATTTGCTAAAACTCCCTCATTTTCAACTTCTGCGTCAGTGAACGTGAGAGCACGTTGTAGCTTCCTAGAAGAAAACACCTCAACCTCTGCCATGTATGTTGCAGTCACGGGTCGGTGATCTGAAAATTTAAGTTCAGACCTCCGATAACTTAATTGCCTGATTCCATTTCCATACGAAAGAATCCGATCACACCTGAGAGATCAGTTTATAGATCAATCCTTAAGTAACAAGATAGTTATTATAAGTTATCACCAAGAACCAAAAGCTTCTTTAGAGTTAACTATTACATGCCAACAGTACAATGCGATTGGTTATGCTATTTCCTATTTTCCAGTGTTAGGTTCAAAGGTCCTAGATAAAACTTATAACTAAAAGAGCAAGCGAATTCCAGTAGATGGGATTTAACAAAAAAGAAAGAAAGATAGGGAATTAACACTGAGATAAAGGCCATCCAAGGTCAAGAGCATAAATGAAACATTTAAATGTAAAGACCAATACATAACATTGTACAATAACGTTAATACTATTTTCATATATAAAGATCATCCGTGACATTTTGCAGTCAATATCGTAACTCCAAATGCATACCTTACAAAGATCTTTTTTTATATATGTAAATAACAATAGATCATATGTGTTTACTCAGACAACTTTGTAAGACATAAATGTTGAAGGCATCCAGATCTTTTATTTAATTTTTTTTCAAATGTACAGAAAAAAGGTACTTTTGGAAAATAAATGCCAACTACTCTTGAAATGCAAATAACCGACTCGCTGAATGTAGTATGTCTAGTGACATGGGTTCTTGGAACTGCTTATTCTATCTACGAAATATAGTTAGAGCAATCTATATTCAATTACAATTACTTAAGCACACAGAACATTGACATAATTTCTTAAGCAAATTTGACGAAAACGAGATATCGTGCAACAAAGTGAAGCAAAGGAAGGTCTGATTCATTACAAGTAACAATTATGCAAAAAGTAGATTGAATCTGTTACAGATGAAGCAAATAGTAAATGAATAAATATCCATAAAAGCATACCATGCTGGAGTACGCCTCCCAGCCTTTGGGTCCTCTCCAAAGTACTTCTCCGAATTAATCTCATATTTATATGTTGGTGGGAAATTCAAAGTACCCTCAGACCATCCATCAAATGCACGACCTTTTTTAAACTCCCGTACAAGCTACCAAAATATATATAGATAATATCTTACAGCTAAGATTGAGTTGGTCGAAGCCATAGATTTGATAAAGCAAGAAAACTGCAACTTCTTATTCCATTTTGAACTAAATCTTTATATAGTGTTTCAAAAGTCTGAAAAAAATGAAACAGATGAAAAATTGTCGACATGCACTACAATGATACAAAAACTATGGAGGCAATCAAGAGGTCAACTTAATATGCATACAATTGGTTCTCCTTTGGGTTTTTAAAACATCATTAGACTAGTCGAGTACACATGCATGTAAATCGAGATCTATTTTTTCAAAAATATCTTACAAAATTATTGGTTATCACTTATCCAAAAATTTAAAATAGCACGACATAGGCCCGAGTGGTTGTAGCTTAGTGGCACCAAATTCTTCTTACAAGACATGTAAATGTAAGGTCAAGAGTTTGATCTTCGAGGTGTGTGTATTAATATAAAATCTAGATTAAGTA
This sequence comes from Hippophae tibetana, assembly GCA_037013495.1. Taxonomy (NCBI): domain Eukaryota; kingdom Viridiplantae; phylum Streptophyta; class Magnoliopsida; order Rosales; family Elaeagnaceae; genus Hippophae; species Hippophae tibetana. The sequence continues at coordinate 2,531,880 of CM072801.1, forward strand.
AAGAATTATATCAAAATTTCATTTTATACGGCTTTTACTATATATATTTTAAATTAGAGTTTTATATATTAGGAAAGGAAAATTGAAAACTTATCAAAACGGAGAGCTGCAGGAATTTGAACTCTAGATCACCTGTTGTATTCCATTTTGAAATATGTTGATTGTCTATTCTATTAAAAAATAAGCTAGTGAGAGATAGACTCGCTATAAGTTTATGTTCACTCACAAATATAGGCACTATGACAAGCAGATTTGCTCTGCACTGGACCAAGAACACACACAAGATTGCCAATTCCAAATCTCTAGTACAGTAGCACAACACAAGAAACAACATAGGACAAATCTTAAATGCAGTAGCTTACGATAACAAACGTACCTGATCACTCTCAACCAACTTGGGCCATTCCTTCTTGAAGATAAGTTCTCGTGTTTGCTCAAATGGTAGGTTGATACGGTAATTGAGATCTCCCAACCAGATTATTCTTCTGTGAGATAAGATAAGCATTATCTGTTCAATTTAAAATCTCCTAGAAAACGATAAATGTAAATTTTAACCACATATGAAAGGTCAAACATTAGCTGAATTCTGAAATTATAGCTATTAAATCTTATAAAGGTGTAGGTAATGGCATTCCAATACATAAAGAAGTTCAGTATGTTACTAGGAAGCAATTAAGTTATTGGGGAATCTACAATTGAGGTCCCATAGTTATTGCAACGAGATCATAGGTCCCCGAGTTACTTTTCGGAGCAACTATCATCTGCTTCCCTCTGCGGTCTCTTTGCCTCTCTCCCCACACCTAAGAAATGGTTTTAGTGTAACACAAGCTACTTAAGAGGCCTGATTGTACATATATGCAGCGGTGGTTTAAACTGATTAAGACAAACAACTATCTACATAAATCCAGAAGAAGACTCAAGATATAATAGTAACCAAAGAGATAATACAAAACAAGATGCTTCAGCATCCAGAACCCTATGAATAGAGTTTGCTATTATGGATTGACATTAAGGAAAGGGAAAAAAGAAATCAGCTAGTTGTCACTGTGTTAAACAAGCAAAAATTATATTCCTTCACTTTCTTCACCATAATTCTAGAGCGTGATTGCCAAGTACTCAAATAATGGGCAGAAAATAATAAATTTAGAAGATATGGATCTGAAAAACCAAGGAATCTCTTCTGCAATCAAGTGCTAGTTACTTACTCGTGGTCATGAATGTTTCTCGGAAGCCCAATGCCCGAAAGTGAATGGAAGTGAGTCCTCCGATGAATTTCATGCACATCTGCATTTCTTTTTAGTTCATCACCACTTTTTTCACCTGATGTTAGATGAGTGCATATAAAACAGAAGGGTGTCTGATATATTGACATGCTGACAGATACTGATCCCTGACATTTTGAATTGTTCTGATAATTAATAATGATATAAAAGAAATAATAATATCATGAAACAGCCAAACTAGGAATAGGAACATGAACTTACCTTGTTGCCAATGTAGCCCATTATGCCAACACCCACAGTCGATACCTTTAAGTTCTGAATATGTCCACGCAAGCTCCTACGGACCCATACAGTGAGAAAAATACCAACCATCTGCTTACTTACTATTCTTACATATTGTGATCTTCTTTTTCGCTTCATAAGAGCTTCAAGGTCAATATCTGCAAGTAAAGCTATCTCTGATGACATGCCATTGGCAGTTGACTTGAAAGAACTATTTGCTCTAAAAGATTTATAGGTTTTAAAGGACTTGGAAGACTTGAAAGATTTATTTTGTCTAAAATAATTTCGCTTATCTAATGCATGTTGAGAGACCATGTCCAATGGAGGCTCCGGCCAGCTCAAGGAAACACTTTCTGAGCTGCTATGCATTTTGGTTAACTTGACATTAAGTTGAGCAATTGATTCTTCTGTCTCTTCTGAACAAGCATCTATCCGTAAACAGTTTAACCTATCTAACCTCTTTAGAGAAGAAACTTGTCTCTTTAAATTATGTTCATCTTCCATATCAACCATGACACGATCAATCAAGTTTGGAGCCCCAAAGTTCAGATTTGCATTTTCACAAGCCAATGTTTGGTCCTGGCCTTCTTTGATATCTTTCAATTCTTCATTCAAAGGATGAACTTCCTCACCAATATCATAAAGCTCCTCACCATCATCACTGTCACTTTCAAGTAATATCTCTTCTTCTATATTAGGGATATCATCAAATGGTTTAAACTTTGATGGAGACGGAGGATCACTAAAAGATTTGATCTTGGATTTCAGAGGTTGAATTCTATTCAGTGTTTCACGGATAATATTTTCCCACTTAACAGCCGGACCTCTATCTTCTGAGCCAAAGATGTTCCCAGCATTTAATGGCACAATCTCTTGAAGACTGTTAACATGGAAGCATTCGTTATAAATGCAATCTTGAACAAAAACTACATATTAGGATGCTTAAAACTGGATTGATATGAATTTAATAGTAGAGAAAAAGCCAAAAAAAAAATTATAATTTGACATAGAAAGAAAAATGAAATGATGTTATCAAGAATAGTATGACACCTGATAAACAAAGTAATCACAAAAGCATCTGTTTCGACATGTAGTTCATGTGAACCAATTATGCTCTGCTGAATCAAAAGACAGAAGCATCATAATGCTCCCATTCTAAAAAATTCCAAGCCTGAAAATTCTTACCCTAGCACATAAATGTCAGCTGGTTCCTCAGTATCCAGCCAATCATCAATATCTAGGTCATCGGGTGGAAGTTTTCCTCCAACATTCCATGTTCCTACGCATATTCTGAAAACACGACAAAAGTTCATGAATAAAACTGGTTGGTGAAAAAAATCCGATGGAGCACTGGAGCAGTGCACGTTGTACTAATCAAAATGCTTCAAATTATATTTATTTGCATGCTGCAGATGGAAGGGCATCCTACCTGATCTCCTTCGCGTTTATGTATTGTGACCTAAAAGTTTCAGAATTTCGTCTTCGCAACCTTGGAAAAGCATCTGAAATATCTGAAATATAAAAGAAAAATCAATTAGATAATCAATGATTGTAACTTTAAGCCAAGATAAGCCAAAGGAGTTCTTACCGACCAGCTTCCATAAAATTAAGAGAAAAGCACTCACCAAAGACCAGTAAAAGAACAAAACAAGAATATCTTGACATATACTTTCATTATAGATTCATGTAAAAAAAAGAAAGAAAGTGTCAAATCCCTTTTTCTTTAAAAAAAATCTACAACTGAAGAAAAAAAGTAAAATCAAATTCAATTATTTGGAATCAAACACAAGGTTCCTGGTTTTTAAACATCAAATGCAGCCAAAGCTCTATCAACAAGCAACCTTTCCTCATCATCAGAAAAATAAAGTATCAAAACCATTCAAATATAATGCAACAATAAACTACTAGAGTGCATAAAGTGATGTCAAAACGCTAATCTCCAAACAGAAAAATAAGCACAATAAATTACCAGAAAACTGTGCTTGAACGTACCATTGTGATCAAACTCAGCATCTTCACCTCCGTTATCCCTAAACCGTGATGGCTTGTTGCTCCACCGAGCTAATTCTGCAAAGACCACATAACAGTCAAACCAAAATCCCAAATGAACATTCCTGAAGACTCAAGAACAAGCCTCAAAGAACAAATCTTACGTCCAACCACAGCAATATCGACATAAAAAGATCAAAATACTGAAGTTTTCCAACAAGACTAAAAAGATCGAGTTCACAATAAAAACAAGACAATGAAAAGTAACTAAGCAAAAAGTCTCTGGAGCCGTATCAAAGTCACTAACAGTTATACTCCAAACTTGAAACAAACCCATCTTAGATGACTTTCCCAAAGATACCCAGAAAAAAAAAAGAATTGAAATAAACAAACAACCAAATCTGGAGTTGTTTGAAGGAAAATAAAATAAAGAAACCAAAAGTTGAATAGCATTACACTGATCTCTTACCTTCTTCAGCACCGGAATCGGCATCGTCGTCTGAATCGGCGCTGAAATCGGACTCCTTGCTACTGAGATTAAGCCATTTGCGCATAACCAATCTGGGCCAGAAAAACTGCAGGCACGAGCAACCCAAACATTCAGCCCAACATCTCTGCATATTCTCTCCGTTTTCCAAAATAAAAAAAAAGCCCAAAAATCCCCAAAAGAAATACGAAAATGGTAGAAGACAAAAATAATAAATATATATAAAAAAAATATGACAAATGCAAGAAAATAACAAAAAATAGAGAAAAGCAAGCTACCTCAGCGTTGTGCTTGGTATGTTGCTTCATCTGTGAACACGAAAATGGTGAATAACAAATCCAAAGTTTAAGTTTATACAAAGAATGAACAATAAAGTTAATTAATGGAAGAGGACTTCGAAGAAGAAGATGATTAAGAAAATAACATATAAGAACAAGAAAGAGTCTTTTTTTGTTTCTTGGTTTGACAGTAATCAAATAGAAGCAAACGGTGGACGCCTCAATAAATTTCATTGCTTTGTGACCCAAGAATAATAATAATAATAATTAAACTCTAATTATAGTTTTTTTCATTACACTGTAAATTGTTTGGAGCTTATTACATGAAACTAAAAATTATTAAAATTTAGTTGGATACATCAGTTACTTTTAACACGAGCCAATTAAGGCCACGGCTAAACAGGTTTAATACAATTTGAATACTTATTACTTTGTATCTAAATCATACTTAAAATATAAAATTTAATTAATGATATTGTTTTACTTTTACTTTTTCTTATACTTATATTTTAAAAAATAATTAAAAATAAAAATAAAACTCATGTTAAAAATAATTTAACAATATCTTACCATATTTAATTTCGATATACTTGTGTGTTTTTGGCTAATAAATTTTTACAACATTAAATCTCTGGACCTCTTAAAAAATTATAATTAATTTTTATTTATTTATTATTATATCATATAAATTTTAAATATTATAAAAATAAATAAACAAAACTAATTTCAAATATATATAAATTAACATGCAAAATACATCTTAGTTTAATTAAATTATATAAAACGGCTTAATTGGTACAGCGATTGTCGTGTTCAGATGATAAGTTGTTTTTCATGTATTAAGTGGACGGTGGGGTCCTGACCATTGACTAATATCGTTGACAGCTGGCCGGTTATATTGTCACGTGGCAAAAACAATTTCTTACAAATGTTATATTTTTATATCTTTACGAAAAGCTTGTTTACTTTTATTTTAATACCTCAGATAAAAAAAAAATTGTGTTATAACTTAACCCTCTCTCTCTCTCTCTCTCTCTCTCTCTCTCTCTCTCTCTCTCTCTCTCTCTCTCTCTCTCTTTAAGTTAGTTGAGATTAGGTGTAGAGTCTAAAATTTAAAAAATCTTGTTTAGATTATTTGCTTTATGAAACTATGTAAGATATAAATTTTTATTATAAATAAATTTAAATTTTATACATTTATATAAATTTTAATTTTTAAATCTAATATATACATACTAAATAAATATGTTTTAATAAATTTTATTAGTAAGTCTATGATGTTTATTTTTTATTTATTTTCAAATTTCAAATCTTTTGATAATTTTTATTACCGTTCTTTATTTCAAATTAATTTAGAATATAATGTATATTTTAAAAATCTACTCTCTTTTTTATCCATTCTTACATTATAGTGTGAATAATCAAATCTACTTTTTTTTTATCCATTCTTACATTGTATATACCAAGGTTAATTTATGAAAATTTATAGATTCATTTAAAATTTTATTTTTTCAAAATCAACAAAGTAAAATCTGCTTTTAAACAAACTAATAACCGACAAAATGGAACGTGTGTATCCTAATTTTTCCACTTTTTATTTCAATCACAAATTCAAATTACATTTGAGAGATACTTAATACTTTGAGATATACAATTGATTGATAAATGTCTACATGTTATAATAGAGCCAAAATGATTTTTTACATTTAAGCAGAAGCATATAATATTTAGTTTTTATATGGATTTTCGAGGTTTTGGATTTTGATAAAATGAATTTAAAAGGCTTTGACTGCTATAAAAAGAAAAATGCCTTATCCTATATATGTAATAAAATCTCATTAGCTCTCTTACCTCTTTTACACGCACCTTTTAAAAGAATTTTGTATCTCACTAGTGATAAATATAAATATTTCATGCTAAAGATCTCGTAGACTTGTACTATGTGTTCTGGTTCACATGTATTAGGCGAGTTTGTTGAAACTATTGACTACCAATTACAGTAAAATAGTTCCTAGTAGAAGCTAGACAGGTGTATTGGGATCTACCCCAACTTAGGCAATAAAATATATCAATTATTTATTATTCTTTTCAAGAATAGATTACCTTCTTTCATGTAAGATCGATATTCTCACGAAAAAGGTTACTTTGTTGTTTTGTTATAGAAAAATAGTAGAATCAATTTAAAAAATTCATAATTGACATTAATACGTGGAGATGTTAATTTTTGTGTGCTATACGTAATTGTATTTTACTTGTTGATTTTTATGTTTGTATATTTAGCTTAAAATTACACATTTTATTTATTTATAAATAATGGTAAAAAATTAATATTTATAAATGTTTGGATATTTGAACCGATCTAAAAATTGAACCTTGTAAAACTACTCGGGCCAAGTCTAACCCAAGATGGAAGATTAAGCACCCTAGACAGACCAATAGGCTCAATTCGAGCCTAATATAGACTAAGCCCAAGTCTAGTCCAAGACGGAACCACTTGTGAGACGAACCAAGCCCATATAGCCTCAATCCTTATCAAGATCGAGCCTAGAAAGACCAAGCCCAAAGTCATCTCGAGCTCGATCACAACACCACCTCATGGAAAGTACGGTTGAAACCCGACCTCGATCCCTCACACATTGTACCTTAGGCTAAATCATGCACTCCTGATATGTATTTAGATTTACACATTATATATCTCACACATGTACCATTTATATTCCACAAATAGGTGATCGACTTATGAGGATCTACATATTCAGTCCTTTGTATTAATATCTATAATCTCTCTCTAGATAAGCCTTATAGTCTCAACAATTTGGCACCCATCGTGAGGCTCAGATTCTTAGGTTAATCACAAGTTTCTGACCCCATATCTGTAGAGACTCACCTCACCCCTATGGAGAAATTAGGAATTAGTAACTCACAAACCGACAATCATGGCAATAACTCGGTCTAAAAGATGGCCAAATTCGATTGATGCACAAACAATGGCAACTCAAGGAAACACAACTTAGACAATAAAATATATCAATTATTTATTATTCTTTTCAAGAATAGATTACCTTCTTTCATATAAGATCGATATTCTCACGAAAAAGGTTACTTTGTTGTTTTGTTATAGAAAAATAGTAGAATCAATTTAAAAAATTCATAATTGACATTAATACGTGGAGATGTTAATTTTTGTGTGCTATACGTAATTGTATTTTACTTATTGATTTTTATGTTTGTATATTTAGCTTAAAGTTACACATTTTATTTATTTATAAATAATGGTAAAAAATTAATATTTATAAATGTTTGGATATTTGAACCGATCTAAAAATTGAACCTTGTAAAACTACTCGGGCCAAGTCTAACCCAAGATGGAAGATTAAGCACCCTAGACATACCAATAGGCTCAATTCGAGCCTAATATAGACTAAGCCCAAGTCTAGTCCAAGACGGAACCACTTGTGAGACGAACCAAGCCCATATAGCCTCAATCCTTATCAAGATCGAGCCTAGAAAGACCAAGCCCAAGGTCATCTCGAGCTCGATCACAGCACGACCTCATGGGGCTAGGGCGAAAGATAACGCCCTCTATCAGGAGTTATCTCGTTAACTCCTTAAGCTAAGAAAAGAACTTGATGAAACCCGAAGAGAAAACAAAACTCTCTGGTCCCAGGCAGAAGGAAGAACCTCAAAAAATCCTATCGTCGAACCAACCACGGGGGAGGCAAAGGGATGTGGTCTATCTGAGCCCTGTCATACCGAGCATGAGGTTGAAAGACATCCATTTTCTAGCTCAGCTTGTCCCGATGAAGAGCAATGGCTCCAACATAAAAAAAAAAGTTGGGAAACATGACTACAAGCTCTAGAGGATAACAACAGGAGACATGAGGAGGCCTTGAAAGCACCAATAGACAAGAAAAAAGAAAAGCCACTTGCGAAGTGGACAGATATTGCGAACAATTGTACATCTCACCATTCACAGATGCGATCGAAAATTCCCACCCAAGTTCAATGTTCCCAAATGCCCAGACTATTTTAGGACGAAAGATCCAGTAACACACGTTCAACATTTCAAAACATCCATGGTGCCCATGAGCCTCACTCAGACAAAAAGAGACGCAATGATGTGCAAACTGTTCGACGCCACTCTATGCAAGGATGCACAAAAGTGGTTCAACAACCTACCTCCCTGATCCATATCTTTTTTTCCCACAATTCACCAAACTATTCATCACCAACTACGCCTGCAATAAATCCTTGAGAAAAGAATCGCACCACCTCTTTTCAATTAAGCAAGGGGGAAATGAGCCCATCGAAGAATACATGAAGCGATTCAGAGAAGAAAACTAGAAATCGTTGACTACCCTAGCTCTATCGCTATAGAAGTTTTCAAGCGAGGCTTGCTAAAATATGCCACCCTATTCATGGAACTAAATAAATAGGCGCCACGTACCTTGGAGGAAACTTACGGGGAGGCTAGAAAGTTCATCAACTTAGAAAGAGAGCTTAGCCTGGCCAAGGATCGTCAAATAGGGGTGGAGATGGTCCCGACCCCAAGTAGAGAAAAAAGGAGGATAAGCTCGGATCAAACACACCAAAACTACAAAAAACAAGCCATTTGTTGACTTGGGGAACATGCATTGGCCGGTCAACAGAAACTGGGCAGTAATTAAAAATTGGTCAGGAAATAGGGAAACATAGGGAAGAGGATTATCCCACTATAAGGGTCCTCCCTTAAAAAGGGGATTTAACTAAGGTAATAAAAAGAATGGAGCGGGATCCTAAGACCATATGGCCACCCAGGATGAATGCTTCGGACAAGGACGTGTCCAAGTAGTGTGCCTTTCATAAAGATGTGGGCCATGATACAAGAGACTGCAGAAACCTAAAAAGAGAGTTGGAAACATTACTGGCGAGAGGATATTTCAAGGACCTCATCACAAAGAATGAAGATAAAAGAGGCTACCAAGGCAAGCGAAGAATATTCCGACAAACATACTCGTTAAGCAGTGATAAACAACATCATAATGGGCTCGACGTTAAAACCATCCATACCATACATGGAGAACCAAAGGTCAATGGGGTTTCCAACAACGCCTGCAAAAGATTTGCAATGGAGATGCACAACGCACCTCACGTATACACATTGGATAGAGAGAGACCCCGTATGAGAATAAATTTCACGGAGAGGGGTGAAACTGCATCCAATCATGAGGGCCCACTGGTGATAACCCTGAGGATTGGGACTTGTGACGTCCGACGAATAATGATTGACACTAGGAATTCAGTAGACCTTCTTTTTCAAACCACGACCAAGGCCTTAGGGCTAGGAGATGCGGACATTATCAAGGTTGAGCTTCCCCTCATAGGATTCAACAACAACACCACCTATGCAAAAGGAACGGTGATCCTACTTGTCATGACAAAATAGGTAATAATAATGACCAATTTTGTCATCATTGACGCCCCGACTCACTACAATGTAATTATGGAAAGACCGTGGATATACAAGATGAGAGCAATTACATCCACATTCCACCAGGTGGTTAAATTCCCTACAACTAAAGGCCCAGATGAGGTAAGAGGAAATCAAGAAAACACCAAAAGTTGTTATAATGCCACAATGAAGGGAACTGCCTCTAAATAGAAATCATCGAGAGGTCTCCTCTCAAAGAGACCAAGGAAAAAAGTATAGTGATGCCAGTGTTTCTAAACAAAGTAAAAGAATTCCCACCAGATGTGGAAGGAAAGGACCACCCCGTAAAAATAGGGAACGACTTAACAATAGAGCTCGATGAGCAACTCTCTTTATTTCTCAAAGCCAATGTAGATATCTTCAAATGGACCCTTATGGAAAATATGAGGAATTGATTCACGAGTAATAACGCACTTGCTAAACATCGATACAAGGCTAGACCTGTTTAACAAAAGAAGAGGAAATTCCCTAGAGAAAAAAATAAGGCAATCAAATGTCATGTAGCACCCCTCAAAGAGGACGGGGTCATCAGGGAAGTCGAGTATCCCTAATGACTATCAAATGTGGTACTCGTAAAAAAGGCTTACGGAGCGTCTCGTATGTGCGTAGCCTTCACCGATCTAAATAAGGCATGCCTCAAAGACGATTTCCCCTCCTAAGTATTGATTAGTTGGTGGACGCCTCTTTTGGGTTCGCATTAATGAGTTTCTTAGATGCTTCAAATCAAAATGCATCCTGAGGATGAGGCAAAAACTTCTTTCATAATAGAAAAAGGAACATTTTGCTACACAAGAATGTTGTTCGAATTGAAAAACACAGGTAAAGCATACTAGTGCCTTGTCAACAAAATTTTCCACAAGCAGTTGGGCTTGAACTTGGAAGCATACATCGACGACGTGGTGATTAAGTCAATTTAACCCCTGAACCATATCAAAGACCTACATAAGATATTCAAAGTGATACAAAGGTATGGCATGAAACTTAAGCCCAAAAAATGCATTTTTGGTGTGGCTGTAGGAAAATTCCTAGGCTACCTCGTATCAACAAGAGGAATCGAGGTCAATCCTGACAAAATACAGGCATTAGTAAGCATAAAGCCTCCCAATAGTCTCATGGGTATACAACAATTAAATGGAAGAATTGGGGTGTTGGGTAGATTCATAGCTAAATGCACAGACAAGTGTATACCCTTCTTCAAAATGCTAAGAAAGAACAAAACTATCTTCTGGAATGAGGATTACAGCACAACATTTGAGGAAATCAAGAAATACCTCAACAATCCCCCAGTCCTAATCAACCCACTATCAGGAGATGTTCTTTGTCTATATCTGGCAGTAACACCCCAAACATGCAACATCGTGCTCATAACAGAAAGACACAAAATACAGCACCTCATCTACTATGTCAGCCAAATTTTAACTAAGGCCCAAAGTAAATATCCCACCATTGATAAACTTGCCTTTGCCTTCAAAATTACTATAAAAAATCTTTGGCACTACTTTGGTTCACACACCATCATAGTACTCACCTTACATCCTCTCAAAAATGTACTAACAAAACTAGAGGTTGCAGGAAGGCTGGCCTAGATAGCCATGGAATTGGGGGAGTATGACATAAAATACATGGCTAAGATAGTCATCAAAGGGCAGGTTGTGGCCGAATTTGTAACCGAGTTCATTGAATGCCTCGAGGTCATTACTAGAACAAAAAATGAAGAGGTATGGACAGTTGACCCAAGGAATACATCAACCTGGTTGGTATTTGTCGATGGTGCTCACAATTTTAGTGGTTGAGGACTAGGGGTGGTTATAAAGGACGAAAAGGGTAACTTCTTTGAATATGTTGCAGGTTTGACTTCCAAGTAACCAATAACATCACAGAATATAAAGTTTCCATATTCGGAGTTATGATCACAAAAAAACTAGGAACAGATAGAATCACCCTACATAGCAACTCTTGACTCGTGGTCAATCAATTTCTGGGAAGATTTTAAGGCACGAGATGGAAAGATAAAGAAGTACTTGGAAAGACTAAAACAAGAATGCGCAAAATTCTCTGAGTTCAAGATTGATCAGATAGCTCGAAATGAGAATAGTCACACCTAAGCCTTGGCCATCTTGTCGTCAATAAGGGAAACCAAATACGACCGGGTGGTATCAGTAATGGTGTTGGTAGAAGCATCTCTCGAAGAAGTTGAAAAAATGATTGGATGCGTGAACAATCCGTCTACAACATGGTTCATCTTGAAAATCGCACGGTTGTAAAGCAAATTGAAGAAAAAGTAGGCTGATACATGATCGAGGCGAAAAAATTGCACCGCAAAACGTCACTCGCCCCGAGCCTTTTATGCATAAGCACGAAGGGAGCTGAAAAAATAATACACGAAGCACACGAAAGAGATTGTGACTCGCATTCTAGGGGTAGATATGCTCGCTGATTGCGTTAAATATGCTCATAGGTGTAACAAATTGCAAAGATTTAGCCCCCTAACCCACACACCGCCTAATGATACGAGGGGAGTAGTAAGTTCCCGATCTTTCTACAAATGAGGACTGGATATAGTAGGACCTCTGCCCATAGACACGAGTTAGAAAAAGTTTCTCCTCGTTGCCAATGACTATTTTTCAAAATGGATAGAAAGAGAAGCCCTAGCCAGAATACAAGAGTAGGAGGTAATCAAGTTCATATAGAGGTCCATCATTTTTCGATTCAGCCTTCCCAAATTGCTCGTTACAAATAATAAGTGCCAATTCACCGGTCAAAAGATCAAAGTATTCGCTCTCAAATACAATATCAAGATAAGCCACTCAACACCTTACCACCCCCAAGCCAATGGCCAGGTAGAGGAATTTTCCGGTGCGTTATGGGATTTTAGAACAAGCCCCCGAGGGAGTACCAACAAAACCCTCATGTACCAAATATATGGAACTGAGGCGGTAATACCCATCGAAGTTACAATCCCCACCTATAGATCGAGCAAAACGAGATAAAAAGAGCAACCAAACTAACCTTAGCCAAAGAAAGAAAGGATGAAGTTTTAAGAAGGATTATCGAACAGAAAAGAACAATAGTAGAATACTACAACAAAACCGTGCGCTTCAAGACTTTTTCCCGAAGTGATTGGGTTCTCAAGAAGATTTTCCTTAACAAAAGAGAATGAATGGATGGTAAAATGAGTGACAATTAGGAATGACCTTATCAAATAATTGAAATAACAGTATGAAGAGCCTATGTATTGAAAAGCAATGAAGGCATTGAGGAAGACACAAGCTGGAATGCCACACTTAAAAAGATATTATTTCTAAAAATATATGTATTAACCTACCCATATCCTACTTTCTTTTGTAAACAGTGACGCACATGTATCTATGAAATAAAAGACCTTAGCACCTGATTATTTACTCAAACTCTCTCCCTTAAAATGGGCATCAGGGACTCATCACCTAGACCTATAAATCTGGTGGAGCACCCCAACAATGAAAGAAGTCGACTTCCTCATCTCGGTTAGTAACTAGGTTGGCACTCTGACAAAAAAAAGAGCACATCGGTCAAAAATCAAGTCAAGCTCTCTCCCTTAAAATGGGCATAAAGGGCTTATCACCTATATCTATTAATCTGGTGGAGCACCCCAACAATGAAATAAATCGAGTTCCCCACCTCGATCAAGAACCAGGTTGGCATCCTAACAAAAAAAGGTACCTCGATCAGAAACCAGGTCAAGCTCTCTCCAATGGGCATCAAGGGGTCACCACCTAGATCTATAAATCTGGTGAAGCACCCCAACAATAAAATAAATTGAGTTCCCCACCTCGATCAACAACCATGTCGGCACTTTGACTAAAAAAATTATATTTACAACAAATATCCATTATACATATTTACATATCGATCTGATTGTTCATTATTTAAACATCAATGTTTGGACATCTGAACCGACCCAAATACCGTACCTTGTAAAACTACCTAGGCCAAGTCCAACCCAAGACAGAAGATGAAACACCCTAGACAGACCAAGCCCAAGCTTTTCTTGAGCCTTATATAGACCAAGCCTAAGTCCAACCCAAGACGGAAGATGAAGCACCCTAGACATCCCACCCATAGGATAAACCAAGCCCATATAGCCTCAACCCCTATCAAGATCAAGTTTAATGTCGACTCGAGCCTAGAAAGATCAAGCTTGATAGAAGCCTGAGCCCAAGAAAAACCGAGTCCAAGGTCATTTCGAGCTCGGTCACAACATGACCTCGTGAAAAACACGGTTAAAACCCGACCTAGATCTTTGACACATTGTACCTTAGGTTAAATCATGCTCTCTTGACATGTATTTACATTTACATATTATATATCTGACACATGTAACATTTATGTTATATAAATAGGTGGACCACTTATGAGAATTCACATATTCAACCTTTTGTATTAATATATATAATCTCTCTCTAGATAAACTTTATAGTCTCAACAATAAATATAAAAAAATTAATAATTAATTATAATTAAAAATAATTTATGTAGTATTATAAGTTGTTTACTAGTGCAAAAAGAACTAATAACAGCTATAGGATAAATAAGGATTATATATAATATAAATGTTGATATCCAATATAAGAGAATTAACATAAATCTCTTTATATAACTTGAGTTTGTAGTATTTCTAACATAAACTTTTAACCAAGCATCCATGTACTTGTTAGGTTAATATAAGTAGTTTATTTATTTAAACTTCAAAATCATAACAAAAGAAGAGTAATAATTATGAGTGATAATTTATGTAATAGTTTGATTAATCGAATTAAATTCGAATAAAAAAATTTAATTTGAATTAAATTCAAACTAAATCAAGTAACTAAAAAATATTGAAGTTCAAGCCAATCGATTAGTTCAAAATCAAATTAAAATTATTATGATTTTATGATACATATTTAAAATTTTATAGATGATAATATGACTTGAAATTATTAAAATTTAAAATGTGATACAATGTTATTAATGTGTTTTTTTATTTACGAGTTGTTATGACATTTTTTTTCTTTTTTTCTTATTTCATGTAATGATATTTGTATTAATGAGTTTTAATATCATTAACAATATTTTTTAATTTATAAAAAAATATGCAATTAATTAATTAATAATTCAACTAATTTGCGTTAATCCGTTTATATTTCATTTGAATTCAAGTTAATCTTTATCGATTTAAATTACTTCAAAGTGATCCAACAGTCGTGAATTGACATCCCAAAAATGATAATTTTGAGTGGTGTTCTAAGTTATTCGCAATGACATCATTGTGAGTTGTATTTTTGTGCTAAAGGGACAGCAAGTAAAGTTAATAAGAAAATATATAAAAAGAACATGACAAGAAAGGAGATAACTATAGCAAACGAGTGATGGAGAGAGAATGTGAATGGAAGTAAGGAACCATAGTTTTTTGTTTTTAATAATTACACTTTATATATTTATAGTTGTTACTCAAATCTTCCCACCATCTAAATACTCGATTTGTTTGTTTACCATTGTGAATTATGATGCAACTGAGAAATGATCATTAGGCTCAGGAAGCACTTATGATGAATGGCAATCCTTTTCATGGGACCCCAAAAGGGTGGATAAAAATCATTTGATTTTTATTTAAATCTTCATGTCATTTTTTTTATTTTTTATTTTTTGTCATGGGACTATCGTAACTCATTTGTTAGGGCATATTGTCCAAGTTTGCTATCATAATATCTTTTTAATAACTAATAAGAAAAATTCTCAAAAAATCTTATTGTTTTTTTAAGATGTAAACTTCAATTTATTTATTTTTTTCACTTTTGAGAAAAAGTATAGATTAATTCAATGTGAATGATTAACTCAAAAATTTGGTAAATTAAGGCATGTTGTCACATCATCACGAGATGAATGAATATAAGCACAAATATTTCTCTTTAATTAGCCCTATACAATATAAATTAAGGTTTTATTATTTTAATTTTTAAATTAAAAAAGACAAAAACTTGTTTAATAATTTTTTTTTTGTTTTATAATAAATTTAAATCGTGCAAAATAATTTGTTAACTATTTTATTTTTAAATAAAAAATACTATTTTTTTATAATTATATGATATATCAAGTTTTTTGTTTACATTAATTAATATTTTCAATAAAGTGTGTAGAACTTAATTTAGTATTTAAAAAAATAAACAAATGTGATACTATGCAAAACAATTATGTCCTAAACATATTTATTTATTATATAAAAAAACATTTTTTTTATCTTCTAAAAAGAAGCAAGATAGTTAAATTAACTAAATTAAAGGATGAAATAATGAATTTGACTTTTGATTTTTTTTAGTTTTATTTATTTTTATTTTAGTAATATAATAACTATATGTTGCTTCAAAAAGCTTGTTTGTGCAAGGCACGTGCGAAATGTCCTGAACTCAACGTTGTTATTATTTAATTTTATTAAATGAGAATATATATGGTAACTATAATATACTGAACACTTTTTTTTTTAATCAAAACTTGTGGTTGTGTTAGCCAGAGTAGAATTAATAAATTATAAGAAAGATGTTACCTATTTGAAAACAAAATTCAAAGAACTACATAAATAAGAATAGAAAAAGAAAAAAATTTACATAAATCACTTTTTTTTTAAAAGTACATAAAATCATAGGAAAAAACAAATTAAATAAAAGGTTATATCCGATTATAGATAAGAGAATTTTAAGAAACATCCACTTTATGTTAAACTTTAATTGCTTTTAATCAAGAGTCCGCGTAAGTTAAAGTGAAAAAGACACGCACACACACAAAAAAAAGATTCCTCAACTTTTATTGATTTACAATTCGTTCACTTAACTTTTTTTTATCGCTATATTTGCTCATAATTCTTTTTTTTTTAACTATAAGAATTAAATAATAAAAATAATAATTTCATCTTATTAATTCTAACTATTATAGTAATATTTCTATTAAATTGAATTTGTTAAATTTTTAAAAAATATGAACTAAATATTACCAAAAAAAATAAAAAAAGATTTATTAATTTAATAATATCACGATTTTACTTTTTTTTATCATTTTTATTTAGATTTTTAAGTTATTATTTTAATGATACTCTTATTTTAAAAAATGTATTAATTTAATGAAATTTATTATTTAATTAAAAAAATTTGACATGTATAATAAATATGCGATATTAGGAGTATATTTTTAAATGATAAATTAATTAAACGATATTCAAATGATATTTTTAGATAATTAATTAATTTATTATCCAAAAATAACTTATAAATATCATAATAAATTAAATTAAATTAATAATTTTTTTAAATAAAAATATAAAATAAAAGAACATAGTGTTGAATGGATATAAAATAAACCGACCATATGGTCCAAAAAGTAATACGAAAATCCTTTTTCAACTTTTGGGTTTCATTTTTTTTTTTTCTTTTTAATTTTGATTCTTTTAAGCAAGGGTTTCATTTGTTTAGTAACGAGAGAAATTTAAAGGGGGTAAAAGCTTAGATGGTTGTTATTATCGTAATATTGAATTTGTTTATGATAAAATATTTGATTTAACCAGCCTTTCATTTTTATAGTAATTAAAAAAAAACGTTTATATTTGACATATTCTAATTTATGATTTAAAAAAACTTTATTTATATTTATATTGTGCTAAGCAAAGAAAGAATAACACCTATATTTGGCCAATTCTGATTTGCGATTTAGAATGCAATATTAATTATTTATTTGATAATTTTTTAATAAATATAATTCATAATTATATTTATTAATAATAAAAAAATTCAAAATTCTCGTATAGGCTCGCTCAACCTTCCTTTTTCTCTTGTATTATCACTCCATTGACTTTAATTCTATGGAAAAAATGTATTAATATGAAGATCTGAGTTCTGAAGTACGTTTTCAGGAGGGAAAAAAAAACTTTTTAGGGCTAAAAAAGTATTATAAAGCACTGTGGAAAACATAGACCATGTTCCTCGTGTTAAGCCTTATAATAGCTCTTTTAAATTAAACATAGATTAGGTAGTTTAATTATATTAATCAATATATTTAAAGTGATTATTTTAATTATAATATAATTTTAATTAATAGTATAAAATTTATTAAAATTTAAAATTTAAAATTAATTAATAACTTTTAAAAATAAAACAATACATAAAGATGTCAATAATCCAAGAGTTATATATCACTAATTAGATTTATTGGTTATAAAAAAGCGGCTCCAAAAATAATCTAAAGGAGAAAATTAATCGAGGATAATTCTCTACAATTAATTAACTAAATTTCAAGTTTTATCTTTTATCACTTGAAGAAACAAAAATAAATTAAAAATCAAACAAGTTATAATTCCAATCTATATATAATTAAATTGGCAAAATATTAATGAATTAATGTTAAAAATATTATCTAATTAGAAGAAAAGCATAGACAGACGCACAGAGAGAGAGAGAGAGATGGAAAAGCATAGACACACGCACACACACACACACAGAGAGAGAGAGAGAGAGAGAGAGAGAGAGAGAGAGAGAACAGTGAGAAAATGAAAGGAAGAGTCTAAAGAGTTGGTGCCAATTACTTACCTTAATTTTAGGCTGATAAAATAAATATTAATTATTGTATCAGAAGTACTACTGGAAGCTCTTCAGGAAACAAAGAATTTTGTTTACATCTTCTTCAAGAACAAAATTGATGATCTATGAAGTTTGCTTTATGAAGTTCTCTGTGTGGAAATTAAACACAGACCGTGTCTGTGTCAGAAAAGAAGAAGAGTGATTGGTCTCTTTACTTTCTTTTCATGTGAAAATCCCTAACTGTTTGTTTTATAGCGTTATTTGATGCTCTACTATTTTACGAGTATGTCGACCACTGTTTGTTTTATTTATTTATTTTTATTAAATATGTTTTGGTTATTTCTCAATAGAATAATTATTTATTCTTGACAAATTTTAAAAAATAATACTTAATAAAAGTTAAAAAGATATTTAAATAAAAAAATATTTTATAGTTAAAATAATTATAATTTAATTTAAATTAATTCTATCAAATTTATTTTTAATAATATACTCGAATTGTATTGGTATCTTTAAATTAAATTAACTACTATTTGATAAAATAATACATTAATTAAAATTACATACATTTATATGTAGCTAATAAAAATATTATTATTTTTTTCAAGATAAATTTTGATTCTTCCTCTGCAAGCAGAATAATATGGCGTTTAAATTGAAAGAAAATAAAGTAATATGAGTTGACATGTGCAAAACATTTATTTCGACTTTAACTATACCACACCTTTTTTTTCTTCTTTGCATCTTATCTACGAACCTATAGTGACTGTTTCAATTATTGATTACATTTTTACTTAAATAAAAAAATTAAAATTTATAACAATAAAAATAATATATCAATAATATTAAATATAATTTTATTAAACGTTATTTAATATAAAATATTCTTAAAGAGTATTATTTTTGTTATTTTTCAAAACAAGTATTTATTAATATCAATATTTTATTTGATATAACACAAATTTATATACATATAACTTAAAATTCAAAACTTACAACTTTACATCTTTAATTTCATCAACAATAAACCTGAATATTATCGCAAATTAATTTTTGTTTATTTTACTGTAGTTGATTTATACCCTAAATTCCTAATTGATTATATAATCTCACTTTTAACAAACAAACAAAAAAAACATTTATTTGCAGTTGCACACAATCATTTTATGTCTCAATTTTGCCTTTTAGTTCACAACTTATTGTACAATTGTCAAATTACAATATAATAGATTGTATAATTAATTGAGCAAAAAGTAAACATTAGAATAAATAAATTGTTTTTGCTAGAAGTGAATATATTCTAGGTTAATTGGACCAATATGCCCCCAGAAATGCCTTGAATGTTTAGGAATGAGTTTTATTTGTTTTTCTAATATATCATATATTTTCAAAGAGAGACAAATTGAAATTATTTGAGTATTTTAGGTAACATATCTCATCACCTAAAAACAGAAGGGGAAAAAACTTGTTAGATTCAAATTTGGTGATAATATTGTGACAATTTGAATCATTTAGATTATAAGAAAAATCATTTTTATTAATGTTAACGGTTATAATATAATAGTATAATAAATTATAATATTTAATCACGTTTTATATATAATGAATTATTTATTATTATTAAGTATGAATATTGTAAATTAATTAAATTATTAGAATATTGTTTAGGAAAGTAAAAAAAAATGTCATTTTTTTAAAAATATTTATAAGTATTTGGTTCACGTATTATTAGACACAGAGAAAACATATAAAAAATAAACAAGAAAATAAAATATAATTCTAATTAGTTTGATAAATTAACCTCATTTATATTCAAGATTATAAATAAATATACTAATTATTTCAAAAATAACATTTAAACCCAAAATTTAAATATACTAAATATCAATTCCACGCACAAAATATAATAAATAAAGAAACTCAAATACAATAAATTATTTTCTTTATATTAATTTATTTAAGCAAATATCATATACACGCAAAACACCTCCTTTTTTTTCCTTTTCTTACCGTACGTAATTAATTCTCTCTGACTTTGGCATGGTTTTTACTGCACTCCTTTTTCCCCTCTCTGAATATATATCACTTCCAAAATATCCTTTTCGCTTCTCGAAGAATTGAGGAAAAACAAATGGGTTTAATTTCCATCAAATTTCAAATATAAACTATTTAACACACTATATCATTGTTTCACTTGTGCAGAATTTTTATTACTTTAGTTTCTTTTATTTTTTAAGCCATTAATGCCAAAAATCGTTGCCTTGATAAAAAATAAAAAAAATTAATCTATTAAATACCACGTTATGATATATTTATACACATTATCATCACACTCTATTTATAGGTATTATATATCTATCACTTTATTTTCGACATAAAATAATCTTATTTAAATTTGTTTTACGTTGAAAAAAATCATTTAATATTATAATTTTAACATAAAAAACAGTAACTTTTTTATTAAACTTGACATGTTTCTATTACTTGATATTATCATCATTAATGCAAGATTTTAAGTTTAATTTTAAACTAATCATTGTTTTATCTTTAATGGTACACAACTCTACTTAGATAAGATTCTCAATCAATTTTTATAAGATTTTTTTTTTATTATTATTATGGCCGATGAATCTTTACTCATATCTTGTAAAAAAAATCATGGTCTATAGAATCTAGTTTGCTCGATAAAATTAAATTCTTTTTCAAGTTATGAATAAATTTTAAAAAATTCACTATTTAGATAGCTCTATCATACATTTTTCACTACTATAAAATGTATTATTTAAATCGATATTTAAAATTAATTTTTAGATAAAATCAACATATAATTAATTTAAAGTTGAGTCAGCTCTACGAGTTAAACGACACTATCCATGTAATTAAATTTTTTTTGTCAATTATTATTTTATTTGAACTGTTTAAAATTAAATTTGTATATATATATATATATATAGTATACTTTTTTATTCTTTTAATTAGTCAATTGGTTTTCAAAATTATATAATTTATATAATTTTATGTATATGTTTTTCATAGGTAGTTATCGAATTTGGATAGCATGAAAAACCCTACAATACAAAAAAGTTTATATATGAGTGAAAATATAAAAGATCTATGTATAGTTAATTAAAATCTTAAAAAATAATTGACAAAAAAATAAAAAAAATTATTGTTTAATTTCAATTTTAAAAACTGTTAAAATAAAAAAATACACTTTGATACGTACTTAATTTTATGTACATGTTTTTCATATGAGTTATCGAATTTAGATAGCATGAAAAACACAATATACATAAAAAAAATTCAAAAAAATATAAAAAAGTCTATAGGTAATTAAATTCTTAAAAAATAATTGACTAAAAAAATAAAAATAAAATTATTAGTTAATTTAAATTTTAAAAATTGTTTAAATAAAAAATGCACTACATGGATACATAATTAATTTTATGTGCATGCATTTCTTACATATTTATCTAATTTGGATAGCATGAGAAACACAATACCGAAAAGTTTTCAAAAAACTATAAAAAATAATTGACTAAAAAAATAAAAAAAATTGTATTGTTTAATTAATTTCAATTTTAAAAATAGTTAATTAAAATAAAAAATAGACATGTGTAGCATCGGTTCAACACATCAACCGACGATATTTACGTGTATTTTTCCATTTCTTTTCTCTCTTCTCCATCATAACATCATTTTTGCACGTAACTACCACCCAAAAAAACTCAAAAATTGAGCTCATCTCCTCCACTCTTTCTCATTTTCTGGTCACCTTTGACCATCATTTTTAATGTCGTTTAGTAGGTTATCTTCCTCTCTATATTATTTTTCAGATTCTCTATTTTTTAAGCGAAATACTCAAATTTATATACCTATTTTCTCACTTATAAAACACTCATTTTGTCTTCATTTCCTTCATTTAGTCAATTCATTTACTCTAATAAGTATTTCTATTAATACTAAGAACTTATTATTTAGTTTGCTTTATTTTTTGTATAAATTTTTTATTTATGTATGTTTTGTATTATGCTTGTTATTATATGTTTGGTTGGTTTTCTATAGAAATAATATCTAGATGTTGTGGGTTTAAAGGACTTAAATATTTACTGTACATGTATAAATTTATTTACTTATAAATAATTAAATTTTATTATGTAAAAGTAATACAATTTTAAAATGATTAAAATGATAAATTTTTGTATTATGTGTGTTTTGGTATAATAATACTTGAAATATATTGATTGGATACATAATTAATTAATATGCGTAATTAGTGTCATTAATAGAAAATAGATAAATCTTGGATATGAAAGTGTAGAATTGAGCAAGACTACGTGAAATTAGTATAATTCGATGTCCATGTATTAAATGTAAAAATGAGCAATTTTATGAAGTTGACGATGCTAAGTATCATCTTATCCGTAGTGATATTCTTTTGTGCTATAAATGTTGGTATTATCATAGAAAAAATATTGATAATACTCATGGGGAAGAGATAAATAAGAATGTGAGTAACCAATTATTTCATACGTTTAAGGGCACCAAAATTGAACCAAGTCAAGTAACAAATCAGAATTACACTTGACTTCATATTAGAGCTCATTATAACAATAAAAATACCAACTTGATTTCAGATAGCTTCATATTTATAGACAAACGATTAATAAAATGCTAATATGAGTTTAAAGGGATAAGGTTATTATTATATCACTCGGATGTCAATATGGTAATCTTTTTTACTAATCTTTTAACATATATAAGTTATTTTTTGTGAATTCATGATTTTACATTCTTATTTTGAATTTAATTAATTACGTATATTTCTTTGGTTGGAACAAGTGAGGCTATGATATACATATTTTTGATGATTTACAATAAGAATGGACAGAACAATTTGTTCAAATTATAACATCAGGAGAATAATATAATCTTGAATAACATATGACAACACCATAGTAATATTTATAATGCTTTAATTTCTTGATTCATATGTCTCTAAAGCTTAGAGTGCTTGTTTGATGGATATTTACGTGCTCATGTATGTAGGGGAATGAATTCTTATACGGACTAGCTATTTTTTGCCTAATTCACTTGTCACTATGCTGGTGATTCTAAGCCAACCAAGTTTGCTCGCAAAATTCATTATACTTTGATGACATCATTTTATTTGTAATTTAAGTTAATTATATATATATATATATATATATATATATATTGTATATACATTATTTTTTTGTAATAAATTTAATAATCAAGTAATTAATTATATTTAAATTTTGAATTATTTGTATTATTATTTACACTTTGTTAAACAGATTCGGGTTATTTTATGTTATATGTGATTAAATACAGGCTATTAGTAGAGTATAAAATA
The DNA here is from genome assembly GCA_037013495.1 of Hippophae tibetana. Lineage (NCBI taxonomy): Eukaryota > Viridiplantae > Streptophyta > Magnoliopsida > Rosales > Elaeagnaceae > Hippophae > Hippophae tibetana. The sequence continues at coordinate 2,555,565 of CM072801.1, forward strand.
AGTACAAATATGAAGAAAAAAAATCAATATATATTTTAAAGTCGGTTCACGCGTTAAACCGACTTTAATGGCCTATTTTGTAGTAATGTTTATCTTGATAGTGACATTTTTAATGACCTTGCTCCTTGATCTATTGGACACCACATCACCGTCAGCGTGAGACTTGTATGTATCAAATAATTCATTATTTGAGCACATATGAAAACAATACATAGAATACAAAACTCAATCATCCATGGAGTCGTCACTTGTAACTACATGTATTACATTATACTCAAAGTCATAAGTTTCAATGATATTTACCTATTTTCATCTCTCCTTCTCATACTTATTATATCTTTTAGTCCGTCTTTACAAAATCTCTTGATGTACCTCTTTTTATGATAATAATAGCACTTAATGTCATCTCTTGAACAATATATGAAATAATTCTCATCTTTATAAGAATCTCTTCCTCTAGGCCTACTTTTTCCTCTATTTAATGAACTTGTTTTTGAGTCTTATTGGGTAGAAAAAACATTTTATGTGAAGGAACTCCCTACAGGATCACATTACTAGTTTCCAAAAGTGTTGTTGATACATTATCCATAGTTAACGAAGTCTTTCCAATGAATAATGTTGTCATCAATGTATCATATGATTTTGATAACGAGCATAACAAAATCATTATTTGGTCTTCATATCAACACTTATGAATTAGAAATACATATATTCAACATGTTTAGATGGCTTCTAATATCATCATCTTCACCCATCCTCAATACAAATAATTGTTTATTCAAATAAATTTTATTTGTAATATGTTTTGACATATATAATTTTTTTCATAACTTTGATTGAAAAGTATTATTCAACACATTATATTTGTCTTCATAAACCAAACTCAAATGAATATTACTTATTGTCGTTACTTTCGTTTCTTCCCAATTATCTTCTTTCATGTATTGTGACTTCTTTTTATTCGATGCTTTAAAAATACCTAGTTACTTGAATTGAGCAACATGATAATAATAATGTTTGATATAAAAAATTTTGATGAAAGAGTTAATTTCAATGTTTGCAAAGCAACGTGAAGCATGCATTAGTATCTACGAAAGCACACAAGAAAATAATACATAAGAAATTTTATGATGTTTATCAAATTTGTTTAATACACATCCAACATCATAAATAAATCGACCAATATTATTTCTTAATACAAAATTTTTAACCTAAAATTTAATATAATTTATATCTTAAAAATAATATTTAAACTCAAAATTTTAATACACCCAATATCATTCTCACACATAAAATATAATAAATAAATAAACTCAAATATATTAAATTTTTATTTTAATTTATGCAATCAAATATCGTATACACATGCAATACTTTTCTTTTTCTTTTTCTTTTTCTTTCCGTATGTGTTTCTTTCTGACTTTGACTTTGTTTTTACATCACTTCTTTTCCCCTCTCTATATATATTACACGTATATATAGCATTTCCAAAAATACCTTTTGGCTTCTCCATGCATCAAGGAAAAACAGATGGTTTTAAATCCCATCAACTTGCAAGCGGAAACTATTTAATTCACTCTACTATTTCACTTTATTAGCCTTTTAACTACTTTCGTTTATTCTTCTCCTCTTTTTTTTATTGTGTTTTTTTTTCCTTAATACCCAACCTCTATAGCATAGGGGAATATTTTTGTTCCCCAATGATTGAAATCAGGAATAATAATATATAGTAACTACCGTGTATGATTTTTGTACTTAACAAAGTCAATCTCATATATAACTTACACGTGGTCTCTAATTACTAAATATGGTTATTTATGAGTAAGGATGTTATTTTGTTTTTCAATGATAATAAAATAAAAAATAAAAATCTGTATTTTAAAATATGAGAAAATATAAAAATAAATATTACATTATCTAAATTATATACTTTATTTTAAATTTTTTATAGATTTATTTATATTTAAATTTAAACTAATCATAGGAGATATATTATATATTTTATATTAAATTTTTATTATTTTAAAACATCAATAATTTTTCTCTTATAAAAATTATTTAACCTATTGATTTCAATTTTAAAAATATAATAATTAATTTCTATTATTTTAAAATAATTTATAATAAGATTTTATTAATATTATTTAATACAAAGGTAAGAGTCTTGAACTTTAAGTTTGAAAGCATTTGTACATAAGAGTCATATGAAATTTCAATTTGTTTTAAACTATATTATAAAGTTGACTTGGATATGCTTTTCATATTTGCTAGTTGTAAAAGTTGATTATAAAGGCTTCAAGATAATAAATTTAAGGAATAATTTATGATATTTTTTTTAAAATAAGGTTTTGAAAAATGATTTTAAGACTTGTAAGTATTATTCCATAAACATAAACATGTCATAAATATTTGTTTTATATGTGAAGTATGTTTCTATGTTGTTTTTCTTTAATGTTTTAAATAAGATAATGTGATTATTGATTATTATCACTCAATTAAGTTTTATTCACCAATCCAAAGAGGAAGATTTAACAACATCGTTAGAAAATCATTGATCCTCCAAGTAGTCTTTAGTTTAATTTTGTTTGATATATATAACAAGTTGAGAGAAAAAAAATTAAAGAGAGTCTCAGTAGAAAGTTTTCTGAGAGAAGAAAATTAAGAGTTAATTTGTGAAGTTTTACAAACAAATTGAATATACATATTTATTGTATTTTTGTGAAAGATATACCTAAAGATGAAGTTTGTAATCACATTTTATTACAGTGAAATTTTTAAGTAACCTACGGGTCTTATGGTTGTTACTTTCATTTTTGGAAGATTTTTCACGCTAAAAACTTTTGGTGCTATTTTTGTTTGAGAAATTATTCTAGTTTTGTGGAATTTATTTTTTTACAACCATTAATTTTTCCAACAAAGTGGTATCAAAGCTTTGGTTGGTTTAGTGAGAGTACTGTTCACATTTATATATATATGCCAATGTTCTGTCAATAGGTACTATTCACATATACGATATTGTTCTGTTGGTGGGTACTGTTCACGTATTACTATTTTTATGTAATATTCACATAGTACTATTCATCGATACTATTTTAGTAAGTACTATTCATCGTCAGAAAAGTACCAAGTTCGGCAAAATTTGTTGATTGATGATTCAAATGGAGGAAAGCACAGGTAATATGATAAAGTTGATAGCGTTTAATTATGCAATTTGGAAGTCAAAGATGAAGGATATTTTATGCATTAAAGATCTGTGGAAGTCAATTATAATGTCGAAGGAGAAAGCAGTGTCTACAACTTAAACGGATGAGAAAACCGAAGACAACCAACGTAGACGTTGAGTGGGTTGTGCTAAACCGAAAGTGTGTTGCTCAAATCAGACAATGGATCGACAAGAGCATTTTTCAAAAAAATTCTAATGAACACGATGCTTACATGCTTTGGCAAAAGTTGGAGAAAATGTATGCGAGAACAACCGCACAAAATAAAACTAATTTGATGCGACAAATAGTCAATTTGAAGTATTAAGACAGACAACGTATCAAAACATATAAGTGAGTTCCAAGACATTGTAGATCGACTCAACTCTATAAAGATAACTATAGATGACGAGCTACAAGCGTTGTTGATGCTGAGTTCTCTACCAAAAAGTTGGGATACTCTAGTTGTGTCAGTTAGCAACTCAACTCCTAACGACAAGCTTACCATGGATATGGTAAAAGACAGAATGCTAAACGAAGAGTCTCAATGAAAGGATGAAGGATATACTTTTGACACTGAAGCACTTGTTATGTAGAAACAAGGCAAAAAAGAATGGCACGGGAGAAGTAAAAGTAGAAATCCATGTAATCAAAGTCAACAAAGAGGACAATCGAAGTCTAGGTCAAGGCATGACAAGAAGTGGCATCACTATGGTAAGCCCGAACACTTCATTCGAGAATGTAGAAGGTTAAAGGTGAAACAATCCAAAAATCAGGAAGAAGAAACCCGAACAAATGAAACAACAACTGTCATTGAAGAAGTTATCATTGTTCGAGATGCTGATTATGTCAATCTTGCATGTCAAGACACTACTTGGGTAGTTGACTCAGGCGTTTCCTATCATGTCACCTCACGACGGGAATTCTTCTTGGCCTACACTCAAGGTGATTTTGAGGATAGGAAATGATGATGCATCAAAAATTGTCGGTATTGACAACATTTATCAAGAGACAAATCTTGGATGCAGATTAATTCTAAAAGATGTTAGGCATATTCTTGATATCTGCCTCAATTTGATCTCTACCGGTATGCTTGATGATGATGGATACAATAATTATTTTGGTAAAGGAAAATGGAAGCTCACTAAAGGTAATTTGGTAGTAGCTAAAGACAAGAAAGATACATCACTCTACCTCACAGAAGCCCAGACTGTGTAAAGGAGAAGTAAATATGACTTGGAAAGAAGTTCCTACTGAGCTATGGTATAAGCGACTTGGCCACATGAGTGAAAAAAGACTTGGAATTCTTTCCAAGAAGGAGCTCTTGCTAGGAATGAAAGGTACACTCTTACAAACTTGTGTTGACTGTATTATGGGAAAACAACATAGAGTTGCATTTTGTAGTCTCATACCATCTAGAAAGGAAAATATTCTAGATTTAATACACACAAATGTTTGTACAATGAGTTGTAAGTTACTAAAAGGTGCACATTATTTTGTGTGTCGTTTCTCTCCGCACAATCTGGCATGAATAATTTATGTGATGGAGTTTTGGCTATATAAATAGAACCTTTGTCACTATTTTGATATATAAAACAAGCTGAGAGAAAAGAAATTAAAGAGAGCCTCAACAGAAAGAGTTTTCTGAGAGATATAACTATAGGTGAAGTTTGTAATCTCATTTTATTATAGTGAAAATTTTAAGTGATCTACGGATTCCATAGTTATTACTTTCATTTTTGGAAGATTTTTTCCGTTAAAAATTTTTGATCCTATTTTTGTTCTATTTTAATTTGAAAAATTATCTTAAATTTGTGAAATTTATTTTTCTATAACCATCAATTTTTTTCGACAATTTCTTATATTGTTTTTGCTTAATGTTTTAAATAAGATGACTGTGACTAACATCGTGTTAGAAAATCGTTATCCTTTGTGAATTCTTTAGTTTAATTTTCTTAAAGCATAAAAAATTATTTGACATTTTAATATGCTAAATCTACGGTAAGACTTTTTGAAATTTTTTGTTTTACACAAACTACCCTCTCCCTTTTTTGTTTATTAAGTTTGGAAATGTTGTCACGTTACAATTTTATACTTTGATATATATAATAAAGAATTAAATATTATTTTTGTTAATATAGTTTGTTTTCTAATATCATATTTAGTTGTTAATTATTTTAACAAAAATAATCAAAATATATAAATATTAATAGATGAGAACATTTTTAAAATAAATTAAACATTAAGGATATTTTTGGTACAGTAAAAAACATTAATTACCTTAAAAATAAAAATTATTTTTAAAGTATATTTTTATTTTCAATTAAATTATTTTCTTTTTATATCTTAAATTAGTTACATTTTTTATTAGATATTTAATTTTAAAAAAAATTATATTAATATTAAATTTCATTGATATAAAATACTACTTCATGATATAATTAATTCTGAGATCAGTTGACTCAAATATGAGATCATGTGATATAAAGACAGGTCTTTTCTTCAAAAAGTAAAATATACTACTATATATAAGTCATCAACAACAGTTAATTCTGAAACCAGTTCTCTCAAATACGAGATCATGTGATATAAAGACAGGTCTTTTCTTCAAAAAGTAAAATATACTATTATATATATGTCATCAACAACATAATTGATCAATTTTCGAAATATATAACCTCAACAGGTGGATCATTACGTGTCTTTCATTTTCTTTCTGATAATAATATGATTTAGTAATGTACTTGTTTAATGACTGTAATTAATCAATTATTGTTGGTACCTATCACAAAGAAAATAATTAATATATTAATTAGAAAATTCAGAATAATATAAAAGTAAAATAACAATAAATTAAAGTACTGAGCAAAAGATTTAGTGGAGAAACTGGAGTAATGACAAGAAGATTAGAGGCTCTTATCTAATAACATAAGATTTTGAAAATTAAAGTAGTAAGCTTTAAAAGAGGGCAAGTTGAGTTTTTTTTCTTTCTCATTTGATTAATGAAATTTTTAGAGCTTTTTTCCTTCTCTCATCATCCTCCTCATTTCCACTTATTTTCTTTTTAAAATTTTCAATTGGGTGACATTGTTGTCTTAAATTCTTAAATCCCAACAATTATAGCACTAATCATATTACACATATTAAAGAAATGATATTTATCATAAATAAATGATCAAATGAGGAAGATTTAATCTTTTTTAAAATATCATGGTATTTATTAAGACAAAGAATAATATAAAGTAAATAAAGAGGGTTTAAGAATATTCTCTCATAGATTATACAATACAATTGCTAGTCAATTTTTATTTCTCTTTTGAAATTTTGATGTATTTCAAAAAATCAAATTTAATTATCTTTATAATCTTATTCTACATTTCTTTACTAAATCTTTCTAACTTATTATATATATATATAAAATAATTATAAATGTTTTTTTAAAACACATGTAATTTAAGATGAGTATTTTTGTATATTAATTAAAAAATTATTCAAATTTTAAATGATATATAATTTTTTATCAAATATAATTACGTAAATTTGATTATATTTATAAATAATATTATTTACGTTATTTAAGATCAATTTTAAATTTAAAATAGATAGACATATTATTCTAAAATATTTTCGAAACTTTTTACAGAGTTACTAAGAAAAAATATATAATATTATTATATATTATAAATTTACGATAATTTATTATTATATAAATAATTCATTTATAATGGCTCACTTGATTTTACTATTTACAAATATTAAAATTTAAGGAAGTAATCAAAATATCAATAATCATAATATCATTACAAATTTATGTTACAAATAATTTCTCCAATATATAAATGCAAGCATGTGAATATATTTTTTTTTGGGTGCTAAATAAGAGAAAACTGTGATCATAAAATGAACTTATTTATTTCCTTTAAATTATCACATGTGATTGATGCTCCATTACAACACTGTACACATGCAGACTTAATGTTTTGTCATCATAAACAACTAAACAAGTGCGTTTGGCTGACTATAACTTACACAGACAACATTAACGTGACATGTCAAAGATAAAAACAAATTATATATATAACTGATTAATTATTGTTCTATTTATAGTTCTATAGACTTTGGATTCTAGATGTAGATCGTAAGATCATTGAATCTGTACTGACGATGATAAAAAACCAAAGTCTTAAATTTTATTAAATAAAATAATATATTTCTCTGAAAACAAAACACTACAGAATAAATAATAGTACATGATTGTTTTGGTAATTATTTGGCTCTATTTAATTCATTATATATATATATATATATGATAAAATATCATTAATTAATAAAGAATTTTATTTACTATAGATTTATGATATTATTATAATTAATGTGTTAATTAATTATAGATTAAAGAATAAATATTATTATTTTAATTATTAATTATCTATTGTAGTAACATAAATAAATGCTCTTAATTAACTTTATTATTTATAAAGGCCCGTAAAGTTATGATGGACTGGACTTGAAGTTATTGAACCCATTCAATTCAGTGTAGTGAGCCCAATTAGCTGTCCAATGAGCTACTTACTTTAACTGTTTTGGAATCCACCATGTAGCCCAACTCTCAATGAAGGGTGACCTCATGTTAGATTGTGATGGATGTTCTTAGATGTTGTTCTAAATGACATGAATTATTTAAACTTTTCCTACCACACTAGTGAAATTGATAAGAGTGAAATGGATGGATTATGGATGCATGGTTATGTATGAAAATATGTATTTATAAAATATGAAAATGAAATTGAGAAAGCAATAGATATTTAAAAAATATAAAAATATATAATATGTGATATTTTTATTTATTTATGAATATGAAATATATTATCATAAATTACTATCCTCGATATAAGAAACTTATAAGGAAATATTTTTCAAAAATTATCTTAAATATTACATAAAATCATAACAGAATAATGGAATAAAGAAAATAGAGAAATAAAGAGAAATAATACCATACATCTTAGGATGAAGAATAAAAAGTCTTGAAAATTATATAATTATTAAATATCAAGAAATATATGAATATAAACAAAAAAAATGATAAAATTTGTTGTAATACAAGAGATTTTAGAAAGTTAAAAAAATATGGATATAACATAATATCTTATAAGTAAAAGTATAAAAAATAAAAATTTACAAGACAAAATATATAAATTTAGAAAACATGACTTTCAAAAATATAAGAGAAGATATAATAAAGAACTTTATAGAAAAAATATTTTAGGAGACAAAAGGTATAAACCACTAGAAAATAAAATTATTACTTCATAGAAAAAAAAAAGATGCAGATGTTAAATCTACAATGAGAAATGATATTACACTAATGAATGTTATATTAGGCTTCAATATAAAAAATAATTTAGAAAGGAGTTTTCATATAAAGAAAAAATTGTAGAAGAAGCTTTTAAGATGAAGCTATAACTAATATAAGAATTAGATATAAATGATACAAGTAGTATTTATCTATTAGAAGAAAGTAATGAAGAAATAAATGAATCAAAATATTAATATTTTTCATGAATGATTTTATAATATTACAGATCAAAAAAATATTTATATTAAAGTATGATTAAAATTTAAATGTTACACATTATCATTTACATGCATATGTAGATACATGAGCTAGTTAGTATATATGTAGCTAATAAATATATATTTTTAGAAGAACTCTAAAAACAAGTACAAAAAATTTAATTGTAAGAGTTGCTAACAATACTACAATTAATCTTAATAAAATCTTAAAAGATACATATATAATAATATGATGATTTTTTTTCATATTCTTACTTATATCAACAAGAAATAGAAGTTGATTTATTAACTTGAAACAATTATCTAAACTTTTATCAACCTTTTACACAATATTTAGATAAATAAATCTATCATCACTAAATGGTGAAATTATTTATGTGTTAAAAATAATGAAATTTTTGAATATATCAAACCTAATTTTTATAGAATAACACCAAAAGCTAAAATGTGGTAAGATATACATAAAGTAGCACACAAAACTCATTTAGAAAATATTTGATTAGATATAAAAGAGAAAAAAACTCTCTTTTTAATTAAATTTAGGAAGATAAAGGTATAACAGGTATCAAAAAATTATTAAAAATAGTAAGCTCAAAAAATCCTTTACATCCAAAAAAAAAAATGATTGCTAACATAAAACTAAGAAATCTTAACAAAGTTATTAGTTTGATTATAATCCATAAGAATGAGTTGAGTTTGAAAAATAAATTCAAGAATTTTTGAAATTACAAGACTAGACGTGGATCTCAAAAATTAATGGCATTTAGCTGCCCTCAAAGATAATTCTAATAGATTGTTATACCATTTGGATTAAAAAAAATCCAATATGTAAGAAATTACTAAATATTTGTTGTGTTTATATATATGATATTTTGGTTTTAAGAAGTGAATTAAATAAACATTATTTGGATATTATTAATACCCTATAAGAATACATAAAACTAGGTATTGTACTTTCTGAGAAGAAAGTAGTAATTTCTTAACAAAAAATTAAGCAATTAAAGTTAAAAATTAAAAATTAAAAATATAATATACAACTCTATATAATAAATAGCATTCAAAGATTTTTTAGTGAATTAAAAGACAAAAATCAATTACATAGATTCATAGGATGTTTGATGTATGCTAAAAACATAAAAAAACTTGCAAAAATGTAAAAACCTTTACAAACAAAATTGAAAAAAAGATCATGTTTGAAAATAAACAAAACAAGATACTTTGTACATGGATAAGATAAAAACACAAGTAAAATATTTATCAACTTTATATCATCGAGGCCCAAATGATAAAATAATAATTGAAAGAGATGATTTACATGAATATTGAGAAGTAATTTTAAAAGAAAAAGTAGATGATAAAGATATCTTTGTAGATATACAACATGATCTTTCTATAGTCTAGAATTAAATCATCACATTAATGAAAAAGAATATTTAGATGTTAAAAAAGTTATTAATAAATTTATATTATATGTAATAAGCTTTAGATTCATTATTAGAACTAATAACAAAAAAATTGGTTATTTTTAAGGACTAATATTGTAGGTGATTATAAACAAGAAAGATTAATGATTTAACTATTATAATTTTGATGTCGAACACCTTTTGAAAAAGAAGAATAGTTTAATAGATGCTCTTGCAAGAGAATTAACACATTTAATTATTTTTATTCTTGCAAAAATGAAACATTTTGATATCAAGATCAAAATAAAAGAAAATGAGATAATAATCTTTCAAGAACAACATGAGGTTTTATATATAGAAAAATCTCTTTTGGAGATAGTAATTAAATATAAATAACTTAACAATTCAAAACGACCATTAGAGTCTAAAAAGTTTAAAAGAAATCCTTATTAGAGATTTATTCTAAGGAAGGTAAAATTTGTGAAGAAGGCATTCAAACTGAAAAGGAATAAGCTAACAGTTTAAAAGAGAGTAACATGTTTGAAAAAAGAAGAAGCTTAATTGAGTTGAAGAAGTATAAAAAAAGACTAGAAAAAATTTATATGCTTTATAATGATCTAAAACCAAAAATTTACAACGATTGATCTGAAGTAAGCAAATCTATTATCAAATTTGGTAGAATAACTCACAAAGATTTTCTTAATATAATATAAGCTGAAGGCATTTATAACAACTACAAAGTATCAGAACTGATAACTCTAGACAATATAGTTAAAAATTACTATACAACATTACAATAACAAGCACAACCACCAATCAGGATGAAGATCTTGAAAAAGAAAGTATGACGCCATTACTATTCAAGAAAATACCTTTTGTAGAGACTGTAAAAATAGTATCACTAATAGTATTATTTAAGAAAACATCTTGTGAGAATACATTGGTCATTGAAGATAAAAAAGACCAATACAAAAATTTAAGTAAATCATAATAATTAAATCTCTATAACTTAGCCATAAAATACCCAGGAACATATCAAAGATATAAAATTTTACATTGTAGAAAAAGAAGTCTCTACGGGCAATACATTTAATATTTTTGAAATAACTGATCTAATTTTTGTTTATAAAGTTGTCTATGTATGTTTAATTGATAGCCTATATGTAGTAATTAATTTAAATAAATTAAATTATTTTTCTAAATTTTTTAAAAAGATTATCAAGAACTTTAGGAAAAAGATCAAGATAGATAATAAGCTTGTCTATCTCGTATTTTTCAGTCCACTTATGAATTGGAATAAATAATGTTGTGTTGGTCCTTATCATTTGATTAAATTAATGATTTTCAACACTAATATGAAAGTTTCAAAACCACGGGTACTTCTGAAAAAAGAATACAATACAAATGAACTCTTTATACTAAGAGAACATATGTTAGATTAAATTTATTATAAACTCAAGAAAATTGATAATTATTGTAAAATCAAAGTAAGATGGTGAACTCTTTATACTAGTAAAACAATAATAATTTTTCATAACAATATTGTCATCACTGAAGAAGATGTTGAGAAAATCAACAACTTTAGGGCAAATTTTAATAGTAATAACCTATAAATTTGTTAGGAAATAATAAAAATATTTTGTTTTTACACCAAGAAAATCACTAATGGTCACAAATATATTTATTGCATTAGAGATCGAGAAGATAATAATGCTATAGAAACCTCATCTTCATTCGCTTGGTCATGTCAAGGAAATGAAATGCTTATATTCAAAAGCCAAAAATAGAAAGTTTGGTGAATTATTAGAATAGAGGTAAAATATTGATTTTTTACTGTTATATACGTAAATTTCTTATCCTATAAAAATAACCCTTATTTTCATTAGTTGACACATATTTAAAAAGAGCAATCTCTTTATTCTAAAAAATTATTTACCTAGAAGTTATATATCTAAAAATTATGAATGACTAAGAATCTATTCAAGGTTCTTTGTTGGTTTTAAGAATTATAATAATTATTAATATTATGAACAAAATAGAGTGCAATCACTATTTTTCATTTGTCTAGTAAGTCTAATTTGAAAACCATATTATGTATGGATGCAAAGACTTCACCGTTATCACGAGGGTATTAAGATTTGAGCAAGTTGAGGTATATCGGGTGTAACAAAAGAAGACGAATAACAGAAGGAAAAATCATATATCCATTAAATTCATGTACGATAATTATAATTCTAAGACAATTAATGATTGAATGATTAAATATTTATTTATAACATTTATAAAATTAATAAATAAGAAAATGAATACAAAGAAACCAACCACAAGTGTATATGAAAATAAATATAATAAAATACAAAACCAAAATAATATTTTAATAAAAAATTTAAATACTTATCTTTAAATAACAATCTAAAAAAAACAATAACAAACCTTGTAGAACAACTAACTTTAATTTGATATAAAAATTATAGAAATAAAAATATATTATTACATAGAAAGTTAACGTAGTTAACTAGTTAGAGGTATAAGTAAAAAACATGTTAAATTTCTAGAAGATCAAAATATTTTCATTTTCATAAATAATTATTTTGAGTTAAATTGTATTTTTTTTAAAATACTTGTGATATGCCAAATAAAAAAAATATAATATTTTTATGTATTTTTTTAAAGTTAAGTTAACAATTGATGTAACCCATTTTTATTAGTTGGAAATTTGTGGGTGCAAGTTTACTATCTAATTATTCTTGGACATATTATTTTTTAATCATTACAAATTCCACGGGTATGCCTGTGAAAGTTGAATATACTTTATTTATTTATAAATATAATTATTTTTAATTAATGTATAGAATGTGAATATATTTGGAGTTCGTACTTTTGAGCTTCTCTGGTTAGACGGAAGGAGGCAAATATTTATTATTAATTGATGATTAATATAACATATTATCATAAAACTAGCAAATGAACATAAATAATAAAGATTAATATCCAAACACACAATTTTACTTTCATGATTTTATAAATTATTCTTATTTAAAGAGAAAATATTAATTATTTTTGAAATAAATAAAATTTAAGACTAACATAAATTTTTTTAAAAAAATAAAAAATTAATAGGAATTAGTGAATGAAAGTAATTTACTTGATAAAAAATATATATTTTCAAAAAATAATAAATAATAACTTGCATTTATAGAAACTGTTTTTAACACAATGTATTTAGTTCTTAAATATCCAGTGTTTAAGATCCTTAATTCGTCAATGGACGTCTGCTTTAATTTGGGCCGAATGATTCAAAATGTGGCCATTATCAAACAAAATTTGTATAAATTCAAAAAATCACACAAATATCGTCACGAGTTAGATACTCAGAGCTAACGGATAAACAAAACAAACTAGAACGCCACTCTCATCCTGCTGCAAAATCGATTCTTTGTGACTAAGCTCATGAGGCAACTAAGATAAGAAAAAGAGGAAGAAGAAGACAACGACGAAGATGCCAATTCTTCTTCTACCATGTAAGTCTCGTTGCTTTCCGAATTTGCCACTCTCGCTTAACAATTACACTTCTGCTTACTACCAACTCCAAAGCGTAGTATTCCCAGCAAATTCGAAATGCCCAGCTCCGAAAATTACATGTTTTTATCCCCTTTTCTCTATTGGTTCTCCAGTATCTTCAATTTTTTGTAAGAATTCTCAAAATTTGGCCAGCACCCATTTGACCTTTTCCTCTAGAAACAATGTTTTTAATGTATCTAGTACCCAGCTGTCCAAAAATAGGGAAGATTATATAACTGAAGGCAATGAAGAGCTCGAATTACTACATAAGCCATCACCGACTCCTATAAGTAAAGAGTCAGTTCCGGAAGTAGATGATAAAGAATTTGATAAAGACGAAGTTTTGGAGCCTTTTCTGAAGTTTTTCAAGCCAAGAGATACTATAGAAGAATTGGGAGAAGAGGAAAATGAGTTGGAAATTTCTGAGGAAAATAGTGATTTGGATGCTAAGGATGATGAGGAAGCTAAGAAGGTCAATGTTGAGTATTATGAGCCAAAACCTGGTGATTTTGTGGTTGGTGTTGTTGTTTCAGGTAATGAGAACAAGCTTGATGTGAATGTAGGAGCAGACTTCTTGGGTACGATGCTAACCAAAGAGGTGCTACCTCTGTATGACAAAGAGATGGAATACTTGTTGTGTGATACAACTGAGGAGTTTATGGTTAGGGGGAAATTGGGAATTGTGAAAAATGATGAAGCTATAAGTGGAGGGTCATTGCCAGGAAAACCTGTTGTGGAGACTGGAACTGTTTTGTTTGCTGAAGTTCTTGGGAGAACACTCAGTGGCCGGCCATTGCTCTCTACTAGACGCCTGTTCCGTCGGATTGCTTGGCATCGAGTTAGGCAGGTTCTTTTCTCGCTCTCTTTTCTTTTATGTTTGGTTCACATAACAACTTATTATGTTATGCAAGCTTCCTCTGTTGACATCTTTTGTATTTTTCAGGAACTTCATAGCTCTTTCTTCTAAGACAGGCTTAGATAATGCTGTTATACCATGACATGAAATATTTATTTTTATAAGTGTATTGCATGATACATTGATATTCGCATCAGTTCCACTTAATTTGCTGCTATGACTTGTGTCTTATTTGCTGATGCTCTTTGTCGCTGTCAATTGAACTTTCTGATATTTTGCCAGATAAAACAAATCAATGAACCTGTTGAGGTTAGAATCACAGAATGGAACACTGGTGGCCTTCTGACGAGAATTGAGGTATGCACGCGCCAGGTTTCTAACTTTCAATATGGTGCATACTTGTGCATGTCCCTCATAAAATGTTCTAAATTGGTTTTGCAGGGTTTACGTGCTTTCCTTCCTAAAGCTGAATTATTGAAGAGGGTGAACAGCTTCACTGAGTTGAAAGAAAACGTAAGCTGCTAGTATTTGATTTGATTTTTATTTTTATGTTGATATTTTATATCATATTGGAACTGTTATGCATTTGCTTTGATTTTTTTTAGCTTGGTGCCTAGGTTCCCTTCCCAATGTTCCTTTCATTGATAGAAGGGCAGCATTCAATAATTTAATTCCGCAGAAATTATAGCCTGTAATTGGAAATCTGTAATCTTGCTAATCTACTATCCACTTGGAACTCAATTTAGCACTGGCTTAAGTTTAGCTGATTATTGTTTTGGGGGGCATGGACAGGAACCAATTATAAGCATGTTCGGTCAGAATAGCTTTGTATCAAATTACCCCAGCGGACATGCTTCATATATTTAGTAGTTCTTTCTGGTTTGTGTACTTATTTGTGGTGGTTTAGGTTTAACGTGTAGCTAGCCAGTATTTTAGCTAGACTCCGAAGTTCATAATGACATTTAGATTCCTGTTTCTTGATGAAGCAGGTGGGTCGCCAGATGTATGTGCAGATTACTCGAATAAATGAAGATACAAATGACTTCATACTAAGTGAGAAGGAAGCTTGGGTAAGTTTTTTTTGTGCTATATGTTGTTCTTGCTATTTTTTTATGGAAAATACTCTTTTTTTCTTTTTCTTTGTCTGGTCTTATTTGTCATTTGTATCCTTTCATAATAATAACTTCTAGTTCGCAATGTTATTTTGCAGGAGATATTAAACCTTAGAGAGGGAACACTTTTAGAAGGAACTGTAAAGAAAATTTTTCCTTATGGAGCTCAAATAAGGATAGGTGAAACCAACAGAAGGTATGGATAAGCAAGCTTATCTTAAATCCAATAGAAAAGAAAACTACCTTCTTTCTGTGCTTATCAGCTTCTAAGATACCCAAATTTTGACTCATTTAACACATAAGTACTTGAAATTTTTTCTTACGTGTGTTCAGAATTTAAATCCTATTACACAAGTATAAATAGATATTTAAAATGCAAAATGGCAAATGGCAAATGGCAAATTAATTTGTTCCAATGTTTTTTGACTTTTCATTTATAAAGTGAAAGCTGCCTCTACGATGGGTTATTGGATGTGAAGATGGCCAAAAAAAGATCAGTCATTTGATGTTTAAATCTCTATTTAGAACTTATATATTATCGGACTTAAAATCTGGGTACTTTGTGTTAAGAAAAAAAATAAGGTACTTATGTATTAAATGGATCAAAGTTTAGGTTACTTTAGAAGTTGTTTAGCCTTCTTTATGTAGTACTTCAGATACATGCTGTAGAGCAGTAACTTGGACATCTCAATATTAATAGTCTCATGTTTTCTTAACGTTCCAATATTTGCCTTCAAGTTATTGATAATTGATTCTCAGAAAATTGATATTATAGTGTTTAGTCCTTTAGTTGACAAAAATGCAAAGAGACGAAGTGCCGAGTTTATTTATTTTTCTTTTTTGGATCAATAGTGCCTGATGATAATAGCCAATATACAGAGTTAAATGAGTGCTTATTTATTCTATGCATTGTTTATGTGTAGGTGATTGTTATTCTATTTAATCATTCTTGGGATGCAATAATGACATCTTACCTATAAAAAAACTGGCGAATAAGGAATAAGTTAACTGTACCATTGTTTCAGTTTTCTAAACCTTCAGTATTTTTCAATTGATTGCTGCATATTTCTAAACCTTAATGATTTTCCAGTGGTTTGCTGCATATCTCGAACATTAGCCGAGCCCGAATTACTTCTGTCAGTGACTTACTCACTGTTGATGAGAAGGTTAAAGTTCTCGTTTTAAAGCCAACCTTTCCAGATAAAATTTCTCTCAGGTATGCAGAGATCTAATTGAAATTTCATGTCTTTTACTGATGTTAAGTTGCTAACTGCAGTTTTTCCATGTGGCTTGCAGTATAGGGGACCTTGAAAGTGAGCCTGGCCTATTTATATCAAACAAGGAGGTGCTTATATCGGTTTTATCTTATTTCTTGTCACTGCTGACCAAATATCGTTTCAAACTTTATTTTACGAGCTTAAATGTTAAACATTCCTCTTAACAGAGAGTCTTTTCTGAAGCTGAAATGATGGCAAAGAAGTACAGGCAGAAGTTACCAGCTGGTTTAGCTAACCAGAAGTCAGAATCCACTCCAAATGATAGTTTAAATTTTGAAAATGAAGCCACCATGTACGCTAACTGGAAGTGGTTCAAGTTTGAAAAGGAATGTCAACTGAACTGACGCTAAAGGTCTTAACTTTTACATGTTAATTCTGTGAAAGCTGACTGAGCCGTGATGTGATATCCTTCCTCGGGTGATCATATGTCCTAGATGGCCAAGCCTCCTGATGACAGGTACACTTCTTTTACGTTGAGTGGTTCATTCAAAAATCAATATATTTGGGGACGACGTATGTGTTAGATGGTTACAATAGTTGGTTGCCAGGATTTTAGTTGCCTCTTGAAATATGTAATCTTATTTCCTGTATGCGATAATCAAGCTTGTAGCATTATTGAATTGTATGATATGATATTTTGTTCAGCTCAAATCATTTTGACCTTTTCCCCTATAATTGCTTGAATGATATTCATAAATCTTGAGCTGACCTGGTTTCTTATGATGTATTGATCAATTTGCATAAGAGTGCAAATTTTGGTAATATCAAAAGCTTCGAATATGAAACTCTTGTATATGAATGAGAGTGGAGACTGACAGGTACAATTATACTAATAACTATAACCATGTAGCACCAGTTTCAGATACATTCGGTTAATAATCAGGTTATTAGTCGGTAATACTTTTTTCACGGTTTAACCCCGTTTTTTATTTTTTAACATTTGTTTAAAAATATATTAGTTTTTACTTTACTATATTATTTAAATATTGACATTAATTTTTATTTATTTAGCATGTTTTGAAGTAAAATAAAATATAAAACAAGAATAAACAAAATTCGATCTAATTATACAAAATATTGTGTGTTTATTATTAAAATTGTATTTTTCTTTGTAATTATATGTATATAAAACAATAATATTAATATATATCCGGTTAACTATAGTTTTGGAATTGCAATAACCATTCTGACCATACGTCTTATCGGTTACGATTATTTTCGAAGAATTTTTTTAGATTTTTATGAATAACTACAATTTTAGTTATCTATAGTTAAAACATAATCACTTATATAACTTCATTTCAACAAAGCTTATATTGTGATTATTGTACCTTCCTAAGATTTTGGTTTTTTTTCATCATTTTAGTCCACTTAATTTTGGGTTTAAATTCCAATATAAGTGTAATTTTATAATGTTTACAAGAAGTGTACGATGACTGAGATTTTATGTTTTTAAGGTAAAAGCACTTCAGTTGCAACTTTTTTGTTCATCTATAAAAATAGTAGAAAAATCTTAATCAATCATCGTAAAAGAATTAACAAAGGAGAATTTCATTCTCTTTATTTCAATATTATAGTATTGATTATTACATTGTAGCAATGATAATAATAATCATTGCAATAAGATTTGGCCAATATCATGCATTAATAATATATTTAAGACATGATAAGAACTATGAGAAAATTATTCATTATTTTCTTAATTTGTGATGATATGTTATTCCAAACTAATAGAAATTAAGATTAGTGTAATAATTTTTTCAAAAAACACAAATACCCAATAATTAATTATAAAAACAATTAATTCAATTGGTTGAGAGTAATAAGTAACTCTTCTAGAACGACCTATCTAACCTCTTACATTTGAACCAATGCTAATACCTCCACCAATGCCACCGATGCTTGCTCCACCAGTAGCCCTTCCACTAGCCATGGCACTTCCTGTAACACCTAATCTACCATTTGCTCCTCCATTTGTACTTATTCCAACTCTAATGCCACCACTTGTACCAATGCCCCTACTGACCCCAGTTCTATTGCCTATACCGAATCCTCCACTAGCTCCTGCACCACCACCTACTCCTCCTCCTACCCCAATGCCCTCACTAGCCCTAGCTCTACCTCTTGCACTGATTCTTCCACCAGTACTAGCACTAACTTCACCACCTGTTCCAATGCCCCCACTAGCCCCAACTCCATCTCTTGCGTCGATTCTTCCATTAGTACCAACACCAACTCCACCTCCTGAACCGATTCTTCCACTAGTACCAATATCAATTCCACCACTAGCACCAGCTTCACCACCTGTCCCAATGCCCCCATTGGCCCTAACTCCACCTCCTGCATCGATTCTTCCACTAGCACCAGCACCAGCACCAACTCTACCACCACGACCTCCTATACCGCTTCCTGCTCCACCACTACCACCAATGCTCCTACCGCCCCCAACTCCACCTATGCCAATTTTCCACCACCTGTATCAACTCCAGCTCTAGGTCCACCTCCACCTCCAGTCCCAACTCCAACACCACCACTAGTGCCTACTCCTACACTACCTCCACCTCGTCTCCCATCATCATCACCACCACCAACTCAACCACTTCCAATTCCAACACCACTATTGCTGCCTCCACCTCCACCAGCTCCTCCTTCAGCTCCAACCCCACCACCTGCACCAACTCCAACATTGCCACCAGCACCACTCCCTTTTCCACCATTCTTATCCATATCTCCTCCTTTTTTTCTGGATTGCCAGCCCAACAATTATTTATCCCAATTCTTCGTCCATCTACTATAGTAACTACAATAATCACGGCAAACAAAAGGTCATAGAAAACACCCCAACCTTTCTCATATTCTTTCCTAACATTCTCTCAATACGATGAACAAAATGGAAATTATATGAAAAATTATGAAAGTAGAGCTATTAGCCAAATATCACCTAATGAATATCAGAAAATAAAGTTGCGATGCTTGAATGCAGAAGTTGAGCGAACAATCATATTTATAGGGTAGTATTAGGAAGATAATAATCAAGTAATGATTCTTCTGAAACCACACTGTGCCATGGGTAGCGCATGAGAAATGCAACCTGTAATTCCAACAAGCTAGTGCACATTCACTGCCGACAAGACGTGTCAACATAATTAGAGGTTGTTTCACAAAGAAATGGTATGACTAGCCATTTTTATCCTCCAAAATTGGATCTTAATATTACCATATTAAACTTGCCTTGATATTAGGGATGCTTTTTACTCTTAGTGTCACAGTGGAAGTTCCCACTTTGGTATTCTAATAAGTTAAGCAACCTCTCATCTGTTGACATTTTGATAGTGAATAATTTGTTGACTGTTGTTTAAAAACAAGTCAAAAAAGTTAAATAATAAACCATGAAGTCGAAAAATAACATGTTGACGAGTTGTAGATAAAGGATATGGAGCTCATTTAGGTATTCTTTCAACGATTTTTAAGAATTTATAAGAATTTTTACTTTTATTAATTTTTATCTCGAAAATTTTCTAGTTCATTATTGTTTAAATAAAATCTTAACTAAAATTCACTACCATGCACAAAAACTTAGTAAAATCTTTAAAATTTATCTTTTTAATAATTCATCAAACTTATTGAATATTTGATCATTCTTTGTTTGCACTCATAGTTGATAGATTAGTTAAAAAAATGTATTAAGGAGGTATCAATTTTAGGGTGTCTTGGTATACCTTGAGACCTTTTCATTTAAAAGTGTATAAGATATCACACACTCATCCATTAAAGTTTTTGATAGAATTCTTTAGAAAGCCTTTTATTCATAGAATATTAACTTAAAATTTAAGTTGGGATACTACATGTTAAATATGATATATTTTACATAAAAAATACAAATTTTATGTGTACAATTATATCTTTAATACAAGTAAATGTCCTTTTAAATCTCATAAAGTCAAATAGAGTGGAAAAGTTGTTGGGCACAACGAGTAAAAATAAAATGAATTTAACAGAATAGAATAATGATACCAAAAATTTAATGTGATTCACACTTTAATTTGGGCTAAGTCTACGGGACAAACTTCGAAAAATATTTCTTCTACTAATAAAATTAATGGATACAAAAATGAAAGATAACACAATAAATTGAGATAAATTTAAAATAGTATCACACCATTATTTTTCAAACTCACTATTTTGTCACTCTATTTTTAGAAAAAGATCTCAATATTTTTCTAAGATATTTTTTCTCACTTTTTTACATACAATACTATTTTTCTTCAAAAAAAATTATTCATTTGGTTTTGTTTTACTTCTATTCTTGTTTTTGTGTGTTGATGTGTCTACAAGACAAAGACATTTACTATCTATAAGTAAAATTGCATATTATTATTAAATACACTTAATATTTATGATTGTACTTACCATTTGTGATTACACATAACATTTATGATTGTAACTAACATTGTTTTCTTAATCTTGGAGGAACTTACCAACGAAACGAAGAGAGAGAGAGATAGAGATTTACATTGTTTGAAAAGCATTAATCAAAACTATATAATCAAGTTGTTTGTATTCACGTACAACAGACACTTGCTTTTTCATAATCAGTGGGTATATATATCAGGAATTAATTTTGGTATTTATGTTTTCTATAATTAGTATATACGTAGATAAAAAAATTATATTTTATATAATAAGATTTTATATTTTTAATTATTTTTATTTATATATTTATTACGTATTTTAGTGGGTTTACATTGTAATGTGCTGTTTAAATTATGTTTGTTATAAATTCAAATTGCAAGAACTGCTCATTTGAATGGCATCTCTTTCTGTCGTCGTGTTCATGTTCTCCAATGTTTGATTAAAAATGATGTCCTTTTTCTATAAAGGTAAGTTGATGTATAAATTAAATGCACTAATTAACAATATAATAAAACAAACTTAACTCGTTGGGTTTGGGGCTCTATGAATTGAACTTAATTTAATCACCAAAAATCGACAAGAATGGCACCCTTTGAGTCACCTATAGGTTCTAGTTGTAACTAATAGCTATGTACCATATTATATAAGCCCATTAATTGGTTATTATTAGTGCTTGTTGTGTTTGAACGTATTATCGTTATTTCAAAAAAAAAAAAATATATATATATATAATTATATTATCGTTATAATTACAAGTACTCATATTAATTTTGTAGGTTCCCACATTTACCCATATTACTACGAGTTTTTCCCTTGGTTAGTGATCACGTGTTTGTTACGTGACGAATTCTTATTTTAAAAAATAATATGGTATTAAATTGTTATTTAAAAAAAAATAGTAGTAGTGAACCCAAACTACAGTATGTCAACACATTTTTGACGAAAAAAAAAAGAACCACTATGTTGTTACTTCTTTGGGATGCAATGCAAAACTTTTAAAAAAATATTACGGAATACCTTACAGAACTATGATGACATTGTGAAGAGTCTTATAGAAGTTAAGAGTTTTTGGGAAGAGGCAAAAAAATTATATATATAAAATTTAAGATTAATTTGAAATGATGTATTATAATTTTATTAATTATAATCGAATAGATATAATTTTATCTAATAAAAAATTAATACATTAATTATAATTGTGATATTTTTATAATATATAATATATATTTTTTCAAATACATAAAAATAATAATATAAAGATAAAACTCATTATGTGTATGCATTTTATTATTTTAGTAACTTGGAATATTTTTTTACAAATACACGTAGAATATGCAAAGAATTAATTTTGTTTATAGTTTCACTTGACCTTCACCAAAATTAAGACTCTTTCTTTGGAGATGTTTGTATGGTATTATTGTTGCGGTTTCCCTAGCTCTTACTTTGTCATAGACATTGTCCTATTGAGACCCAATCTTGTCCACTGTTGTCCGATGAGACGATGGCCACTTACTGATTGGGTACTATTCTGTTAGCCTCATCTTATCTATGCTATATATGTCCTGATTCTCTTTTCATCTTTATGGCAGTAGGTCTTTTTTGGATTTCTATAAGAAATTTCTACAATGAGTTCTTTGACGTACTTATGGTTATAATTTGATGGAAATTATTGGTACTGTCTTCTAACAAATTTAAAAAACGAGAAATATGATCATTTTTAATATGAAGATACTTAACTTTGATTCAATCATGGATGATATCTCGTATGATCAACGTTTGATCGAAATAAATTTATTTTAAAATGGTGCTTTAGTGACCTTCTTGTTGTTTTCTTGTTATTATATATTTTGATTTGAGATGATATCATATTTTTCGTCTTTTTATTTTATTGATTAATGCTTTTTATATTTTGATTTGTTATAAATACTATAAAAAAGTTAAGTGAATGATAATATTTATAAAAATACTAATTTAAATAAGTAGTAAATAATTATTAAGAAATATATTCTAGGTTTCTATCTGGTCTGGTCTGGTGTGGTGTAGTGTAATGAAAAGTGCAGACCCACTTCCACATTGGTAGCATTAAGTTAAGCTCTTTTTTCCTTTTTCTAAGGCTTATATTGAGCTCTTTAATTTTTATTTATTTTTCTTCCGCTGGTGGAAGATTGATCCTTCAATCTCATATTATATGCTTAAAATTGTTTGTTTAGACATGTGATACATTAATTTCGATTTAATCAAAACGATATTCTTTCATCTAAAAAATATTACCGTACATAACTATATATTTATATATTTAAATTATTGATATAATTTTAAAATATAATATTTAGGAGAACTTTAAGTTGAATTGATAATAAAATTGAATAATTAAAATATAAAATATTATACAATTTTTTACACTACCTTATATCAATTATTCATATTTAAAAACCAATTTTATCTCTCTACTCATTTATTTATCTTATTAATCTCATCCAATATTTTTAGATAATACTTTTAATTACTATAACATTAACATTAATATTTTTTTAATATAAAAATAACAATTATTATTATTCATGATCATTTTAAATTAGATTAATAATTTTATTTATGGGGATAGACGAATGATAAACAATTACGATCGAAAGATGTTGACGACGTTAAAATGTATTTGGTGAACAAAGAGCACTTTGTGAGGTTGATGAGATAAGTAAATTGTGAGAGAGGTACAAAAATGAAAAAAATTGAAGATATTTTTTTTAAAAAAATTCTTTTCTAGTATCTAGTTGTTCTATTTGTTTAAGTATAAGATAGTTAATAAACATCTTATATATCAACATATATGAAAGAATTTGTTTTAAGATAATCAACTACCGTCTTATAAGATTTTGTTTCAAATTTTTGGTAATAACCATCCTATAGGACCAATAGAATATCTACGAACTTGTGAACACCTTATTTGTTTCTTAGTCTATAATTGTGACCATCTTATATTGGCCAAATTCTTTTAGTGAAACTGAAGGCAATGAAAGTTCTTAACTAACACAAAACAAAATCTAATCTACGATTAAAGCAATATCCCAATTATTGCTCCTTTAATGGCCTTACAAATAATATATCATCAGGAGATGTGAAAATCGTAAGAACTTATCTTTGTGTATCAAAAAATTCAATGCATTTGACATCTTCAATCAACCAAACTTATGTGATCTTTAAGAAAACCATATATAGTCACCAAAAAATATTTGTAATTCCAAGATCTTCTTACATTACTACAATACATACATATAGTATCACATATTTAGTCTCAGTTTTTATAAAACTGAAGTTATAGACATATTTTATGACCTTGGTTATTTTAAAACCGAGGCCATAGATATATCTCATCAATTTATTCTCTTTAATTTACACCAAATATAAAAAAATCTTTTAATTTTCTCTTTTTTTCACTTTTTTTCCTTTTTAATTCCTCTCACTTTTTTTCCAAATATATTTTTCTTTTTTTTCTTATATATCATCGGCCCGTATATATATATATATATATATATATCTCACATTTTCCCCAGGCTTCATGCTTAACCCTAGTACCGTGTATATTCTCTTCTCTACTCGAAACTCTCGCACTGTGTTCCAACCTCGTGCCACATTTCAGCCTCGTGTCACCGCATTCCAACCTCGTGTCGCCGCATTCCATTCTCATGTCGCCGTGTTCCAGCCTTTGTTCCAATAAAGCACCACATTCCAGCATCTGTTTCACTATCGCACCGCGTTCTAACCTCTGTTCCATTTTCACCATAATAATTCCTTGGCTACTGCTTGAATTTCTTTTATAAATGAATCTTGATACCAAGTCTCGATCGGTACATAGAGGTTATTTCTAGCTACCTAAATATTTGCTTATGTTGAGAAATTTGGATGCTAGATATGATTATGAAAATTTATTAAGAAGGTCATTTGATATGGTTTGTGGAACGTGTTATTGCCTGATGCTTGGCCTGGTGCTGGTGTTGGTTCATTGAGGGTGGTGTGCTAGTATTGGTTTGTTGCCTCATTGGGGTAGTGAGTTGGTGTTGTGCTTGTTTCACCTTAGCATTTCTGTAACGAGACCAAAAATATTCCTCTATGAAAATTTTATTATTTTTACTTTAAAATTTGTTAATTATTTTCCTGTTTCTGTTGGATAGTAGTTTCATAAGAGAAGTTTTAGTTGGCCATTATGGCTATTATGAATGTATTTTGAATGGGCTTTGGATGATCAAAATTGAAAACATAAATGAACATCTTAAATGACCATATAGCTTAGTGTTGTCATTCAAGCTCGTGGCTTTTGTTGAATATACGAGTACTTTCAACTAACAATATGATTGTGATGAACCAAAAGTCAGTTTGGTCTAAACATCTTTGCACTGCTAATCTTTTATCATTTGTCTATCATACCCAAGCTTATGCTAATTTGTTACTTACTCCTTGGTTCCTGTCCTGCATGTTGATGCTCCAAAGAAAAAAGTTAAGAGAAATCAATAGGTTTCATCCTTAGGTCCTGTTTTAAGATTATTTTTTATTTATTTATGGTAATTGTTACTTGAAGTCTCTTGTTAGATTATTTCAATAGTTACACTGCAGATTGTTGTTGCTATATTTCCTTGTTCTTTTCATCTAATCTTTTATATGTAGTATACGTTTTAATTTAGAGATAAAAATCTCAGTTTTGGGAAAGGTGAATGATAAATAGGGAATACATGCTTTTCTAGTAGGTACCTATATGCACTATGTTTTGAGTCTCAAAATAGATAAAAGTTAATACTATGCTCAAGGTATTTCTATTGTATACTATGTTTATGGTTCATTCTTATTTTATCTGTTGTTATTTCTATTGTACATTATGTTTATGGTTAATTCTTATTTTATCTGCTGTTATTTCTTTTTCATGGTAGGCACCAGCACACGAGTGCAAAAGGCACACCATGCACTAGGCACCAAACACACTATGTTTTAAGTCTCAAAATAGATAAAAATAAATACTATGCTCAAATTATTCCTATTGTATACTGTGTTTATTAATTTTTAGTGTATAATAAACTCTCAAATGTAATTATACTTTTAATTTTAATATAATATTATTTTTAATATTGTGATTAATAATCGTATTTTTTTAATTTATGCATACTCTATAGCCTCAATTATTAGAAAATCAAGACCATAAGGGTACAGTTTTCTAATAACTGAGGCCATAAATACACCTTATGATTTTGGTTAAAAAAATGAAATTATGTGTAACAATCTATGATCTTTTCACTTAAGCCTCGGTTCTTATAATCGTGGTCATAGATATATGATTATAGTTAAAATCTGAGATATACATTTCCCTTAATTAATAAACAATGGTTTGATAATAGTTCTCCTTTTTATGTATCAATTAGTGTTAGAAAACTCATACCAAAAGCTGGATATGAAAGTTAACTGTCGACTTAATGATAACTTCCTCAGAGCAACTGATCTATCGCAATTACACCAAGAATAAGGAAGGAATACAACTCATGTTATAATCACATTTAAAAGGGTATTCAAGAAAACATTAAATGAATCGGTTTCATAAAAAAAATTAAATTATTAATTATATTCAATTTCATTGTTATTTATTTATTTGAAAGTAAATGAATATATGAAAAATATAAAAAAAAGTATTGAAAAATAATTTCATGAAATATTTGTTCAAATAAGCATATATTCAACTTGTGCATTTTTTCAAGTTTTTTTTAAAAGCTATTCATTTGGTAGGTTTCACATGTTTTTATATTTTTATTTCAACAAAGAGATGGATAATCATATGATCAAGAAAAAGGTTCATATCAACATATGTTAATTATATCTACACACATTAAATAGACAATATGAGTGTGTCGATCCACTACTACAAAAAGAGGTATATAAGTCGATATGTAAAGTCGGTTTTTGGAAAAACCGACTTATAATGAATTTAAAGTCGATTCGGTGTAGAATTGACGCTATCCACGTAGGACGTAGCATCGTCGGTTGACGTGGTGAACTAACGCTATCCATGTAGCGTAGCGTCGGTTGACACCTGGAACTGATGCTACACACGTGGATAGCGTCGGTTGACACGTAGAATCGACGCTACACACGTGGATAAAATTCTTTTCTTTTCTTTTCTTTCTTCTCCAAACAGAAATTATTCCAAGCGTTGTATAACTCTCAAAAACCCAAAACCTCATCCACTTATCCTCCACTCTTTCTCATTTTCTAGCCACCTACGACCACCATTTTCAGCACCGGTTAGTGAATTTTCTTCCTCTCTAACTAATCTTTTAGATCCCCTATTTTTTAAAGCAAAATACTCAAATTTTTTACACTCATTTCTCACTTACAAAACACAATTTTTTACTCATTTTCTTCATTTTGTCACTTCATTTTACTATTCTAAGTATTTTTATTATTCATATTTTTTTGTTATTATGTGTATAAATTTTTATATTATATAATGTAGGTTTGTATTATAAACATCAAGAGAAGAATACACCGTGATATTTTTTCTGCTATTAATTAATATTTGATTTTTCAATTATTTGTATTACTTAAACTATTTGCAAATTGATTTTGGTTTTTTTTTTTCTGCTCGAATACATGTTTTTATTTGAGTATAATAGAAAATGAATAAATTAAAAAAAATTAAAATCATTTAATTTAAAATCGGTTTAACGAACCGACTTTAATGTCTCTTCTTGTAGTAGTGGTCATATTTTAAACACATTAATAAATAATAATTTTTTTTGGAGATATGTCTATTTGTACTCATAAAATATTATAAAAAAATTATAGAATTATAAAACAAACAATTTTGAAAAATATATAAAGACCTAAAATAATAATAAATAGGAAAAACAAAAAATTGAAAATATTAAAACGTTTAAAATTTGAATTTTTTTTCAAAAATAAATAAATATATATAAACTTGAAAAAAATATAAATTTAGTATCTAATGTTTCAAAGTTTTAAAAAATTAATAGAATATTTTACTTTTAAAAATTTAATTTAAAATGTTATACCTAAGTATTGAACAAAATATAAGAAATACATTATGGAATAAATTATATATTGAATCATAGCCTAATATTTCATTTTTAGTAGAAATGATTTTTTCATTTATTATTATACATGAAAATTATTATTCATGTATAATATTTTTTAGTTCAAAAGTAAGAATATTCTTCTTTATGTTTAAAAATTATTCAAAAAACATAATTATTTTATAATTCATATGTATGGGTCTAATACGAAAAAAAATGTTAACTAAGACTAAGTTATGAAGTCTATGCTACCTTAATGATATATAGGATTAATGTAATTTTTTTAATGAAAATATAAGTACCCAAAACTTAATAAAAAAATATAAATGTTATTTATATCGAGTATAATCCATAAATAATGAATGACATATTTATCGTAAATTCCGAATGAAACCCTAATTGTGGCTTAATATATTCCAAGCCTTCAATCCCTACTATCTCTATCATTCATGTGATTCTTTCTTCATACAAATCTTGATAATTTTCTTTTGCCCTACTCCCAAAACAAACCCACCATCTCTTCCTCGGTAATCAAATCCATCCTTAATTTAATCTTACCTTAACACAGTAATTACACGGTAAAAAAATAGTAATGTACTAATATAGAATACCAAATTTGCCCGCATAGCCAGAAACTCCAATACAGCTTCCTCTGCTTTCACGCCAATCAAACCCTAACACAATATCCAAGTTTAAGAGATCATTGTTTATGTATGAAAATAAGACATTTAAATTGGTTTGCTTATTTCAAGCCCTCCCTTTTAACTTTCACAATCTTCTAAGTTGCCTCACTCCTATGTACTAACCTATGTCATTAATATTAATATTATATCAAAGTCTTTGTCTTCCCAAGACAAGCACTTCTCTCTTATTTATGTGCAACCTTCGTGGCATAGACTCTGAAATTTTTGATTCTGTCCCTCTTAATCAAACTCATATTGTTATACTTATCATAATTTCATAGAAAAATGTTAACTAACATATAAATTTATATAAATTATTTAGAATTATCTTTAAAATTATAACACTAATTTAATATTTTTAGACAATTCTAAAATTAAACAGATATAAGTACTATATAAAAGTAAGTGTCAGGGCTCGTATCATTCCTATAATTTCATATTGTTAAGGATTTATTTGGTGATAAAAAACAATTTCTCTGGTCCAACAAGTTTAAGTATTGATAAGAGGTGTACCTTGAAATTTCTTTTTAAATGGGATTAGATTTTTCATATTTTAATATAATAAATATTAAATATAAAATTATTATAAATTAAAGACAATAAATTATAACTCAATAATATATAACTTATTTGAAAATGTTAAATTTCTAAAATTTAAATCTTATTTACGAGTGTATAAATTAAGTTGTATAAAGAACCCAAAAACTATTATATATATAAGTATTACTTATTTAAAATCCAATTATAATTAGTAACTATAAAGTCATCTATATTATTTATTCATAATTATATACTTTATAGAAACTAACCGAAAAAGTTTTAGATCTATTACACAACCATATAAAAAAGACATCGGATCCTTATGACTCACTACAATCTCGCAAACAATAAAAATAAAAATAAGAAATAAATAGTACAATACAAAGTATATATTCAGGAAGAAATAAACATATAAAAATGTTAAAAAATCTCATTTTTTTTAATATTCAACATACATGGCAAAACATAATAGATGTACATAAAGAAAGCATGTGATTTATAAAAAATAATGAACTAAGAGTGCTTTGAATCACAATTAGATCCTCATATGTAATCATTTATTTAGATAAAGTCACGATTTTATTAACATTATATACGATCATACACAACAATATAACATAAACATAAGATCCACACATATGTGATAACATCTACGAGTTAATTATAATAACCATTCGACATTAAACAATTTATTATGTATGTAAATCAATAATTAACAACTTAAAGATAATATTTTACAATATCTCTCATAGAATCTATCATGAATCTAACTATCCTTCGAAGTACCACCACGACGTGATATGGTACCGTCACTAATAATTAGTATATGTGAATCCTAAGATAATGAAAATTTTATGTGTAAGTACATAAATACAAACTACATCTTGGTTGTTGAGTTATGTTTCAATTAATGCAATACGAATATAATATTTGCAAAACACTTAATGAATTACTAATATTGAACAATCTTAAAAGTGTTGATGATATGAAATTAGGAAAAAAAATTAAATTGAAATTTAAGTTTTAAAACTATTATAGTTTTTTTTTATTTTTTTAATTAATTCTAAAAATACAAAAAAGTGAGGGATATTTATAAAAAATTCTTAGGCCACCAAAAACCTTGTTAACCATGTTAAGAAGCCTATATTAACCACATCGACAAGGGTAATATCCACCATGATAAGAATAAAAATCATAAAATCTTACTAATTACTTAGCTAACCACTTTGTCGATCACAATGGTAAGCATCTTAACAAGCTCTTTAAAACTTATTTTGGTTAGAAAAATGTGACAAGAAGTTTTTCTCAAATACTCGCAAATTAACAAAAACAAAACAATGCATAAACACAATCTAACATGCAAGTTATATGTTTCCAACCTTCGTTGGTGTGTGTAACATGTAAACATATAAAAAATTTCGACTATGTGAACACGTGTGATAATATTTTATAGTAATTGACTTTACATAGAGAAAACAAAACATTAAATAAAATAGTACATATTTTGTGTTTTACACTCAGAAAATGCCAACAGAGAGATAATATGAATTAGAATACTTACACTTTCAATAAATATTTAATTGAGTTATTATCTTTTTTTATGAAAAAACTTTCATTAGATGAAAATTATAAATTAGTAATGTAGTATTTGATAGTTATGAGATTTATGAATTAAAATAATCTAGAGGAAAAATGAATGCATGTTAAAAAAATTATTATTAATGTTAATTAAAATCATATTTATCTTATAATTTTTTTAACACTCACCTTTTATCTATAGTATAAATTATGATTTTTTTATATTTTTAGAATCAAAGTAATTTAAGAAATACAATAATTATGTCTTACAAATTTAATGATAAATAAACTGCAATTTCACATTAAACAATTAGTTTTGTTATAAAAAAAAGTAGTAATTTTCTAATCCTAAAGCATTATAAAAATAAGTTATAATTGTTTCATACATGTTAATAAATGGATATCATAATACTTTGATGATTTTATTTTCAAAAATTGGATACATTAATCATATTTTTTTAAAATTGATATACTTTAGTAGCATTCTTATTATATTTTGGAAGTTATAGTTATTTTTTGTCAATTTTTCTTTCAAATTTCTTTGCAAAAACAATATCATATTTATTTAGGTTTTTTTCTTTAATAATCTATCAAACATTAGTGATTTTATTCTTAAATTATTAGATCAAATAATTGTGTATGTAATATCATAATTGTTTTGTTTGATTATTTATTTTTAAATAAGTTATTTTTATTTACTTAAATTTGTTTCTTCTAAGATTGTTAGATAATTTAATATTAATTGATATATTTTTAAATCTTCTAATTAGAGTGATTCATTTTTGAATCTTCCATAGGATACACTTTGTATTTGTATTTATATTTGTATTTATATTTTTGAACAGATTCGATTGCTTGTGTGACTTAAGTTATCAGAACATTGTTTTGAATTTGAACACATTTATTATGAAGAATATGAATAAAAATAACGATTTATAAGTATATTACTTGGGACAATTAATTAAACTTTATCAAGTAATTAAACTATTATTTTCATAATAATAGATAGTAGATGGTATAACATATTAATGATTTTATTATTAAGTTATTAGTATAATTTATTTTATTTTTACCTAAAATATCATATATATATATATATAAAGTTTTATTTATTTTTGTTTTATATTTATCGGAAACGATTGGATGTTGGATTGATTATGATTTTTTAATTTAATTATTTACGTATTCGTCAACTTATTTCATTAGATCATTAACCAAAAGCTTTCAATTTTTAATATAAAAAATTGTGTTTTTCTCTTAAGATTTAGCAGATTATTGACATGTGTACCAGGAGGACCATGAGATAATAATAAGAACGGCTTACAAGAAACTGTCAACTCTGCCCCTTTATGCTCCAAGTAAGAAGAGGTACACTAAAAACAAACAAAAAGGGTAGTTTGGACCTTATATTCAATGCTTTTGAAGATCACTGACTAAGTTTAGATAAAATTATTTTAAATGCAAATGGCATGATTTTCAAACCTAGTCTTGGTAACATGACAAGCAAAGCTAATATCTAACAAAGAGTGCTTGTTTCCTTCAACCTCAAAGCTCTACAACAACTCTCATTCCCAATCCACCATTATCAAAGCAGCAAAGCCTACTATGCATTTCATTCCCACCATTAATCCAAAAAAAAAAAAAAACACCTCTTTAGCGTTCTAATCTCCATCACCAAAAGTTCCTTTGAAACACAGCAGAGCATACTTAAGAACTCAGAAGCATTTTTCTCGTAAGAGATAGAGAGAGCACTCAGAAGCTAGAGTACTTCTTTGGTTATTATTTTCAATCAACAATGAATATTCTACCATATTTGAAACTAGATTTGTTATTATTTTCTTTTTATCACATGCAATGTTTCAACACCTTAGTGTGAAGTTTAAGCATCCTTCATACCCACAGTAGCTTCCTTCACATGCATTTTGTCTCCTAGAGTGGACTTTTACTGCCATCACCATCAACATAAACATAAACATCAAAACCATTAGACAACCATTGAAAACAACCAAAACCCTTTGAAACCCATTTCTTAATCTTCATCAAAAAAGCATTTTTCCCAAAACCCAAATGGAAAAAATTCCTCATACTCTCGACTCTTCTTTCTTTTGCTTCTCAATATTGTTTTATCTCACAATGATAAGTGCTCATGTAGTTACATCTTTGTCTCATGATGGTCAAGTTCTTCTCTCCCTTCTCTCTTCTTCTGACCCTTTTGTCAAACAATCTTCCTCTATTCTCTCCTCTTGGAACCCATCAAGTTCGACACCTTGTTCTTGGCAAGGCATTACTTGTTCTCCACAAAACAGAGTCATATCTGTTTCTCTCCCCAATATATTTCTCAATCTTTCTTCTTTACCTCCACAACTCTCTTCTCTTTCATCTCTTCAGCTTCTAAATCTTTCCTCCACTAATATCTCAGGTCCAATACCTCCTTCTTTTGGCCAACTCAGTCTTCTTCATCTCTTAGACCTCTCTTCCAACTCTCTTTTTGGTGCTATTCCTTCAGAACTTGGTAACCTATCTTCACTTCAATTCCTATTCTTAAACACCAATAGATTGTCTGGTACAATACCTCAACAACTAGCCAATCTCACTTCACTACAAGTTTTTTGCATACAAGACAATCTAATCAATGGTTCAATACCATCAAAGTTGGGATCTTTAGTTTCTCTACAACAGTTTAGGATTGGTGGGAATCCATATCTAACTGGGGAAATTCCACCACAGTTAGGGTTACTTACTAATCTCACAACTTTTGGTGCTGCTGCTACTGGACTTTCTGGTGTGATTCCAACTACATTTGGGAACTTAATCAATCTTCAAACTTTGGCACTTTATGATACTGAGATATTTGGTTCAATACCTCCTGAACTAGGGTTTTGTTCAGAGTTAAGAAATTTATATTTGCATATGAACAAATTGACTGGCTCAATCCCTTCTCAATTGGGTAAGTTGCAAAAGCTAACAAGTTTGCTTCTTTGGGGTAATGAATTAACAGGACCAATTCCATTTGAGATTTCAAACTGTTCTTCACTTGTGATTCTTGATGTTTCTGCTAATGAACTTTCTGGTGAAATTCCTAGTGATTTGGGGAAGCTAGTTGTTCTAGAACAACTTCACTTGTCAGACAATTCTTTTACTGGAACAATACCTTGGGAACTTAGCAACTGTACAAGCTTAACTGCTCTTCAGCTTGATAAGAATCAATTATCAGGTACGATTCCAAATCAAGTGGGCAATTTAAAATTCTTGCAGAGTTTCTTTATGTGGGGAAATTTAGTTTCTGGTACAATACCATCCTCTTTTGGTAATTGTACTGAACTCTATGCACTTGATCTTTCAAGAAACAAGCTTACAGGTTCAATCCCAGAAGAGATTTTCAGTTTGAATAAGTTGAGTAAGCTTCTGCTTCTTGGTAATTCTTTATCAGGTGGGTTGTCTCCAACTGTTGCAAATTGTCAATCATTAGTTAGATTAAGACTTGGAGAGAATCAACTTTCAGGTCATATTCCTAAAGAGATTGGTCAATTGCAAAACCTTGTATTTCTTGATTTATATATGAATCACTTCTCTGGAGACCTTCCTATCGAGATTGCCAACATTACAGTTCTTGAACTATTAGATTTACATAACAACCATATAAGTGGTGAAATTCCATACCAGTTAGGTGAACTTGTGAATTTAGAACAGCTTGATTTGAGTAGGAACAGCTTTACTGGTATCATTTCGTCAAGCTTTGGAAACTTTAGTTACTTGAACAAGCTCATTCTCAACAATAACTTGCTTACAGGTCCAATACCTAAATCTTTCAGGCATTTGCAGAAACTAACTTTGCTTGATTTGAGCTACAATAGCCTTTCTGGTCCAATCCCTCCTGAGATTGGTTATGTGACAAGCTTGACCATCAGTTTGGATTTGAGCTCAAATGGATTTTTAGGACAAATCCCTGAGACATGGTCTGAATTGACACAACTACAATCATTGGATCTTTCCCACAATAAGCTTCATGGAAGAATAGAGGTTTTGGCTGCTCTAACTAGTCTCACATCTCTTAATATGTCCTACAATAACTTCTCAGGTCCAATACCAATCACACCATTTTTCAGAACTATATCACCAAATTCGTATCTTGAAAATCCAAACCTTTGTGAATCTGTTGATGGGTTTACATGTTCTTCAAGCCTAGTGCGAAAAAATGGACTTAAATCTGCCAAAACTGTAGTGATAATTTGTGCCATTTTAGCTTCAGTAACTTTGGCAGTTGTAGCATCATTGATACTTGTTACAAAGAATCACAATTATATGACAGAGAAATCTTCAGGAACATGTAGATCTTCACCGGGTGCCGATGATTTCTCGTATCCATGGACTTTTATTCCATTTCAAAAGCTCAATTTCACAATTGATAACATCTTGGATTGCTTGAAAGATGAAAACATTATTGGAAAAGGCTGTTCAGGAGTAGTTTTTAAGGCTGAAATGCCTCATGGTGAGTTGATTGCTGTTAAAAAGCTTTGGAAGACAAAACAAGATGAAGAACCTGTTGATTCATTTGCTGCAGAGATTCAAATTCTTGGGCATATCAGGCATAGGAACATTGTAAAGCTTTTAGGGTATTGTTCAAATAAGAGTGTGAAGTTGCTTCTCTATAACTACATTTCAAATGGTAATCTTCAACAACTATTAGAAGGCAATAGAAACTTGGATTGGGAAACTAGGTATAAGATTGCAGTTGGATCAGCTCAAGGTCTTGCTTATCTTCATCATGATTGTGTGCCAACAATCCTTCATAGAGATGTTAAGTGCAATAACATACTTCTTGATTCCAAGTATGAAGCGTATCTTGCAGATTTTGGACTGGCTAAGCTAATGAACTCAAATTATCACCATGCCATGTCTAGAGTTGCTGGATCTTATGGCTATATTGCTCCTGGTAAGGCCTTTTTCTTTCATTCTTTTGCTATTTAGTTGCAACTTTAGGGTATGTTTGTTTCTACTTTAAAAATACAGTAAAAAGTACTTCTGATAACAAAAAGTGCTCTTAAATCAAACATACAAAATATTGTCATAAGTGATTTCAAGCCTTAAAACACAGATTTTGTGCTTCATGACATAAATACAAATAACTGAAAGCATTTTCTTTTGAAACTGCTTTTGTATTGAAACCACTTTTAACATAAGAACCAGTAAATAGACCCTCAGAGTATGTTTGTTTATGCTTCTAAGACATTGTATAAGCACTTCTAATAACAAAAATGTGCTTTTAACAAAAAAAGGAAAAAAAAAATTCTAAAAGTCCTTCCAATAATCAAAAAGCACATTCCTAATAGAAGCACAATTTTTGAAGCATTTATCCTAAAATCACTTTTAACAAATGTACAAGCAAGCAAACCCTTAATTCTAAACTTTAAATGCATAGTTACAGATCATAGAATATTTCTCTTCAATTTTGTATAAACTTCATAAATCTACATTATGGTTTGACATGTCAATCAGTTCGAGTAGTTCTTATAAATATTTTGTTTTGGATAATATTATAATGCAGAGTATGGCTACACTATGAACATAACGGAGAAGAGTGATGTATACAGCTATGGAGTAGTTTTGTTGCAGATATTAAGTGGCCGAAGCGCGGTTGAGTCTCACGTAGGAGAAGGACAACACATTGTTGAATGGGTTAAGAAGAAAATGGGAAGCTTTGAACCAGCTGTATCAATTCTTGATGCAAAACTCCAAGGCTTACCAGACCAAATGTTGCAAGAGATGCTTCAAACACTTGGGATAGCAATGTTTTGTGTGAATTCTTCACCAATAGAACGGCCTACAATGAAAGAAGTAGTAGCTTTGTTAATGGAGGTTAAGAGCCCACCTGAAGAATGGGGAAAGACTTCTCAACCACTAATAAAACAGTCTTCAAATCAAAGTTAGTCTCTTTTTGGGAGAATGTTGCTAGCAGTCCATAGCATTAGACAAATGTGCACTATAATCCCATACCTTTATAGAATGTGTGCTTTAGTCCTTTACTTGGTGTGAATGGAGCACTTTGGTTATTGTGGGAAAAGAGACGGAAAGTCTTGGTAGTAATATTGTAGGGTTTGGATGACGACGTTGAAGGTAGAAAATTCTTGTATAGTTTTGTAGTACCGATGTACTTTAAGTTCCATGTTATTTATATATGAATTTGATCCCATTTAATGTCATGTCATAATAGATATACTAGTATTACTACAAATAATACATTTTAAGTTGTTTAATTAAACTAACTTAAAACAATGAGATTTTAAATTTGAAGAATTTAAGGTTTAAACTGACTTTAAGTTCTATATTCTTTGTAACATATTTTGGCCATTTTTGCTATCCTTAATGTTTGTTTTGGATTACATAATAACATAAAAAATCAAAATATGTTTAAATCATATATTTAAGATATTATTATGTATAAAATTATAAATTATTAGAATATGTATAAAAATAAATACATAAAATCTAAACAATTAATAAATTTATTATAACATTAACATTAAATATATATATATATATATATAGTATATAATAATTTATATATATATGAATGCATATAATAATAAATATTAATAAAATCATTATACTTTTTATTATTTCATTAATATGTAAATTTTACAAATTTATAATTTTAAGAAGCATC
Source organism: Hippophae tibetana (assembly GCA_037013495.1). Taxonomy (NCBI): domain Eukaryota; kingdom Viridiplantae; phylum Streptophyta; class Magnoliopsida; order Rosales; family Elaeagnaceae; genus Hippophae; species Hippophae tibetana. The sequence continues at coordinate 2,593,499 of CM072801.1, forward strand.
GAAACTAATTTTTATAATTGTTTAAGTTGATCTATCGTATAAAAAAATAAAATTTATTATAAGTCAATTTTAAATAAAAATAACTTTAAATGTCGACTTAATTTCACTTTCTTGTACTATAGCCATTGTTTAACATGCTAGAGTTGATAACACATTACTCTCTCGGATTTATCTTCTGATATTCACAAATAACATACTCATGTCCTTTTTGGTCATTTTCGAAAACAAGCTTATGACACTATTTATCCTTTTCACTACTTGTCAATATTACAGATAACTAAGTTATAATTCAGGTCTTTCCATAATTACCATTATAATAATTTATGTTTCATTGTTGTGACACGATTTTTCTTATTTAAGAGATGTTAAACACAAGTTTATCACAACTTCACGTAGGATTGCTAAGCTCCCTGATGGAGACAATTCACGCAGCATTATTTAATTGGACGCAATGACTTTGGTTGGAGGCAAAGACAGAAGCAAATAAAATAAAGAATTGGATGAGAAACTAGAATAGTTGTTTTAATAACCCACGTAAAGTTAAGTTGGAAATTGCATTTCCCGTCGCATATGTTCTTGGAAATTATATAGCATATGTATATGAATAATGACAATCACGTAATTTGAAAACTTTCTTAATTTGTAATATTATTTTATTTTATTTAAATATCATCTCATTTAAATTGTAGTCATAATTAATATAATTTTAAATATATATTATATTTTTTTTATTAAACATATATTATAAATTATATTTATCATATTTTCGGTTGTTTTTATATTTTTATTTGTCTTATTTAGATCCATGGAAGATAAATAAGATATCTCAATTAATATTGTTATATTACTACCTCTCGTTAATATTTTATCTCAATTTATACCTATGTACATGAGCACAGAGCATTCTAGTTTTGCATAAGTCTTCCTATAGTTTGTGTATGTTATCTAAACAAAATTTGTTTGCTGTTTAAATTATTTGCCTTCTTCCAAGATATAATAAAATGGTAAATAAATGTTCAAAAAAGAATTAGAGTAATGTTTTGTTTTCTTATGCTAAAATTTATGAAAATTTTAGAAAAAAATGGTTTTATTATACATATTATAAGTTAGAGAGACGTAATTTAAAAAAAAAATACAAGTCCAAAAGTATCAATCCAATAGGCTCAAGTCGACCTTTTAGAAAAAAATGGTTTTCTTATGCTAAATTTTGGATTTTACCAAAATCATCATCAAGATAAAATTGACTTGCAAAAGATCTCAAACGGACAACTATTGCGTATATGCCTGAGATAAGAAAAAGGAGAGCTAGAATATGAGATAGAGTTTGAATAGTTGGAGAAAATGCATTTAAATATAATGTCAATAATGAACCTAATACATGATCATTGGTCATACCATCATATACTTGGCCTATAAAAATTGTGTTCCAGTAAAAATCTCTCATTATTTCCATAGTTCATCTGATATCCATAAACCTGATTCCATTCCCACATTTGTTTTTGAGTAAATAGCTTGATAAGTAACATGTTATTAAGTAAAAGTCTTGAAAAGTGAACCTGCCAAACAAGAACATGCTTTACAAAAATATATGATAGTATCAAATAAATAGATCTCTGCTATAATAAAATTAAAATAATAATATTTTATAATAAGAGAAAGCCACTACACATAATATTTATCCGATGAAATACCAAAAGCAAAAATAAATGGAACTTTTTCATATGTAAGGTGTAAAAATAAAAAATTAGAACATTATCCCATATTCCCAATTCATATGCAGAACAAGTCTTTCTCTTGTTTCCTCTTTCTACTTTTTTTTTGGTGGCATTTTCTCCTTTTTAATAGGGAATAATGAAACAAAAATAAATAGCAATAGAGAAACAAATGCTAAGTGCACACAAATTTATACAAACATTTACAATCACACTAACTATGGTGTGCCCCATGACAAAAAAACTTTTGAAATTGATAAGTTATTTATTTTTTAAGAAAATCCTACCACGTGACACAACATAATCAGTGTGAGTGCAAATGTGTGTACAAATTTATTTGCAGTAGCTTTTCTCATTTCTCATGATCGCAAAAATTGGTAACTAAGGCAAAAGAAGATTTAAAGGCCCTGTACTACTTATTAACTAACATAGCAGTTTTCCAGCTGTTGATGCCACTTTATTAATATGAGGTTCAGTTCCTCCATCAGAAGTCATAAAGCATATAAGTTACACCTAACAGAGGAAGAGGAATTGCTTACTCAAGCTAAGATGAACCAATTTGTTTTCATTTGGTGTAAAATATTCTACAATACAAGTGTTTTCATGTGATATGTAAAAAATAATGGAAAATTTGAATAATTTATTGTTTTGACTTCTACCATGGGTAAAACTTGTAAGATTTAACTCGGCCAAAATAACTGACAATAAAAGGACATGCATTAAGATATCAACATTCAATATCATGTTTGTTATTTGTTTGTTTCTATGAGAAGACTTTAGCTTAAATGTGTCTAAAATCTTAACAATTCAAAAGTTTCATAAACTTCTCTTTTCTCTCTTAAGTCTCGTCTGAAAATTAGAGGTAATTTCAATGTGCATGCATGAGCAATGGAAGATAGCAAAATTGATCTCTGACAGATCTTTAAGAATTGGGAACTCAAAACCATAAGAGTAACAGACTGCTCATCTTCCCTCCCTTTGATAAGAAACAGTTTGGCCAGCTCAAGTGCCAAGAAAGATGCCGGAAATAACCAGAGATGATCATCATAAGAAATTCTGAGGTATGAATCTAAATAAACATCTCAGAAATATATAATTTTTGTAAAGCTTCACTATTTTCCAAGAGCTGGGGTAAGCGATTTCATACCTAAGAAAGACATTCAGTAAGTTTCTTAGTCAATGGGGGTAAATTTTACATTTGAATGAGGTTTCAAATGCTATCCTTCCACACTAGAGGCCATTCAGTAAGTTTCTTAGTCAATGGGGGTAAGTTTTACATTTGAATGAGGTTTCAAATGCTATCCTTCCACACTAGAGGCTAGCAGCTACAAAAATGGCCCCAAGCTTGAGACATGAAATAAACTTCAATTCAGGTGCTGATTTATTATGGGAATCCTAATATGTCCAAGTCTACCTATACTAGGCATAAGAAGCATAAGTATTAGAACCTAAGTTGATTTTTTGTATTACTTCAATTTTATTTTAATTTCTCTAGAAAAAATCTTCCTCTGTATCCAAGTAACTAACCTTTTTTGCAAGGTTGTTATATGCCTTGGTGGCCAAGTTGAGTTACGCCCAGTAAATATACTTGAAGACTAAATTTGTAAATAAGATTTATCATAGTGTGTTGTGACTTAGATGATTAATAAAATATTGATTTCTCTCCAACTATATATCTATCCATAATTCTCTTCTTTCCCAAAATCCCTAATTTATCAATCCCTAACCATAATTTCCCCTTCTCTTCCCTTTTCCTAATTCCCTTGCATTCCTATTCTGTATCATATAATTTTCAAGTTTCTCTTCAAATTAGTGTTTAAAGGATAGCACTGTGGCCTATTGGTGATGGAAAACTGTTCATGCCAAAATCCACTAAAGATCATGTCCAAATATTAATTGAATCCGACCGTTATTCCCATCTTGAATTTTTTAGTATTCAACAATTATTAGCAGCACTCTAAGTTGTTTCTGAGAGCAAGTATCGTACTTCGTTTATTGTATACTAAGTGATCTTTGGACAAGCCTCTTCCACTTCATACTTACCAAGTTTGGTGAATCAACTGGATAACTGCCATCAATAAACCTAATAAATACTAGCAGCATAGGAACTATAGGAACACATTAATGGATAAGGTGGTTGATAACGAGGTATAATAAGATTTCAATTTAAAATCTTCAAGAATTTAGACATAATTAAGAACTTCCAACTTCCAACATAATGCAACCATGTTAAGGGACATTTGAATTTTTTTTTTTATAAATATTCTTCCTTTTGTTTTAATATAGAAAATAAAAGAAAAATCACTACTTTCCATAGAGACCATAACAAAAGCCTAGTTAAATGAGTCTTTCACAACATATGTATTTTGTTTACCATTACATAGATCTCAATATTTAGCAAAAGTTATTTAAGTTTAAGTTTATGTCAGCTATATAACTTTTACTTAATACTGATACTGATAGGATCTCAATATTAAATGATATCCCCTGGAGTTCAGTTCAGAAATCTATTGTAACCCATTAATCAAAAATACAAAAGTGGATCAATAATCTACTTACAAAAGAGAACAACAATCTATATTGAAGAAAACTAAAAGCCATAACACAAAAACCTAGCTATGATGTACTAACTCTTCAGCTAAAACTTATGAGAAATTGAGAATAATCTCCCAACTACTTAGAAACCGAAGTCCAAGAAGATGCTAAAAATTGAACTTTTTCCCACAAAAAATTGAGATCATTCTTGCTATTTTAAAAAATTCTCCGATTCTCTATCTATAAGACCTAAAGAATTGTTCCAGTCCCGTAGTTTCACAACACCTTAGCTTTCGAAACCATATTGTTATTCACAAACATGTAAAAAGTCTCCATAAATGAAGATCGACAAGAATTTGGAATAATCCAAAGTATTCCCATATTCATTAGAAATTTGGACCAAAGAAACTGTTACTGTATAGTGTAGGAATAAGTGATCAATATTTTTAAAATTATTCTTACAAAAAGCACGTACTAATTAGAGAAGAGGCAAGACTTCAAAACTTTAATTGCACACGATCATTTGTGTTCACATTATCGAGAGTAATCAACCACTTTAATAACTTAACTTTAACTTTGCTTGGTGTTGGACCTAAAGAACCTAAAGTTTATTTACCAAGTTCCCATTTTTCAATAAGTAGGAATACAATAGGGAACACCAGCTTCCGTATAATCAACATCTATGTAATCTATTTACCGGGAAACACAAGAGAACTAACATTCAAAAATCACTTTTGGTACACGACAATCAGCTCATGAACTATATTCAAAAACATTAATAAGAACCAACACAACACAAACAACACAGCATCAAACCATAAACGAGGTAACCCAAAAAATATTGAGAACGTTAGAAATCCACCCACCTAATCATTCATCTAGCTGTTGTAGCTCAGCCTTCAGCTGCTCAATCTTGAGACCCATTGACCTCTGCAATGCCGCTTTCTGGTTCTCCGGCAACTTTGCCAAAAGCCCTTGAAACATGTCCACCACTTCCTTCACAGCAACCCGAGCACACTCGGCCTCTTCATCAAAATACACAGTCTCTTTGGACTCCATGGCCATATCTATTTCCTCCCTTGCTTCTACAAACTTGAGGTTTATCGTGTCCACCTCTTCGTTGTGGTCAAACTCAGCAACCGATTCATTCGGACCACCACTGTATTTCCTACGATTATGGCGACGTACGAACTGGTTGAGTAGGTTTGAGCCAGTTGGGTAACGAAAATGGCTGAAAGTGGAGGTAACAGAATGGGAAACACTGGGTTTCGGACATGGAACTGAGTCGTTATCCGAATGATTTAGGATCGTTGTGAATGAGTTATAGAAAAATGAAGACGAGGGTTTTGGTAAACGATTACAAGAGTTCCTCGAGAACAATTTACAGATCGAAAATTTCAAATTTTGATGCATTTTTTGCTTTTACCAATTGGCTCACTTCGTTTAACGAAGTTTTCCAAACCTATAGGTGTTTTTTAAAATCTGTGGTGACTCGAAAGTATAAGGTTCGTATGACGGTGTTTCTCTCAACATCGAGTGATCTTGGCCAAGGCTAAGCGACCTCTTGTAGCTCTAAAAACGTCACTAGTGAAAACTAATTTACTATTTTTTTTTCGCATTTGTTTTAGAGAAATAAATAAATTTCATTTCTATTGGGGTATATATAGTGGTACTGAGTAAATATTAAATAATCCGAGTAATTTGTTAAATAGAGAAATTCAATTCAATGTCCGGTTTAGATAGAATAAATTTACATATTTTATAGTTAAATTAAATTTGGATAGAAAATGTAGTATTTTTAAAATTGTAAGCGAATTTGGATTAACATGTTTTATACTTCGATACAATTTAATCTTGATTAAATTATTATTAAAATTATAAATAAATGTAATTTTATTTTATAATGTATTGTTATATAAAATATTATACATATTATAATTATATTAAATTAATGTTTTAATTTAAAGTAAAAAAAAATTCAATTTAAATATCTATAATAATTTTACAATTTTTCAAGCATACTTTTTTATTCTTGTGATTGTGATTACAAATTGATAAAAAAAATTAGATATACACAAATTTAAATTTAAAATATTATATATATATATATATATTATATTTTATATATAATAATAATTCATAAATAAGTTTCAAGTTTAATTTAATCTTATTCCGGTTTCAAAAATTCAATATTCTCATATTCGATTGATTATTTTAACAAATTAATTTCAAATTAAAAATCTTTATATTCAATTCAAATTGAATAAGATTTAAATAGATAAAATGTTCCTACTTATAATATACATACATGACAATCAAATTTAAAAATAGAATGATTAGTAAAAAAAATTAAAATACAACAAATTATGATAAGATTAGTCAAAATCCACAAAAAAGCTTATGGTTCAATTACATATAATTTGTTAATAAATCATTTAATGGTATATTAGTTGTATACAACTAATATACTTTATAAGCTGTATATTAGTTGTAGTTGTATGCAACTAATATACTTTTCTTAAAAGCACTTTTAGGAAAAACAAATTCTCTTTTTTCTATATTTATACATGTATTAATCTTTAGTGAAAACTCACTCTTGTAAATACATTTAGTAAATTTCTACATGGTATCAGAGTAGGTCCCTGATGCGATGAGTCCCCTTTGGCTCCTCTGTCACAGTTCCCCGGTCTTTGCGGTGTCCCTGCCTGAGTGGAATCGGTCTTTGCGGTGTCCCCGTCCGATGTGAGGGGGAGTGTTGAGTCTCACATCGACCAGGGATGCCAACCTAGTGCTGGTTATAAGGTTATGACAACCCTTCCTCTTTGAGAGCTCTTTTGGAGGGAGTTAGGCCATGACTTTAGGTGAATCACCAACTGATGTTTCAAAGAGACAAGACATTGCAGAAGCAGATGCTTCAAGTATTCAAGCACCAAATTCACTTATAACAAATGACATTAAAGACACAACTGTACCCTCAGATACTCTTGATCACCAACTTCCTGGTACTGAAGGTCACTCATCTGAGGTATGTACACCTACTGATACTAATAGCATCGAGTCAAATGTTGGACAGTATGTGTTACCAAATAGGTCTACTCGAGGTCAACCAGCCAAAAGGTATGAACCAAATATTCATGCAAAATCAAAATACCCAGTAGCCAATTACATGTCCACTAAAAGATTATCTAAGTCATATAAATCATTTATGAATCAAATATCTGGTGTATCAGTACCTAATAAAGTGCAGGATGTGTTGGGAGATTCAATATGGAGGAAGGCAATGGCTGAAGAGATGGATGCGTTAAAGAAGAACGATACTTGGCAACTTGTGTCACCACCACAAGGAAAAAAGACAGTTGGTTGTCGATGGGTGTTTACTATAAAACATAATGGTGATGGATCCGTAAATCGGTATAAAGCTCGTCTTGTAGCAAAAAGGTTTACTCAAACGTATGGTGTAGACTATGATGAGACTTTTGCTCCTGTTGCCAAAATGAACACGATTCGGGTTCTGCTCTCACTTGCTGTTAACCTAAACTGACCACTTCGACAGTTTGATGTCAAGAATGCGTTTCTTCATGGAGAATTAGCCGATGAGGTGTACATGAGTCTTCCACCTGGGTATGTAGTTGATTCTCCTGGTAATTTTGTATGCAAATTGAGGAAGTCTTTGTATGGCCTCAAGCAATCCCCTCGAGCCTAGTTTGGAAGGTTTTCACAATTCATGCAAAAGGTTGGTTACAGACAAAGTAATTCAGACCACACTCTATTTCTCAAACATCAACGAGGGAAGGTAACAACCCTAATCATTTATGTTGATGATATGGTAATCACTGGTGATGATACTATTGAGATGGATAAATTACAAAGACAGCTACTCTCTGAATTCGAAATGAAGGACTTAGGTGAACTAAAGTACTTCTTAGGAATTGAGGTAGCCATGGGAAGAGAAAGAATATATCTGTGTCAGAGGAAGTACATTATTGATCTGCTAACAGAGACATGTATGTTGGATTGCAAACCTATTGACACTCCTATTGAGCAAAACTACTGTTTAGTAGAGTATCCAGATCAGATACCAACTGATCGAGCTCGCTATTAGAGATTGGTTGGACATTTGATTTACTTAGCTCATACTAGACCAGATGTTGCATATGCAGTAAGTGTGGTGAGTCAGTTCATGCACAATCCAAGTGAGAACCATATGAATGTTGTTTTGAGAATTTTAAGGTATTTGAAATTGGCTCCAGGAAGGGGAGTAATGTTCTCTAAACACAACAATCCTCTTGAAGTCTGTGGATTCACAGATGCAGATTGGGCAGGAAGTATTACAGATAGAAAGTCAACATCGGGTTATTTCACCTTTGTGGGAGGAAATTTGGTTACATGGAAAAGTAAGAATCAGAAAGTGGTGGCACGATCTAGTGCTGAGGCCGAGTATAGAGGTATGGCTCATGGGGTTTGTGAATTTCTGTGGATAAGAACTTTGTTATTAGATTTGGGTTTCGAACTCAAAAATACTATGCAGATGTATTGTGACAATCGGGTAGCCATTGATATATCACAAAATCCAGTACAACATGATCGCACTAAGCATGTAGAGGTTGATCGTCACTTTATAAAAGAGAAGTTAGATGCCAAACTTATTAGTTTTCCTTTTGTTCCCACAGAAGAGCAACTTGCAGATATGTTTACCAAAGGAGTCTCCAAGAAGTCATTATATGGCTCACTAAGCAAGTTGGGCATGATTGATATCTACGCGCCAACTTGAAGGGGAGTATTAAAAAATCATTTAATGGTATATTAGTTGTATACAACTAATATACTTTATAAGCTGTATATTAATTGTATGCAACTAATATACTTTTTCTAAAAGTGCTTTTAGAAAAAGTAGATTTTTTTTTTCTATATTTATACATATATTAATCTTCAGTGAAACTCACTCTTGTAAATACATTTAGTGAATTTCTACTTAATTCACTCGATTATATGAAATGTATTATGGATATATAAGTAATTTACTTTAATTTTATTTTTAAAAAATACATCTTAATCTTATATGTAAACATTTTCCAATTGTTCTTTACCTGTTTTGAATTCTTAATGCATACATAATTCTAATTAATAAGATGATGAATCATGACCGTAGCTTAAATTTTGATGTTTTGATATCTTCAATATTTTAACCACAATAACTTTGAGATTTTCAACATTTCATTTATAATTTTTTTGAGGTTTTTCAAGGTTTTAACTGCAACATGCAACACTAAACAATGAACATCAAAATAAGCTAAAACAATATCTAAAAGTTACTTTTAGATATAAATCTAGAAAAAGAATAAAGTTATATTAGATTAAAATTTAAGTGTAAGATAAACATTATGTATTATTAAAGGTAAGGCTTTAGTGTAAGATAATCCTAGGAGTCATAACTTTCAACAAAGGTAAGGCTTTAGTGGCATGTTTTCTATTCGAGGTGGGTATGAAGAGATCCGACAATAGAAATAAGAGTCAGCTAATACTTGGTGCATGCTTGTAATAATTGGTGTTAACGTGTGAAACTCACACGGTTGGGTGTAGTATTGAAAATGAGCATTGATTACAAATAACCTTACAATACGACAAACATCTTTTTAGGATGTCATAAGTCTTAGATTGTCTGGTCAATTTTCATTGTGAAAACTTCTTTATACTTACAAAAAGCAAGTATTTTTTTTCTGATAAAATAACTAAGAATTTCATTAAAGATATAAATAACATACAATAAATATCAACCCTTATTTTTCTATATAAATACATCAAATTATTAAATTGAAAACTAAAATTAACAACATTAATGTATACAAAAGATATGAGAGAATATTTTAGAGTTTTCGATGTTCTTTCTATACTTCGATACTTTAATGTTTAATTATATATAACAATTAATACAAAAATATAATATATCATTCATTATTACATAATTATTAAATATCTATCAACTTAACGTAGTGTCAGTTCTCCACGTCAACCGACGCTATCCACGTGACTTAGCGTTGGTTCGTTACGTCATCTGATGCTATCCACGTGACGTAGCGTCGGTTCACCACGTCAACCGACGCTATCCACGTCACGTAGCGTCAGTTATCTACGTCAACCGATGCTATCCATGTGACGTAGCGTCGGTTCTACACTGAACTGACTTTAAATTCATTATAAGTCGATTTTTTTCAAAAACCGATTTTGTACAGCAATTTAAATATCCCTTTTTATAGTAGTGAGTGTAATGGTGGTGCTTTGGACTTAAATGGCCATAGAATATCATAAGTTTTAAAGAGTCTTTCGCTTGAAGTTTCTCATCCTTACAACAAAGCATATGCAGAAGTTCAATATATGAAATGTATATAAAGTATAAATTGAAAGGGAGCGAGAGAAAAAAACAATATAAAGTATTCATGGTATAATAACGTATAAGATAACTTATGTCTACTCTTCCAAACAACATATATATAAATCACCTATCAAGCTTATTTACGTACAATTAATGTCGAAAAATTACATACAATTAATGTCGAAAAATTACATACAATTGCTTATTTTTAATCGGTTAAAATAGTGATTTTTGTCGATTTCGGAAACCGATGTAATAAGCTCATCATATGAATAAAAAATTTCCTGGTTCAAGAAAACCCGCGAATTTCTTTTTTTTTTTTGGGAGGTTTACAGGAAAACTGGAGAAAATATTTATATTAAAAAAAAAACTACTCACAGAAATCTGGAAAAATTTGAAGATTTCGCTGGTTTTAGTGGATAATACCATATCCATTAATTTCCTGTTAATTGTCGAAAAAACAGCATTAGTAGCAGAAAACAATCAAAATTTATACTAAGAATATTGAAGTTAACAAATATATCTCATAATCATAATAAATCTAATCTAACATTTGAAAATCTTCACGCAAAGTGATATTATATATGTATATATATACTTAACAAACTCAAAATAATCAAAGTGTATAATCTGAATGTCTTAAATGGAATCAAAATATGTTTAGTCGGGTTGAAAGTAATTCAAAATAACATGGAATCAAAATAGCAAGGAATGTCCATGTTGTATAGCTCATCTTCTATATATATGCTAATGATTTGATTCTTTTTAATTTGTCGTTCAACCATGACAATTAAAGGTGAATATTATCCAACATAATATGGAGATTTTAAGGATTTTTTAAAAATAATGGATGGTAAATCAATTCTATTAGGAAGGATCCTTGTATCCTTTGAACTCCTGAATTCAAATGTACTTTAGAAACTTCTTTATTCTAGTTGATCAAACGGACTCTACATATATAAACTTTTAAATTAAAATAAAAATAAAAAAATGAATGAGATTTCAAGATACTCAATCAAATCTGGGGGACCCAATATTTAAACTCTTTTTTGGCTTGGCTTGGTTTTCTCCCTCTGTTGAAGCCAGTTTAAATTCATTATTTTGGTTACATGCATAACTCAAAAGCAAAATTCAATACTAAATTTACCTATATATAGGAAAATCATTACTAGCAGGATTCCAAATGCTTATTCTTTTTTTTTTTTTTGGAAAAACCTTTAGAAATTAAAAATCCATAAAATAGTTAAAAGTTTTCTTGTAGAGATGTTTCTGATCGTCTTCCTACAAGAAGTAATATTGATTTAAGATTTCAATTATCTTATGTTTCTTACATCTTTTTATCACTACTCAATCCCTGAGATGAATTAATCATATAGACATTTCTTATCAATTTACTAATTCTCTTTGGTTCAAATGAACTTTTATTGAGAAACTTGCTTACTCATCTTTTCAATCCTTTCATGATATGATAAATGAAGTCTTCTATAACCCAAGCTCCTAATCCCTTTTGTTCCTCTAGATCTCTTTCAGAATTTATCATAACAATCTCCATTTCACTTGAACAAATTCAGAGAATTATAAATGATATCTTGTTTCATGGTAAAAACCAAACCTCATCCTTCTAAGATTTTCTTTAAAATAAACTTTGATACTGCTACAAGAAGTAATTCTCTTACTGCTGGTGATGTCTTAATAGATTCTAATGATCAGGTCCAAGGATATTGGTCAAAAAGGTTTCTTAATAAACCCACAGAAGAAGAGGAATCGTGTGTCTTATTATTCTCCTTACATATTTTTTTAGAAAATTACATCAAATCATTTTACTTGAAAAGTGATAATAAAATGATGACTTCAATGTTTTTTTTCTTGTGAGGCTTAGAATTATATTAATCAAGTAAGACTTTTTTACACAAATCTCTACTTTTTGGATCCTCATGTGTGTTAATTTAATTACTTACTATTTAACTAAATTATCTTTAAATACTTATATTGAGAGTTTTATTTCTTTTAACTGTTTTATCTTCACAATTTTTTATTATCGTTTATAATGGATCTTAATATTAATAAATAAGTATTTGGAGAAAAAAAAATGTTAAATTTTTTTTTATTAAATAATATTTATTGTATGATTCAATTCTCTAATTTTAAATAAAAGAAAAATAAATTTTATCCTTATATCATTAAACGAATCATATATGTAAAAAATAATAATGGATATAATAAAACTTGAGATATCATAAATAAAATGATGGGAGATTGTGTGAAAATATTGACTTAACACTATTCATAGGTTTTGTTATAGTGGATAAAAGTGTATCATAATTTTTGAATGAATGTAAATATATGAGTTCGATTTACTTATGAATAAAATTTATCTCAAACTTAACTACTTTTCTTGCGGTTGTTGTTTGCTCAGTTAGACAACGTACATATCTCACTCGTCTGGTTGTCATTGGCTTCAAATCCCTTACATTCTTGAAACGCCACCATTCCCTAACACTAAACAGTATCTCCTTCTCTACATTCTTCTTCTTGTGAATAATTTATCGTTAACCCCTTTCGATCAAAATCAAAGTACTCTAATTTTACCTCTATCGATTTCGATCTTGTTGAACAAAGGCGTGAGTTAGGCTTGAGTTGTCAGACATCTACACAGAGCTCTCTACTTCTTTTGAAGAAGATAGATAAGGAAGGACGTAGTCTCCTGTCTCCATCTTCATTAGAAACAGTTAATTTCCTGGTTAGTTGATCACGCTTTTTATTTACTTCAATCGAAATGAAAATGAGCATAAGTTCTTAATTTCAGGATTTTTTTTTTCTTTTATTAAGAAAGATAGTTAATATCTGAATTCTTGACTGGAAGTAGTTTGTTAAAACAATTAAATGAAATTTCAAGGTTATTTTCCCCTCGATTTACTGAGTCTAAGAGTAGATTAAAATAGAAAAAAAAGATGGAAACCGAATACTGGGGAAAAGGTCCTATTATTTTCATGTTGGTACATATAATCCCGAAATAAATGATGAAAAATAAGTATTTTACTCCCTAATAGTGAAAAATGAGCAATTTTAGTATCTAAAAGAGAACTTCAGTCCGTAAAAAGAGAGACCGATTTTTACAGTGAAGTGTTCACTTTTTTAATATATATAAATAACGGTACTAAAAATGACTAATCTAAAAATTTATAGTAGTACAAAAATCTCTTCCCCCCTTCAATAGAGTTTCTTTCAACTTCACTGGTCAATCGAAAACTGGATTTAGTAAAACTACCGTCAAGGAAATTTGTGTTCTATTATGCCCATTTCTCAGAAATATACAAATAGAAGAGCAAAATATAACGACCCTAGGGTCAGCTTTTTGTATACAAAGCTGTTCTGGACCAGCCAAATAGTGAATGATGTAGACAAATAGAATGAAATGATTATAATGCATAAGTGTTTCTTAAGTCTAAGTTCATGCAACATTCTTTAAATGATTAAATTTCATTTAATAATAAATGTTCATGGATTTAAGAAATATTTACAAATTTTTACATTAATCATGCTAGTTCAAGATGCTCTTTTAGGTCATTTATCTATTGGGTCCTTATCTGAAAATCTCTATACATTGTGAATGACTGAAGTGAGTAGAGTTTGAATAAAGTGAGTGAAGTTTGGTATTCAATTTAGATCTTTCTGCGAAAAGTTAGTTAGGTTTCATGTATATGACTACTAGAAGTGATTCCTAGAGTCCCAAACGTCTAATACAGGTAGTCTAGCCCAAAACTACTTGATTTTTACTCTTTTCTTTATTTTTTTGTACTTTGTCCTATATCAGGGTGGCATTAATGACTTGCATTGATTGGTAAATTCGAAACCCAGCCTATAGAAACTTCGTTGTTGATCAGAATTCTAGTTATATCTTTTTTACTCAGTCTAAACTAGCTTCTTTGTTGTTCTACCTATACTTAGTGATCGGTTGGGTTTTGTAGATAAACAGAACTTATGGATTTGTTTAACAATATCTTGAAACTATTTGCAGGATATGAACAACATTATAACAAGTCACCATTCTACTTGGTCTCCTGGAATTAAATTGAGTCTTAGAAATGAAAGGCTCAGGAAGGTTTCATTTTCTGGTTATTTTGATTCTTATTTTCCTTCTAGAGGTTTGGGTACTTCCCATGGACAATATCTTGCTCTTAATCAACATCAAAGGGGTTTTAAAAGTCCTATTTTTTCTAGCACACTAGATAATCCCACCGATCCAGATGACTCAGAAGATGGGATCAATAATAAAGAATCCTCAAAAGGTGAAAGTGGACAGGTGTGCTCATTAAATATGACTCGTGTATTAGGAATAGAGAGTTGTAGATAGTTTATAAGTTTGCATTGTCTGTAACTTACATCTTATGCAGGATTTTTAGAAGGTGAAAGATATGATGTTTTGAACACTTTTTTTTTCATTTCAGGTGAGTAATGAAAGTCTTAGAGATAATCTTGAAAGAATTGTTGGTAAAGATGACTCTAGCTTCAACGGGATAGATTTGGCAACTCTTATAAGGGATAAGTATGGGAGGTCTTATGACGTTCAACTAATAAAGAAGGTATGCATTAGGATGAGAATATCTATTCTTATAAATTTCTGCATGACAAGCACAATGTTAAATTAATTATAGGTAGGAATGTGCTGTTAGTGTTACTTGACCGGTTCCAATTTTTAGAGCCTACGCGCATGAAAAAACAATGAAGGACCTTACAAATTATTCTTATTGTTAAGTCGATATCATGAAATGCTTTCCATGTGCATGCATATATATGTTTGCACAATATGGCACATTTTGTTTTGTCTATGAATCTGTTTGAGACTCAAAATCCTTACAGCAAAGCTTTTTCCTGATAATAAAATGTTAGTAATCTGCACTTATATGACAACTAAACTGATATTTGTGTATCTAATATGCATTCAATTGAAGCGCCATAGTCGAATCATCTAGTGAAACTTGATTACTATGTCATAGGTGTTTCTTGTAAATGTTTTTTACCCTGACCTCAGACTTTTCTACGTCATCTTGTCCTTAATGATCATATGTACATTTTATGAATAGGAGTTCATGGGAAGAAATCTCCTTGCATTGAATGTCATGTGGAAATACATGGAACAGGTTAGTGAATTTACTGATATTGGGTGTAAGGACAGGAGGATATATACCATAAGTGGAAAAGTTAAAGATCCCTCTGCAATGAATAGTTTTTCAAAACTAGCACATCTTAGGCATATTGGAAGTAATCTAGCGCCCAAATTCGGGTATTGTTATGGCACTCAAAACCCCACTTACACTTCCATTAAGATGGGTTACATGATAGTGTAATTGGCTTTCTTGTGCCATAAGTTAAGTATAAAGTACTGTCAAATATTAATTTATTGAAGTACTTTAATTATATAACCGTTAAACCCTCGTATAAAAACCTTAGACACACAAGATTTGAAATGAATCTTTAGTTTTGTACTGGTTAAGATATACTTGACACATTTGAGAGAGTAAAAAGTCTCTGCTAATTAGTGAAGGAAAAACTAGGAAAGAATGAGAAAATTTTAAAACAATATTTCATTAATTGTTTTGGGTCTTTGTAACTGCATATCTTTCATAGACAACCCAAATACTTTCCCTTTTAACTCATTGTTTGGGATCAATTTCCAATTTGCTTTATGTTTTTCACTAAAAAAATGAGAATTCGTAGAAATTGAAATTGAAATTGAATTTGAAGTTCTTTTACATACATTTTACATGGGCTTTGTGCTGAAAACTTTCTTTTAGAAATCGTTTCCACTGACTGAGGAAGAGTATCTATTGAGACTCGACGACGTGGCAAACACCTTGAAGTGCTGGGGAGCTGTGTCACACATCCGAAACAGCCTAGCAAAATTGAAGGAGAGGCCTCGGATAGGAAAGGTGATGGTTATGTTGCTTTGTTATTCTGTATTTGCTCAGGTCAACATATTGTTGCAGTTAATCTTAAATAAAATGTTTAACAAAGAGAGGCATGATATATTGAGGTGTTTCGACTAAAGTTTTGCTTCTACTTTCAAGGGTAAAGATTGCTATTTACTACCCGTACTTCCATTTTTTTCCCCACTTTATTACTAACTTTTTTATTCAATTTTTTACTCAAACTTCACGATTTGGTTCGTTTACTATTTTCTCAAACAAAAGTTAAAAAAGTAATAGAAGTTGCCTTATGATTCAGGTACTCATTTCAAAGTATACAAAGAGTCAAAGTTTGGCAGCATAAAAAAGAACCTACGTAGTTCCCAGAATAATGATAGTTCTACTTATTTTTTCACTCACTTTTATGAGTCATAAGTCACAGCTTTCTGATCTCCCTAGACTATAGTGCAACATGACATGCCAGAAATGTAAAGAGTGAAAAAATTGAGTGACACTAGCATTACTTTTGTGGAAATTAAGGGTGTACAATGGATTGAAATCACACAGCTTGAATCAATATGCAATCTAATCTGATTTATGCCAATTATGAATTTAATAAATCTGCAATTAATCTGCATAACATTTCCACTCAAACCATTTCGATCATTTGTGCATATGGTTTGATTTGGTTGAATATGCACAATTCATCATCAATGAAAAAAGTCAGAATAATCTAATTAGCATTAGGATTCTTTTATCTTTCATAGAAGAGCATCAACTAGTCCTACAAAGAAAATAATGAAATTCTAACAAATACCTTCAGTAATCTATAGACATAATTCTAAACTTCATGTTGAAAAAAAATAAAATATTACGACCTTCATCTACATAAAATAACCAGCTGGAAAATGTGAAGGCAAGGATTTTTCTTTTTAAGCCATATTGTGTTGTAGGATGTAAGATAAGAATAACGGGAATTTATGGTTTCAAGAGTTTTAATTTGATGAGGTAGTACCTATATATAATGTTGACACATGTAAAATAACATATATTTTAACATATGCGGATCATATTAGATTTATATATCTATTTAGTTGGTAATATGAATTGCACCTTATGGGTGAAGGAGTTTTTCATCCGATCCACTCAAATCAAATCTTTTGATCGAAATTATATGTAACTCTATGAAGATCGATAGATTTTGCGAATTAATTGGATTAGTTGATTTTTGGTACACTTCTGGTGAAAATCTATTATGATGTTAATTAAGTGAGTAGTTTATAAACATGTGGTCATCTTATTTGTCTTATGTTTGCAGGCTGTTAGCATTTTTATAGACATGGATGAGTCAGGGGGTCGAGCAAATGAATGGATCTACAAGTAGATCTCTAGAAAGCGAAACTTGTTGCAATTGCATGTTTAAACAGGATGAGAATGACAAATATTCAATTATCCAAGCTCATGTGTATTTAATCTCTATAAAAGGTTTTCTTGCTGTAGAAGCATGTAGGAAAAATCCTCCCTTACATACCCCCAATCATAGCTATGTACCAAGTAATGGTGATGTAATATTCACTGGTTAATTATTTCAGTTAGATCTTATGGTTAAGATTCATGTATTTAATTTACCTTGTAAGATAAAATCACCTCAAGTTTTTCGTTTGTGTTAGATATATCGGCAGGCGTTTGTGTAGGCGTTTCATTCTTAGAAAAGGAACCTGTATTACTTATTCTCCAAGATCATTCAGCAATTAAATGTGCACAATTATTTAGGTCCCTTGAAATCCAGTTAAACTCTATCCCATCAAAATCCCTTAACAAATTTCTAGCTTCAAAGATTACTTGATTCATTACCGATCAAGTATAAAAAATAAAAATAAAGACAAACAAACAAACAAACAATGCATATTCAGAAAGTTGAATATTGCAAACTTTCCTTCTTTAAGCAATGAATATCATTGTCACTTTCTAAGATTAAGTTTTAAATCCTGAAAACAATGTTTTATTGTTTCCCATTCTGGTACAGTATATACGTCTAATTATTTATCAAAATCCAATATTAGATAAATTAAAATAACCAGAGTTTAATATTAAAAGATTATTACTACACTATCTATAGGGTTCTTAGAACTTTTGTATTACTTTTCTCCAGTCAAATTCTCTTAATTTTATCGATTTTTGTGATTTTGATGGAACTAGTTGTCCATATAAGTACTAGTGATTATTATATTTTCTTTGGTAACGACTTAATTTATTAGTAATCAGGTAAGCAGAAGATTGTTGCTCGTAGTAGGAAGGAGGCTGAGTGTCTTGCTTTAATTTCTAGTGCTATTGAGCTTATTTGGCTGCAATTGATGTGCATGAACTTCGTATTCTTCTAAAGAAAACTTGATTGTTGCTTTGTGATTATTCATGATCATAATTCTAATAGGAATAAGTCATAACTAACAAGCTTCAAATTGACCTTGTTCACTCTGAAGAGAAAATAGCTGATACTTTAACCAAACTATTGTCTGTGGCTCGATTTCTTTTCACTTCGTTCTAAATTCTTGGTTTTGCCCAAACCTTCATTTTGAAAGAGAGGCTAGACTATGTAATTAACTTACCTGTCATTTATTATAATGTTGTTACAGCTATTATAGATAGCTATATACTCAGTCCACGTGTAAAGCTAAGATTACTTCTATATGTAGTACCACAGTACTCGTTATGTAAATAAGAATTAATTCATTTGTTTTCTTCTTTGATGGAATAACAATACTATTCATCTCTTTCTCTCCTTCTTGTTTTCCCTTTCTGGTTTGCTTTGTATGTCCAATTAAACTACGCTAAATGCTACATTTTTTAATTAAAGTTTTTTTTATAATAAAAATATATAAATAATGTTATTTTTATATTTACAAGTTTTAAAATGAATAATGAGAGCTTGTTTGGTACATCGTATTAAAACCTATAATCGTATAATTTTTGTACATTTATAGATTTGACAATAAAGTCAAACCATATTGTAAAAAATAAAAATTAAAGTCAAGTCATATTATACAAAATTAAAATTATAATCAAATCATATCGAATAAAATAAAAATTATACGCTTATGTAGAAATTCAATACTATTAGTGGATGTGAGTTTAAATCGTACTCGATATTTTATTTAACATATTTGATATTTTAATTTTAAAATTATATGTCTTGATTTTTCTTTTATCTCAAATTAAAAATAATTTTATTTTTATTTTTAAAATGTAAGAAAAATATAAAAATAAATTAAATATTGATTTTAAAAAATTACAATAAAATTATTTTGATATATAATAAAATTATATAAAATAAATAAATACTATTTTAACTATAAATTATTTTATCAAAATAATAATTATTAATTTTATACGATTATGTTATATATATTCTTAACAAACACTTCCATAATTATTATAATTTAATATAATTTAAAACATGATTTTTTTCTTCACAAATTAGTGTGATTCAATACTTTATAAATTGAGATTCAAATTTTTTTATTCTAATATTTTTGTTAATGTATATTTCGTTAATAATATTCATTTATTTGGACTAAGATATTTGAACAATATATATGATCAAATAGTGAATTTGTACTTAAATAACATGTAATTTATTTAGATGGGTAAAAAAATTAAGATTTGAGTTTTAATGATAAGTAAATGATTAAAGGTGTGTAAAATTAATTTGATTCAATATAACTTAAACAACTTAAGTTAACCCAATCCAAGTTATTAGATTTTCTTATTTATTGGATTGGTTCATAAAAATTATAGAACCATTCATCATAGTTTAGATAGTTTCTTAAAAGTAAAATTTACATAATAACCTTTATAATCCTTACTTATATTATATATATATATATTATACTTTATACCTCTCAATTGATCCATCTGACTTGAATTTGAGCTTATAGATCCATTTGCAACCCATTACTTTCTTGTCTTTTGGAAGTTTGGTGATGCTCCATGTGTTGTGTTCATCTAGGGCTTTAAGTTCTTCTTGCATGACTTCCTTCCACACCTCTTGGTTGTTGGCCTTATGAAAGTTTTGAGACTCACTGTAACTCGATATAGTGCTGAGGAATGCGGCATGGGCTGCTGTCACTCTCTTATATGACACATAATTTGAGATGGGATATGTGGGTTTGTAGGTGACAAAGTCTTGAAGTATTGTGAGAGGTTACCTAACACGCATTGGATTACGTCATGGAGCAGGAGGAGTTATCTCACACTCGTTCACATCTTGTACCATATTGTGAGGATCATCTTGATTATCACCATTTTCATGCAGTGTACCATTAAGACGAGACCCTTCATTGTTACTTTCAGTGAGAGATGCATCAATGTTGACATGGTTGTGATCTTGTTGTTGTGGAGCCTCAAGTTCGATTCTTGGTAATGAAAACACATCCAAGATGTCATCCCCTTGACTTGTGATTTCATGTAACTTGCTGAAAAAAAATGTTAGTTTCATAAAATTGAACATCTTTAGACACAATTAATCTCCTAAGTTGGTGATCATAACACTTATATCCCTTTTGTGTAGATGAATAACCAAGAAAAATACATTTAACAACTCTAGGATCCAATTTATCTCGATGATGAGATTGAATATGTACAAAACAGATGCAGCCAAAGACTCTAAGATGTGAGAGGTTAATTTTCCTTCCTTTCATGACCTCTTGGGGAGACTTGGAATCCAAGACTCGACTAGGTAATCTATTGATGGTGTAAGCAGTTGCCATAACCCCTTGGGATCAGAATCTCTTTGGTACATTCATTTGTAGCATTAATGCTCTAGTTTTTTCAAGTAAGTCCCAGTTTTTTACACCATTTTGTTGAGTTATGCCAACACAACTTGTTTGATGCATAATACCATGAATGCTCAAATATTGTTTCATGATATGAGACATGTATTCGATGCCATTGTCAGACCTTAAGGTTTTAATTTTAAAGGATAAGTGATTTTTAACAAGGTTATGAAAGTCCTTAAATACTTCCATAACTTCATTCTTAGACTTTAAAAGATATAACCATGTGACTCGAGATAAATCATCAACAAAAATCACAAAATACTTATAACCATCAAAAGATTCATTAGTTGGTCCACATACATCTGAATGAACTAGTTTAAAACACTTACTAGCCCTAGACAAGGAAGAATTAAAAGGCAATCTAGTGGCCTTAGACAAGTGGCAAGTTTCATACACAATTGCATCATTTCCTAAGTTTGGAAATAAAGTTGACAAAATTGGTGGAGAAGGGTGAGCTAAACGTTGATGCCACAATTGATTATCTTGGATAGGGTTAAACTTGACTTGAAACCCTCTGGGATTGCTCTTGGATATGTAATAGAGACAATCTAAGTAAAACCCTTCACCAATCGTCTTTTTGGTGGCACAATCCTAAAAAATGACATTGTGAGGAGAGAAAATGGCTAAGCAATTCAAGGTATTTGTGATTTTTCCTGGAGATAGAAGTTGGAAGAGAAAGGAAAGTACATATAAAACCACCGACTCGATTTCATTTGACATTAATTTTATTTTTTCCTTTCCTAAAACCTTTACATTCTCACCATTTGCAATTGAAACTTGAGAAGGATTTGCTAATTTTTCAAACTTATGAGACTTTGACACATGATTTGTCTATGATATGTGGCATCTGAATCTACAACCCAAAAATTATGCAACATATTTATTTTAAGAGCAATTTTAAAGGCTTTTATGATATCTTGCATGTCCTCTTGTGGTATGAGTTTTGTATCTGCCAAAAAACCCGCAAACTTGCCTAGCAATGCTGTCGAGTTTCCTTCTTCTATGCTATCCACACAGTCAATTTTAACTCCTCCTGTCTTGCTTTGAAGATACAACATAAACTCGTTCATAAGTTTAGCTGGATTCGTTGTGAAGTTCTTGAATGGATCAGACCCATTAGAGGTAGAGGCAAAAGCATGATTTGCACGGTGTGCAGTACGATTCACTTTCTGTAAACTCTTATCCTTTATAAAATCAAGTTTTAATTCTGGATGTAGAATCCAACATGTGTCCTTAACATGGCCCGTATAGTTGCAGTGTTGACACTTCAAGTTTGGATGCTTCCCTTTGTACTTCCTCTCGTTGGTTAGATATGCTCTTGCCTGAGGTGCACTAGCCATTGTATCCTTGTTCATGACTTTCCTCCTTACTTCTTCACGTTGAATTGTCGCACATACATTGGTGAAGGAAGAAAGTTCAATATTCATGAGTATGTGGCATCGTATATCTTCATATGTTGAATCGAGATTGAACAGAAGTTGAAATATCTTATCTTCTTTCGCTCTCTTTCGTAGTAGAGCTATATCGGTTGTATGAGGACGATATATTTTCAAATCATTCCACATGCTTTTCATGCTTCCTAAGAGTTGTACAAAAGGCTAGTCATCTTGTTACAGATCTGAGATGTCCTTCTTTAATTGAAAAACTCGTGCAACATTGTTTTGACTACCATACATTTTCTTTATCGTCTCCCATAGTTGGTATGAAGATTCAGAGTAACTGAATATTTCAGCTAATTTACGTTCCATGGAATTTATGAGCCATGACATAACCAGCTGATCATTACTAAGCTAGGATTCATAAGTTGGTGAGGAAACATTGGGTACTTCGATGCTTCCATTTATGAACTCCAACTTGGACCTTCTACCTAGAGCCAGAGACACTGCTCTTGACCAAGGCAAGTAATTAAACTCGTTCAACAAGACTGAGCTTAATCTTTGATTTGGATTGACATCCACCTCATGCATATTCACGAAGGAAAGCACCGATAAACTTTCAGCTTCTGATCCTAGCGACTTGTCTTTAGCCATTTCAAAGATTGAAGATACTAAGATAATAATAAAGCAGAAGCAAGTTAATTTTCCTGTTGTGATACCATATTGAAAAAACAAGAAATAACTCTACACAAAAGAGCTTTGTAGTTTGTATTATTTTCTTCATATTTTTATTACAATTGTACTTATTTTACTCCTTGAATTAAAGATTCATTATTTTACTCCTTGAATTAAAGATTCCTTATTTTACTCTTTGAATTAAAGATTTCTTATTTTACTTTTTGAATTAAAGATTTCTTATTTTATTTTTTGAATTAAAGATTCCTTATTTTACTCTTTGAATTAAAGATTCATTATTTTACTCATTGAATTAAAAATTCCTTATTTTACTCTTTAAATTAAAAATTTCTTGTTTTACTGCTTGAATTAACGTTATTGTTTTATTTATTGAATTAACGTTATTGTTTTATTTATTGAATTAAGGACTAATATCCAATAATTTTTTTTCGTTCATTTTGCATGATCAGACTTCACATTTTCAAATTTTAATGTATGTTTTTTTACTTTCCTATCCTAATCCATTAACAGTATTTAATTTTTACCCAAGTTCTTAATACAAAGAAGAGTACGAGATCTAAAGACTATCACCAACTCATTAATGATCTAGTTTTTATTATTATTTAAATTCAATATAAATTTATGTCTACATTTTATGTTTAAATTGATACAAAATTAAATTATAAATATTTATGTTAGTTTTGATGTTATTTAAAATTTATAATTAAGTATATTTCTATGTTTATTTATTGTTTGGAAAAAATTAAAATCTTTTTATCTTTAAATTTTAATCAATTATTAAAATCGTAATAATTATTTAATTATAAAAACAAATATTTTTTTAAAAATGACCTATTATAAAAAAACACAATTTAATAACCCAATCCAATAGTTTAGGTTTGAATTTATTTTATAATTTTATTAAAGTAGATCGATTCTTACTTTCTCTCAATTGCAAACTTGTTAAGTTTCGGGTCGGGCAAAAAATTGTTTCTAACAGGAACCATTTTTCCATTTTTTGAAGCGTTATCCACAATTCCACGTTACTACTCACATTTAGAATTTTCCACCTCCTCCAAGCTCTCTCTCTGTTTCTCTCTTCATTTTTCTTCAGAAATTCCAAAGCTTTAATCTCTCTGTGTATGATTCTCTTGCTACGTTCAATTTACGAGCTCTGAAAAGCTCAAGCAATTCGAATTACGATAATGATTCTCGCGCCGTCTCTCTTCGTGCCTAGTAGCACCACTTCGTCTCTTCCCTCTGCACACAATATCTTGTTCTCCCCCGCAGCGTCCTCCTCTGTACACCATAGATTCTATTTTTGTGACCGTAGAGACTTTCTCTCCGGAAACGGTGGTCGGAATTTGTTGTCGGTGGTAACTCAAGCGAAACCCAAAGAATTGGTCTTTGGCAATCCGTCTGTGACAGTTGAGAAGGGAAAGTACAGTTACGATGTCGAAACCCTAATCAACAAGCTTAGTAGTCTCCCTCCGCGCGGCAGCATAGCTCGGTGTCTCGACATTTTTAAGAACAAATTGTCACTAAACGACTTCGCTTTGGTTTTCAAGGAGTTTGCGCAGCGAGGCGATTGGCAAAGATCGCTTAGGTTGTTCAAGTACATGCAGAGACAGATATGGTGTAAGCCGAATGAACATATATACACTATAATGATAAGCTTGCTAGGCCGTGAAGGCTTGTTAGACAAGTGCGTTGAGGTGTTCGAAGAAATGCCAAGCCAAGGCGTGGTTCGTAGTGTCTTCTCTTACACTGCTTTAATCAATGCTTATGGTCGTAATGGTCACTATGAAACCTCGCTTCAACTTCTGGATAGAATGAAAAGAGAGAAAGTTTCACCGAGTATATTAACTTATAACACTGTGATTAATGCTTGTGCTAGGGGTGGTTTGGATTGGGAAGGGTTACTAGATTTATTTGCGGAAATGAGGCATGAAGGTGTACAACCTGATCTTTTTACTTATAATGCTTTGCTCAGTGCTAGTGCTAATAGAGGTTTAGGTGATGAGGCAGAGATGTTATTTAGGACTATGATTGAAGGTGGAATTCTTCCTGATATGACAACTTATAGTTATCTTGTTGAGACTTTTGGTAAATTGGGTAAGCTTGAGAAAGTTTCTGAGCTGCTCAAGGAGATGGAGTCCGGTGGGAATATGCCTGACATAACCTCGTATAACGTGTTGCTAGAGGCATATGCTCAATCTGGGTCAATTAAGGAAGCAATGGGTGTCTTTAGGCAGATGCAGGCGGCAGGGTGTCTGCCAAATGCTACCACTTATAGTATTTTGTTAAACTTGTATGGGAGGCACGGAAGGTATGATAATGTCCGTGAGCTTTTTCTTGAGATGAAAGTGAGCAATACAGATCCAGATGCAGCTACCTACAACATTCTTATCCAGGTGTTTGGTGAAGGTGGGTACTTTAAGGAGGTGGTAACTTTGTTCCATGATATGGTGGAGGAGATTGTGGAGCCAAACATGGAGACATATGAGGGGTTGATTACTGCTTGTGGGAAGGGTGGGCTCCATGAGAATGCCAAAAGTATTTTGCTTCACATGAGTGAAAAAGGAATGGTGCCAAGTTCCAAGGTTTTTACGGGGGTAATTGAAGCATATGGGCTAGCTGGATTATATGAGGAAGCTCTGGTTACATTCAACACAATGAATGAAGTCGGAAGCAAGCCATCTGTTGAGACTTACAATAAGCTGATTCATGCATTTGCAAGAGGCGGACTTTATAAAGAATGTGAAGTCCTTCTGTTTAGAATGAGTGAGTCTGGTATTGGTAGGAATGTGGATACATTCAATGGCTTGATTGAAGGATTTAGGCAAGGAGGTCAATATGAAGAAGCTATAAAAACATACGTTGAGATGGGAAAGACAAGGTGTGATCCCGATGAGCGGACCCTTGAGGCAGTTCTAAGCGTGTACCTATTTGCTGGACTTCTTGACGAGTGTGAGGAGCACTTCCAGGAGATTAAAGCTTCAGGAATTTTGCCTAGTGCCATGTGTTATTGCATGATGGTAGCTGTTTATGCTAAGAGTACGAGGTCAGAAATATTCATTTTTCTAGCAATTCATATTTTTTAAATCAAGTAGGAGAACTCTTTCTTAGATGCTGCTTAAGCTCCCAACAATTCAAAATCACGTAATTAATTGTTTAAAAATAGAATCATGTTTTTACACGTGCACAAAAATTAAGGATTATCTGTATGATTTACTGATACCCTACTGATCTAGAGACGTTTCTTCATGAAATGGTCAGGTATATGCTAGAGTTCTCTGTAATAGGTTTAATATACATCTTATGTAGGAGAATGCAATAGATAGTTGCCCAGGAATCCTAACTAAAGAAATTATTCTGCAGTGCTCGAGGTAGTTTAACTTCGAAAGGTTCTATCTAATTCAAAATGGGTTTTCATCTTCTTTATCTATTTGTTGTTCTAGAAAAACTTAAGGCTATTGTAATTCATTGGTAATTGATGACTCCAGTCCAACTTTTCTTCAGTACAAGGTCAAACAAAAAAAATGTTTCGAGGCACCGCCTTAAAGCAAGGTGCCAAGTTAGGGGCCCACAAAAACAAAACTACTGAAAGTCATAGACTAAAAAGACAACATTATGTGTAACTTGTGGTGTGATGCAGCTGATAATTTATGATTTCAATTAATAGACTTGAGAGTCAAGACACAAAGAGGCGACTCAGGATAATGGATAATTAAAAATGACTAGTACTTTGAAACTTGTGGCTTTGAGAGTGATTTATTTATATGATTTATGGCTTTACTTGTGTACAACTGTGTCTTCCATGCATTTTATGATTTGTCTCTTTGGTTGTAATTTATTTCTATTATATATTTCTATTTGGCTTTTTCTTTACGATGATATATCACTTTCTTTGTGAACAAATTAAACTATTTAGAATTTTCTTAATAGGTGAGGCTTAGCATTCATTCAGGGAGACCACCTCAGTAGCATGCCTAGCCTTTTTGAACCTTGCTTGGGTATGAAGTAAATTTGAAATTGTATATTAGCTTTTAGAGAAAAGTGTTAGTCAAGTCCCTCAAATTAAGTTTTAGTGTGTGTTTAGTCCCTTAGATTCAAAAAGATGTTTTTCAGCCCCTTCATCTTTAAGAAAAAGGATTAATTAAAGATTAATAATATAATTTTAATGATTTTTTATTAAAATATTATTCTTTCATATATAGTGATTAAAATATGATTAAAAATCGATCATTTAATGATGATAAAAAAAATTTAATAGGAAAAAAAATTCACAAAATACTTATGTTTTAATATCTAGTTATCATCACTATTTTTATTTTTATTTTTTAAAAAAGTAAAAATATGTATTCAAATAATTTTCTGTTAGGATGTTATTATTGTTGATTTTTTCTTAAATAATTTCATATTAAATTTCACTTTTATTCTTGTTAATGATTCATGTTTATCGTATTTTAATCACTTGATATTTAAAAAAATAATATTTTAATAGAGAAATCTGATGGACTAAACGACACTAACTTTATAATATGGTGGATTTTTACGGCTCCTCACCCTAGTTTTTATTAATTCATATCTTTCTAAAGAGTATTTTTTATAGTTAGATACTGACATGTGACATGGAAGTAGCCTCTTAGTTTAGGTAATAGCCATTAACTTCATTAATGAAAGTTAAATTTGGCTATTTATTTAATTTTTGCTCTGAGGCAATTTAACTGTATATCTGATATCTGTGAACCCTTTTCTCTGTTCTCCTGGTAACTCAGTTTCATGAATTCTGCTTAAATAATTGTCATTGTGTTTGCTTCCAGTGAGAATGCATGTTTCCGAATTGGAAAGTATGAGTGAAAAGTACATGGTCTAATGTGATGAAATTTAAGTCGATAAGCAGCCTATTATTAATGGGTATCAATATTACCACAATGTATTTTGTTATTACCATAAGAATAATTCATTAATAATAACTTTATCTAATTGTAGTGGTACTAAGGTGAAATTCATACTAAGGATAAAATAGATATTTCATATATTTTTATTGTTGTAATAACAAAAGTTATTGGGCCAATATCATTACCCTCATTAAATGACTATTTCAGCGCCAGAATAATTTGTTAAGTCATATGATTAAAGGTGCATGGCATCAAATATAGTATGAAATTGTCAAGAAAAGTAAAAAGGTTTCTCAAATGATTTAGAATGTCATTTGCCCATATTGATTGCACAGTATGCCATTGTCTTCTATTCTTCCATCATAATAGCAATTTGTTGTCCAAAATTTATCCATTTAGAGTAACCATCTGATTTTTACATCATCTTATAGTCGAATGTCGAATCAAGATTTGGTTGCAACAGGCTTACAGTCTTACAGAGCATGCTAGATATCACAAATGAGATGATGGTTTGTTTTGACCAATGAGATGTTGTCACCTCATTTGGGATCTTCACAAATTTGTGATGATTAGCATTTTCCTAGAAATATTGGTTTTCTGAATTCTAGAGCCATCAAGTAGAATCATTCGAATGATTTATTTAAATGTCAAGCTTGTGGCTTTCAGGTGGGATGATGCCTATGAGTTACTAAATGACATGGTCAACAATAGGGTGTCAAGTATTCACCAAGTGATTGGGAATATGATTAAGGGAGATTACGATGATGACTCCAACTGGCAGATGGTAGAGTATGTTTTTGACAAACTCAACTCTGAAGGATGTGAACTAGCAATGAGATTCTATAACACACTTTTAGAAGCACTTTGGTGGCTGGGACAGAGAGAACGAGCTGCAAGAGTGCTTAATGAAGCACTGAAGAGGGGGATCTTCCCTGGGCTATTAAGTCAAAGTAAGCTTGTCTGGTCTGTTGATGTTCACAGGTAAGAAGGAAACTTTTTCTGTTACCACTTGCCTACTTTTGCTCGAGTTTATTTAAATCTTGATACATGTCATATCGCAGAATGTGGGAAGGTGGTGCCTATACGTCCATTTCGGTTTGGCTGAATAATATGTTAGAGATGTTCATGAGTGGGGATGAACTTCCTCACCTTGCAACTGTTGTTGTAGTGTAAGTTGTTTCTACTCTGCTTTGCGCTCTACAACTATCTTTGGTTTTTTTAACTTTACCATTTAAAACAACTTGCTCTCTGTGACTATTACCTTGTTTTGCCTTGTCTATTACTTATAGTTTTAACTTTTCTATTGATCAGGCGTGGGAAACTGGAAGAAAACCCAGTTACAGAAGATATGCCCATTGTAAAGGCTACCTATTCATTTTTGAAAGATAATTTGTCATCCTCATTCTATTTCCCAGGGTGGAACAAGGGTCGAATAGTCTGCCTGCGTGATCAGCTAAAACAAATATTGTCGAGCACTGAACGAATCTCCGATAGCAAAAGGGATAAATTAATTAGTTTGAGCAACTCCACCTTCCCTTTATCGGGAGCGAGAACATCCACCAATGATATTAAGAGTGACTGGAATAAGAATGCAATTTCCGATGGAACAATCAGGAAAAAAGATGAGCTCATTGCAAACACAGTTTAAGCAAGTAATATGGGCTTATAAGTTCTCTCGTCCTAGTTCAACTCATGAAGAGCATTGCCTCAGCATCCATCTGTTTGAAGTTGCATTTCCTGAAAGTTTCTGCTCGGTGAAAATTGATTTCCGTATTTTCAGTTTCACCTGGTTTGCTTCAATATCAGTTAACTGAACAGCACAATACTGCCCCTCATGATGATGCATCGGAGAGTTTTACTTTGGCTCCCGTGCTCGCCAAATCGAGTTCTAGTCAGTTGTGGACCATTGGCAATGGGAAAGTCTTCTAATGAAAAGGTTATCCTAAATTTTTGTAATCCTATAATCATTCTTTTCTACATGTACATCTATTAATTCAAGTCTTGTAATTTACATCCTTGTGCACAAGACAGAGTCATGAAGTATCTATGGAGGTCTCAAAACCCAAATTTTGTCACGATCTTGTGTGCTGCGAATTCAATGAGTTAATAAAGTAGGACAGGCTATCTATTGAACATATAAGAGGTGCAAGGTTAATCATACAAAGAATTGCCATATTCAGTGTTAACGTCGTTTCATTTGATTAATCCTTCTAGTTTTAATTTAGTTAAATAATTTGGCATTTTATCTTCTACTTTTTTTTTCATTTCAAGCTATAGTAAAAGCCAGTCCCCACCGGTAATGATTCTTGGAGATTTGACTTTGACTGGTCTTCATCTACTATGTCTTGTCATTTTACAAATAATAAAAAATTGAACTTTTACCCAATTTCTCTGAGGCTCGTATTTTGTTTTTCTGATCATTTTAATTTATTTAACAAATATATCGGGTTGTGACAATCTATTTATTAGCGGATCTTTTCCGTTTTACTCATCATGTCGACTTCAAGGGTCGTTCACATGAAAATAGTAAACAAAAATCCATTATTTTGAGCAAAAAGTAGTTCATTGTGTATTCATTTTTAGTAACACTTGTTCCTGTATCGATAGCTCTATACTTTTAGTTTTCATCTTGTGTTATAATTGTATAGTTAGATTCACAAAGGTATATTATATTTAGATTTAGTTGTCATGTTTCCTCCATCTTCATAGTCACTCTTTGCATTATGCTGGTCGGCGGCCAAATTAATGTGGCCGGCGGCTAGATGCATTTGGTCGGCAGCGAGAATAATCTAGCCGGCGGTGGGAGTTCTAAATTTTGAAACTTTGTTTTTTTTTTCACTATATCCCGATCATTGAACTTTGTCCCAAACTTCTACAAAATCATGATTTTACCTGAAATTGCACTTTAAACACGAAATACCCGTGAAATGACATTTGTGGATTAAATAATCAAATAAACGCAATTTTCACACAAATATCAACATTTAAATCATAACAAAAATGCAATAATTTGACTTATCAATGTAATTTCACAATTTAAGTCTCGTGTGATTTACTAATGAATAACAAGTTAGATGTACAATTCTTCGCATGCAAAACATTTGAAATTTTTATTGAAAGGAGACTAATTGAACCATTTCCTAAAATTTCCATTTTTCACCATTTGTAACGATTACAAATTGTTTAGTCTCAATTTTTTTGTAATTATTGAGTAAGTTTTTATTTCCAATTATGTGATCAATTGAACCTGAATGAAGAATTCATTTGGAATTTAAAGAATTTTGAGTAAAGTTTGAGTAAGGGAATACTGGAACGCACTGTGCGTCCTTCAAGGAAGGATTGGGCATTTAAGTTAAATGATGCCTTATGGGCATACCGCACCGCTTACAAAACACCTATTGGGATGAGCCCTTACCGGTTAATCTTTGGGAAAGCGTGCCACCTTCTAGTTGAACTTGAACACAAGGCTTACTGGGCAATTAAAGAGCTAAACATGGATTTAGATAAAGCAGGTGAAAAATGATTACTCCAGCTTCATGAGTTGGAAGAAATTAGGAATGAAGCTTATGAGAATGCCAAATTATACAAAGAGCGTACTAAGCGCTATCATGACAAGAGGCTAGTTCCTAAGACTTTTCACCCTGGAATGAAAGTTCTTTTATTTAACTCTCGTTTGAGATTGTTTCCAGGAAAGCTGAGATCAAGATGGGATGGACCATTCACAATAGTTCAGGTATTTGAACATGGAGTGGTAGAACTATTGGACTCCAAGACACAAAAAACGTTCAAAGTTAATGGCCATCGTGTCAAGCCTTATTTAGAAGAACCAAACAACATTGCTGAAATAGATTGCATTTGGTTGAGTAATCCTTAGCACCAAAAAGATACGTCTTGCTAAGACGTTAAACTAAGCGCTGGATGGGAGGCAACCCATCATGTTAGGTAATTTTTTGTTATTTGTTTTATTTACTTAATTTTATTGTTTATTTTAGTTTACTTATATGTGAATAATTTTTAAAATTGTTAAAACTAAAATATTTGTTGAGATGTTAGAAGTTCACAGCAATCTGTCTGTATACACTTTAATGATGAATATGATGGATGCACCTGCATTTCTTCATTACTACTTACACATTCTCAAGAAATAGGTAATCTTTCCCCTCTTTTCTCTTTATCTTTAATTTACAGTTGTTACATTGAGGATAATGTAAGTTCTAGGTTGGGGGTGGTGAAAAGTTACCATGCATAATAAAAAAAATTCTCACAAAAATTTATCATTTCTTTAAATCAAATTTAAGTAAATAGTTAAGTCTTTGGTACTGTTAGATTAATTTTTGAAAACATATCATGAAATATTTTGTAATTATTTTTGATAATTAGTTAGTTTTTGTCATAACTAGTATTTCTTGATAAAATGTGGAAATTATATTAAACCCAAAATCGGTGTTTATGAATTTTTTTTAGTGAAGACTACCCTTGTGAGATATAATTTGAACCTAATTTCTTTTATTCAGAGTGAAATATATATTTTTTCTACTCCAAACACATTTCTTATTTATTCAAAAGTTTAGATGATCTCTATAGGTATTAGCATTGAATGTATGAATTTTTTTTCTCATCTTAATAGAGTATCATATATTTTTGATTATTATTTTTGTTTAGATTAAACGATTTGAGTAGAAATTGATAGTATATGCTTATAATCTCATTCATGCATGACTGCTACAAAAACAAAAAGACATATCTGGGGTTACCTAAACCAAGATCAAACAGAAAAGCCACAAAATTAACCACTCACCAAAATCCAAAAAATGTACAATCTTTACATGGGTTGACTCTCTAAAAAAAATACATATATTGAAAAAAAAATGTATAGAGAGATAAAAAAAATAGTATCATCTACATACTATGACCCACATTGCCAACAAAGTTGTGAGTAAAGGCTAAATACAAAAGAAAGATATAGGAAGTAATTCCCTAAAAAGTCATTGCAATTTCTTCATTTGTAAAAAGCATATATCTTGAAATTCTTTCTTAATGAGTTTAATTTATGCATGAAAATAATTTTTATATATGATATCTTTATAATTTATACATTCGATTCCTTTCATGAGATCAATGTTAAAATAACACTTTGAGCCTTTATTCTTTATACATATGCGAACATATTAGTTCATTTCTATACATCAACTCTTTCGCATATAAATTAATATGAGTGTTTGAACCCATAGGATTCAGTGCTTTGAGAGTATTGACTTGTGAGGAATAGAGTCGAAGCGAATTCTGATTCATGACACTGAAATTGGGTAAAATTAAATTGACACATTTTTGAAATGAAATATGAAAATGATTTTCGACTAATTATTATAATAAAATCATGATTGTTTAAAGAGATTAAAATAACTTATGCTTGAGATTTTAATTATGATCTTAAAGGAGATTAAAAAGTGTGAGAAATTTTTGTGATATGTTGTTTTCTTTTATTCTTAAATTAATTTTTGATTGTGTTGTAATTGTAGTTTTTGATTTGATTGTTTTTATAGTTTCTTTTGATTTTTACAATTAGTTCAATGTTTGTGGGTATCATTACTGAAAACCCTCACGAGACTCAAACTCGTCCACTAGGGCAACCTAGGGGTTTAAAGGCTTGTTGCATAAGCTAAATGTAACCGTTTCAATCCACGAAAGTGATTTAGGATAGTTTAATTTTTAGCTTTTATCGCTTCTCTTGCTAAGGGACTAGCAAGAAGCTGGTTGGGGGTTGTGATGAGTGCTCAAAAAGCACTAAAATAACCATGATTTTATGTACATTAATTGATTAAAAATATATATATTTATATGTTTTATCATATATTTATATAAATTTCTCTTTTTCGGAATCACGGGTATTTTTATTGTTTTTCAGGAATTTTGGCTTAAAAACGCAATTTAAAGACTCAAAGAGGAATACTTGAAGCAATACATCACAAATATATCAATAAATAAGTGGAAAAAGGTCAACAAACATGGAAAAATTGGACAAAATGGGTCGAAAATGTCAAAAATGTCAAAAAGACGGAAATCGCGCGCCGCAACCCAGTGCCCCAGCTGCGCGCGCTGGCCTGCCCATCCGTGCGCGCCCCAGCGCGCGGGCACTGTTCACGCGCGCCGAGCTGCGCACAGCGACAGCCCCAGCGCGCGCGCGCAGCGCCCAGCAGCAGCCCCTCTGCGCGCCCAACGCATTTTCGTCCCATTTTTCACGTGCAGCCGCCCCTGTGACGTCATGCTGACGTCATTAATGACATCAGCAATTCCAATTCACGTTTTTACATTTTTTAATATTTTTTTAACATTTTTTTACTCATTTTTCTCTCCATCCTCACCTATAAATACCCCCCTTCCCTTCACTTCAAATGACACCTTCAAAACACACTTCTCTCTTCTTTCTTTCTCTCATTTCTTAGTTTTTGAGTTTTCTTAGTTTCTTTCTTAGTTTCTAAGCTTTTCTTAGTTTTTTCTCTTAGTTTTTAGTTCAATTCTCTTAGGTTTAGAGTTCTTCTCTTTTTGAGAGGAACTTGTAATGTTTTGTAATAATTTAGATTTTTGATTCAATAAATGGGAGTACAAATTCCGGTTGGATGTTTTCCAGCTACGGGAATAGCGTCGAAGTTCTGTAAGGATTTTATTTTCTTTACAGTTATTTTTATGCTTTATTCTTACATGTTATATTCAACTTGTCTGTGGTTAAATTTAACTATGCTGGCTGTTTAGTAAATATGATGTAATAATGACGTTGTTATGCTTGCGAAATATTAAATAGGTAAAAATCTCTAAAATGAATTGATTTTGTTTTTATTCATGATTTTATATTAAGAATGTTAGAGAGAAATATATTATTTTTCATTACAAACTTAAACCTGAAAATTAGATTTTAAGGTTTAGTTATCCGGTCTAATTTAGAGTATTGCTCTTTTATTTGTTGGTACAATCGCCCGGTAGTTAGAGTGAAACTTTATTTCAAAAGTTTTTATAAGAATTATTATGTGAAAAATGTATTGACAACATGTTTTCAATAGTGGTTTTAAAACTTGAAAGTTAGTACTCGGATAATTAAATTCTTAAGTTTAATTTGGACACCTTGAATAAAGTTTAAACTGTCTAACCCCACCAAAGGTGGCATTTAAATGGTTCATTGTCAATCTCTTAGAAAAAGGAATTAATTTAATTAAGCATATTAGTTATCAACCCCACCCATAGGTGTTAATTGATTTGTTTAGTTAACAAAGAATATCTAACCCCACCAAATGTGGTATTTATATAAAAAAAGAGAGAATCAATAAAATATCAATTTATATCTTTAATAACCTAGATAATATGAGCAAGCATAATTAATTTAGTTATTATATCCATAAATACTCCACTAATATAAATGATAAAAATTTGCATGAATATTTATTGAATCTGTATATATGTTTATTTTTAGATAATTATTTATTGAATTTGTATCTATGTTTATTTTTTATGTTATTAGATTATATTTAATTAATCTGTATATATTTTTATTTTATGTTATTAGATTAGGAACACAAAAACCAAACTATCGTGACAGGATGTTTAGGATTTAATTTCGTTTTTAAAAGTTTGAATAATAAATTAAAAACCACGTACATTCCTTCCTTAGATCGACCTTGGGAGTATACTTATCATTTTCTTCGAAATGATTCGTGCACTTGCGAGAGTTTTATAAATATTAAAACCAAAGTATTGGCAAGAATCGACGATGTCGGTTTTCGCTCATCAAGTTTTTGGCGCCGTTGCCGGGGAAGGAATAGCGTTTTTAAATTATTTATCAAAATTTTAAAAACATTTTTGTGCTGTAAATAATTGTGATATTTTAACAATAATCAAATTTCAAAATTCATAAGAAATAATAAAATAAAAAAAATAAAAAAATAAAAAATAAAAAAAAATAATTTTTTTTAATTGTAAAATAATTTAGAAATTTGAAATTTGAAGTAAAAAAATTTTACCATTCATGAATAGTAAAATAAAAAAAATAAAAAAAAATAAAAAAAATTTAAAATTCAAAATTCAAAAATTTTTAAGTTAATAAGAAATAATATAGCGTGAATAGTAAAATAAAATTACCGTTCATAAAAAAAAAATTCAAAAACTTTAATTTCAAAAATTTTAAGTTAATAAGACATAATATAGCGTGAATAAGAAAATAAAATTACTATTCATGAATAGTAAAAAAAAATAAAAAAATAAAAAACATTACTTAAATTTATACCTAATTAACTAAATAACATGAAAAGTAAAAATCTAAGGGAGTTATGTCTGGGAGACTAGTTCTTGGAAGCCTTTGTGCCACTAGTCTTTCCTGTCCTAGGAACGTTGCTCTGGCTAGGAGATTGGTATTTAAGGAGCCGTTTGCACCACCATTCTTTCCTGGGAGCACTCTTGGTTAATACTAATTATGTTACCCAAAAAAAAAAATAATAATAAAAAAAAAATTCTTTTTTTTAGGGTTTAACTAGTTTTGCTTAGTGCTTTGTATTAAATAACATGTAAATTTTCTCTAAATTTTTTATTTTGTTGACAGGAGTTTTAAATTTACGTTTACAATAGTCTATGCGTGGTAGGAGATCCTTAGGAAACCCTCTTACACCATATGTAAATAATTTTCATTAATTTAAACAAGTGTCAACAAAACTGGATTCTACCCATCAACCTGTTTTTGAGCCAAACATAGAACTAAGTCTTAATCCTTTACTAGAACCAAAAGAAATGGAGGAAAACCAACATATTAGGGAAACCACGATGAAGGAGTTTGCAAGACCGGTAATAGGCACGGAAACTGCCGCTATCCAGTTGGGAGAGGCTGCTCGGAATTATGACCTTAAAAATATTCATTTTTCTATGCTTTCTTCCTTTTATGGGCTACCTAATGAAGATTCTCTTTCCTTTATGAGAGATTTCTATGCTACGGTCCAAACATTCCCCCTCGGTATTCTAAACGAGGATCAACTTAGGATGAGATGTTTTCCCTACACGTTAAAGGATAAAGCCAAAGCTTGGTTGATGTCACTTCCCCCAGGTTCTCTGATGACATGGGGTAACATTTACAATAAATTCATGGGAAAATTCTATTCCTACCAAAAAACATCAGAGTTGAGAGGAAAGATTGTTACTTTCTCTCAGATGGATGGAGAACCATTCCATGAAGTTTGGGATAGGTTCAAAATGTTTCTCACTCAATGTCCCCATCATAGCTTTCCCTTGCAGTTGCAGAACCAATTCTTTTACGATGGACTTACACAACAATGTCAGTTCATTGTCGACAACGCTGCAGGAGGAGCAATAGGAGAAAAGACTGCCTTAGAGACGTATAACCTCTTTGAGATGTTGGGTGCTAATTCCCAACAGAAAAGCTCCCGAGTGAGAAAAGCTGGAGTTCATGAAATCGACTCCAGTAATGAAGTTCAACAACAACTTGTTCAACTGACTAAGCAAGTTGCCCTTCTCGCTACACAAACCAACACCAATAATGATCAATATGGTTTGTATAGCAACATGGGACATGGTACTGAAGCCTGTCCATATCAAGGAGAAACAACTGGACCTGAACAGGTCAATGTGTTGGGAGCATATCAACAGAGACCAAGGTTTGACCCCAATTCAAATACCTATAATCCTGGGTGGAGAAGTCATCCAAATTTCTCTTGGAGGCAAAACAACCCTCCTTTCACTCAAAGCTCAAACCAGGCAGGCCAGCAATTCCACCCACCTATTCCAAGAATCATTCCCAATAAACCAACCCTGGAGGACAACTTGAATTCTTTTATTCAAGTTTGTAGGGATAACCAATCTAAAACCAATCAACGGTTGGACTCTGTGGAAGCTTCTATTAAAAAGGTGGAAGTTCAAGTTGAACAGTTAGTTGAACATTTGCAAAAAGGCAAAGACTAATTTGAAACTTAAATGAATTCAATGAAGAGGAGACATTGATTTTTTCATTCTGCAATCTCCAAGCAACGTCTTACTAGAAGACGATAAATTTTAGTCCTGTATGGGAGGTCACCCATTATTGTATTTTCCTTTGTTTTAGTTTGCGTGTAATAAAAATTCAAATGAAATAAATTAGTTTGTTTCAAAAATTGTGTCCATTTGTTTAAATTTAAAAAAAAAAAAAAAAAAAACAAAAAACAAAAAAATTTTAGGTTCCCTGCACCTTTTTGCTTTAAGCCTTTACGTTTTAAATATTTCTTAGAGATATCTACTATTGTATTTTAAGAGCAAAATGTTGATACATAATAGGAGGAGGATCATTTTCAACTACAAACAACCATGGGAGATGCTGAAGATAGGCGGAAAAAGATGAAAGAATATACAATGCCAATCATTGGCAATGTAACTTCCGGTATCCAATTACAAGAGGCTGCAAGGAATTATGAATTGAAAAAAATTCATTATTCTTTGTTGCCTTCCTTTTACGGTATCCCTAATGAAGATCCTTTGCATTTCATTCGAGAATTCTATGCTATTGTCCAAACCTTTCCACTACATGCAATTAATGAAGATCAACTTAGGATGAGGTGTTTTCCTTACACCCTCAAAGATAAAACTTGGTCATGGTTCATTACTCTACAGTCAGGTTCTCTTAAAACTTGGGAGGCAGTCTATGAAATTTTTATGGGTAGGTTCTATTCCCATCAAAAGACTGTTGATCTAAGAACAAAGATAGCAACATTTTCTCAAATGTGTGAAGAGCCCTTTCATGAAGCTTGGGAACGATTCAAACTCCTTTTCATTCAATGTCAAAATCATAGCTTTCCTTTATAGCTACAAAACCAATTCTTTTATGATGGATTGACACTACATAGTCAATACATGGTTGATAATGCTGCTGGAGGTACTGTAGGAGAAAAGACCGCAGAGGAAACCTATAATCTTTATGAGCTGTTGGGTTCTAATTCCCAACAAAGAGGTGGTAGAAGGAAAGCAAGGGTCAATGAAGTTAGCTCTGATAATGAGATAACCTTGCAACTTGCTGAATTGACTAAACAAGTGCAACTCCTCACTACCCATCAAATTTCAAATCAAGAGGTATGTGAAGTGTGTTGTTCAATTGGGCATGGTACTCATAATTGTTCAAATACTTGTGATTCTAGTGTCGATGCCATAGAGGAAGTCCAATCTTTTCAAAGGTATCATCCAAACACCTATAATCACCCAGCCTACACCCAATATCCAACACTAAGGTCGGATAACAACCACCCTTACCCACCAAGCCAATCTTTTAAACCAACCTTAGAAGATAGCTTGAATGCTTTTATTCAAGTTAGTCGTGACAACCAATTGATGACTAATCAAAGGTTGAACACCATGGAGGCTTCGGTTAAAAGAATTGAATCTAAAGTTGGGCAACTGGCTGAACAAATGCAAAAGAAAGAACCAGGAAAGTTGCCCAGTCAACCAGAACAAGCAAAGGATGTTAGAACAATTCGAAGTGGTAAGGTAGTCAATACCAGTTTACCTGAAATCTCTAACAATCTACCTTGTACTTCAGGTAACAGAGAAGGCGATA
The DNA here is from genome assembly GCA_037013495.1 of Hippophae tibetana. Classification (NCBI taxonomy): domain Eukaryota; kingdom Viridiplantae; phylum Streptophyta; class Magnoliopsida; order Rosales; family Elaeagnaceae; genus Hippophae; species Hippophae tibetana. The sequence continues at coordinate 2,633,381 of CM072801.1, forward strand.
CTCTAATCTCACAAAAAGGAGAAACAAGTGTTAAACTTAACAAGCCTTCTGAAAAACTCATTGGGGGGTCATCTGACACCCCCAAAATTCAAAAGACAACAGAACCACACCAGATACAAGTACCTTTTCCCCACCGGTTGAAAGAATCCAAACAAGATAAGCAATTCAATGATCTTTTTAATATGCTCTCTAAAGTAAATATCAATTTACCATTATTAGAAGTGATCATGAATGTGCCCTCATATGCCAAGTTTTTCAAAGAGTTGAACACTAAGAAAAGGAGGTATGAACTGAATGAACGAGTAGTAGTATCAGAAATTTCTAGCGCTGTACTTCAGCACAAATTACCCCCTAAGTTGAAAGACCCTGAAAGTTTCATTATAAACATAACTATGGGGGATATGAAGGTTGCTAAAGCAATGCTTGATTTAGGTGCTAGTATAAATTTGATGCCCTACTCTATATTCTTACAGCTCAACCTAGGGGATTTAAAACCCACAACTATGTCCCTTCAACTTGCAGATAGATCTCTTAAATATCCAGAGGGAATAATTGAGGATGTTTTGGTACAGGTAGACAAACTGATAATACCTGTTGACTTTGTGGTTCTGGATATGCAAGAAAATCCAGCATTGGACAGAGAGCACACAATATTGCTTGGTAGACCATTTATGGCAACTACTAAAACTATTATTGATGTCCAAGATGGAAATTTGACAATGATAGTCTTAGGAGAGACTGTTCATTTTAAAGTTTTTGATTCTTCACCTTTCCCTTCTATTTCTGCCATCGATGGAATATTCGATGTTGATCCTTTGGATAATCTTGTCCAAAACACCTTTTTCCAAACCAGAATAGAAGACAAGCTTGAAACCGTTCTTACACTTGAAAAGGTTGAAGAAGATTTAGATGAAGAAATTAAGGGGTACCTTGAACAACTAGACAATAATGAAGTGATGACAAAATCTAGTACACTTTTAAATCTACCCAGTTCTTCATCTATTAAAGAGGCCAATCCACCTGAACTTGAACTCAAAGTCTTACCTGAGCACTTAAAATATGTGTTTTTGGGAGAAGGAGAAACTTATCCAGTGATAATTTCTTCAACCTTGACCAAACCACAAGAAAAGGAACTCATCAAAGTGCTTAAACAGTTTAAGAAATCTATAGGTTGGAGTATAGGGGATATAAGAGGCATTAGTCCAACAATGTGTATGCACAAGATCAACTTGGAGGATGGTGCTAAACCTGTACGAGAGGCCAGAAGGAGACTAAACCCAAACATGCAAGAGGTAGTTAAAAAGGAAATTCTTAAATTATTAGAAGAAGGGATTATCTATCTTATTGCGGATAGTAAGTGGGTTAGTCCAGTGCATGTGGTACCAAAGAAATCTGGGATAACAGTTGTTAAGAATGACAAAAGTGAATTAGTGCCCACTAGAATAATCATTGGATGGAGAATGTGTATAGATTTTAGGAAACTAAATTTATATACGAAAAAGGATCACTTTCCTCTTCCATTCATTGATCAAATGTTGGAAAGATTAGTTAGGCACGAATTTTACTGTTTTTTGAATGGACTGTCTGGATATTATCAAGTACCCATAGCACCAGAAGATCAGGAAAAGACCACATTTACATGTCCTTTTGGGACATTTTCTTTTCGCAGAATGCCATTTGGGTTATGCAATGCCCCTGCCACGTTCCAGAGATGCATGATATCCATTTTCTCGGACATGGTGGAAAAATTCATTGAGATTTTCATGGACGATTTCTTTGTCTTTGGGAACTCATTTGATGATTGCTTACATAAATTGACTTTGGTTTTAGAAAGATGCATTGAATGCAATCTAACCCTTAGTTGGGAGAAAAGTCATTTTATGGTTCAACAAGGGATAGTTTTAGGACATATAATTTCAAACAAGGGTATTGAAGTTGATAAGGCAAAAGTTGAATTGATATCCAAACTACCTCCCCCTACATCTGTGAAGGGGATAAGAAGCTTCTTGGGACATGCAGGATTTTACAGACGATTTATTAAAGATTTCTCTAAAATAAGTCGTCCCTTATGTAACTTGCTATCCAAAGATGCTGATTTTGATTTCAACAATGACTGCCTTACTTCCTTTAATACCTTGAAAGATAAACTCACATCTACCCCTGTTATTATGGCACCAAATTGGTCTTTACCTTTTGAAATAATGTGTGATGCTTCTGATTATGCAATAGGAGCAGTCCTGGGACAAAGAGTGGATAAGCGTTTACATGTCATCTACTATGCTAGCAAAACACTCAATGATGCCCAGATGAATTACACCACCACTGAAAAGGAATTCTTGGCTATAGTATTCTCTTTAGACAAATTTCGGTCTTATTTAGTAGGATCTAAAGTGATTGTGCATTCTGATCATGCTGCTTTAAGATACCTATTAAGTAAACCAAATGCCAAGCCAAGATTAATCAGGTGGGTCTTACTCTTACAAGAATTTGACCTAGAAATCAAGGATAAGAAAGGCAGTGAAAACTTAGTAGCTGACCATTTGTCTAGGTTGATTTCTGACTTCAATTCTCTTAAAGATGAGAGTAATGACGATATAGTTGAAACATTTCCTGATGAACAGTTATTTTTCATAGGTCCGAACCCATGGTATGCTGATATTGTAAACTATCTTGCCACTGGTGTTTTGCGACCTAACACTTCATATCAGGACAAGAAAAGGTTTTTTAAAACTATTAAGGACTATTTCTGGGATGACCCTTATTTATACAAGATTGGTCAAGATCAAGTCATCCGGAGATGTGTACCTGAAGAAGAACATAAGAGCATTCTGACTTTTTGTCATGAACTTCATTGTGGGGGTCATTTTGGAGGTGAAAAGACAGCCCGTAAGATATTACAGTCTGGATTCTTTTGGCCCACTCTTTTTAAAGATGCTCATATGTTTTGTGCACAATGTGATAGATGTCAAAGAACAGGAAACATAAGCAAAAGAGATGAAATGCCTTTGACATCTAATTTAGTTGTTGAACTCTTTGATGTATGGGGGATTGACTTTATGGGTCCTTTTCCCCCATCTAATGGTTTTCAATACATTTTGGTTGCTGTGGATTATGTATCCAAGTGGGTAGAAGCTATCCCCACCAAAACCAATGATGCTAATGTTGTTGTGAAATTCTTGAAAGATTTCATATTCAGTAGGTTCGGAACGCCTAGAGCTATAATAAGTGATGGAGGTAGCCATTTTTGTAACAAACTCTTTGATGGAGTACTAAACAAGTACAACATCACACATAAGGTAGCTACTCCATATCATCCTCAAACTTCCGGTTTAGTGGAAGTAAGTAATAGGCAAATTAAGGGAATATTGGAACGCACTGTGCGTCCTTCAAGGAAGGATTGGGCATTTAAGTTAAATGATGCCTTATGGGCATACCGCACCGCTTACAAAACACCTATTGGGATGAGCCCTTACCGGTTAATCTTTGGGAAAGCGTGCCACCTTCCAGTTGAACTTGAACACAAGGCTTACTGGGCAATTAAAGAGCTAAACATGGATTTAGATAAAGCAGGTGAAAAATGATTACTCCAGCTTCATGAGTTGGAAGAAATTAGGAATGAAGCTTATGAGAATGCCAAATTATACAAAGAGCGTACTAAGCGCTATCATGACAAGAGGCTAGTTCCTAAGACTTTTCACCCTGGAATGAAAGTTCTTTTATTTAACTCTCGTTTGAGATTGTTTCCAGGAAAGCTGAGATCAAGATGGGATGGACCATTCACAATAGTTCAGGTATTTGAACATGGAGTGGTAGAACTATTGGACTCCAAGACACAAAAAACGTTCAAAGTTAATGGCCATCGTGTCAAGCCTTATTTAGAAGAACCAAACAACATTGCTGAAATAGATTGCATTTGGTTGAGTAATCCTTAGCACCAAAAAGATACGTCTTGCTAAGACGTTAAACTAAGCGCTGGATGGGAGGCAACCCATCATGTTAGGTAATTTTTTGTTATTTGTTTTATTTACTTAATTTTATTGTTTATTTTAGTTTACTTATATGTGAATAATTTTTAAAATTGTTAAAACTAAAATATTTGTTGAGATGTTAGAAGTTCACAGCAATCTGTCTGTATACACTTTAATGATGAATATGATGGATGCACCTGCATTTCTTCATTACTACTTACACATTCTCAAGAAATAGGTAATCTTTCCCCTCTTTTCTCTTTATCTTTAATTTACAGTTGTTACATTGAGGATAATGTAAGTTCTAGGTTGGGGGTGGTGAAAAGTTACCATGCATAATAAAAAAAATTCTCACAAAAATTTATCATTTCTTTAAATCAAATTTAAGTAAATAGTTAAGTCTTTGGTACTGTTAGATTAATTTTTGAAAACATATCATGAAATATTTTGTAATTATTTTTGATAATTAGTTAGTTTTTGTCATAACTAGTATTTCTTGATAAAATGTGGAAATTATATTAAACCCAAAATCGGTGTTTATGAATTTTTTTTAGTGAAGACTACCCTTGTGAGATATAATTTGAACCTAATTTCTTTTATTCAGAGTGAAATATATATTTTTTCTACTCCAAACACATTTCTTATTTATTCAAAAGTTTAGATGATCTCTATAGGTATTAGCATTGAATGTATGAATTTTTTTTCTCATCTTAATAGAGTATCATATATTTTTGATTATTATTTTTGTTTAGATTAAACGATTTGAGTAGAAATTGATAGTATATGCTTATAATCTCATTCATGCATGACTGCTACAAAAACAAAAAGACATATCTGGGGTTACCTAAACCAAGATCAAACAGAAAAGCCACAAAATTAACCACTCACCAAAATCCAAAAAATGTACAATCTTTACATGGGTTGACTCTCTAAAAAAAATACATATATTGAAAAAAAAATGTATAGAGAGATAAAAAAAATAGTATCATCTACATACTATGACCCACATTGCCAACAAAGTTGCGAGAGTTTTATAAATATTAAAACCAAAGTATTGGCAAGAATCGACGATGTCGGTTTTCGCTCATCAGCCATCTATTGATAAGGTTATAGGGATAGTTGAAAGAAAAGAGACAAGAAGAATATGGGTACTCAACTACCTGACAACCCTGACGCTAAGAGGTTCGTCACCAAATCTAACCCTTGGCCAGAAATTCGGAGAGACCAAGCAATCACTCGCTGCGATTACTGTAAGAAGGAAGGACACAAGTGCGGGGAATGCTGGTATCTTAACCCTCATCTCCTGCCAAAACGAAGGCGAGGTGGTGGCTTCGTTAGAAGGAGAGATCGACGACAAAATCGGGTAGAGAGCAGAGAGAAAACGGGTTACTCTACACAAAAGGAAAAAAAAGGATATGAGTATAAACGAGGCTGAAAAAGAAATAAAAGATGAGGTGGATATGGATCAGATGAGGCATTTGTATACACAACTATCTGTGATGTTTCAAGGAAAAACTCAAAAAACCTCTGGTATGATTACAAACTTTACTCAAAATTCTTTAAATTCCAAATGAATTCTTCATTCAGGTTCAATTGATCACATAATTGGAAATAAAAACTTACTCAATAATTACAAAAAAATTGAGACTAAACAATTTGTAATCGTTACAAATGGTGAAAAATGGAAATTTTAGGAAATGGTTCAATTAGTCTCCTTTCAATAAAAATTTCAAATGTTTTGCATGCGAAGAATTGTACATCTAACTTGTTATTCATTAGTAAATCACACGAGACTTAAATTGTGAAATTACATTGATAAGAGTCAAATTATTGCATTTTTGTTATGATTTAAATGTTGATATTTGTGTGAAAATTGCGTTTATTTGATTATTTAATCCACAAATGTCATTTCACGGGTATTTCGTGTTTAAAGTGCAATTTCAGGTAAAATCATGATTTTGTAGAAGTTTGGGACAAAGTTCAATGATCGGGATATAGTGAAAAAAAAAACAAAGTTTCAAAATTTAGAACTCCCACCGCCGGCTAGATTATTCTCGCTGCCGGCCAAATGCATCTAGCCGCCGGCCACATTAATTTGGCCGCCGACCAAAATCGGAAAACAAAAATTTTATTTTCCAGAAATCTCGCCGCAGCGAGAATAATGTCGCCGTCGGCGATTTTCGTCCGAAAACACATTTTTTTGGTTGTTTTGTTCCAAAATTACCCCCAAAACCCTAGATCTATATATACAATATGATGGAGAAAGGGGCCATGGAGAGAGAGGAGGTCTAAGACATTTTTGGAGGAGAAATGGCAATTTTGGAGAGAAAGTTTGGAGAAGCATTGAAGGATCATCACCATTGTTGCTACCAAGTCTTCATCTTCAAGAGTTTTTCATCTCTTCTCCTTAGCCTTTATTTTCTGCATTTTATTCAGATTTGTTCTTCATGGATTTAATTGAGATAATGGTTGTTCTTATTTCTATTATGAACTAATTCATTTTTGCTAAGGCTATAATGTAGTTGAATCAAGAAAATCTGATTTCTTTGGTTATTGTTATATGAGTTCATCGTTTTCAAGTTGAGTATTTATTTCCATGCTTAATGTTTTTAAATTTTTGGCAAAGATTTAGATGATTTGTTGCATTATATTGAGACCGAGAGGAGATGTGTAATGAATGCTTCTTGTGATAAATACCGTATGTTGAATGCGAGTGTGAGAACTAATGCATGATGTATGTGGTTATTCTAGAAATTCCATAAATCGTAATGTGCTTGTTTGTGATTAAATCTTCATTGAAATATAGTTGGTTATCATAGATAAGTAATTCTAATATAACTCGAGAGAGAGTATTAGGTAAATTTGGGTTTTTCAACCATCAATTGTAGCATTGATTCTCATATAAAATGACTTGAAATCGGATTGAATTGATTTAGCAAAATCAAATACCTTAGCGTTTTTAATAATTTGTGAACAACATTTAATTGTGTTATTTGCTTTAGTTTTAAGTTAATTTGCTTCTTAAACAATTTCAACAATTCAATTTTCAAATAAAATTAGGATTAGTCAATTTCGGTACTTAGTAACGCTATTCCTTGTGGGTTCGATATCCGTACTTTTGTACACTTTATTACTTGAACGATTCGTACACTTGCGAAAATAAGCATCATACATTTACATCCAAAAATGTGGTTTTTTAGGAATTGATAACAAAGAATATCATTGGTGAAGGTTTTCTAGAAAATGGGTTTTATATTCTGGGTGAAGAAAAATGCAACTTCAATATTAAAAAAGAAGAAGAATTAGGCACTCTTTGGCATAAGAGAATTGGACATCCTTCCGATAAGATTTTGAAATGTATTTTTTATTTCAAATAACTATATTGTAGTAGTTGTGAAATTTGCAAATTAAGAAAGCACACAAGGTGACCATTTAGTTTATCCAATTGTAACAGCAAAAAACCTTTTTGAGTTAATACATTCAGATGTTTAGGGCCCTGCTCCAATTGAGTTATTTAATAGTTATAAATACTTTGTTATATTTATATGTGATTTTTCAAGAACTACATGGTTACACTTGTTAAAAAATAAAAGTGAAGTATTTTCTCAATTTCAAGAATTTTATAATTTTGTAGAAAATGAATATGACGCAAAGATTAAAAAAATTAGAAGTGATAATGGAATGAAATTTGTAAATCAAAATTTTACAAAAAATTTCAAGCAAAATGAATTTTTTACATCAAACAACTTGTATTTACACACCCCAACAAAATGGTATGTCGGAAAGAAAAAAATTGACATTTACTTGAAGTAACAATAATACTTTTGTTTCAAAACAATGTTCCCATAATTTTTTGGTCAGATGTTGTTCTTACCGCAACATATTTAATTAATAGATTTCCAAGTGTCAATTTGAATTTCAAAAGCTCACTAGAAATCCTCTACCAAGAAAAACTCAACATCTGTCATTTAAGGGTATTTGGATGTACATATTATGTGCACAAAAATAAACAACACAAGTTAGATTATACATCAATCAAATCTATTTTCTTGGGGTATTCTTCTATAAAAAAAGGTTATGATCCGATTAACAAAAAACATTACATTTCAAGAGATATGACATTTCAAGAAAATGAGTCATATTACAAAACACTAGAAAAGGAGACTAATAACCAAGAGGAACCAAATGAATTTACATTTCCATTTTTTATTCTGAAGAAGGTAATACGGTAGTAGAAAATGAAAATGAAATAATCAATGAGAATGAAGAGGAAGAAACTTCTCAAATTGAGGGGGAAGATGGTACTACCGAAATAATACCATTGAGAAGGTCTAATCGAATTCCACAACCTATAACTAGATTATAAGAATTTGTAACATATGAAGTAAAATATCCTATCCAAAATTATTTATCTTATGAAAATGTTACATCCCAATATAAGACTTATTTGACCTTAATTTCCAAAGAAAATGAGCCAAATAACTACGAGGAAGTAATAGGCCAACTAGTATGGTGCAAAGCAATGGAAGAAGAACTTAGAGCACTTGAAAAAAATGAAACATGGGTAGTCGTACAACTACCTGAAGGAAAGAAACCCGTAGGATGCAAATGGATCTATAAGATTAATGGCAAAAGGTTACACTTAAACCTATGATGTAGATTATCAAGAAACATTTGCACCCGTAGCCAAAATGAATACCGTTATGATTTTATTTTCTATAGCGATAAATCAAAATTGGACCTTACATCAAATGGATGTTAAGAATGTTTTTCTCCAAGGAACGCTTGAAGAAGAGGTATATATGACGCTTCCACCTGGTCATAAAAAAAGAAAACAATTCTAGCCTAGTATGAAAAACTATTTACGAACTAAAACAATCTCCACGAGCATGGTATGAAAAACTAAGCTCTTATTTAATTTCTTGTGATTTTAAAATTAGTAATGTCGATCACTCATTATTTTCCAAAAACTATGGTAACTTCACAACCATAAATCTAGTATATGTAGATGATATAATAATTACCGGAAATAATTTGAAAGAAATTAAAAAAGTGAAAATGAAATTAAGGGAGAATTTTGATATCAAAAACTTAAGTTTACTAAAATATTTTCTAGGAATAGAAATAACACATTCATCCAAGGGACTTTTTATTTCACAAAGAAAATATACACTTGATCTATTGAAAGAAACTGATAAATTAGGGAGTAAACCAACATCTATACCAATAGATAGTAAATGTAAATTAAATATTGAGGATGTCAAACCTTTAGAAGACATAAGCCAATTTCAAAGACTTGTAGGAAAATTAATTTATTTAACGGTAACCCGACCATACATTTCTTTTTCCGTAAGCCAAATTAGTAAATTTATGCATGCACCTAGAAGACCACATTTATAGGCATACATAGAATTTTAAAATATTTAAAAGGGACACCTAGTAAATGAATTCTCATGAAACATAATAATTCTAACGAAGTGTGTGGCTACTCCGATGCAGATTGGGCCGGTAGTTTTGATAGAAAATCAATCACCAATTTTTGCACGTTTGTAGGCGGAAATCTAGTCACATGGAAAAGCAAGAAACAAAATGGTGTGGCACGATCAACCGCCGAGGTAGAATATCGAGCCATGACATCAACCTCAAGCGAGCTAACTTGGATCAAACAACTTCTTTTGGATATCGGAATTAAAATTCAAGAACCAATGAAGATGTTTTACGATAACTAAGCGGCGCGACATATAGCATCCAATTTGGTGTTTCACGATAGAACAAACACATCGAAGTGGATTGTCACTTCATTCGAGAAAAAATTCAAGCAAAGGAAATTGAAACTTCATTTGTGAGAAGTGAAAAACAATTGACGGACATCTTCACTAAAGGTTTAGATCCAAAATTATTTGAAGAAAATTTAAGCAAATTTGAATTGACCGATATCTACACATATAACTTAAGGGGGAGTATTGAGAATAATTAGTTAGTAACGACTAGTTAACCGATATATACACGTCTAATTTGAGAGAGTGTTGAGAATAATTAGTTAATAACAGTTAGTATAACGATTAATTTAATAACGGTTAATTTTTTTTAATGTATAAATATAATATTTGACGTTAAGTTAAAAAATTAATTTAATGGCGATCTATTAAAAATTCTCTTTTCTTTTCTTGAATATCATTCAAAAAAAATTGGGCCCGAGTACTTTTTTTTTAGACCATAGGCGGAAAAAATAAACGGAAGATAAGATTGCCAGAAATCAACAGAAGAGAAGATTGCGAGCTAGGGATAGAGAAGTTGGACTTGAGTGGTGGTGCGACATTCCTGGATAATAGTCGACGGATGAGCTTTGAGTAGAGTGGTATTTAGTTTTTCGACAACGGGAATGATGTGGAGGCTCTGTAGATGGTGATGGTACGGGATTTGGGGTGGTGCAAGAATTCTAAAAATTTCACCAACATTTTTTTTTTCAATGTTTTTGGATTTGTATATTGAAAAAATAATATAAGTTTTTTATTTTATTTTATTTTTTATTTCATATAATTTTTCCTTTTTTCAGATTTTTAATTAATATTTAAATGTTTTTCTTATTTTATATTTATTATTTTCTCATTAATTTTAACTCTGTTAGGTGCATGAAGTGCTTTGAAAATCCAATCATATTTTAATGTATATGACTCTGAATGTGAAACTTATTTTGTAGGGCGGGCTGAAAATGGAAAAGCCTGGTGGTGATTGATATTTACCTATATATATAATCAATCTTTATCGGTAATTTGTAAACCCATTTAAACCCCAGCATAACCATTTTAGAATAAAATCATGGGGGGCAAACCGCTTAATGCTTAAGATCAAAATTGAAGATCCCATTATCCATTGGCAGATTGATAAGTGATAACCTCTTAGTGCTATTTCACTGAGCAAAGCATAGTCGCGTTTCTCGAAATCTATAGTAAGAGGAAGCCATGGGAGGGGCCGCAAGGAATCTTCTTTCCATCTCTCTCTCATCAAATTTATTCACCATTTCTTGTTTCTCTGCTTCTAAACGCTTTTCTCTCCACAAACTTCAAAAACCCACCAAAGTTTTTTTAGGGTTTAGGCCTCTTTGCACCGCCACAGCCTCCACAAGTGCTCCAACTGACTCTAGTGGACCAGAGGAAGCACTGCAACCCATGAAGCACTCTATTCTTCTTGAGAGGCTGAGATTGAGGCACCTCAAAGAGGCTGCAAAACCCACAACAAGTGAAGCCAATGAGAAATCTGTTAGTTTCGGTTCAGCTGATAAAGGGAATGAAGATATGGTGAATATGTCACATAAGAAGAAGAAGTTGGTTATGCGTTTTGAAGAATTGGGTTTGAGTGAGGAGGTAATGGGGACTTTGGGAGAGATGGGTATTGAGGTCCCTACTGAGATTCAGTCTATTGGTATTCCTGCTGTGTTGGAAGGGAAGAGTGTGGTGTTGGGTTCTCATACTGGGTCTGGCAAGACTCTGGCTTATATGCTACCTATTGTTCAGGTACATCTCAAAAAAAATTCTTCTTTCTTTTTATATTGGAATACATTTGTTTGGGTCATTGGTTCATGGCAGATTTAGAAATTGGTTTGAGCTTTGTAATGGGACTTCAATCATGCTTAAATTTGCGTCCATTTTGTTGAAATTTCGCTTTGATTTCTGTTTTACTCACTGCATATGGTAGATAAACTATGGTAAAATAGCTTGTGGTCATTTGCTTTTATCCTTTGCTTTTAAAAAGTTGCACTTTAGTCCTTAATTTAGTGTACACGTTAAGTCCTTTACCTATCTTTAAGGTGCACATAAGTGTATTTTAAACTAATTATTTTAATTTAGTTACAATTTAGACACGTAAAAGTCAAGTGTCACTATAAATAAGAGGTAGATTTATCATTAATGAATATAATTAAGAGTTGTTGATTTTTGGAGGAAAGTTTTTTTTATATTAACAAATTTACTCTTATTTATGATCTCACATGACTTTTACTTGTCTTAATAGTAGTCAAATTAAAATAATTAATCTAAAATGAACATATGTACACCTTAAAGATAAGTAAGGGACCTATAATGCACCTTATAAAAAATTATGTACTAAAGTGTATATTTTCAAAAACTATGGGATCCGAGGTGCTCTAGACCCGATAAACTATCTGGGGAAGTCTTTTATTTGTACAACAAGGATTGGTTTTTAGTTTTTATGAAAAAACTAAAGCATTCTCTTCCACTAGACTGGCTAGATTGTTGTTCTTCTATTTTTGATCGTTTGACTACTTGGATGTTCTGGGTCACCTGCTTTTTCTGTCTGATAAGGATTTTGCTATTTCTCTACAGGCATCTTCCAGTATAACATTTGTAATTGATTAGATAATAACTGATACTTTTTAAAATTTTCTAGTTGATGAGAAGGGATGAGGTATTACATGGTAGGGTAATGAAGCCAAGGCGTCCTCGCACTGTTGTTCTATGCCCCACAAGAGAGCTATCTGAACAGGTCTTTCTTTTCATCTTTGTAAATCTGAGATTAGTTTAAACTATATATGTTATCCATCAGCCATTAAACTATTGAGGCTGTTATAGGTATTTCGTGTTGCCAAATCTATTAGCCACCATGCACGGTTCAGGTCTACTTTGGTAAGTGGTGGTGGGCGATCAAGACCACAGGAGGATTCACTAAATAACCCAATTGATATGGTAGTTGGGACCCCTGGCAGAATTCTTCAACATATTGAGGATGGAAACATTGTTTATGGTGACATCAAATACTTGGTGAGCATACTGTTAGATTTTATTGGATATTTCGATTAGTGGGTTTTATGAAAGTATTCTTTCTCCCTTTTCATTTTTGATTTATGCCTCACTACATTTGATGAACCATGTATTCCACCCGATTGCTGTCGCTAAAAGTCAATTGTACTTAGTTATTAGTCAATTTTATTTTTGTTAGGTGTTGGATGAGGCAGATACCATGTTCGATCGTGGCTTTGGTCCTGACATCTGCAAGTTTCTTGGCCCATTAAAGCATCGTGCATCGAAACTGGATGGTGAAGGATTCCAAACTATTTTGGTCTCTGCTACAATGACAAAGGTATTCTGGCTTATTCATCTTAGGATGTGAGAAGCATGCCATATAATATTGGGTTGTTTATTGCACATATGAAGTACTCCATCTCATGTCATAAATCGAACTTAGGAACTTCTGTAACAAGCCTAACTTATCTAGTGTTTATGGAACATTGAACAGATTGTCTAATGTTTCTCATGGAACTTTTAATCTAATACATAATTTGATAGACTTTTCTTAGTAAAATAAGAATTTGTCATCTTTTTTAGATATTTTTCTATAATGTAATGTATGGCTACACACATCGACATGGGCATTGATGTCTTACACATGCAGGCATCATTCTTCCTAAGTAAGGTGTGTAAGTGCAAACTGACACTGAAAACTTTTGTATATTTTACTTACATGGATTAAATACTTTTATTTTGCATTTTGTGTTGAGAATCATGGTTTTAAAAGGCAATTTTGTGCCTTGAGGCATAAGCCTCATTCTAAAAAGTCTTGAGACAATTTTCTCCCATGATACAAGATTGCAAGTTATAAGCCTTAATTTGTTAGATAGATGAGGCTTACTAAGGCGAGCCTCAAAATATCAAGTTAAAACCATGGTGAAAATGGCTGCTCTTAGCAGTTTTCAAATGATTAAGGACACCTTTTTGATAAATTTGCATGATTTGTTTTACCTTTTTTTCTTAGCCAATTAAACATAAAGATCCTTGAATGTATTTTCTAAAATCCATGCAATTAACTTCTGAAATTGTTACTTTTCCTTAGAAAGGCTTAAAATGGAATTCCATCTCCAATAGGGTAAAATATATGGGTTAGAAAAGGCGGCCTTCTGTTATTCCCATAAACTCTACGAGCCTCAAGTGGTTAAAAAGAAGAAAAATGTAAATATTGACAACCAAATCTTTGAGCAGAGAAATGAGCTGCTGCATTTATGTTCTAGGCACTTGTTCAAAAAGGAAAAACTCTACAGAATTGTTTGCTGTCATTAGAATTTTCACTGAAGAGTCTCAAAGTGATATTCTTTTCACTAACTGAAGTGGCAGGCATTATTCTAAGATCTTCCTCAAATGTGAGAGCCTAGAATTTTGATGAGGTTCATGTAGTAAGGTCTCAAGGGATCTAAATCCTTGGACCTAGAAAGTTAGATGATGAAAACTTAGGTTATTTATAATTAAGGATTACATAAATAAAGCATGAACATGCCTTTCACATGTATACTTGGTACCCTACCTTGCATATTATGCAGGTTTAAGGAACAATAATTACATGTCATTTTCCTTTTCGATAATAATTTAATAAAAAATTTAGAATTTTTTTTCTCCGACCAAGCTGGATAATTGACTTTCGAGAGGCTTGCAGGCAGTGCAAAAGCTAGTTGATGAGGAGTTCCAAGGAATAGAACATCTGCGTACATCATCACTGCATAAGAAGGTTGCATCTGCACGGCATGACTTCATTAAACTTTCAGGCTCAGAGAACAAGATGGAAGCATTGCTACAGGTCTTCTTTGGTGGTGCCTTAAACTTTATGTTTTACTCGTCAATTAATAATAGTGACTGCTACTAAGAATAAGAAAGTAGCAATAATAGCTGCTTAACATGAACTGGAGATGTACAATGTTCTATACTCTTTTAAATTCATAAAAGCATACATGTAATGTATGTTCTTTCAACTTTTGTTCAATGAAACTAGAACAATCTTCTTTCATTGTTTCTATCTGGCAATTCAAGAAAACTGATCTAGATCTCATATGGGGCAGGTTCTTGAGCCGAGTTTGGCAAAGGGAAACAGAGTGATGGTATTTTGTAACACTCTAAATTCAAGCCGTGCTGTAGATCACTATCTCGGTGAAAATCAGATTTCTACTGTCAATTACCATGGTGAGGTGCCAGCAGAGCAAAGGTAAACAATATACCTTAGTATTCTTCTTTCCCTTTATCATTTGCACTTTGGTTGTCCTACATTTGCAGTTTATCCAGTCCAGAATTTTTGCATTATTGGTTCCTTCTGCAACAAGATGATCCACATACTAAGACATGTAGTTGAAAACTTTTTCAAATTCTAATTCATATGCTCCTCTTTGCTGAAAATCTCTACTCAAACTGATTTTATGCGATATTGCAATGACTTTATTTGTCTTTTTTTGTAATTGAAGTAATGGTGTTTTGTTGGATGGAGTATCATCATAGTTCTTAGTTTGTTGCTTGCACCTTCTAGGTACGTAAGTACTATTTTCTCCATTAGTTCATGATTTAATTCTGTCTCATTGTTGAGCACAGCCTGAAGTTCTTATATGAAAATTAAATGTGATGAAAATATAAGGTTTTTGTGCATACAGCTTCCTTTTAGTTTGTATAATGGAAAAACAAAAATGTTTTCTTCTTTTTTAATCCTTGATGCTGTTAGAAATTTCTAGTTTCCTGTATAATTTCAACTGTTTGTCTACTTCCTTTAAAGGGAGGCAGAAAACAGAAAGTACGACAATAAAAACAGGAAGGCATTGTGAACATATATTTCTTTAGCCAAATATCATAATTCAATGGCAGTCATCATGTACTTACGGCATAAAAGCTATTGTTGATAATCTTTTTAACTATCTAATTGTGGGTACATGCCTTATTTCGTAAGGTCTAACATGAAATATCTTAAATCAAAATGTTTATATTAAATGTTTTCTAACTACTGCTCTTTGGAACACAGAGTTGAAAACCTCAAAAAGTTTAAGAGTGATGATGGTGACTGCCCCACGTTGGTCTGCACAGACTTGGCTGCTAGAGGACTGGATTTGGATGTTGATCATGTTATCATGTTTGATTTTCCATTGAACTCTGTGAGTATCAAACTTTACTGTATACTTATTTTCCGATCTTCTTCTGGTGTTTTACCTTATATTTTTATTCAAGTGTTTGTTTTTATTTCTGCTGTAGAACATTTATTTTATTTATTTTTGATTACACATAGTTTTTTTTTCTTTTTGCCACCCTGTTCTTGCAGATTGACTACCTTCATCGCACTGGGAGAACAGCCCGTATGGGTGCTAAAGGTGCAGAACGAATTCCACATCCTGCCTTTGTGGCTTTGCCTTTGCTAATTGTTATTGTATTCTTCTCCCTTATTGAAAATTCTATGAATCTTAATCCATATTATTGACTCATCCACGGTTCAGGATTTTATGAGTCAAATGTATTTTGTTTTGAAAGAATCAGTGAGATTCAGTAAGATCATTATTGATACATATATTGTTATAGTTGACATTCCATAGATGATAAATTTCAAAGGTCCAAGGAGTGAATTCTTAGTTTTAAACCTTGAGGGGGTAATGTGACGAGTCATTAGGCAAATTTTCTCTCACTACCGTTGTAACTAGCACAGGGAACATGTTAGGCTACTTATGGGAATATTCTACTAGAAACATGTCACATGTGGCGTACTTGTTCTTTTGGATTGAAATTCTTTATTTTATCGAAAATTGAGTCAAAATGTAATACTTACCTTTTACAGGAAAAGTGACAAGTTTGGTTGCTAAGAAAGACCTTGTTTTAGCCACAAAAATTGAGGAAGCCATGATGAAGAACGAGAGTTTGGAATCTCTGACTATAGATAGTGTCCGAAGGGACAATGCTCGTGCTCGAATAACTGAGCAGAAGGGAAAGAGTGCAAAGTTGATTCAGGTTGCAAAGCAAAAGGGCATGACCAATGCTGGCTCAGCAAAATCAGGAGTGAAACCTAAAAAAGCAACTATTTCATCGAAATTTTCAAAGCCAGCTATTCGTGCATCGAAATCTTCAAAGCCAGCTATCCGTGCATCGAAATCAGTAAAGGTAAAGCCTTTCGGGGAAAGTTCTCCAAAAAAGGCTTCAAATAAGAGCAGCAAAAGTTTCAAGGTAGGCAAAACAACTACGTCAAAATTAAACGTTGTTGGGTTCAGAGGACGGTCATCGT
Source organism: Hippophae tibetana (assembly GCA_037013495.1). Lineage (NCBI taxonomy): Eukaryota > Viridiplantae > Streptophyta > Magnoliopsida > Rosales > Elaeagnaceae > Hippophae > Hippophae tibetana. Next base: position 2,650,372 of record CM072801.1, read on the forward strand.
GGTCAGGTAAGAGAGGATCATCTGTCTCCAGTTAATTATAGTTGGTTATGTTTGGAGCTCGTTATTTACAACCATCACATGTAAGTTTGCATTCGGTATACTATAGATTTAAATGATTTTTCACGTGTTCTCGTTTTATCAACATTTTTGCATTATCATTCTGAAATCGTAGCATATACTACTTTCCTGTTGTAGCTGTGGCTTGTTTACCTATTATCTCTGTAACAGTCATTTTGTCGGTTCAAATTTAGTGAAAGCAAAAATATTACAGTGGTTATAACGTAAAAAAAATTAAGTTTCTAACAACATGAGCTTGAAGCACCACGGTAGCTTTTGCAACTTCTAGTAGACGCTTATTTTTCCTCTCTATTTCCATGTGAGTAAAGGTCGAGGTGGTTTGGCAGGAGAAACTATGTTTCCATTAGAGTCATAAATTATGACACCCGAGAAATCCGGTAGCTCGCATTTTCCACCCATGAGTATGTTCTTTTGCCAAAGTGAGTCTTCCTGCTCACTCCCATAGATGCTTTGAGCAATATTTCCTGGTTGGATGTGTTCGATGATGGGATAATTGGGTTTTTCGTTATCGGGTTCATAGCAAGCACGCCAACTTCGTCGTAAACTGGAATGAGCACACATGAATAATGCAAAGGCACAGAAGAGAAGTGTTGTAAGAGGTAGGAGAAATTGAAATGAGATATGTGATGTGATTGTTGAAAGAAGTAGGCGAGCCATTGGTCATGTGTGATGGGCGTTATTGATGAAAGTGTAACAGTTTATATAACACTCTTCAAGGTAGGTTAGTTTGTACGATGGAGTTGTTGGATTTGGAGGATTCGTTACAGTATCAATTTTGATATGAAGTGTGGTTTTGGTGATCGTTTGACCTCTAATCCATGTTTCAGTGTGCCTTTTGACTTGGTTTGGTGATGTTGTTTTCTCCATGATACAGTTTAGGTGACAATACTGTTTGGATGACTCATCAAAACCTTAGAGAAAAATGTTGCAGAAATTTTTTTTAGTTGTTTGATTTGTGTTGTTTAATCTCTTGTTTTACAAATAATATCATTTAATCTCTTATTATGAAAAAAAATGGTTAATTAAGGATAAATTATGTTATTTTAATAATTTTTATTAAATGTTATTTTTATTAAGTGATTAAACTTGATTAAAATATGAGTTTTTAACAATGACAAAGCGAAAATTAATATGAAAAAAATTCTAAAATATTTGTTTTAATATTTCTTAATTGTAATTGTTTATTTTAATGTTTTATTAATTTTTAAATTTTTATCAAAAATTAAAAATATATTAAATAATGTTTTGTTTAAATATTATTATTGTTTGATTTTTTTTAAATAATTTTATATTAAATTTTATTTGTATGTTTATTAAAGACTCATATTTTAATCAATTAAAAGAATATAATATTTCATAGAAAAATTCTTAAAACAATATAATTTATCTTTAATTGATCCATTTGTTTTTAGTTAAGAGATTAAATGATATCATTATTAATTTAAATAATTAAAAGATATAAATAACTTAATGTAAGTGATTTGTAATTCAAATCAATCAAAATAAAAGTTAAGACTTTTTTTTTTTTTTTCTTTTGGCTGTTTTTGTTAGGCATTGAATCTCATCTTAGGTAATTAAGGAATAATGCGTTTTTCGTTAGTTTGATTAACGGAAGAATAACTAGGTCCAAGTAATTCTTTCTAGAATACTTGCTGGCATACGAGACTAGAACAGACAGAAAGCACAAGTCTATATAGTTGTGATATTCAATTATCCTCACATATATAAATTTAAATAGATATTATAACACAATATAATACAAAAAATAGAGCATTTGTGGCAAGGACACATTATTTGATACCATTTAATAAGACATGAAAAAGTTGAATGTTAAATGGGTCAATACCATACAACATATAATACAAACGAATCCGTCAAAATAAGGTTTATCATTATTTTACATGATAATTCGATAAGAGCACATAACTACTCACATAAATGAATGAGATATTATAGAAGACAAAATGATATGTAAGAATCAAATAAGAAAGCTATGATTACGAGTTTATCTTCAATGAGCATTAATATGAGTGAAAATAATCTCTCAAATAGCATGGATGTACTTCAAAAATATTCAGAAACCTTCCATGACAATTTACAAATTATTAGATTGATCCAAAGTGAGAAACAATAGGAAGATATCAAACAACTTACTCATAAAATCTTAATTATTATATTCAAACATTTTCTAGTTACATGTTATTGAAACCAATATTACTTGAGTCAAGATTATTTAGGATTTGAATTCCTTAAAAAATCCATTCGGATGTAATATTAACATAATTTCTAATTTTTTTTAATATTGGAGTACTTTATTTTCACTAGGTTACTCTTTTATTTGGCATGCAATTATTAATTTATTAAGAGTACTACTTTATTAAATAAAATATTATTTAATTTTTTTTATCTAAAATTTTAATATTTTTGAATAATTCTTCATATATATTTTTTACAAGAATTTTCATAGATATAAATAATATCATTGATATTTATGTAAAATTAAATAGTTAATGTATTTATAAACAATGATATTTTAACCTTCTTATAGGACTTCTTTTTAATTCATGTAGTCCTAAATTATTTCAAAATATATAATTTGATCCTTAATTTATGACAAAATTTATAATTTAGTCCTAAACCTTTCAATCATAGTTAAGTATAACTTCGTTAAATCAATTTTATGAAAATTAAAATTTTAGATTAAATTTGTCAAATTTAAAAATTAAAAATACTGATAATTAAATTATGTAAATTAGAAGGTTAAATATCAATAAACCAAATTTTAATATGTTATATAGGTTATGACATAAATGAATAAATAACCCATCTTCATGAGATTAACTTGCCAAGTAATATAAGCAACCACAAAGTTAGATAAAAATAAATCATTACCTCGGGGATCATCCCACCATTACACATACCACCTTTGTATGCATTCATCTACCAGGTAGCAATTAATTCATCCAAGTCAATAAGATTAAGACAATTGAATCCGACATAATATTATAACAAGTTGTAAATAGAATTTTTGTAAAAAATATCCATAATGGGACAAAAACCTTAAACCAACTAAATTAAAATAATGGAAACAAGAAATAAGAAAATTACATAAATCCAATAAAACTAGAAATTCCAAAAAATATATATATAAAAAATTACTATAATTCGTAATTTGCATTAGAAAAAATTGGGTGACAAACCAAATCACTTGTAATGTTCAGCCTTCAAAACACCTATATAAGGCAAATTTCTGTATGCTTCAGCAAAATCCATTCCATAGCCCACAACAAAGTAATCCGGACACTGACCAAAAGATTATAAAAAGTGAGAAAACTAGTTCCACTATATCTGATTGATGCCACTCAATATTCTTCATTAAATAAAAGGAAGAAGAATCGCTATACAATTTGTGCTGTGATATCAAAATAAGCATTTCAAATCAATCAGTAGCAATCATACATAACTACAACAAAAACAGGAAAAATTATATGATCTTAATCACATACTAAACCATTTTAGATAAGTTCTAAGACCAAAATACATACAAAGAAAAACTCAAACTCTATATTAACCAAGAAATTAACTAATGCAGCTAAACTATATATATATTATTAATTTTTTTAAGCAAAGATCACCAGACCAAATTGTTTGATCCCAATACTCGGTCTTTTTTAGGACATTGAAAGTTGTAAATTTTTTAATATATATTTGGGTGTCACACCAATTTTTGTAATTTTTTTAGAAATTCACACTAAATTTGAGTATCTGAATACTTACACCCATATCCACATCATATTACTTGGACACGGGTTTTTAACGAAATAAGAAGAGCCTAAGTACCTATACGGATGACAATCAACCTAGTAAAATGTGTTAAAACTTATTGAAATGTCTCATTTTGTTTTCAGATCAAATAATAGGTGAATTTGCAGAAACAGATTTGGTCGAAATTTGATGACTGATTATAACCAGTTCGGATCTATTTTGGTGAAAAATATCCCTGTACATGATTCTAAATAACTAATGTTCACCATGTACATAAGCAATTTTATTACATTTTTCACTTGAACCCCATAATCCTACGATTTTGGGACCTCACTCGATTATAAGAGGCTAATGCATCACAACAACTCAGTAGGGTCCTAAATCTATATATTGTTACTTGGACTTTTCATTTTTGATGAAGTATTCATGTCCAAACACATGACATAGATATGGGTATAGATACTCATACGCTCCAATTTTGTATAAATTTATATAAAATTTAAAAAATGGGCATATCTAACCCCCAAATATGCATATAAAAAATTTACGACCCTCCATATCCTAAAACAGTTTCTTTAGCACGGGCTGAAATAGATTAGCTAGTAACTACTTTGAATTTTGTTGAAATTTGATGACTGATTATAGCAGGCTAATGCATGAGCAGGGTCCTAAATATTTTGACACCTAAGGATCCTTTCAAGACAAATTCCCTTATTAATGTACGAAGAAAAGACAAAACAAAGGGCAGTTAACTAGTTAATGACCTGAAAACCTCGATAAAACTTGCCCTTTCCAAGAGGCTGAAATTGAACCTTTCGTCTACTCGGTTTGTCCAGAAAACTGCAAACCGATACAGAGGAGGCTCCTTTTGATTCCAGGTACGCTATCAAACAAGCTACTGTATTTCCCGTATCCACTATGTCCTCAACCTGATTACAAATTTTCATTATCTTTTGTTTGGCTGCTCAGAAAATAAATTATTCTCTCCCTTTTCCATCTCTTTACTTTTTTAGATAGAACACGAAAAATAAGGTTTCTCGTTAACTCTTGATTCAGTTAATTTGACACCAACACCAATCAATTTATCGAAATTGAAAGGACGAAAACGAAAAATTGAAGATAAGAAAGAAGACAAAATATGGGATCTTCGTACAGAAGAGATAAGAAAGGTACCAATATGATGTGTTTTCCTGTAATATCGAGCTTCAAGAAGGAGGAAACTAGAGGCGTCCCACTGGAGAGCGTACCAGAGGCGTAGGATTCGGCGCGAATGAAATCAACCGAGATTGGTAGCTTGATTTTTCTGACAAGGTCGGCGAGGAAGATAAAAGCGCCGGTGGCAACGCCGACGAGGATGATGTTAGAGTCGGCGGCAAGGTCGGTCGATATTTCGAAGGCTAATGCGGAAACTCTCTCGGCGATTTGTTCCTGAGTCCAAAGGACACTTTCTATGTGGGAGTCTAAGTCTAAGGAGGACATGTTAACGTTTTGAGACACCTTTGAAATCTCTTTGGCTCGGTGTCTCAAGAGTAAATAGTTTCAAAGGCTTTTGAATTCGGGAAACGCATTCTTATTTTAAATATACTATTTAATTTTATTTAAATGTTAAAATTTTATAAAAAAATCTATTAATCTTACTTAACATCTTAATCATACCCTAAGTCTCGAAACATCTCTAATATAACACTTCTAAAATATGTGTTTTAAAATATTAGTGTTCAAAATACTATTTTAAAGTAAAGATTACAAAAAACCTAATTTATATTTGTATATAAAAGTTTTTGTTTTTATTTTTAATGTGCGCATTGGATACTAAGTACATCCGTGATAATATTTTGATGAATTAAATAGTTATTTATTTATTTATTTATTTATATTACAAAAATACTACCTTCTATTTATTTATGAGCATCTTATTTTTTACTTGTGTGAGATTCTCTTTTTGTTTTTCATTACTTCATGACAACAAATTCACCTCTCTCTTTCGTGTGTTCCTTCACTCCATCTATCATTATTCATGTGATATTATCTTAACATATTTTGCGTGTGTTTAAAATTCAATTTTTTTTTACAGATTTTAATAAATTTTTAAAAACTCTATACAACTTTAAATAGATTTATATAAACTTTTATAAACTTTTAAGAATTTTAATAAAATTTAATTTTTTTAATGATTTTTTTACCGTTATCAAAAATATTTAATATATTATTATATATTTTATTTAAAAATTTAATAAAACTTATACTCTTCTTTAAGATGTAAAAATATTTAAAAAATTAATAAAATTAAAGGTGAACTTGCATTATCATGTAACCAACTTAACATATGATAAAAGTAATTATTTTGATATTATTGATCTCTAATAGTTATTAAAATAAAATTTTATTAAGAAATTTATTCCATCTAGATTAATACGTGAAAAATATTAAAAAAAACTTTTATTTAATTGTAAATAAATTTATGTTTTATGAATACTGAATTTTTTGATAATTTTATGTGATGATATTAAAAAAAAATCAACATTGAGTTGGTAATTGAGCTCAATAAATATTAAAAAAAAGGTCTAGAGAGAAAGGAAAAAAAGAAGATAAAGATAGAGGAAAAATAAAATAAAAAGAGAAAAAAAAGTCTCCAAAAATGTCAAGTAAGAATATGATACTTGTGGTAAATTTTATTTATGCATAAAAAAATTTAAAATTCTCAAAAGTTTTAGATTAAGTAAAGTTTTTAAAAATTATTAACATTTTAATTATCCAAAAAAATTTATAAACTTTTAAAAAATTGTTATTGAATACTTCTAAATTTGTATAGATTTTTATAAATTATTTTTAAAAGTCTTAAAAGTTTTAATTAAATAAGCTAAATTTTAAAATGTTTTTAAATAAATACACCTAAACTTTTAGAAACTTTTAAAATATATTAAGTTTTACCAAATTTATATTTAAATATACCATAATTATAATAAATTCTTTCTATTTATTTCAATATTTTTTGGAATGAAGTATCTAAATGGTCATTTTGTTTAGAAAAATTATTTTTAAATCTCTTTGTTTATTAAAGATGTGTCATTCAAGTACTTTTGTGTAAAAGATGTAATAGAAAATGACAAAATTAACTTTTTATCCCATTTTGCTTTAAATATAATGAAACATCATATCTATCACATGTATTTATATTTTTTGATAACTACATATGTACAAAAAATTAATATTTAATTTATAAAATTACTCAATTTTTTTAATAAATCTTAAACAAAAATTTCATTAAATAATATCCAAAGTCACACATTAAACAATAAAAAAATAATTTAATTTTGATTGAAATATTTGTTAAAAATTACTTCATTAGATATATATCTATCAAAAATAAAAATAAATATGTATCACATGTAATATTTCGTTATATTTAACGAAAAATTAGATGAAAATTAATTTTATCCTTTTTTAGTTCATTTTTCACAAACAAATAGATTTAAAAATATATTTTCTAAACAAAAATACTAAACAACTCTTAAGCCATGAAATTTTTTTCCTTCATTTTTTATTGTTTTTTCCCTTAAATTACTAACATAATTCTATTTGATTGGTGATATATAAAATGGGATATAATGATGGAATGAAAGATTTAGATCCTTTTATTTATTTATTTTTTTATAGGCAATATTAAAATAAAAATGTAAGACAACCATAACATAAGATTAGATGCTATAAAAGTCTCTTAAATTATATTAATAATATTGTTTAGTCTTTTAAATTAGAAATTATATCATTTAGTTCATTAGTTTTCCAAAAGAGGCCAATTGAGAATAAATTATATTATTTTGATGATTTTTTATTTAAAATATTATTATTTTTTATTAAGTAATTAAAACACAAATAAAATACGACTCTTTGATAAGAATAAAAGTAAAATATAATATGAAATAGTTTAAGAAAAATAAACAATAATAAAATTCAAATAAAAATTATTTTAATATATATTTTAATTTTTAATAAAAATTAATAACTAATTAAATATTAAAATAAAATTGTGACAATTAAAAAATATTAAAAATTAACTATTTTTTAATTTTTTTATATTAATTATGAGTTTATCATTATTAAAGACTCGTGTTTTAATCGTATTTAATCACTTGATAAAAAAATAGTAATATTTTAATAATAAAAATTATTAAAATAATATAATTTATCCTTAACTATTTTTATGAATTTAAATGATTAAATGACATCGTTTCTAATTTAAGTGACTAAACAACAAAATAAACTAATATAAGAAACTTTTGTACTATTTTTTTTTATAATATAAATATAAACAAATAATTTTCTAGAAAAATTGCTTTTTCAAAATAAAAAAAATGATGATATGCAATTAAAAATTTGATCTACCAAAATAACACTAAAATCATTTTTAAAAATAGATTTTTTTTAATAATAATTATTAATAATATGACAATAGACGTATGGAGGAAGAGAGCGATATTTTGATAAGGCTAAATTATCTTAATTGTTTGTGGAAAAAAATAAAAAATAGATAAAACTATCCTGATAGATTCTATATTATTCTTTATTTTACACTTTTGTTTCTAATTTTTTTTTTTATGATTTAGTCACATTATTATTATTATTATTATTATTTATTTTTTGTAAATTTAATCCTCAAACTAAAATCAAATCAAAATTGAATATCATGAGTTAAAATTAAATATGTTGGTGGACTTTTCAAAGAAATTATTTTATAGGAGGAATGTATGTGTGTTTGAAATGTTGATAACTAAATGGTAACTTATAGAGTCTTTGTATTGTGAGTTAGTTTCATTAGTTATTGAATTTTTACTACACTTTCATCTTCTTCCTGTAATTCTATTTCCATTAATGCTTTATGGAAGCTTATCAATATATGAAAAGTTAGAAAGGAAACTGTATGAAATAATATATGAGTAAATAAATTAAGAATAAAATTATATTATTAAAATTAAAAAAAATACACAAATATAAACATATGTATAAATTATAAATATAAAATTTAAATAACATAAAATTTAAATAAGTAAATGATCAGGTCTATGTATTATATAATATTCTTAAGATAATTTTTTCATTCATACCGAATATTAAAGAATTACGTAAACTTATCTTATAAGATACAACCATAAAATAATAATAATTTTAACTAGATGGAAAATACAAAAAAAAAAAAAAAAATTCTCCTTCTTTCTCTCTTTCTGTCAGCATTTTCCTTCTCTCTTTTATATCGCTCATTTATTTCTTTATATAAAAAAATTAGAGTGTAATGGAAGAGACAGAAACAGAGAAGAGAGAAAAAACTGAAAATTATATTGAAACGAGAAGACAGAAACAAAAAACTAAAAATTACATTAAATAGCCGTTTTAACAATTTTGTTTAAAATTTTCCAACATAAACTATTTAGGAGAACTACTCAGGTTTATTTCTTCCTCCTCTTATAAAATTTGGTTGTTAATTTGATTACAAATGGTATTAGAAAAACTCTATTCATAGGTTTTTTAAAACAATTCTATACACCTAAAACCACTTATTAATTAAATCATTTCGTTAATTATTTACACTAATTAATCTAGTACTTACAAAAAAATTAACCTATATTTACATTTATTAGTCTCGTTCTTGCTAAATCATCTTACACAATGAGTTATTGATACAATCGTAATAAAGTCTAATATAATCTAGAAACATAACATAATAAATTAAAAATGCTTTGGTCACTCAAATTTGTAAGTAAATTTACATTCAAATTAATTATGATGTAACACATAGTCAAATTTTCTTAAAAAATATTAACTTTTTTCATCTTTGAAACTATTTAACCACATGTCACACTATAATTAATACATATTAGTGAAAATTTAAGCGTAAATTTATATAATCTTAGTAATATTCATTCTAGTATCGTGTTTATAATGTCATCCAATGAGTAGGGTTAAATTAACATAAGTTATATATTTTGATATTTTTATTAATTTTAATGCTTAAATAAAAATAAAATTGTTTTTTTGAATATTAAAATAAATAGAAAATACGAAGAATAAAAAAAATATCAAAATATTTAAATTAGGTTTAACCCGCGTAATTACCTACAGTTAATTTTGACTCATAATGTTTAATTAGAGAGAGAGAGAGAGAGAGGAATAAAATACAATAAAATAAAATCTCACAAGTGACAGACCGGTCTTCACCTAAAGATCTTTGTAACTGGCTTTCAACTTATAGAAATGACAGTGACTCTATCACAACCAATTAGAGTGAGAGAAGAAGGGTCAGTACGTAGTCTCTCTGTGTGTGTATATTTAGACCCTCCAAAAGAAGGCATATTTTATTTTAAGTAGTTGTGGTTTATAGAACCATTAATTATTGAGTTCAAAGCCACACACCTCTTATTAACAGCTCTTCCCTTATCCCTCAAATTCCTCAAAAATGGAATTTATGGATACAAAGTTCCCGCAATTTCTAGGGCTTTTGATTCTTCTTCAATTGCTTATAATTTGCACCGTTCAAGGCCATGTCCATTACTATGATTTTGTTGTAAGCACCAGCTACCTAGCTCTCTCATTAAATATATGTTTTCATATGGTACACAATGTCGAGTATGATATGACTGTCATTTAGTTACACTTTCATGTACCTAAGCTTTGTCGTAGTTATAACATGATTGTGTAACGTCAAGCTCTTCAGTGTAATAATATACCCGAAATCTGATATATCATCTCATATATCATCTGATATATAATCATATTATACATAGTTAAACATTACAGAGTATTATAATTTTTTTGTAGCTGAAGGAGACGAACTTTACAAGATTATGTAGCAGCAAGAGCATGTTAGTGGTCAATGACAGTTTTCCAGGGCCTGTCATTCGTGTTTCAAAGGGTGATACTGTCTATGTCAATGTTCATAATCAAGGATATTATGGAGTTACTCTTCATTGGTTAGTCTCTTTCTCTCTCATTTAAACCTCTCAAAATACAAATTTTAAAGTTTTTTTAAAGAATAATAAAAACAATATCTTTAATTCATATGTTTTAATTATTAAGAAAAATCTTATCATCATTTGATTTTAAACACCTTTAAATTAAACTACGGTTATTAAGACATGTTTAACGTTGAATATCATTCAATATTAATGAGATAATATTTTTATTATTATAAATTTTAAGAATGTTATTTTTTATAATTTTTATTTATTTACTGAAAAATGTATTACATATACTCATTTAAACGTAACAAAATAACGCACAAGCAATAATTAATTTAAAATTTAAAATAAATTGTGTTTTGAAAAGAGGCGTAAAATTTTAACTATTAATTATGGTAGATACTTATTATTAGTAGTTAGTATTTTATTGATAAATAATTGTAAAATAAATTTATTTAATTTAATAATAAAATTTAAAAAACCTAGTATTACGTTTACATACACTCATTTAGATATCACAATCATAACACACAAGCAATCCATCCCAATTTCAAAAGATTCCGGATACTTATAACTTAACGGGGTCAACAATTCAAGAACTAGGGAGCTAAATACAGCACGAGTGTGGGTAGAGTACTTGACATTCCAAATATAAGTAAATGAGGAAGAAAAAGAAAGAACAATTCGTGTACCTCCTTTGGTTAGATCATAGAAATTGTTTAGAAAATATGTTTTAAGTTATTTTTCTTTTTGGAAAAGATGTCACACAATTATAAACTTCAATTTTTTATTAAATATAACAAAATAGCACATATAAAATATAAATATTTATATTTTTTGATGTTCATATATTTAATGAAGTAATTTTTAATTAAAAAATTACTTAATTTTTTTTAAAAAAATTCTATTAATTTTAAATTAAATTTTTATTGTCCAATGCGTGACTTTAGATATTAGATAATAAAAAGATTTATTGAAAATTTCGTTTAATTCTAAAAGATATATTTTTTTAAAAAAATTAAGTAATTTTTTTAATTAAATATTAACTTTTTACGTATATATCTATCAAAAAATATAAATATACATGTGATACTTATGCTATTCCATTATATTTAACAAAAATTTTGATGAAAAATTAATTTTATCCTTATCTGATACACTTTTTACAAATAAATATACTTAAATGATATATTTTTTACAAATAAATAGACTTAAATGATACATTTTTCACAAACAAAAAGATTTAAAAATATTTTTTCTAAATAAAATGACTAAACAACATTTTTGATATAAACAAAGTGACTATTTGGACTTTTTACCTTAGAAAAAAATTAAGAAAAGTAAATATATCAATTGGTTACTTCAAATGAGTCCATGTAACATAGATTTGTTTTTGTTTATTTGTAGGCATGGAGTACATCAACCTAGAAATCCATGGTCAGATGGTCCTGAATACATAACACAATGTCCGATTGAGTCAGGATCTAATTTTACATATGAGGTAATATTTTCAGACGAAGAAGGAACAGTTTGGTGGCATGCTCATAGTGATTGGACGAGAGCAGGTGTACATGGTGCTATTGTTGTCATGCCTTTAGAGGAAACTGGTTTTCCATTTCCTGCTCCTGATGGGGAAGAAATTGTTGTCTTTGGTATGTATTTCTTAGCTTTTAAAACCTACATATGCTCCTGATGGAGAAGAAATTGTTGTCTTTGGTATGTATTTCTTAGCTTTTAAAACCTACATATTCTACACACGAGGAATGTTAGGGACATCCACACCATTTTGATTATTTTCAGTTTTTAAAATAATTATGATATATGATAAGATATAAAAATTATAAGTTCAAATTATATATTGATGTTAGCATTTATCCTCGAATATATCATAATCTTTTTGTTTTAAGGTAATTAATCTCAAATGATGCAATTTTTAAGTTCAATTGGATCCACCAATCAATATCTCATATGAAATTATTATGTTAATTGTGATTGTGATATGTAGTGGTGTTTTGTTTAAATTGTAATCTAATTTTGATAAAAAAATTTATGTACAATAAACTTAATATTATTGGTTGTTATAATAGTAACTTACTCATCTTATTTGAGGTTAACTTAAAAAGAGAAATAATTAATGACCAAACTTATTTAACAAAAGTATCTTTGTTAATAATAGCATTTTACAGTTACAATGATATCATTATAAAAAATTATAATTAAAAGATAATATTTTTTATTAACATTTTTTGCTTTATAAATATTTTTATTTTTATTTTTTGATATATTTTATGAGAAATGTAAACGAGTATATTTATGAACTGTTAAGTCCAATTCATTTAAAAGTAAATTAAGTTGATTTTAGCTAATAGAGTTAAGTTGAGTTATAACTGATCACATCTTAACACTAACTCAACTCATTGTACTCTTTTAATTTGATATATTAACGTTTAGATAACGAAGTTGTCACCAAAATTATGCCAATGAATTATAATTGTAAGAATATAAATATTATAAATTTGTGATAGATTTCAAATGAATTGATAGAGTTTCATATAATAGTACAATTAGACCAATAAAATTAAAGTGCGTTGAGTAACAAAAACTCTATAATTATTTAATTTAAATAGTTTAATATCATAATTATCGAAGTAGGCACTAGAGTGTTTATAATTTTCAAAATAAGTATTTTAATCTTGTAATTTTTGAGTTGTGTATATATAGTCCCTTTATTTATGAAAATTAATCACCATATATCTTTATTTTTTATACTTTTGATGAATTAGAGGTGTTAATTTTAATAAATTAAAGGATTAAAAATACTTTTTTTTAATATTAGAATTAGTAGTGTCCAACTAGTAAATTATGTGACTAATATACTCATTTTTGAACAAAAATAGGATTTTTGGTGTCTAATTTAATAAATATGAGACTAATGTGTTTATTTAATAACAATTATAGGACCTCTAAGACCATTTTAAAAAAAATTAAAAAAAAATTACTTCAAATTAATTATATTTATGATATTTTTATTATATATAATAATACTATTTATAATTTTAGTTAGACATCCCTTTCCAGCTAATTGTCAAAACTCCACAGCTTATCGGACCAGTCAACTTTGACATACAAGTTGTCTCATGTAATAGAAGGTCAACCAGTTTTGACGTTTCCTAATCCCCTTGACAGTTCAACAAGACGAAAAGTGCATGCTATATAAAACCACTTTGACAAACAACCAGCTAACTCTTTTTTAATACATTTTGGATGAGGATTCGAACAACTAAATACCATGAAAAAAAAAATTCTTTTAAGGTGCTTGCAACTAACTTTGTATTTAGTTAACTATTCTGAATTAGATTTATCGAACTAGAAGGCTAATGGAGCTAGGGTAGACAAAATGCACACAATTATTTTTATTATTATTTTAATATACTATTATTTTTATTATTATAGTAACAAAAATATATATAATATATATTTTATTTTTATTATTAATTACATAATTTAGATAAAATTATCCTAATGAATAATTATCATGGCATAACAATTTAAGCTGTTGTCACCCTTAAATAATCCTAGTATTGACGTAGACAGGGGAAAAAAAGAGAGCTTACAGAAAGTTCCTTTGTATAAATTTGTACGTAAAAGTGGAACATGGTTAATTGGTTACTGATTGATGTATATTTTTTATGCTTAAAATGGAGAGTATAATCCTATGTATATTTTAGCAGTAATATTGTATTGTACTTGTAGGGTCTTGGTATACAGATGATGTGAATGAGGTAGTTAAAGAGGCACTAGAAGATGGGGGAGACACTCCTCGTTCTGATGCTTATACTATCAATGGACAACCAGGCGATTTTTGCCCGTGTTCTAGTAGTATGTTTTCTTAATCTCTCTTTTTTTCAAATCTCTATTACATCATTTACAAGACATGATTTGTTATTCAATTAGAAAATTATTTATTAGTTTTAATTGAATAACTGGACAATTTTTGCCTATGCTCTAGTAGTATGTTTTCTTGATTTCTCTCTCTATTTCTTTCAAGTCTCTATTACATCCTTTACAAGATAGTATTTGAGATTCAATTAGAGAATTATTTATTAGTTTTAATTGTATAATATAACTCCATTTACAATAAAATTTTATTTTTAATCTTCATTCATGTGATGCATATATGTTTTTTCTTCAAACAACATAAAAGAACATATTTTTTTTCATATTCAAAAATAAGATTTATAACATATGTTAAACCTATGTTTAAACCTCTCAAGAAAATTCTTTCTACTTATGTTAAACCTCGTTGACATGGAATGCAACGGTGAAGGATTACTATGTTTTTGAAATGTTGCAATTTAGTAGCTTAATACTACAATGTGGTATTGTAGGACACTAATTAGTACACTATTAGGGCAAACAATTTTATAATTTTGTCTTATTGCACCATCTATTAGAAAGTTAGGATTTTTTTAGGTCATTCCATACTTGTTCTGTGTCTTAGCCACGTTATTTAAAGAAAAGCTGATCCATAGCTAGGATCATATAATACGTTTTACTACATTTTTGCATAATTAAAAATACTACGTGACACATTTTTGAAAAGCTTAAGCACGTATTTATAGTACACTGAATCAAAATTAGGGACTAATCTACACATTTGAAGAAAAAGAAAAAAAAAGAACAAATAGAGCAATTTTTCAAAATCTTAATTAAGTGTATTATTATTGTACAGATGAAACATATAGGTGGCATGTGGATTATGGAAAAACTTATCTACTACGCATGGTCAATGCATTAATGAATGCAGAACTATACTTTGCAATTGCTGAACACAGCCTCGCTGTTGTCGGAATGGATGGATCTTATATCAAACCAATTATCACAGATTATATAATGATATCTCCGGGACAAACTATGGATGTATTAGTCACTGCTAACCAGTCACTTGGGCAATATTACATGGCTGCTAGACAATACGATAGTGTTAGACCTGATGTTACAGATTATGATAAAGTAAATGTGACTGCAATTCTTCAATATAAAGGCAATTACACCCAGGAATCAAGCCCTATTTTCCCAGATAAACTACCGACATACGAGAATTTCGCTTCTGCAATCGAGTTTACAAACCAAATTAGAAGCTTGGCAAATGAAAAACATCCAGTAAATATTCCAAAGAATATTACTACCCGAATGTACATCACTGCTTCTATGAACAATGTTGAGTTTGTGAATGGTTCATCTGTGAGGACTGGTTTAGGCTCTAGCTTGAATAATGTCAGTTGGGTTAATCCATCAATTGATGTGCTACTTGCCTACTACAGGTATATCCGCCTTCTAACCTCGGCAAATGATTTTATATTTTTGCATATTCATATATTTGGATTGAAAAAGTCTACTCATCATAAATTTGTGAGGGGTCATAAACAACATAAAAATATATCATTGATAAATATAATTATACCCATATATAATTGTATCGAAAGATAAGTTTATGTGTTAGTTGTGATTATCATAAATTTGAGATATATAGTAGTGCTCTTTTGGTTTGGTCTCCAATGTAGGACTTCCACTTCCCAACCAGCAAAGCCAACATTGAATTTTATTTCTTTTTTTCTTTTTGAAGTATAAGACTAAAGTGCTCTAATTGAGCATTTTAGCTCAGTAATTTTCAATTGGAACGCTTTAGTCCTATACTTTGAAAAAAAATTACACTTTAATCTTAAAAAACTCAAAAAAAAAAAGACTAATGTGTACCTTTAACACTAAAGGTATAGGACTAAAGTGGTCATTTTTCAAAATTATGAGACTAAATTGGTACAGTCGAAATCATTGAAACTAGATCATTTGTTTGCCCAAAACTACATGATTGCTAGCGCCATTCTCCCAAACTAAAATGGCACCTAATGTATGAAATTTTTACTAAATGCAGGAATATGAGTGGGTATTATACAACTGACTTCCCAGAGTTTCCACCATCTCTATTTAACTTCACTGGGGAAGATTTGCCAGATAATACTCTTTTGACTGTCCAATCAACCAAGTTGAAGGTACTAAACTATAATGAAGAAGTAGAGATAGTATTTCAAGGCACTAATGTATTTGATGCATCAGAGGATCATCCTATGCATCTCCATGGTTATAGTTTCTATGTGGTTGGTTCTGGTTATGGAAACTTTGATAATGAGTCAGATCCAAAAGGGTACAATCTAGTTGATCCACCAAAGCTAAACACTGTCTCACTTCCTAAGAAAGGATGGGTTGCTATCAGATTTAAAGCCAGTAATCCAGGTATGAATAATAAGATTCAAGCTAAACATAGAACCAATTTTTTTTTGGGGGTCATACGTACTATACTAATACAGTAACTAATTATCAACTAATTAGTGTAGAGAATAGAACCTGACCTTTTTGCCTCCACTAAATCGTGAGGATGCGGGCAACTTATATCCTGTAATCACTTTCAAACAAGGAAGAAATCAAACTTTGTTACATAAAAGTTTCAGAGTTCCGACAATGGAAAATTTCAGCATCAGATACATTAAATATAATAAAATTTTAAGGATCAGGTAGTAGTTCAGTCCTAAGTTCAAGCATTAGTGAGATAAATTAAGCTTCTAAGTATCGATTATGTACTTTTCTATCAGCAGGATAAATGATAAACATCTATTAAGAGTGACTTTCAATGATTTCTATTGGCAGGGGTATGGTTATGGCACTGTCATTTGGATCGACACCTGAGTTGGGGAATGAATACTGTTATGATAGTAAAAAATGGTGGAACTCCAGAGACAAGTATCCGGAAACCCCCTGCATATTTACCTCCATGTGAAGGTGCATCTACTATTAGGCTCCAACATTTTGATGACATTTCAGCTGAAGCAAGCATACTAGATATGATTTAAAACCAAGTGTTGTAGCTAGCTCATATTACTAAGGTGAGTTAGTTGTTGAAAAAACTTGTCTGCATTAGAATGGAGATTTTATAAGGCTAGTGTAAGTTAGGTATGATCCTACAATATTCCTCTATCATAGAATCATCATATTCATATACGGAAGCTAAACTTGGTGAATTTATTTAGGAGTTCTATTTGGGGTTTCTTATGGTCATGATCAAAATATGGATAATATATTTTATATATCCGTGAGATGGAAGGGACCAATATGTAAAACAAATAAAATATCTCCGAAGTATGAAAGTTTATGATATATTGTTAGAATGTTCAAAAATATTGTGTTAAATGTAATAATTTTTGTTTACTAGTTATCTGGTTGTATCGTGAAGTTTAATTTTTATTAAATTTAATTTTATAATTTTTTGTAGGAATTTCGATCAATATTAATAATATATTCTACATATATTTGATATTTTTGTAAAAATGAAGTATATATATCTTTATAAAATAGATATTTTAATCCTTGCATTAACTCAGCTAAATATAGATTTGTACTGGACAAGACTATGAAATTGAGCTTGTATAGAGCCAATTTGCAAGTGAATCAAAGCTATCAATGTCATATGAAACTAAATCAATAGGAATATGATTACTCGCACCGCTAGAATAGAAAAAAAACACTCTCTACCTTCTCTCTAGAAATCTTAGAGTTTTTCTTCGTTTCCTACCCATTCATCTCCCGCCCTTTTATCTCCACAGTTGCCACCCCTTCATGTGCTTTCAGCAGTCCACTTTCCACTGTCTCTCTCCATCTCCGACGGACCCTCATGGGTTTCGTCGCCTTTTAGATTCTCCCGGAGGCTTTTGATCTCCTTCGACTCGCCTTCTCCCTAGATTTTCAAGTAGAATTACACTTTTTTCAGTTTTTGGTCGGACTTTGTTAAGAAAATGGAGAATGTTGGTGCTGACGATGATGAAGATGATCTACCACCAACCATCTAAGTACCATAGAAGAGAGTTTTTGTTCGTTTTATTTCATTATTTTTGCTCTTTCTTTTGGATTTCTCTATGTCTAAGTTTGTGAGGGTTCTAGCTTGATTGGTGGCGTAATTTTTTTTTTCCCTTTCTTTCGTGCTGATGTTAGTGGATCTACTATTTTTTTAGTATAGTTTGTTATCTTTATCTAACTTAAATTAGTGTCAAACTAACTTGCTGGTGGTATAAAAGATTCTTGTCTAGACCTGGGTTCTTCTCGGGCATATGATGACTATATACCATACCTCGGGCATATATGCGTTGTTTGGTTTGGTTGGCATAATTTTTGCTGCATTTAATGAAATTTCTCTCTTTTGGACCAAGAAAAAAACGTTCACATGAAAGTAACAAGAGAGGGTGAAGGTAAAAGGAGTTATAGTCTCTGGGATTTCTTACCAAGTCTACAAGTGAGCTGGCAGATTTCCTTAGGTCTCTCTTAACTCCAAGGAAGTCCTTCAATGCAACGCTTGAATAACTTGAAACAACCACTCCTTATTACAAATAGTCCACCATTTCACACTAATGCAGAAGTGCTAGAGATGATAATGTAATGAATCAGATATTTATAGTGGGTAGCAATGAAGATAGGTACATGTAAACGTGAAAGGTAAATAAATATACAGACAGAGATTTAGAAAGGCAAGAATCTCAAAGCATTACACAAGGTGGCCTAATAATTTGTCCTTGTACCAGGTTCAGTTCTGAACATGCTTTCCCATCCAGGTCGTCAAGAAGATGTTCTCTCATACCTGCTTTCTGGCCTAACACAACAATATGTCAGGCCTAACAAATTTGATTTTAACAATGTGAAAGAAGAATGTCTAAAAATTTCTCATCGGAAAATCAAGAGATCAAAGTAACTTCTTACGAGGTATTGTTTAAGATTGTCCAGGTCCTAGACTGATCTTCTAAATACTTACAGAAAAAGGGAATAAAAAAAATATAAGAAAAGAAAGGGAAAGAGAAGCCAGATAGAAATAGCCTGAATTCTTCAAATAAATAATTGATAACAATTACATAATTATTTTTTCATATCAATGTCGGTGTTGTTGAAAGTTTAATAACAAAGAGGCATGTTCTTCGTTAGTTCGTTTTAGTCACAACCGAACAGATAAATATGCAAATTTGTTCATTGAAATATCAATGCAAAAGGCAATAATGTTCCTAGACTTGCCTGTTGCCACTTCTAAATAAAACAAGGTAGATTGGATCTTGGGGTGTCAGCTTAAGCAGGTTCTGTACAATGTAGACACATGTTGCCATGCTGAGAAATGAGACCACAAGTTGAATCAGTTTGCAACATCACAATTCACAACCAACAAAAATAATAATGTCCCTAGCTAGCCGTTATGAGAGAGAGTAGTAGGCAACAAAAATATCAACTCCATACACGATTGAAGTTTTCCTTTTCTCTTCACATGAACAGGCAGAGTTAACAAGAGAAACTAAACTTTGCAAATATAGAATCTTCCACATAAAAGAAGCCTTCTTCTTTCATTTGTACTTCTAAAGAGAAACTAGTTAGCTACAGCCACTAGGAGGCAGAATCTACTAGTAATTTTCAAATTCTACCTATTAGTTGCACGATACTTTGTTTCCATTTGACTTGGGAAAAATATATTAAGTGAACATTACTTATTAAAAGAGACACTAAGGAAATGTTCAATAGCTTTTTGTGGGAACCTCTCGCCATTTTCCAGTTTATATGTAGATGAAAACTTATATAATGCTTGAAAACTACAGCTTCGTTACGTAGGATATCTTCAAATATGCATATTATTGTCAGCATCCATCTATATAAAAAATGGTCAAATGAACCAGAAGAGATTACCTTCCGAGGCAAACCAAAAATATTATCCAAAAGATTGCACTGATCAAACTGGATTCCTTGTAGGCAACCCAGACCTGGATATGAAGTTGGAATCAAAGTCCTTTAGATGAACATAATGCATACTGTAGCAGATACAGTTACCGAAAAGAAAAACAATAAATTTATTCATGACAAAAATAAATTTAAAAATTCTTAGATTACATACAAACAGTACATAAATTTTATTCAGATCGGAATCTTCACTCAGAATTAGTTGACTTCATTATTGAAAGAAATTTAAATCTAAAAATTTACGTACAAAAGAGAAACTATTTTCATTTATCTTTTCAGCTTTTGCTATTGTCATATTCTTTATTTATAAGGATTTCTAGTTATAACATACAATGATATGATGCTCTCTGGATTCAAGGGTTCAACTAACAAGACCATGAATATGTGTCTTTGGACTTAGTAACTCACTCCCATGCAGATGTAATTGTTCCATTAGAATCCTATGAAAATATTTTAACCTTGGTATGCCTGGTTACCTTATTAAACATACAGTGAGGCATATGCGTGAAATAAGGAAAGGTATTTACTCTCCAGAAGTTAGCTAACACACTACCAATTCATAAAGATTGAAGCAGTTAAAACCTAGCAAGCAGGCACTAGAACCAAATTCACATTGTTATTTCTCTATTGATAATTAAGATCATATAAACAAGATTAGCAAAACAGCTCAAAGTAAAAATATGTACTGATATGCAGCCATGCATTTATAATTATTAGTAGCAGTTTCACCTTTCTAAAGAGTTAAGCTAATGTTGTGTATGTTATCACATATAAACTGTAAACCACTTCCTGAATTTTATTTTGGCACCTGAACTTTTTACCTTCTTCTTTTTCCCTTTTGAAATGCTTTTGATTTTTATTTTATATCAATTTAGTCCCATCGGAGAGTCACACCTTCCTTTAGTAGCCCGACGGAGCTATTTGAGAAAATTCATAGAAAATGATTTCATTCAAATTTTTAACTCCAATTTACAATTTTCTGAAAAGTACAATGGCTATTTATTGGAACGCCATGCAGTAGAAAAGGGCCCCCATCGGTTTGATGAGAACTTGGAAGATAACAATACTTATTAAGGGTAAGTTAATTCTTGATCTGTTCACACCCACAGTATGCCACTGATGGGTTGCACCAGCAGTTGATTCTGAAAACATGTAAAAGTTCAAGTAGGAAGCTAACTGTAGGCATACCGACAGAGCAAGGACATTGACATAAAAGTCAACAAGTGTTGTGGCCATCCATCTGCAAACATTTTGGCAAGTCAATATACGAGACATCATCAATCAGTACAAATAGAAATTCCGCATAAGTGCAAAACTGCAATCCACACATTTAATGATCAAATGATCCTAGATCTTACATATCATAAACACGAAGACACAATGCCTTCACCATAAAAGGAAGAGAATATCAAAATATATTAGAAATTGAACAAAATAAAATAGTTGTCTCAATCATTTTAAGTATTGATTTATGTCATACTCATACATTCTCCAAACACTTTTTTAATTGATTTTTTTACTTTTCCGAATGCTATTAAGACCATTAGAGTTTTTTTATTAGTATTGAAGATAAAAGAGAACACTTGAGCATATTGTGTGGCAACAAACAAAAAAGGTCTTGTTTTTTTAAGCTGATAATGAATTATCATCTTCATCTTCCCTGAACCCTTGAAAGTTTACTATATCACATAAGTTCTTGCATCGTCTATTTCATATGGTTTGTGAGTTTCTCCTTGAATGAACAATGAGAGTATTGATTTTTCTGCATGTGACACTTGATGTTAATTGAGTACTACCACCATTATCTATTCATAATTATTTTTCTCTTGGCAAGAACGTTCTGTTCCTAAGAAGAGCTTAGCTTGACAAAGTATGATTTAATGTGCCAGAAATACAGGAGAACCATGAAACAGAAGCCAGAAATACAGCAGAACCATGAAACAGAAGCCTCTTTTCTAAATTCTAAGTTCAGAGGTTCTTTTCTGAAGATTTTTTTTCCCGGGCTTGCTCAACATTTAGAATGAAAAAAAATGCTTCTTGTACACCTGGGTTTAAACAGCCTAGGCATTTTTCTTACATTTTTATACAAAACTGTATTGTGATACACACATAATGTATGAGTTGATAACTAATTGATGATTGTAGGAACTATCCAAATCTATGAGATATATCACTAAGATAAAGTATTGAAAACGAAAGGTTAAGGAGGTTCTGGAAATAAATAAAAAGAAATTCATAGACTGGATGTATGCCTGCATTAGTATGTCTATTTGTGTGTAAAAAAAAATTTATTATTATTAATTGTGTATTAAGATTAAAAACTGCTTGTTTCTGCAGTATTTTTTTATAATTTAATCTACAAAGAAAAACAGAGAAATAGAGGAGAGGAGGAGGCTTACGGAGTCAAAAGATCTTTGCGGAAAGGGGAACCATCAGTCACACAAGTATACACCAAAGTTCCTAGCATCAAACAGCCCAAAGCACTAAAAAGTACTCTTGCAGCCACAACAGAGAAGTGTTTCTTTTGTTCCACATTTATCCTGTATAAAAAATATTTATCTGAAGTTGATAAACTGGCATGTTAAGCAAATGAAGAACAGATACATACAAAGAGAAATTCTAAGACTAATGCTCCAAACAAACAAGGAAAAAATTAACAATCATTAAGTCACATGTATAGCTACTACAAAGATTATATCAAGGGACATTCACTCAGGAAACATATATATTAGGCACATAGTCATCACACTTCTTGATGGGAAAAAAAACAACTATGTATGTACTAGAAATATCTAAGTTATACTTTACAAATAAATTTGAGACTCTTTCTTTTCTTTCTTGACTGAAATGAGGAGAATACTAACCTATCTGTGCTTTCCATAAACCCTACCATACACAAAATGTACATATCAATTTGCTTATGATCTTGTTTAAATGTCACATTTCAAATTCATTTCATGTTCCCGTAGCTTCATTTCCTTACTTGTTTGGATGCTGTGATAAAACATAGTAAACGGGATCCAACAGAGATTCTTGAGATGACAACTTCATAAATTGCAAAACAATGTAGGCACATGTAGCGATGCTGCAGATAAAACACTAAGAGGTAAAGAATCAATGACAGCATAAGTCATTCAAACAAAAAAAAAACTTAAACAAAAATGTATTTATACATTATTTGTGAACCAAATTACCAGTAACCATGCAGATATTTGAAAGGAGATACGAAGTTTACCTGCCGAAACATACAAGTAGAATTACCCAAATAATTGCAATGATCCAGTTTGATTCCTTGTACAAAACCCATGCCTGACATGAGAGACAATTTTCTTATCACACTATAATGATGAGAAAACTTGGTTATGCACACCTCGACAAAAGTCTCCCTTAAAATTAGTGCTAAATATATCAAATTAAGACATAAAAATTGAATTACATAAGATACAATACAGTGAATAAATGAATTTGAAATATAATAAGTAAAATGTAAACATCATAGAGAAACACATAAAGTTCGTCAGCTAATAAGGCTATCTGCCTATCCACACACCAAAATCAGTCCGCTAATCCTGTGGGGTGTCTGGTGGACTCTCCTTAAATGATATATCCTCCCCTTCTTATCAAAACAGATACTCAAATTTTGTCTTTAAAGACAGACCAAAAATCAGACCCAGGAATTTATTTATTTTTTCCCATGCACACTATATTTACCCCAATAACTATAGAGAAGCAGAAACTATAAACCAAAGTAATGATTGACGACAGAAAAACCAAACAGCTCAAAGTGGAAAATAGTATAAGAATAATAAGATAATATGCTGAGCTATAAGTACGGTGTCATAAAATTAATCACAAAAGGGAAAATTTAAGATAGATTTTTTATTTCTAACTAATGGCATACAGGAGCTGGAATGAAGAACTTCAATCAGTTCTGGAATCAAATATGAATCTATCATATATACGTAACAAACAACTCACAAATGTGCACATTTCAATAATCAAGAAAAGAAGCAATTACACACACACACACACACACACACATATGATCAGTTAAAGAGCCTTTCCAAATGTTCAACAAATTAAGAAAAGTGCATGAAGTTAATACCGCCAGAACTATAACATTTATGTAGAAATCAACCAAGGTCGCTGCCATCCATCTGAAAAAGAAAAATTCGAAAACACATCAAAGTGTTGGTGCTTTTCAACATCAAATCAACTTAAATGTTCATCACAACGAAATTGAGCGCTTAGACGTAGAGTAAGAGACAGATACAGTACGGAGTGAGAAGTTCTTTGCGAAATGGAAGACCATCAACGAAGACGGTATAAATGACAATAAACGCCATCGCACAACCCAACACCATGAACATGATCTTCAAGCTATTAGCTATCAGTGTGTTTTCCATTGCTAAGTAAGACTGATAGATTTTTCAAAGTGATCGAAGATGAAGCAAGAGCGGCAATAGAGAACGAAGCTTGAGCAATAAGAAACAGAGAGAAACTAGCATTGAAGTTTGAAGCTTTATGAAAACTAAAGAAACGGACCACGGTGTCCCACGTCGATTTCGTTAGAAATTAGCGTTTCCGTATCGTCTATCCAATACGTTGCTCGATAATAGGGGGGAGCATTTTAACTACGGTTAATTAAACCTATGCACAAAAATCTAACAATTTTCATCCTCAAATAACTATAATCTATAAACCATTGAATGGGATGATTATTACAGTATACAAATTGTGAAATCGAAGTTGTATTAATATTATTATGGTTTAATTTTTTGGAGTTTTATTTTTGAATTTTTTATTAAAATAATATGTTTATTTTTTTATAATATAAATTGATATATATATTTTTTATTAAAAGTTTAAAGATAAAATATTTTAAATAATTGGATCAATTATGCATATAATGATATTATTTTTTATATACTTATAATTATATAAAAAATATATAATTTAAATAATAAAACATATAATGTTTTTAATATTTAGATTGAACTTGTTATTTATTTTTATTTTTTATTTTATTTAAAAACATGTGTTAAATAATTAAAAAAGTAAAACTAATATCAATATTTCAAATAATATAATAAGATATGAAATTTATTAACATTTAATTTTTTAAAATTAAATATATTTTTAAATAAATATTAAAAATAATAATAATACCCACTTAGTAACCAAAGGTTGTTATACAAATACACTTAAAATTAATGTTAATATGTTATAGTTATTAGTATAATCATTTGTATCCATCACACTATTATTCTTAATTTTTTATAACATGATAAATAATTATTAATTAAAATAATAAAAATTGTTTTTTTTATTTTATAACCAATAATAAATAAAAAAAATTGAATTTAAATTCTACTCTCATAGTTTGAAAACTAGCTAATGAATATGCATTATATATTTAAATTAATTGTATGGAATGAATAAAAATTGATTAAATGATATTTTCTAAAAATATAACAAAAAAGAATTAAAGAATAATATTATATATGAAATTGGACAAGGATGTTTGTAATAATTTAAATTGTTCAAATTGGTTTATTTTTAATCAAAATAATTAATTGAAAAATATTTTAATAATAAAAATAATTAATTAAAATAAAAATATTAAAACTAATAAACTAAAAAAAATTCACCTAATATTATCAACTAAGTAATCATTTACCCAATAATCTATGAAGTTTTTACGAATATGAATCAATTTTTTCAAACAAGTGTGACGAATGAGATGACATTTGTGAAACTAAACTTTTCTTTTTTCGTTTAACTCTGAAAGTAGAGATTCAACCAAACCACCTAAACTATTAGATGTTCCTAAACATAGAGTTTATCAGCTTCCACTAGAAGTGATTAAAATACAAACCCTTTACAAAGGGGGGGGAAAAACGAGGTCAATTTTGACGAAGTTTGTAGATGAATTGTGTCAAAAGCATTCTCTATTAAAGATGCAAATCGAGTAGGCCGGAAATTTTGTATTCAGAACTACTGGAACCGGATTTTGTAAGCCCTAAAAGTAGATTGGATTTATCATATTAAATGGAAGCACAAAGCTTGTTTATCGGAGCCAAAGATCTTTTTTATTATTTATTTAAAATTGTATTATATTTATATTTCAAAAAATAACCTCCAAAGAATTTACATCATATCTTAAAACATCCAAAATAAAAAATTAAGACACCAATTTATCTCCTCAAGCAGCTTCAATTTAACAGGCCAAAGATTGAATCAAGCCAAGATTAAATTTTATTTTAGTTTATTAGTTTTAAAAAATTTATTTTATGACCGAATGACACAAATAGTTCACTTTTAATATCCAATCAAACTATGCCAATTTTAACCTGATATGAATAGGAAAAAGAGTACAACAAAGATCCAAAAAGGCACAAAATTCTTGGTGAAGCAACCAGTTGAATTGAAAAAAGATCTGATTGACCAATTGATGCTGTATCTATCTACAAAGAAAAATAAGCCTCTTGTCAATTTTATCCATCATGCTGCAACCTGCCAGTGATGAATCTGTGAAATGAATCCAGGCAGCTCTGGAACTGAAACTTAAAACGAGCCCAACGAGAATCATAGCACAATTACTTCAAGTTCAAGCACTTATTTAAGCTTCCTCCTAATCTGAAAAGGTCAAAAAGACGATAGTACAAAACAATATGTTTAGCTCAGGCTGGTAATTAGTCAAGAAAATAATTTATTCATCAAATCTGAGTACTATTTACCTTCTTTTTTTAAAAATATATTTACTAAGTACTATTTACCTATGCAAGCAAAGAAGCAAAACTAATCTAAAACAGAATAATCTTAATAAAACACTACTGCCAAATTATGTGACAGAATACACTCACAAATTTTAAACATTACTTGCAAAGTAGAGTATGATAATGTGCTTGCCCACATGCAGGTGAGATGGAATGATAACAGAAAAATATGTTTCCCGAGTAGCTTTAATCTTCTTCTTTTTTAATAACTAATTACACACTCACACATCCTATACATTTGATTGGGTTCGAACTCAAGTTATTCACTTGCAACATATGCCATTGTACTACAAGGCACAATTGGCAGCTTTGATTAGAGGTGTGAAACCAATTAAGTTGACCAATTTGCTTAGGTTTAGCTCATTTTATATAGGTTATAGCTCAACTCAATTCATCTAAATTTTATGTGAGTCAAATTCAACTCAATTTACTTTAAAATAAATTGGGTTAAGCTGGCTTATTTACCATTATAAAAATAAAACAAAAAAATAAAATATATTTATAATTTTATTTAAAAACAAAAAATGTTAGTAAAATATTACATTGTGATTATATTTTTGTAAAGGATCAATTATAAATACCACCCTCTAGGTTTTTTGAAACAATAAAAAGACCCCATAAGTTTAAAAAATAACAACTATACCTCTTCTTGTCATTATTGAGAGATATTTTCAATAAAATCAATAAAAATTATAAAATTCAAGAGTGGATATTGTAATAAAACAATAATAGAAGAATGTAATTATCTATTTTTTAAACTTGAAGGATGTTTTTGCAATTTTGAAAAATCTCAAGGGAACAGTAATTTTCCCTTTTGTAAAACAAGAAAAAAATAGTATCTTTTCGTTACGATTTTTCATAATGGCATTATTTTAATTATGAAAATACTATCATTAACAATGGTATTGTTAAAATAGCTCATGAGCTTAAAAACACAACTTTAAATGAGCTGCTGCTCATTTGACACTAGCTTTAAATTTTTATTTCTCAATTTAGTTAATAACAAATTCAAAATTTCTTTTTCACTATAAATCTCTTGCCCTATGACACTTAGTTTTGCAACACCCATAAAAGTTGGAACAGAGGACGGTGCAACTTATAACAGATCATGCAACCACGTAAAGCTACTGGTGAAATGGCAAAGGCAACCAAAAAATTACATACCTTTCGGGCTATATTTCTTCAATCAATGAGATCATTATGGAGAAAACTCAACTATTACATATGTTAGCCTTGCTTATTGAGCACATCTGCAATTATATTCCTAGTTTCATTGCATAATGCCACTGGATCACTTCCTTCTAAAGGCTTATGGATAACAACTTTAACAGATCCAGAATTCAAGATACGCTCCTTTCCTGCTGGCATGAGTGCTCCAGTTCCTATAAGGGTAATAGGCACTACCGGCACCTTCGTTTTCGCAGCAACACTGAAGGCACCTTTCTGCAAATGACCAACATTAAGAGTATAAATTTCAGGAATCATTAATCACAAATACAACATATTCTCATCCTTTAGGGCAAGAAAAACAAAGAAAGGGAAGAGAGAAAGAGAATTGGGATAAGGGGTAAGAGCCTCTCCAATGAGACATGAACTCTATTATAGTGTAATTTTTGCACCAAAATTTGCCCCAAAGAGGCGTTAAAACTCTGTAACATTTAGTGCAATGGACAGTATTACACCAAATTTGATGCAACATTGTTCATTGCACTAAAATAGTGCATAACTTTAGCACCTCCTTGGAGCAAGTTTTGGTGAAAAAATTAAACTAAAATACGGTTTTAGTAAAAGAATATTGAACTTTTGCAAAATAATGCAATTTTTAGCTTAATATTTAATGTAGTGGGTTTAAGATTTAAAAAAAATTGGGTGAAAATTGCACTATTTTAGTGCAAAAATTACACTAAATAGAGTTTTGGTTTGGAGTTGGCTAAAGTGAAACTAGACTTAATAGATAGATCTCAAGCTGAACATGATTATTGCAAAATAATTAAACCAGCATCACATTGAATATTGGAAAACTCTTATATGCCAAGATGCAAATGAAAGATATAGTTGGCCGCACTTTAACATACAGCCATATCCTTCCACACGAGTGTTTAGATCCCATTTAAGATGAAAAAAGCACTCTTAAATATTGCCCACAAAATCTAGGTACATTACAACACTTTCTGCTGGAGTCAAAGGAAAATTTTCACAATGTCCAATTGAAAACCATAAATGATATCAAAAGGCATGTAGCTTGTATGATTTTGATAGGGTCGAATCTTTAAAAAAAAAAATCTAGAGAGGTATGATATAATCAAGTTATTTCCTGTCCTTCAATGGTTCTCCATTGATTGTTTTTCTTGTGATCACATATTATAATCTGAAAGCAGTTATGTAACCAAAGGTCCTCACCTTGAAAGAACCTAATTTTCCATCTTTACTCCGTGTTCCCTCTGGGAAGAAAAAGACTGAGGCCCCTTTCCTGATCAAATTCATGCATCGCTTAAGACAGTCCTACATGCACAAAGATGTGAAATTTAAAATGAGAGCTACCATAATTTAAAACTAAAATAAAATAGTTTGCATTGCTGCATCACATCTACCAGACACTGAAAAATGATGGATTTGTCATTAATTACAATCAGAAAAGGAAAAATACTATTAAAAAATCAGAAAAGGAAAAGGAATACCAACTGGCTTCTACTGTCCATGCGCTTTAAAGGAATTACACGCAGCAGAAACATAGCCCATCCAATAACAGGAAAGAGAAAGATGCTAGTCTTGCTGATGAACTTAAAGGGTCTGCCAAGAGTGAGAAGGGTATATATGTCCACAAAGCTTTGGTGGTTAGAAACATAGACAGCTGGAGTGTCTGGCGGTGGTAAATTCTCCAATCCCTCAAACTTGATCTTAAAAAACGGAGTAACAGTTAAAGTTGCCCACATCTTTGCAATACAGTGATGCAATTTTCTTCGATATGGATCCAATAGAAGAACAAAGGGATGCCCGACGGCCATTGCCACAAAGAGAAAAATGGCAACAAAAGCAGTGACAGTATAAAAGCATACTCCCCTAACTTTTGAGTTCAGGCTTATTTCTGCACTTTAGGAAATTGCAATGAGGAAACAAAGCTTATTTAAAAGTAATATGGATGAATTGTGATGAAAGAAACAAGGCCAATAAGAGAAACCTGTGAGTTGAAAGGCACCATCAGGTGACCCAGTTCCTGTAACTTCAGCTTTTACAACTAAATATGGGAAAAGCTTAGGTTGTCTCTGCAGTTTGGTTCCATAATATGGTCTGCTAAGTTTCTCCCGTGTGCTTAGTGAGCACGGTGACATATCATCATGTTTACTAGGAATGCGCAAAAAGTTACTGCAAGCAGCTGTACTAAAAAGAAAAAAAATGATATGCTTGAGATATAAATTAGTAACTAATGAGATAGACAAGTATGAACAGATTCACAATATGTTAAAATAAATCATGTAAGAAAATCTCCTCTTAAACTCCTAGAATATGAGGGCTTATCAAGATTTATGTACACCACTTCACCAGTACATTACTAATACATAATTGAAAAGACAAGGCATGCTAAGGTTGAATCTTGTTAGATACAAGGCGGCCAAAATTCAGAGAAAATGAATCGAGGCAGTTACTGACCTTCACCAACTGGATTGGTCCACATTCCTCCAAAGATCCGAGCTCCATCAGTTTTCAAAGACTGAAATGCAACTAAACTGATGAGCCTATGAGTTACTTCTCAGCACCATAAAACATGTGGCAATAACAAATGTTTCTTGGTATTAAGCCCAACTGGTAAGTAAACCACAGGATAAAAGATATAAATAAAAGACACAAATAGATTTCTAATTTAGCATATAATTTTGGACAAAAAAATATGCTCTACTACAGCCAACCAAATGAATTATCCAGTCCAATTGCCTTAACTCACAAAAGTTATGTTACATGTTGCACATCAATGCGATTGTCAAATTCATAAATGCAACACTAGATAATGAATACCTATGATTATTATCATATGGAAAATGGTTTTTCTTATGAATATTCTCACTTTTTACTAAAAAAATATGCACTAATATACTAACAGATCCATCAATATTCCAAAAAGTATTGACATCATTGCTACGTACCTGCAAACAACGAAGTGTACCACGAGAAGAGTAGAGCTTATGCTTTTGAGTTTCTGACTTCACCTTGAATGAAACCTGGAAAGGCAACTCTGCAGGAGGTAAAAGTACTCCTTTACCACACAAGAGTGACATAGTGCCATATGGTGAACCATGATAACTACATTCCATCCTTGAAAATAAAAGAATGACTCTCAGAAGTAGTCACTTAACAAAAATAAGAAATTAGACGAACCAATGATTTTATTAATATCAATAAGTACCAAGAACCTAAAATCAGTGACATGCAATAGAAAGATCAATATTTCGTTCTTTAATGTATCACTCAAACATATCAACTGTTTGTAAGCAATAAAAGATTATAAAGAGATATTAAATAGAAAGGGAAAAAATTAAAATATGGTTCCTTCAAGGACACAGACCAGCATTGTATTTTGCAAAAAACAAGGAAAAAAGTTTCAAAGCAGCAGAAGTCAAATTCACCATACAGTCATAAGAAATATAGTATAATAAAATGAAAACAAATATAGGAAACAGAAATTCAGATTTATCATAGCAAATAAAATGAAAGTAGGTTATAATGATAGTTTAAGTCAACCTACCCCTTTTTTCAATCAGAAGCTAACAAGTTACTTAAAGATAAAGACTGAAGACCAATAAAAACAACTAAAATGCAATACAACATCTAATAGAACATTTCTATAAAACTTTGTAATCAACCAATCCAAAGCACAAGCTCATTTGTACTTTAGAATCATAACAAACACATTACCTGGGGTCACTCAAGAGAGCGTGGATTTTGGAGGTTGTAGGCCACAATTAAAATGAAGCACTTGATTGATTAGTATTAAATATTGTTAAAAAATAATGTTAAATTTTATTAAAATAAGCATAAAATTTATTCTAATCTACATCCAGCTAAATCTAAATATAAGTTTTTTTAACTGCTCTATCAGAGGGCTATTGCCAATCTATATATAAATAAATAAAAACTATATAAATACACCAATCCTACTATAAAGATGAAAATAGTATAATTATATAGAGAGTTTTTATTGTTATTTATTATTATAGTTATGAATCTTTACATTCCAAGTATATAACAATTAGAATGAGAAGTAAGAGGGAAACTAAAGTGAGAAACTTCAAGTGTGCAAGAATTCACCAAGTATTAGTTTAGCAGTCAAAAAATTTAGGAAAAATTGGAAATGTATTGTAAAGTTCAAAATAACACTTATGAATGGTCCAAAGGCACACCATATGGGATCATTGAACTAGCTAATATTTGAGTATCATAAAAAGTCTGCAATTCTAAGCATAAAGGGGGGAAAAAACAAAAACTGAAACCATTCGATAAAAAATTTAATGATACACATAATCCAGTTACATGCACTACTTGTTACTAAAATCCAACCAAGCAGAATATGAAAACTACAAGCCATTGACCCAAATGTAAGATTAATTTAAATGCAACTGAAAAAGTTTTTTTTTTTTTTGCAACAATCATGAAACGACTTATGATTGGAATACAAAGAATAAATCATTTCAAATGAGAAGTTACAACCCAAATTTGAGAATCACAAAATGATTATCTTACATATTACAAACACGGAGATGGACTAATGGAGGACGGTTAACGGCAAGAGGGTGGGAAGTGGAATATTGAAACTATTGGCTTAGTGAATGGGGCTATTGAGCTTACCGAATTGCGATAGTGGATGACTGTTCACCGGTGACGTTGAGGTGGAAGAGCAAGAAAATAAAATTAGGGCCAGTGGAATCGAATCGATTAAGACTTCGGCTGGGTATCTTGATTTTCGTATATTTTAAGGATTTAGCACTTTTTCAAGAGTCATCAAATTACAATTATTTTCCTATAGGTCACACCGTCACAATATGCGGTTTTTTTTTTTTTTGTTGACGATAATGGCCTACTATTCGCCGGAAGAAAAGTTCATTTGTATTAACACTAATGTGCACGTACGGAATGCGATGGTTTTTGATATAATTATTTTTGAACCGAAGTATAAAATCTATATTCAAAATCGTTCAAAAATTGTTACGATTTGAGGATGTTTTTTTATCCGCAGATAACGATTCGGAACGGTTATAAAAAAACCCGAAATATATATATAATTTAATTTATTAAATATATATATAATTTAATTAATGAAATATATATAATTAATTTTTTATTTATAATTAAATATAATTAATTTTGGGTACAAACGGGTATAATTTTTACCCAAAATTGTCCCAGTTTCCGTTCCCTTCCCCGAAATTTACCGGTTAAAAACCGAACCTGCATTTTTTTTTGCCCATCCCTAATTAACACACAAATTTGTAATCAAATAAAAAAATGCACGCTATGTATTTTTAAAAGTATTAAGTTTTTTTTAAAATAACATTAATACATATCATATAATTATTAATTTAAATGTAAAATTATATATATTTTATAAAAATTTATCGTATTTTATAAGAGGAGGTTATATAAAATTCATTTAAATTAAGTTATTTATCTTTTTTAATCTATTATATTAAAAATAATGTCATTTAATTCTTTATCTTTGTAAAAATGATTGATTAAAATAAATTATATTATTTTAATAATTTTTTATTTAAAATATTATTATTTCTTTATAGGTAATTAAAACGCGATTAAAATACAAGTTTTTAACAAAGATAAAAGTAGAATTAAATATAAAATAGTTTAAGAAAAAATAAACAATAATAAAATTCAAAAAATAAATTATTTTAATATATATTTTAATTTTTTAATAAGAATTAAAAATTAATAAAATATGAAAATAAAATAGTAACAACCCACAAATATTAAAAAATAAATATTTTGTGATTTTTTAATATTATTTGTAATTTCACTATAGTTAAAAATTCATTTCTAATTTTATTAAATCACTTTATAAAAAATAATAATATTTTAATAAAAAATTATTAAAATAATATATTTTATCCTTAATTAATAATTGTTATGTAACTAATGAATTAAATAACATAATTTCTAATATAAAATACTAACTTATACAAATCACTTAATCTAAAGAATTTTTATATAATTTTTACGGAGTTATTTAGATAGTATAATTTTAGTTTCATATATTTTTACTAAACTCGTTTAATCTTATAATTTATAAATACGATTAATTAAGTCAATTTTTTAAAAAATTAGATTTTTTAAAAATGATATATTTTATTAATAAAAAGATTTACATCTTCGTTCTCTCCTTACCAATCATTCTCTCATTTCCCTCTCATCGATATTTTATTAATAAAAGAATAAAATAAAAATTTAGAGAAAGACATAGTGAGAAAGGGAACAAGTGAAAACGAAAACAGAGGGAGGGATAAAGTGGCAACAAATGAGAGATAGAAATGGGAAAATAGAGAAAAACAATGAGTGTATGAGAGAGAAAGAGCAACAAGTAGGACAAAAGGTGAGAGGGAGAGAAAGGTTTTTTTTTTAATAATAAAATATATAATTTTTAATTTATGTTAAAAATAATAATTTTTAATTTTTTTATCTAAATTGACCATATTTTTAAATTATAAGATTAAATAAATTTGTTCTAATGATTAATGATAAAAATATATAAAACCTATAATTATAAGACTTAAATGGTTTGATGGGAGACTCTATTCGATAAATGAAATGCATTAGATATTCACTTTCTAGTTTGATATGGATCACTGTAATTATATTAATCTCAATTTTATTTTAAAAACTATTAAAGTTATTGTAATTAGAATTTAAAATAAAATCAATTTAAAAAAATTATACAAAAGAAAATAAAGATGTAATTCAAAGATCAAATTAATGGAAATAAAACTCTTAAGAAATCAATTTTATCTAATCTCTCATTATGCTTTACTCATCTAACTAATTGAATTTAATTCTAAACAATTTCCAAAAAAAAAACATTTAAAGCATCTTTAGATAATCAATTGGAAAAACATTTGTTCATCAATTTACATTAAGACCAATGATTTTAATACTACACAAGTTCGTATAAGTCTTTCGATCTTTATATTTATTTTTGTCGAAATATTTCAAATCTATCTTATAATTTTCTCTTTCAATAACAAATCACAATATTAAATTCATCTAATTAATAGTCAATTAATTAGAAACAATAAACTCAAAAATAAATAAGATAAACATTATGGAAAATAATTTAAATTAATATGAAAAATCAAGTATAATTTAGAATTAAATTACATATTTTTCTTAGAATGAAGAAAATTTAATTCATGTTAAAAATTAAATTAAACATAAATAAATTCATCATAATTTGTCTAAAAAGAATTGAAATAAAAATCTCTCTCTTTTTTTTTGTTTTTCTTGGCGGCATTACTCTCTTGTTTGTTTGTTTTTTTTTTGCGACATTACTATTTTATTTATTAATCATATATATATATATATATATAACGCTTGACTCTGCTTTGTTTTTTATATTTATATTTATCTTTTTGTTTATATAAATTTTAATTTTAATTTAATTTAAATAAAATTTCATTTAAATTCCAGAGTCTTTATACAAATTGTTTCTAAAACTTGAATCTTTATTTTCTTCAAATTTACAATAAAATTTAAATAATAATAACAAAGTTTAAAATCAATAAAAAATAAATAAAATCAAATTAAAGTTTAAAATTAAAACGTGATAAATTATATTAAATTATACAAATAAACAAATATTAACGTGGAGAAGAAAATCACTTACTGTTAAAACCAATATTTTTTAGATCCCAAAGTTTAGTTGAAAATTGAGCAAAATTTGTAACTAAACATTTTAGATATTTTAAGAAGAGTTATTATTTAGTATGATATTATAATACTCTTTTAGTTCTCTTTTACAGATTTATATTATATACTATACATTATAATTAAGAGGTTGTGATTTATCTTATGAAAATTTTAATAATTTAAGTTTGTTTATCTCCAAGTCGTTAATTTAATCTATACAAAGCATATGATTGTACCTAATTTATTTTTTTCTTATTTTTGACATTTCAATCTATGCTATGATTTATTATGCATTGATGTTGATAAGATACGTTTATTTAATAATACCTTTGAATATGATATAAGATTGAAAAAAAGAGAGACATATGATCAATAGTTAGATAGACACTCAAAGGCAAGGAATGCATAAAAAGCAATAAAATGTTTTGAGAAGTTTTAAACAATGTAGATTTGAAGATTTTTAGACAAGTCAATCTTTTAAATTACTCTTGAATCTATAAGCATTCAAGATAGATAATTAAAATTATGATAAAACGTGAGGTGAGATATTTCAATACCAAAAATATTATTAGCAAAAAATCTAACATTTATTAATATTATTTTTTATATACATATAATTATATAGAAAAAATACTCTTTTAATAATAAAACACATAATATTTAAAATAATTAGATTAAATTTTATTTATTTTTATTTTTATATTTTATTTAAAAATATATGTTAAATAGTTAAAAATAAAAATTAATGTCAATATTTTAAATGATATAGTAGAATAAGAATTATGTTAACATTTAATTTCTTAAAACTATATATATCTTAAAATAAATAATAAAAAATAAAAAACATGATTGAATCGTGAGAAAATTATTATCCACTTATGATCAACGATTATTGTCCAAAATTATTACAGGTGGTTATGATATAACAAAATTGTCCTCGCATGCATTCTTAATAGTTAGCCCCCGTGTTATATTTTAAAAATTATTACAAAATAAACCTAACTTAAATAATATTATAATTTTTGGGAAAATTTTAATTTTATATTAGGCTTGCCACTAGTTTCAACCTTTCAAGATAGGGTTATACAAAGCAATATAATTAAACCCTTTATTTCAAACAATACTTGTATTTTTTGATGGATCAATTTTCTTGAGATTATTTGGTGGTGGGGTAATAAGTTTTGGTCCTTTGCCCATTGAAAATGTTTTCTAGGAGATAGATAAAACTTACAACGAAAAAAAATGATTTATCATATTTTTAAATTATTTTCCACTAACATACCAAAATATCATAATATAATAACGTTTATATATATAAAATGAACTTCATTTTTTTTTTGTTTTAATAGTAACTTGATGAGTTCTAGTATATTAATTTTAATTAATCATAATAAAATTAATCAACCACTAATCACTCCATGAATTGTCACTTGAATTCAATTTCATATAATTTAATATAATTGAGGTTAATATTTTTTTATTTTTACTCTCTAGTATTTTTCAATCACACTCACAAATAAGTA
Source organism: Hippophae tibetana (assembly GCA_037013495.1). NCBI lineage: Eukaryota > Viridiplantae > Streptophyta > Magnoliopsida > Rosales > Elaeagnaceae > Hippophae > Hippophae tibetana. Next base: position 2,688,184 of record CM072801.1, read on the forward strand.
ACAAATTTTGGCCATGCAATTAAGATGAGGTATAAGAGGATGTGAAAATACACACGTATCTGTACCAAGAAACAACAAAACACGAAGAACCAGACAAACATTACATTACAACCCAATCCCTGCAAGTTATCCTTCATAAGCAACAAGACAAAAATTGCATTTTCTTATAGTGTGTCGAGCATTCAAAACCCTAATCCTTATAATCGTGTATTCACGGCCTGTTGGATTTTCGATCTTTGTTAGATTTTAATTGGGGACCTCCCCGTTTCCTTTTTAAATATTTTTCGTCCTTTCTTAGAAAATATAAAAGATAAACAAAGAAGAAAAAAAGTTAATTTCTAATTTTTATGGCTACTAATGTTATGTATAAATTTTTAATTTCATAAGTTTATTTATATATATATAATTTTAATTGATTATTTATATTATTAAAATATAGTTTCATTAACTTTTTTTATATAAAATGGATAAATTTAATAGAAAAACTTAAATCAATTTCACAATGCATAAAATTATAACTTTATTATTTTATTTATGATACATTCTTATAGTTTCAAGTACTATTAATTTTTTTTGTTTCCTTTGTTTTATTTTTGGTTATTTCTTCAGAAATTATCATATATACCTATGAATTTTCTTTGTTGTTACATATTTTTAAAGTATCACATATATTCTAATACTAAAATCGTTGTATTAAACATTATATCTAACGGTAAATCACTTTCCGTTCATGATGAATTTCTATTAAAATTGTTACTTTTTATTTGCGATTTTTGTTTTGAGTTTGAATTCTTTAATGAGCAAACTTTTCTACTAATCTATATTAAACTTTTAATTTGAACAATTTAAGATAATTAATTATATCTAATATATAAATATCATTAATTATATCTAATTTATTTTTAAGATAATTAATAAAATTCTCAAATAGAAATCATTTATTTTTATTATGCATATAACCATTTTAATCTCATTTTTTGTCAAATTATGTCTACAATTTGTTTAATAAAAGAAAATATGTAATGTTGTTAAAATAATTAGTTATAATTTTTTTTGAAAAGCGTTTAACTAAACTAATTAACACAATTTAAAAGAAAATAATTTAATTAAGACCGTAATTCTAAACCTTATATCATAAATATTAACGGTAAATGCAATCATCATTTACAAATTAAGGGTATTAGTGATAATAAAAAAAATTATTATTTAAATTATTAAAATATATTTCAATCAAATAATTTGGTAAAAATTTACAAATTTAATTCACATGTACGATTCATAAAATTATAATTTTATCATTTTATTTACAACACATTCTTTTAACTTCAAGTATCACTTAACTTACAAATTTTGATTAAATTAATCAAATTTTGGAAAATAAAAATTGATTTAAATACATTTAATTAATAAAAGTAGTAATTGAAATAAAATTAAAAAATAATAAATCAATTTTTTTAATTAAATGAATGTTTACCTTTCTTACATTATAAAAAACTACTTTTATGCTAAATAAAAAAAATCATAATTTATGCTATTTTTCTATCTAAATTTAGGTATAAGATGTTATTCATTCGTATATATTTTACCTAATGTAATTTTTTTGACACACTTTCTTAATTGTTTAATTACATTTTTTATTTTGATCTAATTATAGAAATATATTTGTTATTGTATTTATTAGAAATGATGATACTTTGAAAATAAGCTTATGAAATTGATAAAATTAGTTAAAAATATTAATGTATTTCTTATAATAATCTAAAAAAAACCATGTAAAGAGGTGAATAATACTAATGATAATGCCTTCCATTATAACAAAATGTGTAATTAAATTCTCTTTCCATCTTAAATTTAATGAATGAATTTTTAATTTTTAAAAGAATTTGTTGGTGACCAACAAGAAGAACGTTTTTATATGAAAATTGTTTATAACAATGTAGATAATATAAAATGACATCATAGTATAAATATTAGCAAATCAATTATTTAATATAATTATAAATTTTCAAATAAATTTTGAGTTTATACAGGATAGTTTTAAAAATTATTAAAAAATTATCTCAAATAACATTTCTAATTTTTATAATAATAAAAATAACACAATCTTTTTAAATTTAAAAGATAGGGGTTAGAGTTAATGAATATTTTTTATATTGATATATATGTTAAAGGTGGTATATATGTTATTTTCCTAATAATAAATTTGATTTCTTTTTATATTTCATCTTAATTTCTCACTTTTTTTTCGTTCTAAAATTATATTAATAAGACAAACGAGAATGATCCAAAAGGCTGCAATTTCTGAAAATATTTACAAATCTGACACGAATGTAGAACTTTTAAATAAATTTGGGGTGAAGTTAAATAAATTATATGACATATTTTAATTCATTTATTAAATAAATTGCGCTTAAATTAATAATAAATAAATTTATTGTAAATAGATGGAGTTATTTATCATTCATTAGAAAAATTTGTGGTTTAATTTATAATTTGATATGAATTCTAGCCTTTTAAATGAATTTAAATATTATTTTAATTGTTTATTAAATAAATTAAATTCAAATTTAGATTAAATAAATTAAATTATAAATCGATTTAATCCACCCGTTTTGACAGCCTTTCGAAAACATCATAAAGAAATAATAATTACATAAATTTAAATATATATTTAAATTATTTCGAAAAATGAAATCCTAATTGATTTTCATATACTATAAAAATTTCAGAAGTACAAATTTATAGGTGATTAGATTTATTCAATCGCAATATCTAAATAAAAACCCTAGCAAAAGTAAATAAGAAATATAAACTAATTTACACGCATTTTTTTCACACAGAAATCATCGATTCATCGTCGCCTCTAAAACCTTTAAACCTTATCTCCCACCTTATTTCTACTTTTCATTCCCCCGATTCTATCTTTCTCTTATCAAAACCCAATCCCATCGAAACTCTGCGAAGCCCAAAAGCTTATCATTTCTTCTAGTCACTTCTATAGTCTTCGTTACCATGGAATTCAATCCTTCTACAACAGATGCCACTCCACAGCGTTCCAATTCACCAGGTTCGGAGAATTCTTTTGCGTATTTTGATTCTAATCCTTCTAAAGTTTCGAGTATTGATACTTCCAAAGAAACCCATGTCGTTTCGAATGCTGATAATGACGATAAGGTGGTTAGTGAAGTAGGAGATGAGGGTTCAGAAAACGAAGGGTTTTTGAGTGGTGAGGAGGAGTTTCTCACTCCTATGGATAAGCCTGTTTTTGGTGATGGTAATTTTGTGGGATATTCGGAATTTTGGACGAGGAATGGTCAAAGGCCAATTGCCAAGGTTTCTGTTGATGAGGAAGAGGGTGATGGCGGGGAGGAATTTTATGTCGAGAGTGGTCCGAAGGTTCGGGTTTTAGAGGATGAGGATGAAGATAGGGATTTTTTTAATGGTGATAAGGATGAGAATTCTATTGAGGGTATGGGAAGTGAGGTTGGGAGTCTGGAAGGAAATGAAGATTTGGTGGGGACGGTTTTGACGGAGAAGGGAAATACTGGTGATTCGGTGAATGAGAATGGTGTTAGTGATGGCCAAGAGAAGGGTGTCGAGGTTGCCGGAGGTGGACAAGAAGGTAAGGTGTTTGAAGCCTCAAAATTGGAGGGTGGTTTGGGCTCTACCGTTGAAGGGAGCTCCTTGGTGGAGAAACAGTTGGAAGGAAATGAAAAGGAGAATGATAAGGTTGTGGTGGAGCATGAAAGTGAAGTCTTAGATGGAGGACAATCAGGGGTTGCGGGTGAAGTTAAAGAGGCCAACAAGGTGGTTGAAGACAGTGCCGTTATGGACGGTGGGGATATTCAAGAGAACTCTGCAATTATAGAACCTGAAGTGGTCCAAGTGAATGGGGTGAATTCCACTACTGAGGAGGGAGACTCTGTGGTGGAAGAGGTGAATGTCCATTTGTCTAGCCCAGGAGCTGCAGTTGTTGGGGATGCACCTGAGAATGTGGATTCTGGGGATGAAAGCAGAGGTGTTCCTGTTGATGTAGGCACAAACTTGGACAATGAACCTGATTTTGAAGAACCTGTTGGTCCGAAGTCAATGCCTCCTAATTTTGACATGAATGCTGCCACTGAGTTTACTGATGAGGGATCTCACAATGATAAACATATTAATTCCTCTTCTGATGTGGTTGATGTTATAAAATTGCCAGCAAGAGAAGATGAGGAAAAAGAGAACACACTTTTGCTGGATACTGGTTCTGTTGGGGATAAAGTTTTGAGAAGTGACATAACAGCTGGAGGTGATGGATCGGAACCCCAAAAAGATGAAGAAAATTCTGGAGATGGAAGCAGAGATGTTCCTGTTGATGGGGGCACAAACTTGGACAATGAACCTGATTCTGAAGAACCTGTTGGTCTGAAGTCACCGCCTCCTAATTTTGACATGAATGCTGCCACTGAATCCACTGATGAGGCATCTCACAATGAGAAACCTATTGGTGCCTCTTCTGATGTGGTTGATCTTATAAACGTGCCCCCAATGGAAGATGAGGTGGACGTTGATCCTGAGGCAAAAGGGAACACACTTTTGCTGGAGGCTGGTTCTGATGGAGATAAAGTTTTGACAACTGATGTAATAGATGGAGGTGATGGATTGGAACCCCAAGAAGACGAGGAAAATTCAGCAAGTAGTGTTGATACCATTGAAGGTGCTCAATCTGGTGAATTGGAAGCTAGTGCCTTAAATGAATCCCATGCTCAGTCCACCGAACCAAGTTTCATTATGAACCGTGAGATAAGTGTAGAAAATGGAAATGAAGAGAAGCATCTTGCTGATGACGAAGATGAGAATGAGGGCTCAGTTACAGACGGTGATACTGAAGGTACTATTTTTGGAAGTTCGGAAGCTGCTAAACAATTTTTGGAAGAATTGGAAAGAGGATCAGGTAGCGGTTCTTATTCTGGTGCTGATAGCTCTCGCGATCATCCACGGAGAGTTGATGGTCAGATTGCTACAGATTCAGATGAAGAAGAGGACACTGATGAAGAAAATGGTGGCAAAGAGTTATTTGATTCTGCTGCATTAGCTGCTCTTTTGAAGGCAGCATCAACTGCTGGCTCAGATGGTGGAAACATCACTATAACTGCTCAGGATGGATCCAGGCTTTTCTCCGTTGAGCGTCCTGCTGGATTAGGATCCTCACTTCCATCCATGAAAACTGCTTCCCGCCCTAACCATCCCAGAATTTTTGGTTCATCTAATTCCATAGTTGGAGGAGACTCTGGAAACACTTTGAGTGACGAAGAGAGGAAAAGACTGGAAAAGTTTCAGGAGATGAGGGTGAAGTACTTGAGGCTTGTTGAGAGACTAGGTGTCTCTTTAGATGATTCAATAGCAAGGCAGGTTTTATATCGGCTAACCCTTGCTACAGGGAGGCAAAGTAGCCATGAATTTAGCCTTGATGCAGCAAAGACTGCTGCTCTTCAGCTTGAAGCAGAGGGTAAAGATGATTTGAACTTTTCGGTGAACATTCTCGTTATTGGAAAATCAGGCGTAGGGAAGAGTGCTACAATAAATTCTATTTTTGGTGAAGAGAAGACCCCAATCTATGCATTTGGACCTGCCACAAAGACTGTAAAAGAAATTATTGGAACTGTGGATGGAGTCAAGATTAGGGTCTTTGATACTCCTGGTCTTAAATCCTCAGCCTCAGACCAGAATGCTAATAAAAAAATCCTATCTTATGTGACAAAAGCCACAAAAAGATGTCCCCCTGATATTGTCCTTTACGTGGATCGGCTTGACACCCAGAACAGAGGTCTTAATGATTTTCCATTGCTGAAATCCATAACAAGCGCTCTTGGCCCCTCTATTTGGCGAAGTGCCATAGTTACTTTAACTCATGCTGCCTCCTCTCCTCCAGATGGTCCGTCAGGAACTCCTCTGAATTATGAATTGTTTGTCGCTCAGCAATCACAAATTGTCCAGCAGACCATTGGACAAGCTGTTGGTGATCTAAGGCTTATGAGTCCTAGTTTGATGAATCCCATAGCTCTTGTGGAGAACCATCCCTCATGTCGGAAGAACAGAGACGGTCAGAAGGTTCTCCCTAATGGTCAAAGTTGGAGATCTCAGCTGTTTCTTTTATGCTACTCTATGAAGATATTATCTGAGACTAGTAACCTCTCGAAACCTCAGGATTCCTTTGACCACAAGAAGCTTTTTGGTTTTCGTGTCCGTTCACCTCCTCTTCCATACCTGTTGTCTTCATTGTTGCAATCTCGTTCTCACCCAAAGCTATCCCCTGATCAAGGTGGTGACAATGGTGATTCTGACATTGACTTGGCTGATTTTTCTGATTCTGATGATGAAGAAGAGGATGAGTATGATCAGCTTCCATCGTTCAAGCCTCTGAGAAAATCTCAGATTGCTAAGCTTAGCAGAGAGCAGAGGAAGGCATACTTTGAGGAGTATGATTATAGGGTGAAGCTCCTTCAAAAGAAGCAGTTGAAAGAAGAGTTGAGAAGGATGAAAGAAATAAAGAAGAGAGGTAAGGTTAGTGCAGATGAGTATGGTTACATGGGTGAAGAGGATGCGGAGAACGGAAGTCCAGCTGCTGTGCCAGTTGCATTACCTGATATGGTCCTGCCTCCTTCATTTGATGGTGATAATCCAGCTTATAGGTACCGGTTTTTGGAGCCTACTTCTCAGTTACTGGCAAGGCCAGTACTAGATACTCATGGCTGGGACCATGATTGTGGTTATGAAGGTGTTAATGTTGAACATAATGCAGCCATTGCTAATCGACTTCCTGCAGCTGTTACTGTTCAAGTTACAAAAGATAAGAAAGAGTTTAACATTCACCTGGATTCCTCAGCATCTGTTAGACATGGAGAGAATGGATCAAGCATGGCAGGCTTTGACATCCAAAACATTGGGAAGCAACTTGCATACATTGTCAGAGGAGAAACTAAATTCAAAAATTTGAGGAAGAACAAAACAGCTGCTGGTGTATCTATGACATTTTATGGTGAAAATGTGTCTACTGGGTTAAAAATTGAGGATCAGATAGCAATTGGAAAGCGGGTGGTGTTGGTTGGTAGCACTGGCACTGTCCGTTGTCGGGATGATTCAGCATATGGAGCGAATTTGGAAGTGCGGCTTAGGGAAGCAGATTTTCCCATTGGCCAAGATCAATCTTCATTAGGCCTGTCTTTGGTGAAGTGGAGAGGGGACTTGGCCATGGGTGCGAATTTCCAGTCACAGTTTTCTCTAGGGCGGACCTACAAGATGGCTGTTCGTGCAGGATTGAACAACAAGCTCAGTGGACAGCTATCTGTTAGAACTAGCAGCTCAGAACAACTTCAGATCGCACTTGTTGCTATTCTTCCAATTGTCAAGGCCATCTATAAGAGCCTCCATCCTGGAGCTACCGAGAGCTATTCGGTCTACTAGATTATGTTTTTTGTGTATTATTATTTTTGTTTCCATTGTGTTACTCTGAATTACTTGAAAGCATTTGAGTTGTTACCATATGATATGATTGAATAATCCGTAATTTAGTTCACCTAAAACTTTTTCCATTATTATTTTATGGCATGTGATATGCTTGGGTCATGGGTAACAGTTGTTTTCTTTCCATGTTGGGTTGCATTTGTTGACTCCAGATAGCCTTGCCTGCTGAAAGAGAAACAAAATTGCTTGTTTGAAAGGGCAAGGAAGTTTTGTTCCTTATAATTGTCAACTGTTTTCCTCATAATTGCTTATTCTCTGTTTTTTAATTATTATTAACGCCATCACGGAGTTTATACCAATCATTTTATCTGCTCAAATAAATGATCCCTGATATATACTGTAACTGTTACATGATTGTTTGGAATTACTTGTCTCTTTTTGGTTTGCAGACACGTGTGCTTCTTCACAGGTTGCAGTGTGACTGTTATATAGCACCTATGGGCTTCATGCTCATGCTATATTGGTAATATACCAATTTCTGGTTGCATCATCCTCACAATTGAATGATAGATCAAACCCATCGATATGAAGGGGTGTTTAAGCAGACCTGTTGCTTACATATGCTTTAGCTGTGTTAGGAGGAGCTCTTCCTAGTTCGGTCATGCGAAAAGTCCTGGGTTACTGCCAAGTTTAAAGTTATCATGGTCTGTTGATTCTATCAAATTACGTATTTGCATCTGAAATACTAATATTATCGTTCTTTTTCTATCTTTTCCTTTGAAGTTTGTTCAGTTCCCTCTTGCTGGATTGGTTAACTTAGGATTGTCCCAAGAGGGTTTGCTGCGGTAAGTTCTGCAAATGGCATTTTGGTATTGTCCATGAACGCATTCATAAAGAAGCTTCTATTTAGGGTCAGGGGTTTAGTCCTGTATTTTTGGTTGGGGCTGAATTGGTCACAGATTTTTTTAAAATAGCAAAATAAATCCAAATCGTGATTTTTAATTTAAATAAAATAGAATAATGCATGTGAGATGAATGATTTTCTTCTTCTTGGGTATTGAGATGGATTTTAAACATTCCGCACCAAATGAAATTATAAATATTCTTAAATTTTGTCATTTTTTTTCCTTTATATAGTGCAAAAAAAGATTACTTTTTTTGTGTGGTTATTTTTGAATTTTTTTCCACAAATTTTTATTTATAAATTATCAAGTTGACTTTAGTTAACTAGACATGTGTATTTTTCGGTATTCATAACGATTAATTTCGATGATATAATGTTGACTAAACTAATTTGATTATTTTTATTTAATTATGGAAAGTAATCGAACCAATTTAATAATTACAATATTAAAATATCTATTTTGCAATAATTATACTACTAAACCGAACTTTATTCCTTTTATATTTATTGAATAGATCTCAGAAGCAGAAAGTAGTCAAGTCTGCTACTTCTCAGTTTACGCGTTGATTTTCTTTATTGTCTAAAATTTATGCTTTGATGTTCATTTAATTACAACTGCTGCTTCTAAGTAGACCATCAAATTGGGGATATGTTATTAAGGGTGTGTTTGTAGTAAAAAAAGAAGAAGAAAGAAAGCGCTTTTGGACCATAAAAAGACCATCGAAGCATTTTCAGGGGTCAGAATGACAAAATAAAGGCTAAAAAATGTGCATTCTAATTTGCTTTTTCAGAAAGGGATTTGTTATGAAATCACTTTTGTCTGAATTTAAATGCATATATTAAACAAAACCAGTTCTACTATATTCCTCTGTTTTTGTACGTGTTTGGAGTTATCTTAGTCTGGCAAAAGATGTCACAAATTTCATGAAAAAAGAAAAGTAATACGTTTACACAAAATTTAACTATTTTCTGTCAGCATGCAAACATTATTTTAAGTAAAGGGTATTTTGTTTGCATGAAATTACAAAGAACTACTTTTAAATTAAATTAAATTAATTTTTTTAAGGAGTCAAGGTTTTTAATTATTTTTACTTAGAAGGCTGTGTTGTATATTGATAAAGATATAATTGGCATTTTAATATATTTTTGGGTCAATGATTTAGTAGAAAGTGATTTTATTTGGCAAAAAATATGTAAAATGTTTTTAATTGTATAAGAGCAATATTTTGTAAGTGCTTGATAAAATTCATAAAAATAATTAATTAATCATTTAAATAAATTTTATAGAAATAAAAAAAAATGTGTGACCGACTTAAATAACTACTTTTTAGCGAAGTTATAATTTATTTTTATTATTATTATTTTAACATGTGTTTACTTTATACGCAAACCACCCTCAAGGTACATACCAACACATCATTAATGTGCCGTGCATTGCTGTATTAGTATGGAATGCATAAAGAAAAAATAATAATAATGATTCAATTATAATTAACATGATAATAATTAAATATATATTATTAATTTTTTTAAAATATTTATTAAGTTAAATTATATTAAAAATCACATTGTCCTTGAAAGTCTTGATGATCCATTTTTTATATAGGATACATAAATTATCAAGTCTTTAAAATTGTGATAATTTATTTACTCTTAAATAATAAATAAATACTTTATTAATAAATTTAATTACATCTTAAATGTGGGAAGCGAAATAAGGTGTATAAATTTTTTAATTTTATTATAACCCAAAATTGGCCCGATGTACACCTAAAAAATAGAGACAAAAAAATAAATTTGTTGAAAATGAAAAGATAACCGAAGATTTACCCATTTGTCTCGATTAAAAGCTAGTGTTTAAATTTATCAATAAAATATTCATTTATTATTTAAAAAATAATTAAAATATTTTAATTTTAAAAACTTATAAAAATTAAGTAACCAATTATATAAAGTACTTGTTAGAGTATTGCGTAGTAGCATTACTCTTGCTTAAATGAAATCTTTTTTAGTTTTTTTTAATGGGAATTTTTAGGTGACAAGCATCGATATATGTAAGAGATATTATAATTAGATTGAAAATTTCTTAAGACTCTCATAATTTAACTACTTATTATTAAATAAAAAATAGTTCTACTATTAGCATCAATAACATCGAATTAAGAACATGTCACAAATATAGATCTTATCCTCAAATATTATTTGTGAGATAAAAAAAAAATTATTCATTCAATATTTCCCTAACAAATGTTTTTTTTTATATTTTGGTGTAATTTTACTCTAAGAATTAAAATGAATTATGTTACTTTAAGGCTATTTCATTGTAAATTTAATATTTTTCATTTTTTGAGAATATAATATGAATATGTTATTAAAATTAAACAACCTAATATAATTGAATTGTTAAAAAAAAGGTAAAAAATTTTATGGGGAGAGAAAATATGATTTATCATAAATTGTATTTTCTTTTTCTTTTTGCTATTTTTTTCTTATATATTTTATTTTATTTTATTAATTAATTAATTAAAGTTATAAAAAAATTAGTTTCTAGGGTAAAAAGGTATAAAAATCTTTTAATTATCTCAGACTTTAATTATTTACGTGCTTATTGTTATAATTAATATAATAAATTAAAGTCATTAATATCTCCGGACTAATTCGACACATTAAATAAAATAATATAACTTGCAGTGTCCTAGACAAAAATTTCTCTATTTTGAATCACAATATTAGGACTAGTTTAACACAAAAATAACTTGACTGCAATACATTGTAAAATTGTAACACATTGTGTGCCTAAATTCAAGCGTGCTAAGTTTAGGATGCAAATTATTGGATCATGTATATTTTCAAACGGGTTAGATTGTATTTTTTTATTTATTAAATGCAGACACAAAGTCTAATCTTATAACATTTAGGTAAGTTTGGGTCTTATTTTCTTGAATTGACTTAATTAGTATTTGACTTGACAATGATATAATAAATTATAAAATAGTACTAGAAGATATAAAAAGATAAAATATTTTTTATAAAATTTCAACTTAGCTCATACTTAGGATGGATTTATAGTACAAATATGTGTCTTTAAACTCAACCATAAAACCATTTGGATAAGATTAGGTAAAACTTATTAAGACCAAATCAGGTTGGATTTGTAGTTTTTCTGTTCATAGTGCAGTTTCATTTTTTAAAAAACTACACATTATGTGCAATTTAATCAGCTTTTAGTGCGGTTTGAACTGCATTGTATCATGTAGTTATATGTTTTGAGTTATAAAATATTTATACATATTCTAAACTTTGAATGTAATATTAAATTAAAATACAACTATATGTCACTTGAAATATAAGTTGCATAAATTTTTTAGAATTTTGTATTTTCTAAAACTTAATTATATGTATTTATGTGTACATGTGATTAAGTTTATTGTTTAATACTAATAATATAAGTTAGATTAAAATGTAGCAATTTCAAGGCTAAAAATATAATTTTTATATTCCTAACTTGGTGAAAAATTAGGTTAAAAAAAGATAACAATTTGATTATGCAATTTTGCAATTTAGAGATGCAATTTAGATATAAAGCCTTAAAATAATGTAGGGTAAATTGAAATCGACTCCCTAGGATCTGTGGTTATATCACAGATACTTTTTAAGTTTGAATTATTATTAGTAACTTAGTTTGACGTTTAGATTATTGTAACTAATATACCTGAAAACCCAACGCTGTCAATTTAAGGCATTAAAATTTCTCTTTCATCTATATATACATGTATTGCACTAAAGCTTAAAAAAATATCCGCTATTGTACTAAAGCATAAACGAATGTAAGAAAATTTTAGTGAAACCCAAAAATTTCACTTTTCTTCGACAAATAAAATGGATTTCATAATAATAGTTCATTAACCAAATGAAAACACTATAATTTGTGAACCTATATGACCCGTGGGATTAGGTAATGTACGTTTTGTTCTTTTAATGTTGGTATTTTCACGTGTAAAATATAATATCTGTATTTTATTTGATGTTTCTGTTAATCCTTTGTAAGGTTGGTTATTAATGATTCAGTATCATTTAGGACATAGTTTCGTGTTTGTCTATTACACACACTTAATCTCTTAGATTTCATATAGTTTGTATCATTGGGTAATTTTTGTTTTATTATTTTATTAGCAACTCGACGTTTCTTAATGCTCCAAACACTTTTATATGTGGTTTTTGGCTTGCAAGCTTGCGAGCTCACTGACGTTTTTGTTGTTGGCTCACTGGGGTGCTTACCATTGTGGCCAACGAGGGTACAACAACTATTACTTTTTTCGGGGTATATTTATTACATGTCACCTAGCTAGCGAGGCTTACTATCGTGGGTGACAAGATGGGCAGTGAGTGACCGACGGGATTTCAAGAGGTTGAAATTTTTCTATAAATTCTCATCCCTTTCTTATTTCTCTATTAGAATCCGTGGGAACTATTCGTTTAGTACCAGACTTTTTCAATCCATTTTTTTGTGTTTTCCTTTTGAGTATCTGGTTTGAAAAATAATGTAACAAGTGTGTGATGTAGAACATCAAAAAATAATCTCTCTTATATTTCTCAAACACCAAGTTGATTGTAAAATATATGAGATTGAGTGAGGTTTTGTTGAAAATCAAAATACATAATTGGCTCGTGAAAAACCACATCATTTTGAAGAGTTTATCTCAGATTAGATTGTCATATGTTGGTTAGGTTGTCACGTGTTGGCATTATGTTATGAGGTTGCAATGTTATCTATAAGAGAGGAGCTTATATGTTGAATTGATATGTTTTGGTTGGTCATTGTGTTATGAGTAGCAACTGTTTTCGTAGGTGAGAAGCCTATGGTTTATGTACCATGTGTTAGTTAGGTATTGTGGGGTTGTAACATATATGCATGTTAAAATGTTGTGTCATCAATAGTCGATCAAATCACATGGTGATAAAGCTTCATGGATGAGTTTGGATCTACTTGGATCAAGTGTTGTGTTGACAACAAATAAGGATAGTTTACGTGAAGTTACAGTAAGTATTTTAAATGATAGAAGTATTTGCATTTATAACTTTATGAGTTGTATACTGTTGATTTACTTATTAGTTAATTTTTTACTGGTTAATAGTTTTCATAAGCAACTTGAAGATGTTTTCACATAAGAGTTTGATCATATGTGAGTCAACTCGTTACATGGTGTGTTATGTATGATCACATGATATGAGAGTTTAATCATCATTAACCGAATATGTTTACATATATAAGGTCTTGAATTGATTGTAATTTTTTTTTAACTTTTATAATATGTTTGCCTAATTAATTCAAATAATGTGTACTATCACTAGTATATATAACACATGTATTCTTTTATATTTGTTAGTTTTTTTTATGGTATATTAAATTAAATATTTTGCTTTCATTTTTGTTATGTTATATGATTAATTTATGTCGTGAAATCTCTTTAGTCAAATTGGAATAAAACTCGAGAAAATATTGAATGGGTTGATATATCCACAACATTATAGGTTTTAGGTTTTAGATGCCTTCGTAAGTTAAATTTACATACCTGAAATTATTTAAACGTTTGAATTATTAAGTAGGAACCTCGTAATCGAGCAACACTTCTAACCTTGAGAAAGTTTATTTATTTCTCCCACTTACAGTATTAAGTTTTTAATAGGTAAATTTAATCTACAATGTCTTTCACTTTTCAAACGAAATACACTTCAATTCCTACAGCTTCAATCTCATCTACGACGTTTTTCACCGTTCGCCGTCCATGTCGTGAGCTCATTAAGCCAATTTCCTCCTTTACTCCACCTTAATTACACTTTTGGCGTCGCTAGAAGTTCTGAATCAAGCGGAATCTCAATTACTCCATGGTTTTCCTCTTCATTCTGTTTCTCAGCCTTCTGTGGTAGCCAATTTCCATGATCATCTTCTTGTTCGTATTCGTGGGTTGGTTTTTTCTCCACTTCTTTTGCGACGTAGACCCACTTGTGATTTTCATCAGGATAGTCAATCAACACTTTGTATTAGGTCTGCTTATTGTGATCACCATTGTGGCTTTAGTTCTCACTCATGTATGGTTAAGTGCGTTAATTTCACTCGTATTTGAGGTTGCGCATATTTTATTACATGTGGGGGCACATAATTCCCAAGGTCTGATCACTATTTCCACCGCAATTCCATTAAAGAGGTTGTTGAAAGGTCATTTCTTTGAAATCTATAACTTATTTTGAGAATGCCAATTGAATCGTCGATTAGAGGATAGAAGAAGATGAGGAAAGTGATAGAGAAATTAAATAAGTTTGTGAATTTTTGAGAGCAGTTGATGTAAGTTCCTCATACCTTTAAGAGGAAGAAAACATAAATGTTAGGTGCAACCACAATTGGTAAGTGTAACCACAATTGGTAGGTGTAACTATAAATGGTAAGTGTAACCACAAATGTTAGGTGCAACCACAAATGTTAGGTGCAACCACAAATGGTAGGTGCGACCACAAATGATAGGTGCAACTAACATTGATGTGCAATTTTGACTATAAATAGGTAATGTCTTTGCCTTAGAGATACATCAACACACCAAAATAAGAAGAGAAGCAAAACAAAGCCAAGTGAACAAACAATTTACTTTGAAGAAAAATAGTGTTGTTTGTAAGAAAGTGGGAGATAATATCTTAGAAAAATATTGAAATATTTTTCTAAAAGGGGAGTGACAAAATAGTGAGTTTGGGAAACACTTGTGTGACACTATTTTGGATTTATCTTAATTTGTTGTATTATCTCTCACTTTGTACCCATTAATTTTATTAGTGGAAGAAATAGTTTCGAATTTTGTCCCGTAGACTTAGCCCAAATTAAAGGGTAAACCACGTTAAATTTCCAGTGTCATTATTCTACTCTGTTGAATTTATTTTATTTTTGTATATATAATATTTCCCACACATATATTTATTATATATATATATATTATATAATTAATATAATATTTTAAACATTAAGTTGAATTATATAATTTATATATATTTTATTTAACGTTGATGACATTGAATTCTTCGCTGCAATTCGATGTTTTATATAAAAAAGTTTTGAAAAGTGCAAGCAAATTATTGTATTAATAATTTTTATGTGTCATTGTTTTTAACTTGATGATATCAATTTTTTATAATTATAATTAATATATTAAATAAATATTAATTAAACGATAAGATTTATTTTTAATTTATAATTAACAGTTATAATAAATGAATTTTTCGTGATAAATTATTTGAGTTAGCACTAATGTCACCTTAATTTTTTTAAAAAAATAACAAATTTCATTAATTCATTAAAATTAAAGATTCATAAAAAAAATCAAAATATATAATTAAATATAATAAATAGAAATATTACTATGTAAGCATCATTTTTTTTTGTTCCGATGTTAACACTAGCAGTATTTGCCTATACTATTTGCTTGATTTGATTAATTAAATGTAGTCATATAAATTAATTTTTATTCATTTTATGGATTTTATCATTATAATATCATTTTCAACGAATGAATTAAAAATATATTAAAATAAAAGAGTTTATTACTTTAATAATAACATGGTTTTACTTTTAATACTATTTTTTATCCAAAATTTTGAGTCATTAACTCAGTGGTATTTCTATTTAAAAAAAAATTATTTTAATTTTTTATTTAATTAAAGATTTTTCATATATGAATAATACATATGTGATATTCAGATGTTAGAAATGAGTTTAAAATATTGTATGAAATGAAAGAATTGGTGGTCTTGTGATTTCTCTTCTATGTTATATAAATTGTATAAAATAATTCTATATATAGAAAACTATGTATTTATTAATATTATCTCTATACAATCTGTCAAATATTAAGCTAATTAAAATAATCACAAATCAAGGAAACAAATATGAAAATAAATCTCCCAATAAATATGGACATTAAAGTTGTTCGTTGACATCTTCCCTCAAATTGATGTGGTTTGATCAACAAGCATAAATTTGCTCCTTAAGAAGCAATGTTGATGACAAGTAAGAGCCTTGATGAATATATCAACAATTTGTAGTTCGGTGAAAATGTGTGAAAGAGTGATAACACGAGCTTTAAAAGCTTCACGATTAGAGTGACAATCGACTTTAATATGTTTTGTGTGCTTATGATAGATAAGATTGACCATGATTTGAATAACACTTGTATTATTGGCGTGTAAAGGTGTATGATGAGTTTTATGAAGTCTAACGTAGTAAGCAAACCTCGAAGCTAAATAACTTTGAAACAAGCAAGAGACATCGCTTGGTACTCAGATTCTATAAATGACTTAGAAACTTTGTCTTGCTTCTTACCCTTTTAGGATATTAATGCATCACCTAAGAACACACACTAACCAATGATGAAGCAACGTATATCATCATAACCAACCCAATCAGTATTGTTATAAGCAACAAGATGATGAGAGTTTTCTATAGGAAAGAATAACAAGGGAAGGTCTTCAAGTTTCTTCAAACTCCTCGTCATCATCATTTTTTTGCTATTCATAGGATCATACGCTATGTTTAGGACACTTCTGCCTATGACTTATTCTTTCCTATATAGCTTGTTGCCAATAGTCATGCTTGACAGCATGTGAGTAGCATGTAAGAATATCAAAATTGGACAATGCAATAGTAAGAGCTGAAATAGAATTGTCATAAGAAAATCCATACCTATTCGAGGGTACATACAATCGAGAAGAGCTACGTACCAAAGGCTCTAGAAATGCTACAACAGACTCATTCTGGTGCATGTTAGGATCAAATATCGTGTGAGCCACTGAAAGAGACTATGAGCAAGAACTGACTTGAGGAAGATTTGAGAATTGTTGGTCAAAAGAAGGGAGGACCACAGTAGAAGAAGATGGCACAGATGACACAATAAAAAAATGTTGATTTTCAAAGAAAATAACATTCCTAAAAATGCATATACGATGTAATGTAGGATCACATCAAACAAATACACTTTTGACACACATTATATCCTAAGAATGCACATCTAACATATTGAGCAGATAATTTATGTCACTCATGAGGAGGTAAATAAATAAAACATACATAACAAAAAATGCGAAGATTATCGTAACTAGGTTTAATGGAAAACAAGTAAAAAATAGGAAAATTTCATGTGTAAAACTTGGGAAGGTAAATGATTAATTAAGTAAGTAACAATCCTTAGAGTCTCAACCTAAAATATGGATGGAATTGAAGATTTTAACAAGAGAGTATGTATCATATCAAGAAGATGATGATTTTTGCATTCGGTTACTCAATTTTGTTATGGAATAGCAGAACATGAACGTTGATAGACAATACCTTTAGCAACTAAGAATGCTTGAAACTCGATAGAAAAATACTCACCACCAAAATTTGTGTTTAATGTCTTAATATTCGTAGAAAATTGATTTTCAACATATGCTAAAAACTCAATGAAAATACAAAAAACCTCAAATTTAGAATAAGGAAAATAAGTCAAAGTAAATCTGCTATAATAATCAATGAAAGTCATATAGTATTTAAATTTTTCATGTGAACTAACCGTGGAAAGTCTCTAGACACACTATATATAAGATCAAAGCAATGAGACTAACATACAAAGAAAATAGAAGAGTTTTGCTTTTACCAAGTTTACAAGAATAACACTAAAGAGATAAAGAAGAACATTTTTTATTATCAAGAAAGCTCGAGTTCAATACATGAGATAAGATTTGAGTATTGGGATGGCCTAAACAATGATGGCACACGATACTCAGATTAGAAACATTATTACAAGCAAAAGACTTAATAGAAGAACTAGATAAAATGTTGGAATAGGTAAAAGTAGTGAAAACAAATGCCCCATTTTACGTTCCTTTGCAATCGGCTCCCTATTTACCTATTTTTGCATAACACAATCATAAAAAAAAATTAACAATACAACTATTATCAACTAATTAACCAACAAAAATGAGATTTATGGATGGCTCAGAAGCAAGAAACACATCAGTAAATGTAGAAGACACATTTCCAATAGCAGCAATTGGTAGTCTGAATGAAAAATTGGCCAATATGGGGCCGAACATGAGAGAGTTGTGGGAGTATTCGTCATGTGATTAGAAGTCCCTCGAGTTTGCATACCAAAGTATAGTAGAATTTTTACCACAAAATTCCATCGTAGATAATGCTGAAATTAGTATCTGTTGCACCATTTCAGTGATGCAATAAGTTACTACAGAAGATGCTAGATAAGAGGAAGCACTTGAAGAAGAGTCATGTGCTACAAAAGTTGATGTTGGAGGAACAACAATATAAGTCTGAAAATGTTTAGGCTTGACGATTCTGGGGTAAAAACGACATTCTTTGATAATATGATCATTTTTCTTACAATAAGAACAATATTATTTAAGATAATTGGCAGAAACATTGCAGATTTTTCAAAGTCATAGGTGATCCATATCTTTGGACAACATAAGCCATAGTTGTGGTCTCAGAATTTCCATAAGATTGTTCTAGAATAGCTTAAGTATTAAGAGTTGTTTTTTGCAAAGTAATTCACAAAAAAAAATATCAAGAGAAAGAATATCAGATTTGTTCAGTAGAGAATAGTGAATCAATTCATACTTCGGGTGTAGTTTCATAAGAAACTGATCACGTTGGCTAGTCTTGTGGAGATTCTAAATAGTTGAAAGAGAAGTAATATGAACATTTGTTGTAACCAAATCAGTATATTCATGCCAAATAGTAAAAAATGTTGAGTAATAGTCTTAAATGGAAAGACTACCATGTTGAAGAATAGCAATTGTATAACATCAGTATCTTAATTATAAACCTTCTTTAAATAATTTCGCATGGATTGAGCGGAGTAATGAGCCTGTAAGTTGATGACGATATGTGACTCCTTCGAACCAAGAAGCCAAGACATGATTTGAGTACCAAGCACAACCCAAGAAGGAGAAGACACAACTTTCTTGGGTTTGTCAGTGTTGGATGTTGGTGCAACATCTGTGCCATCAATATGGTCCCAAAAGTCTTTTTCCTTTAGGAAAAGTTTAAACTGAAAAGCCTAAGTAGAGTAATTTTTGCTTGTAAACTTGACACATATTGATGCAGCATCCATTGCAAATAAATGGAACCCAAGACAAACAAAAAAAATCCAAAAATTAAAAGAACCGATAGAAGGACTTTAAAGAGATATCGTTGAAGGACATCACTCCAGCAGAAATGCCCATAAAAATATTAAGATTTTCTCAGAAACAAAATATTGAAAAATGCGAAGTAATGACATCAGTTCGTAAGACACCAGAACTAGAAGTGATCAAGATATGCTGTCGAGACTCAGAAGGCATCGACACACGAAACCTAAAAGAGAAAACGATTCACGCCGACGACACCAAAACCAACAGAAGAGAAAAAAGTTCAATCTTGTTTTAATACCATGTCAGAAGTAAGTCAAAAATGTTGTATGAAATGATCGAATTGATAGCCTTATGATTTCTCTTATCTATTATATAAATTGTACAAAAGAATTTTATATATGAAAAAAACTACGTATTTGTTAATATTATTCCTATATAATCTGTTAAATAGTAAGCTAATTAAATTAACCATAAATGAAGGAAATAAATATATGAAACAAATCTTGAAATAAATAGAAATAAATATAAATAGTAAAGCTTTTTGTTAACATTAGAATACATTTTTAAATAATAAATTAATTAAACCATACTTAAAAAGTATTTTGAGAAAATTAATTAATTAATTAACTAATTTTTTTTTTAAATATTTTATTGTATTGTTGTATCTATACAAAAAATTTCAGTTAAATGATAAAATATATCAAATTGGTATATTTTTTAAATGGATGTATCATTAAGATATTATTTATAAAATATGGGTAAAAAAGATATGAAAAATAAAATTATAATATTATTAAAATACAAAACTTAAAATAAAAATATATTTAAATTACGGAAATATATGACTAAAATACTAGATTGACCTAATATTTAAACGAAGAATATGATTATTTTGATTATTTTATTAAACTATAGTTAAAATGAAAGAAACAATTACTCAAAGAGAGAGGGAACTCATATTAAAAAAAAACTCTTTATTATCAGAAATTAAGTACTAGAATCTACCAATTCACAGCCAAAATCACGTTTTTGAAAAATTGGAGATTTTATTATTTTAAAAAAGTTTAAATGATATACTAGCAAATAATAATAATAATAATTAAATATAAGGATTTGACTGGACCTTCCTACAAAAAAGGCAAAAACAAAAAGTTTAAAAGTGCAAGATAAAAGGAAAGTTGGATCGGAATTGGCGCTCCTTTTCCTTTCCCTTTCTGTCCATTAAATATATCGCTTTTATTATTGGGTCGAATTTTCTTTTCTTATTTTCTTATATATATTATATAAATATATAAATAAAAATAATATAGATATTTATTATCATTGATTTAGTAATATAAATAATTTTTTTTATAATAAAGTAAATATAACAAATTTAAGTAAGTTATATTTATGGATGAAAATATCTTATAGAAAAATATATATCTTTATTATATAAAATATAATTTTTTATACATGTGTCTATATATAAATGGGAGATTATTTTTTATAAGTATACTTAAAAAAAAAGAATAAATATGAAAAATAAATATTTATAAAATATATATGATACTTGATCCTACCGATTGAAAATTTACGTGATACTTCTTATTAATTACTTAGAAATTGAAAAAACAATTATTAAAAATAAATTTTTTTTTTTTTTTAATTTAATAAAAAAATTTATTAAAAAATCAAGTTTTATCATTGATGATACATAAAATCACATTACAAAAATAGTTAATTTGCTTCCTTATTATAATAAAATAATAAATAATAATGAATTAACAATTTCTAATGGGATAATATTAATAATTTTAATTTATAAAATTTAAATATTTATATTTTATCATTGAATTATTTATATTTAATAAAAAAATATAAATTTATAATATTTAAATTTTATTACATGTTAATATAATTTAAAAAGTTATATTATATTTTTTAATTTTTAAAATAACTATAATATATAAAAATATAGACTTAAAAGAGTATGTAAAATAATGTTATATTAGTATTTTTTAAACAATGTTACTTATTTTTGTTTTAATTTTAAATTTTATATTATAAAAATATATACATTATTTATTTAATTTTAAAAATTATTGATAAGATAATTGGTCTCTAGCTTCACTAATAATAATAATAATAATAATAATAATTTACTTAAAAAATAAATAAAAAGCTTAATAACAGTCAAGAACAAAAAGGAAAGCAACCTTTAATAAAAATCACCGATCCGCAATAAACTTGGTCGAAATAGAATAAACTTTGGTCGTGATTGAAAAGTTACGAATACAATCGTCATGTCGGTTCGTAGGCGAACCTTACTCAAGGTCATCGTTCTCGGCGACAGTGGGTACGTTTTATTGTATTGCATATAGGTTATTATTATTATTATTATTATTATTAGACTCCGAAATCAATTTTTTATTTTTATTTTTATTTTTATAAATTCATTGCTTCTCATTGTTCAGGGGTGGCAAGACGTCGTTGATGAATCAGTATCCTCTCCTCTCTTTAATTTTGCGATCCGTTCGATTAGAGTTTAAAATTTGAAGTCTTACTTATTTCATGTATATTTTATATGTTTTTTTATTGCTAATTTTAATTTTTTTGAACTGTTATGAATGAATCTGCTATATGTTTCAATGGAAGTGGATTTTGGTGATTCTTTTAACTAAATTTGTTAGATACGTGCATAAGAAGTTCAGTCAGCAGTATAAAGCTACAATCGGTGCCGATTTTGTGACCAAAGAGCTTCAAATCGACGACCGGCTCGTCACTCTACAAGTGGGTTTTATAGTTCAATGGTATTTTGATGTTATTGTATGGCTTATATGTTGGGTAATTTCGATTCTAATGCCTAGTGTATTTTAATTGATAGATTTGGGATACTGCTGGGCAAGAGAGATTTCAGAGTCTTGGAGTTGCATTTTACAGAGGGGCTGATTGTTGCGTTCTTGTCTATGATGTTAATGTGATGCGATCTTTTGATACACTTGATAATTGGCATGAAGAGTTTCTTAAGCAGGTTCTTCTATGCGTTCCTTTTTAATTGATCTCTATGTGGAACTTGAATCTATAGCTCGTATTATTTTTTATTTTTTATTATTTTTCGAGACATTAATGCTATTTATTGTACTAATGGCCTAGGCTGTAGTTTTTGTTGCACGTTAATTAGGTAGTAGTTGTTCAAACTACTGTGTTTTTTTGGGGTCCAAAAACAAATACTATGTGTTTCAAATAAAGTGCCACCTTAAGTCGTGGTAGATTTATGATTAATATGCAGGTGTGCATCATATACACAGTAAAAATAATATTAGTTATTTTTTAGTTATTACTTATTTTTAATTGAAAATGATGTTATATATATCATTTTAGTAAAATATGTTTAAATTATTGAGTTTTATGATATATTGAGTGTTAAAAGTTTAAAATTTAAAATTCAGGTAGTGCACATTTCTATTTTATGCACATGATTTATTTATAATTTCATAAATATTATATCAAAAATTTTATTTGTTGAGAGTTCTCTACATAGATTCGCCCCAGACCTTAAGTTGTTGAGCTTCCATGAGCAATCACATTTTTCTGCGTTTCATTCCATTTGAATTGATGCTGTTAACTGTTGAATCCCAGTTATTTCTAATTTATGTTGCTCTTCCATCCTTTGACTTTGAATGACTTCCTCCCAATGTTTTTGCATGAGAAAGCATAGAAATATAAACTTGAAGTTTTGGAAGGTTAATAATATGTACACAATATTAGATACATCATTGCCACCTGATGACGTAGTTGACTAATGATGATAAGTGAAGCCATTTAACTAGGTATGGTATACTGACACAGTGACACAGTTTTGCTACTGAGCACATTGAAGTGTTTCCCAGTCTTTTTCTCTCTGCTTCCTTTTATTTCACGATCTCTTCTTGAGATACACATGATCTATTGGCATTTTGATAAAATTTATTTAGCTTCTTATAGTTGATAGTTTTTATTCTGACCTCTCTTACATCCCAGGCCAACCCTGCAGACCCCAGGACATTTCCATTTATATTGCTTGGGAATAAGATTGACATTGATGGTGGGAATAGTAGAGTGGTAAGAATTGCTCTTCCACTGCTAGTTGAATTCTATTATCTTTGACATGTATGTCTAATTATTACTCTGCAGGTTTCTGAGAAGAAAGCAAAAGACTGGTGTGCTTCGAAGGGAGATATACCTTACTTTGAGACATCAGCAAAGGAGGATTATAATGTTGATGCTGCATTCTTGTGTATTGCCAAGACTGCTCTAGCCAATGAGCATGATCAAGATATGTAAGTCTGTTTATATTGCAAATAATTCTTTTTCATCTACCATATTTTTTTAGCAAGAACTGCTTTGACTGTAAAGTTACGAATAAACAAACAAGTAGGAGAGAGAGATTGAAGAGAGACGAGTTTACTAGGTAGTACAAGTTCAGGACTGTAGGGATATGCTGACTTGGTCTTCAAATATATTTCCCTTAACACCATATAGATTAAATCTCACCATTAAAAAAAATAGATGGAAGGAACATGATGCTTTTTCTTTGAAAGCCATTAGAGGTTCTGAATTATTTTCATAAGGGCAAGTAGTGGACTACTGTGTCCAGGCATCTGAAATAGATTTAATGGAGCTACGAAGGGCAGACTCTTTGAACTAGCTGAAAAGGAATTTGAACCTTATCCCCTTTCTTAAAACATTTTTACTTCAGCGATAGCCTTACAACGTTCTCTTCCCCTGCTTCATCAAGTACTATTAATGCTTCTGAGAGAAGTAAGCAATACTTACTTTTGGAAAAAGTAGTTTTGGATGCGTGTTCCGTTCTTAAATAATTATTAATGTGACTCAAAACCACTCTTAACTAAACCATTCTAAGAGAAGCACATCCAAATGGGCTCGTTATGTTAAAGTCTCCAAGCATCATCATAAAAGAATAATGTATAATTAGCCATATTTGTGAGTCATGCTAGCTTGGTTGGTGACTGCTGTGTACTACACACAAAATCTCTTCAGGAAGATATTTTTGGCACACTAAGATTGTTCTGAACCGTCGAAGTGAGTCTATCTATTGTTTCTCTCTTAGCCAGGAGGTCATTAATGTAATTCTTATGTTGAAGTAGATAAACATGGGCTTGTAGGTCATATGTGGTTCAACTTGTTGTTCTGTGTTAAAAGCTCTCATTTCTCATTTTTAAGTCACATGTTTAAATCACACCAACTATTGTTTTAATTTAAAAAAAAAAAGGTCACTTAGAAAACAATTAATTGTAAGTGTCAGGTTTTGAGTTACCCAAATGATCAGCTACTTGGTCATTATGACATTCTAATACTTTCAGATTTGATACATATTAATGACCATTTTGACCTCCCTTTTTTATCCATATTTTCTATAATATATGCAGATATTTCCAGGGCATCCCTGAGGCTGTCCCAGAGGCCGAGCAAAGAGGCGGTTGTGCATGCTGAACGATTCAACCAAATTCATGTTTAGCAGTTGGATGGTTATCATTTTTTGATGGTCTTGATTCATTTCCAGTTTTGTACGCATTGTATTGTATGCTAAATTATTTTCTTAGATATACTTAATTGGTTTGCAGGAAGTGTATCCTGTAAGTTTTAGGAATTACAGGTCACAGTAATAGACTTGAACCACGATTCTTTTTTTTTTGGTGTGAAGAATCAAGGTTTTTAATTGTCAAAAATAATCTATGATCACAGAATCATGGAATCGAATGTTGGTTGGAATTAGACATGAGGTCTTGAACCTAGTCGAAATTGCTATAATTTTGATGTTTTTAATATTTTTTTTTTGGGTTACATGCACAGTGACAACTGACTACTGACCAGTTACCCAGCTTGGTTAAGATATTTTATTTTAGATATGGTGATTTGTTTTTGATTAGATCATTTCTTTACACATCAAACACGTAATAAATAATTATTGACGTTAAAATATGATTTATTTTTTCTTAGTTTATAATTATCTATTCTATTATTTATTATTTGACAATAATTTTCGCAGACTTGTTGTCTTTATTAACCTAAACAGTAAACAGATAATGGAAAAGAAGCATGACGTATACAGTGAGAAGGAAGAAAAATAACACCAAAATGCGTAGGTTTGACGAGGGGGCTTTCTATGCAAAAGTCCTAGCCATCATACCTAATAGTAAATATTTTGTTTTTCTAGAAAATCGCATCGTAAAACTCTTAGCTCTCTTTTCAAAAAAATATTTTTTTGAAAAAAACTTAAGATTGTGATTGTGAAAATGGCAGTTACAGCATTACGTGTTATCGAGGCTCTTTTTCCTAGCTCAATAATGGATTGTGAGACGAAAGACAGAAGACCTCCCTTTGTTTTATTATTAATTTTAATAATAAAATAATATTCTAAAAATACCAAACATCATTCCTTAACACTTTTTTCATAAACAAAATGACTAAAAATCAACTTTTTAACCTAGAGAACTAAATTATGTTGTTTTAAGGTCCAAAAATCACACTTTTTAGGAGGTAAAGTTTTATCCCAAAATCGCTTAGGTAAGAAGACCAGGGGCTTATTACCACCACCACCACTGCTACTGAGAAGTGTAACATATCAATACAAACTTGAATAGAACTATCTTTGATTGCCAACTTTGACGACTCTATGTTCTATCATGTAGCACCTGAAGCAAGGTAAAATCAACTCTTTCATTGCAGAAAGCACAATTTTCTAACTAGATAATGAAAAAATAGCACACTTGCACTTCAAATTAATTAGAGGGGGGTTATTGAAATTGCAATCATGTAACAGACAATGCTTATATTATGCGCTCGACTTGTAAGAAAGTTGCCAGCAATTTGGACATTTGTTTAGTTAAGATACTAGTGATAGTGAACATAAACAAAATTGAACCCTGGGATGGTGTAATAGGTATTTTACACCAACTCTTAAATATGTTGTACAAAAAACTTCAAATAGTTGCAGAAAATGAAAGTCCATATAAGGGTTTGTGAGTGTCATTTTTGTTTATTTTTTTCATCCACTTCTGTTTCTGGAGATCAGAAGCATATGTTTACCAACCAAATTTTTTCAATAAGTTCTTGGTTCTCTTCCTCATGCGAGTAAAAACAATTACCACACATGCGAGTATCCACGGAGGGAAGTTTCCACCATAAATGTCAAATTTCTTCAACCATTCTGGAGTTTCCTTTAAGAATAATGCTATCACAATAGTTATAAATGCCACACCAAGCAAAATCTTGGTTACTGGTTTCAACAACGAGTCCTGTAATTATCAAACATTGAACACATACAGACACAAAGTCAACTAAATATAGATGCTGAATTTCATTATCATCATTCACCATTCACTATGACATATTCCTACTATACTTAAAGGCTAAGCCAATCTCATATTTAACTTGTGATTTTTCAATCTTTTGCCTTTAGCAATACAATTGCAAAAAAAATCTATTTCTAATTGAAGAAAAACAAATGCATGAATTTAATAGGCAGGTCACAGGAGATATTTCATCAAAAAATAACTATAGGCAGGTGGTAGGAGATAAGTCATAAACTCTTGGTTCAAGAAAAATAATTAAGGATGTTTCAGTAGAAGATGAAAAGTTCACAGACATGTCTGAAGATGGTAAGCATGAAAGCAATTACCCGTAGGACCCTTTTCATCAACGTATCAATAAGACTACTCCAGTGGTCTGGCTACTAACTCAAGCTCAAACCATTTGAGTAAAAATGCTATCATATAAGAATTTTATTTATTTTGCCTAAGCTAGATCGATCTATAATTTCATAAAATGTTCCTGGGTGGAGTTTTAGTTTACTAAGTTCAGTTTATCAATCTAAGCTAGCAGCTTAGCCATTGATGATAACGAGAAATGGCCTTGGATTTTGTCTTCTAATATAAAATTTACATTAAGCATTGCTGCAAAAGGAGCCTTACATACTAAACAGTACGACTCTCGGTCGTAAGATATATCATTATGACAGTGAAACTCCAATCTTCCAAGTTAGGCATTGAGTAAAAAATCAGATATATGCCAGTGATATGCAGATATGCTAGGATGATTAGTTGATTACACATAACCAATCCATTAATTTCGTACTTTTAAATTTTTAATCAAGCCCATATATCTGAGACATCCAAGTTGCCTAACATGGAGCAATTTAGCATATTAGTTGTTAGATGATAAAATCACTTGATTGATTGAAATATGAAATTAGAATACTTTTCAATGGAATCATATAGCATGTTATGATTCCTAACAACTCTTAATAATCTCATGTTTGTGTTCCATCAATTTGGATTTTATTGAAGTGGTTTAGCTGCATGAATTTCAGTCCAGCTGGTTTCAACTATTAGATGTTAGCATCTTGGGTCTCAAAGATATGGTTTTATAAGAAGTGACTTCCATCAAAATCATTGAAGGACAAAATTGAACAGTGCAAATTCTCGATTTGAGGTCCAAAATAGCATGTTTTCAGGATTTAAGAAAAGTTAGACTCAAACAGCATATGTCAGCTTGTACGTTACAAATGTACAAATAGAATGACCAGATATTAGTTTATGTACAATGCGTATATTATTTTCGGGAGACAAACTCTTTACATCTAACACCTAATACCTCAATTCATCTTAATAGACAAATTCTTTGAGAGCCCATTATATATACCTGGTCTGAGGTTTTCTAAATAACAAAGTAAAGACTAACAACGAACAATCCCCGTACTTACAACGTTAAATATAGCACTTAAACTGCTTTAAATTAAGAAATACATCTAAATGTCCAAAATATTAAATACAATATATTTTCGGGAGACAAACTCTTTACATCTAACACCTAATACCTCAATTCATCTTAATAGACAAATTCTTTGAGAGTCCATTATATATACCTGGTCTGAGGTTTTCTAAATAACAAAGTTAGGACTAACAACGAACAATCCCCGTACTTACAACGTTAAATTTAGCACTTAAACTGCTTTAAATTAAGAAATACATCTAAATGTCCAAAATATTAAATACAATATATTTTGGGATGCTATTTCCATAGCAGAAAACACAAATAAAGGAGCAATTTAAAATTTTTTCCAAACAATTTAATGCTATAGTGTTTCTACAAATAGAAATATTACACTGGCATTAGCATTAGCAAAAATTCTTTGAAAATAGGACTACCCTATATTTTTACACTCGATCACTTATATTTCTTTTTATAGTGAAAATACTGAGAGAGAGAGAGAGAGAGAGAGAGAGAGAGAGAGAGAGAGGGTTAAATGTTTATCTGATGGTACAAGGAGCTTGTTTGCTAATTTTCAAACATCAGAGGCCAAGTTGTTATATAGACAACGTCAAGAGACTATGCCGCTATGCAGGAATTTTCCTAGATTTTTTTAAACCTATTTTATTTTTATCAAGTTAACAAAGTTTACTTTTTCCACAATCAAACATAGAGTAGCTCCATATCACCAAGAAAAAATAACATTCAAAATAAATTATGAACAAAACTAAAAAGAAGAAATTGAAAACAAAAATTAATATTACCATAGGCTCGCCGTCAATGTAAATGACGGATCCATCTCTGTAGGTCAAAATGGACCTTCCGTTTCGGGGATTGAACCGAATCGGAACCCCACGACCCGTCTGTGGCTTAAAGGCGAAAATGCATTTGAAGCCGTGTTTGTAAAGAATATCTCGGACCTCCAGCTGGTCTTGGTCCCAACCTCCCAAACTCGTCTTGAACACATCAATCGGACCTTTCCCATTCCGATAAAGATGAACCTCGACTTCTGGAACCTTCGTCGTCACCGTCTTCAGACTTCCAGTCGTCTTAGAATCCGGATCGGACTTAACAGAGCCTGAGTCGGTTTCTCTGATTTCTCCGAGTAGGCTCTCTTGCTCGTCCATTTCAAGGTCTGACATCGGCCGGCTAATGAATTGTGATTTTAAAACGCAGATATTTTTATACTTCTCTTTCCATTCATATTAGTTCATTTTTAATTAAAAATTAAAATATATATTATTTTTCTTATAAGGTAAAAAAACATATATCTCAATAAAAAACCTTTATTTTCTGTGAAAAAAAATATCAGTTATTTTTAGTTGTAAAAGAACTTATCTTTTTAAAATAATTAAAATGAAAATTTCTTGTATAAAAAGAATTATAACATACAACTAAACTTGTTGTTATTTAAAAAATAGTAAATATAAATTTAAGGATTATAATATCCTAATAAGTTTATATAATTATATTTAATAAAAATTGATATATTTATTATAATATAATATATTTAATATATAAAAAAACCATTATATTTATAATTTTATTTTAATTTAGTATTATATTCTAATTAATAATGCCTATCTTATTTGTGAATAATTAAGAAATTATTTAAATTTTAAATTTTTGATTTTTTAAATCATGTTTTTTTAATAATGATTTTTTTTATACATTTTTAATAAATTACTAACATAATATGGAGTGATTATAAATCTTTAAAAATAAGATTTTTGAATTAGATATCTAATTTATGATTTTTTTCATTTTTCTCAAATATTTTTTAAGAAATCAAGTTTTATGACCTTTTTATTTATATGTATTTAAAAAAAATGATAAAATTTATTTTTAAGTTTTTTTAAAAAATCATAAACAAACCATGATAATATTACTTAGTAAATTATTAGTCTAAATCTCATTGTTAGATTGTAGTATTAGGTAGGATGATTAATATGATCAATTTTTTTAAAATTAAAAAATTTGATTCGATTTATCGAATTTAGATCGGATTAGATTGATAAATTTTATAATTTGATCAAATTTGAATTGAAAATTATACAATCCGTTCGAATTCGTATCAGATTCGAATTGATAGATTTTATAATCCGATGTATCCCATCCAGACCAAATTACTATTAAATTATAAATAAATAAATAATTTATTTTATATTATTTTATATTTAAATATTATACATATCATAATTATATTAAATTATTATTTTAGCTTAAATAATAAATATAAATATTTATAATAATTTAATAATTGTATAAATATATTTTTTATTCTTTTGATTTTTTCATTGTGACTAAAAATTATAATATTTATTATAAAAAATTCATAAATAAATTTCAATATTAATATGTCCTTATTTGATCTAAAAAAATCTGATATGTTTGGATTAAAATTGATTATATCATTACGTCGAATTCAGATTGCAAATCTTTAAATCTATTTAAATTAACTAAAAACAAAGAGTTTTGATCAACTTCTCACTCCTAATATTAGGTACATGTCCTTGGATAAACTAATTGGTAGTATATTTTTTTCTTTTTTTTCATTCTTTTTCGATCAATCAATAAATATTAATATTTTTTGTTTACTTAAAATAAAACTGATATCATTTAATATATTTGTTAAACATAAAATAAAATCTCAAACTTAGAATTAATTTTTCTTTAAAATATTATTTTTCTCCTAAGTTATTATATTGTAATATTAAAATTAGGATGTTTTAATACAAATTTCAATGCAAATTATTTTTCTTTAAAATATAAGTTTTAGTATTCAAATTAGCATGTTTTTAGAGGATAATACATCTTTAAAATATTAAATGACTAAAAATTTACAACATTTTAATTATATTATAACACATGTTAAAATAACTTTAGAAATCATTAAACTATTAAGTTTTTAAAAACAATTTGTAATAATATTGTAATTAATGTGAGTGTAAATTTATATGCGTTTTAATGTATTTTTAAGGGATAATATGTCAAAAATCCACTAAGAGATGGATGTCACAATATCCTAAACTATTGAGTATTTCTATATATATGACAAATATATTATAATCATAACTTATTTGATAGTTTTTTCGTATGAAAACCATGACATGAGTTAGAGAAGATGATGATGACGTTGATAATGAAGATAATGATGGAAAAATAATTTTGATATTTGTTCAAGTCAATTTTGATATTCTTTAGTGTTGATCATTTTGTTGAAGATGTAATATTAGCTATGAATAATCGATCAATTGTGAAAGATTTCTTGTGTATTTTAACAAGAAATATAGTTGGATATTTTAGTTTTAGATTTTTTGAAAACTAAATGTATCAATTGACTCAAACAATCACTAAAAAGAAGGAGAATATAGAATGAACAAAGAATACTCAAAAGTATTCGCTTGTGGATTATGTATTGCAAGTGTCGATCATTCCAGTTTTTTTATCGTAACTTTGATGTCTTTAAAAAAATGAATTTTATATCCTATTGTATTTTTGATTCATACTTAAATGAGATATTTCATCTTTATTATAAAAAAATATACAAAAAAAAAATAACTCCAATAATTCATAAAGCGTGGTTGATAATAAGTGTTTTTCATATGTTCTTTTTTGTATTGGTATCTTTGGAGTATCCTTATTATTATTTTGTTATTTTTATTTTCAATTGATACATATCAAATATTTTTATTTAGGTTACTAGTATCAATTTTAGTTAAATTCAACGATAATCTCAAGAAATTTAGGTACCTTAGAGGTATCGATTATTGTTAGAATTGATTAAAATAGATATTAATAATCTAAATAAGGGTACTTGATGCATCACATTTAAGAATATAGATTAAAAAATGTATCAAAACAAAATTATGCATACTCAAAATGTAAGATATTTTCCTTTTTATACCATGATATAATTAAGTTAAAAGGCACAAAATCTAAATTATGTAAACTAATAAGGTTGGAATATTATATTTTAATTGGTTAATTAAATCTTACACACATATTATGCAAATAATAAAATATACATGAGAATACAACATGTTAAAAAAAAGATAAAAGGAATTAGGTTTAGCAAGAAAAATAACAATGTATATTAAATAAATGATAAATGAGAACATACATTAATTAATTTAATGACTAGTAAGCTAGGTTCCATCATCACTTTCCTCATTTTGAAGAGCATTTGTAACAGCAACGACAATGCTACGTAACTTGCTTACATAACTATTCTTGATAACAATTGAAGGTATAGGTGCTCCTTTTGGAGGAGTCATTGCATCCTCACAAACCTTAATAGCATCACTAACAAGACTTGCATCGTAATTTGCTGTCATGGCATCATTTAATTCTGCACGAGAACTTTTAAAAGAATTAATTGCATACACATATGCATCATTTGAAGCACAAATTTGTAATGCCCGTTTGAAAAAAGGATTAGTTTGTCTATTCTTAAGCATTTCTTGAATGAAATTCAATGTGTTTGTTGAATGTTCTATTGCTAAATCAAGTGCAACTTCTGCCAATTCAAGAGTGGTTTTAGCCCTTTTCGCATGACGGTTCAAGAACAAGACTTTAGTGCAAAAATGATTATCTTCTGCTTCTTTACAAATTTTTTGAATCAATTTTGATGAACATTTTGCACTCTTTTTATTCTTTGCAGCCTCTATTATAGATGGACAATGGAGGAATACAAACATGGAAATAATTATGAGAATAAATATTTGACCACGAAATGCCATGTTTTTTTTTTTTTTAAATTAATATATCTTTTGATGATTTGCTAGCTAGCCAAAAGGGTATACAGCTAATAAGTTGGTGGGTGAAGAATATTGAAAGAGATGGAGGATTTTTCAATATTGATTTATTTTTACAATATTTTTTAGAGTTTTATAACTGTAATTTTAACACTAGAGACAAGGCGTGAAATGAGGAGAGATTTCCTCCAACGCGATTTTAAGTTTGTATAATTATAGTTATGGCTCATTTTATAATAAACTAGAAACTACTTAAAATTAATTAATGAGAGAGAAAATATCATCCCATGATGCTATTATGGGAAATGAACTCTTAATTTAGTAATTTATTACAATACTCTATTTTCATATACAATTTTTTTAATAAAAAAATATTATTTACATCTAATTTATATATTTTACTATAAAACAAAATTCTAACATTCGTTTAATATTTAATTTTATCTAATATTATGAAGTTGTTATTTTGTTAAGTATGCAATATATTTTTTTTTTGGTTCTCTAGATATAGTTTTTTTTATAACATATATATGAATATAACAAGAATTGCAATACTAGGGCAGATAATTTTAACAATCAATATCCATATAAGAGATCAATTACAAAATCGTTGGAATTGCAATAAGCCGTACTATGTAAAGGGTAAATTGGAGATTCTACTTGAAAATAGCTGAGTTGGGATAAAGTTGCAAATGTCACAATATGTTTTGTTATAGATAAGTGATAGAGATACATAAATGTTAACTATCTACCAACTAATACACATAATAAAAAAATAAAAAATAAAAAAATTATCAACTAATACACGTGTGTGTCCGAACCAAGATGACATTAAAGAATTATATTATGTCTTCTATAATTTGGATTATGTAAGTAGAAATGTATTGTAATTGTTACTTTATCATTCTTTTTATTAGGAAATAAAATTAGTAGCTTCATCAGATGTGTTTGATAACTTCTTCTTTACTTTTTAATACAATTCAGTCATTCATTTTTCTCTTTTCAGTTTGTTAGAACTCTTTAGACACTAATCCTTTAAATTTTGAAGTTTGCGTCAGTTTCCATATTGTGAAAATTGTTTTTATAGCGTCTTATATTATAAAAAATATTTTATAACCAAAAAATAATATTATTTAATACTTTTTTATTAAAATATTATTATTTTTAAATAAAAATAATAACATTGATTGTACACGTCAATCGATCCATAATTTTGCAATCAATTCATAATTTTACGTCGATTGACACGTAAGATCGACACTACATATGACTTCGCATTGGTTAACGTATACAACTGACGTTATGTATCACGTATAGCATTGATTGTCATGTTAACCGACACGTAATGAGTAACATTGATTTTACGTATCAATCGACGCTACACGTGGCTTGTGTCGGTTGGTGCTTACAATTGACGCTACGTACCACATGTAGCGTTAGTTGACACACTATGTGTAATTTTCTTCTTTTTTCCTCTTCTTTCTCCTCGTTTGCCAATAATTTTTTATTGTCTGCTCATTTCTCTCAAAAAAACTGTGTACTACTTCTAATTCTTTGTCCATTTTTTACCACTTTCGACCACCATTTTCAGTGCTATCAGTTGAGTTTTGTTACTCTCCAATATTTTATCTAGATCCACCATTTTTTTTCATTTTTTACTTATTTTATTATTGTAAGTATTTCTATGAATTATTTACATTTATTATTAATATTTTATATTTTTATAAAAAAAATTATTTTATTTTAATGTATATTATGTATTATTAATTATTTGTATATATTTTTATATTACGTAGATTGTGTATTTTTATTCAAGCTTAGAAAAGAAAAAAATATTTATTTATTTATTTATTTTAATTAATTTTATTCAAGCTTAAAATTATTATTATTACATGCATTATAAATTATTATATATTATATATTGTTAATGTTATAATAAGTTTATTAATTGTTTGAATTTTATGCATTTATTTTTATATAATATTTTTATGGATATTCCAATAATTTATAACTTCATATATAATAATAGCTTAAATATATTTGTGATTAATACATTTATATTTTATTGAATACATATTTAATATGTTTAATGTCATTAATAAAAAATGTACAAATCTTAAAGGTAAAAGTGTAAAATTGAATAGAAATATATTTCTAAAATTAAAACCTTCTTGAAATTTGTCCATAGAAATAATAATAATAAAATTAGTATTATATAAGACATGTTATTATCGACTTTAAGGAAATTACCTATCACATTTAACAATGTTTAATGATTCATCATTTGTGAATCAATATCAATAGCATGATATTAGCATAAGAGCTAAATAATTATGTGATAAGATATTAATACTTTAGATAAATCAAAAGTTGATAATTTCTTGACCATTAAAGTTTGAACAAGGTCAATATCATTAGATATTGGTAAACATTTATCTATATGACAATCATATTTTGTATTGTAACTTAGTTTCTATAGAATTAAATAAAGACAAAAAAATAATTGTTAAAATATAAGATTTATAACTAGTTATGCATAACTAGAAAATACAAAGATATGTATATTTCATTGAAGGTGCTTTATAGAGATCATGTTAGAAATAATGTATTGAATTCTTCGATATTTTTGTTATTTGAAATAGATTTACATATTAGAATTGTAAATTAAATCCTTTTTAAATCTTGATATGTCTAGTTTCAAATTTTTTTTACTGTTTTTCATTTCGAATTTTCTACAAAATTTTATGAGTATTTTTCAAAGGTATATTTGAAGGATGATGAGTTGAAAATTATGTGTTGAATCTGATCGATAGTTTAGTATTTTTGACCTATTTCTCTATTAAAAAATAAGTGGTGATATTTTTTTTGTAAACTAATAATGTCTAGCTTTTGTGGGATTTTACAAAATTGAATTTAGAGTTTTCTGCAAAAAATTGTACTAGTTTTACCAAAGCATGGTCTTTATAAATTGAAACTAAAAGTTCTATTTCAACCTTACTTGTATTTTGTGATTTTGAAGTCATTTTATAGATTTTATTTGGATGATTTATATCTTATTACTTGTGATTTCTAGTTTTTTAGATATTTTGTGATTTTTCATTTTAAATTTTCTATATAAAGTAATATAAATTTAACTAAGAATATGTTTTGTGAAGATTGTATTGAAAATTACTTTTTAAACAAATCAGTATTCTTTACTTTTGAAAGAATTTTACTTATAAAAATTGAGTATATTATATTTTTAAAAAAAATTAAAATGTCTAATTTTTGTATATTTTTATAAAATTATTTTTGGACATGTTTATAAAAAGTTATGCCTACTTATGTGGTAATATGTTTGAATTATTTTAAAACTACTTATAGTGAGATAAAACAAATTGACAGTTCAAATTTTAAAAACAACTTTGGTAATTCTTAATAGGCATATGTTATTTTTTAAAAAAGTTAAGAATGTCCAATTTTTGAATTTTTTACATATTTTAATGTAAACATTCCCATTTGAAGTTATATTTCTTTGAATTGAGTTAAAAAAAGTATTTCTAGTGATTTCAAAAAAAAAATTCACTCAAGTTTGTAGACAGGGAGACAAATTCTAACCTTGTATTTCCATGAGTTTTTTTAAACTATTTTGAATCCATTTAATTTTAAGTTGAATTGATTAGAAAGTTTAATTTCTTGAATTGAAATATGCGGGTAAAAGTATTTAATTAGAAGTTATATGTTATTAGTTTATATTTTAGAACATTTAGAATATCTTTCTGTTTGAAATTAGTTAACTATGTTATTATTCTTGTTTTTGACACAAATATGAGTCATGTGAGTATAGATGATTCAGTATACCATATAGCACAGCTAGAGCAACAATGTTTTTTATCACTATGAATTGACATATTTTACTTAAATTTTATAAGTACTTCTTTATTATTAAATTAAACATGTTCATAATATTTAAGTTTATTAATTTTTCCATTTAGTTTTTTCTTATTAGATAATGATTATTTTATATTTAGAAAGTAGATAATTAATTCTTATCTGCAAAAGTATTTACTCAGATTTAAAACATAAATATAGATTTTGATTAGAACATATAAGTTTATATTCAATTTTAGCAGCAACATTTTAGAATATTATTATTATGTTAGTTTAGAAAATTTTACTCAATTTTATATCTTAATTCAAACAGTAGTTTTTCAAAATATTATGCATATTAATAAATATTGTTATTTTTAAACTATCAAACAAGCACTTTTCTCAAATTTAGTAATAATATAAGAAATAATTAATTAATTAATTGACTTTAGTGTGCACACATATGACCGGTACACATGAAATTGAGACTTCTATTGTCTACATGTGCAAAGAGTATTGTATATGTTTGATAACTTTTTCCCAAATGCAAGTTTAGTGAATTTTTTTATTTCTTATAATTTATTTCATTTAAGTTATTCATAATTATTTTTACTTAATAGCATAGTTATTTTAACTTACATAGACGTAGTTGTAATTATTTGTATTACTTCAAATTACTAATATAGTTTCTGAATATTTTCATATTATGACTTGTTTTAAATTTTTACAATTAAATATATATATTCAATAATTATTTAATTTTCAAATTTGTCTACTCATCTAGTATTTTTACTCATACTATTTTTCTTTTAATTTTTTTCCTAGTAAGTTTGACAGAAGATTTGAGTTATGTCATTGAAGTAAACTTAGATTAATTCAATTATATTGCATCAGATGAATTTTAATTTTTTGTGATAATAAGAATTTATTCTATTTTTTTAATAACGTCAATATATTAAAGGATGTTTGGTAAACCTATTATGATTATAATTAAATAGGTTGAAATCACTTATCAATTAGTGTTGTTATTCTTTTATGACTTGTTGTATAAATTACGAGATTTAAATATTGTAAATAAATAGACGATTTATTATTACAAGATGTTTTATGATAGAAAACATGAAAAATTATGTTAAATTTTAAATTATATTAGGATTTTTATAAGTATTAGAGAACTTGGGGAAGGTTCTGACAAGTAAGATTCTAATTACATAGTGACTTTTTTTTATACTAAATCATTTTCTATTTTATAGAGGTGTCACTCAATTTGGATTGATTGTTTGTAAAAGATCTCTCATGTGAAGTTTAACAGCTCATATATGTACAAGGGGATCACGTTATAATTGGTCATTTAGCCTCTAAAGTGTTAGGAGGTAACACCATTTACTAATACTTTTATTATTTTTAATGTTAATAGTAGAGTTGTATATATTTTCCTTGTATGAACTCACTTCAATAAATTTTTTTATTGAATAATACTAATAATTGAAGAGTTAATGATGAGAATGTTAAAAAGATACTAATCTAATTGAAATATTTCAGTGCAACTATCGGTAATTATGAATTATAACTTTGATTTGAAAAAAAATTACTATTTTATTATTTATCATTTAAATATAGTATACAATATATTTATATTTTTCATGTTAAATACCTAAAGTATGTCGGTGGCTATATTTGTTTTTGTAATAATTTTCTTGAACGGTACGCATGCCTTGATTAGAGTTGGACATAAGAATATAGTATTTCAATCCAAGTTTCTACGTATCTCAATTTGGTTCAGTTTATAAAAATATCACATTGGCTCACTTGTTCTAACAATTATATATATATATATAATAATAATTTGATAAGGCATGAACTCGTTAGTAAGCATTTATATAACTGCACAAAGCTTTATTTCATGCTTCAAAATTAATTTTATAATATTTAAAGTTGACATTTGATACAAATGATTTTAAATTGAAAGTTGATCTGGTTTTAACGATATGATTTAGTCAAGTTTTATATGGATAACAATTTTCTCCAAAAAAAAAAAATTAAACCCTACCATATTGGACCATCCTACCATAAATTGTCATTTTGTTAAAAAAATAAAAAAGAAAAAGAAATCTATAATCTAAAATATGTTGGTTTTTCTTGTACATCCATGTCAACTAAAATATCCCTTTTCACTTTCTTTTGTTTTTGTTTTTTTTTTTTCTTCAAATAAACCAATGACCAATACACCCACAAAGTTTGGTTTTTCTAGTATAACCTATTGACTAAAATGCCCTCAATCTTCTTTTTCAAAGAAACCAATGCACACATAAACTCAAATCAAATTTTTATAAATAAATAAATTAATGTCACTAAAATGCTCATTTTAACAATGAGTAATGATATAATTCACAAATTTCTTGGTTGTTTTTGTACAACAATTGACTAAAATGCCCTCATTATTTTATTTTATTTTTGCTAGATATGGATAGGGAAAGCAGTATCTAAGAAGCCTTCATCCCCACTTATTGATGGAAATTATACTCACACGATATAATGCAGGAAATTATATTTAAGAATTGGGCTAATACTAAAAGGTGGACAGCTTAAATTGCAAAATATAATCTCTTTTTTATACTTTTTGAGAAAATAATTTTTTTTATTAATTGAAATTACGGATATAAAAATAATTTAATTATATAATTATTTATAATAGACATACTTATTACAACAAAAATATCATTATGAAATGTTTTGATGTAATTAATACCGACAATATTAACCTCATTTAATTAAAGAAATTTAGGATTGCATTAGATATATGGCATAACTAAAAAAATATTTAAATTTTACCAAAATATAATGTAATGGTATGGGTACTAGTAAATTATGTAGCCCTCCTTGTAATCCCCATACATACTTGTTACTTGTTATGACATGACATAAGGTATAAAATTATGGTTGCAAAAAAATTAAAAATGGGGGTATACTAGCTACATAAAAATGCTATATATTTTTTATTTATGAATTATTTAATAAAATCATAATATGATGTAGCACTTAAATATAAATTATTTTAAAAATACATTAACATGGTGAGGAAAAAAAAACAAATTAAAGGAAAGTTTTATTTAGAAAAATAAAAATGTACATGAAATACATTAATTGAAAATAGTGAAAACAAATAACACTGATAGAAATTAAAGATGGTCCTTTAGGACATAAAATTAATTGCTTTAACTTTGCTTCAATTGAAGAATATTTGTAGCAGCAACAGTAATGGATTGAAACTTCTTCATAACATTGTTCTTATCAACAATTGATTGTATATTATTTATTCCTTTTGAAGGAACCATAGCATCCTCACAAATCTTAATATCATCACTAACAATACTAACATCATAATTTGATGTCATGGCATCTTTTTTTAGTTCATTGAGAGAACATTTAAATGAAATAGCAGCATGTCCGTACCCAGAAGGACCAGCACAAGTTTCTAGTGCTGTCTTCAGAGAAGGTTCAATTTGTGGATTCTTAAGCATTTCTTGAAAAAAATTCAATGTGTTTATTGCATTTTCTCTTGCTAAATCCATTGTAACCAATGCCAAATCGGGCATAGTTGAAGCTGAATTTGCACGAGGATTCGATTCTAAGACTTGAGTGCAAAAATCCTTTTCTTTTGTTACATCACAAACTTTTTTAATCAATTTTGTTGCATCAGCTGCTAATGTTAGAGATGGATAATTATGGAGGAAGAGAAATATGGAAATTATTATAAGAATATTGAACTTTTGATCTTGAAATGCCATTTTTATTATTATTATAAATTTTTATAATTTGCTAGAACTAGCTAGCAAATTAATTTAATTATAAAAAGCTTTTGGAGATTTTCAATATTGATTAATTTGTACAAGAGTTTGAGACTTTTATAATTGTAATATAATTAATACTAGTGATAAGGCAAGAAATGAGGAGAGATTTTTTAAATGAATTTTTAAGTTTGTATATTTATAGTTATTGTTATTTTATAATAAATTATAAACCACTTAAAAATTATTGTTATAATAGAACATCCAATAATAGTGCTATTGTGGTCAATTACAAAACTGTATAAGTGCAATAAATATTAAATATATAAAATATAAAGATGGTGTAGAAAATTTCAATAACAAAGTCATGGTGCCCAAAATAGGCAGCAAAAAAAAGGGGGGGTGATGATGTGTTTGTTTGCTTGTGAGATTATATAAAAAAAATGTAATTTAGACATTTAGTTTATTTTTTATTAACATAAATTACACTTAATGAAAATAAGAATGACAATAATTATTAAATTAAATATAAATATTATTATTATTATTATTGTAATATTTGTTTGAGTAGTGCATGTTTGATCTTCAGAATTAGTTAGCAAAGTTTATGTGGGATCCTAATAACTAAGTATAATTAAAATGAATAATTTAGATATTAAAGTTTAAGTGATTTGTTTGTTTATGGGTAAATTTGTAATTTTTTTAAAATTGACAAATAGGTAATTTAATTAAGAAACTAAAAAAAAAAAATTAATCCCCAAAAATGTGGGCTGGTTTTTAGGGAGTGTGGGTTTTTAAATGATTTAATAATTAGACAAAGAAAGAAAGAAGGAAGAAAACGCAGAGGTTCTGCGAGAGAGAGAGAAAGAAAAGAAAAAAAAGGAGAAGAGAGAAGAATGAAGAAATGAAAGGAAAAGGAAAAAGAAAAGGAAAAAGAAAAAGAAAAAGAAAGGAAAGGGAAAAATAAAAGAAGAAACAAACATTTATTTATAGTTTTTTTTTATTTCATTCGTGGTTTGCTAAATTTTTAGAACTTAAATCTCTCTTTAGTCATGTGTAAAATTATAAATGTGATATTTAATGTTTATTTTGATGGATTTTCATCTAAAATTGTAGATTAGTATCATTTTTGAATGCTAGAACTCACACATATGAATGTATAGTGTGATTTTAAAACATGAATGTATTTGTATTTTCAAGAGTTACGTTCTTTGATTTCGTATTTTCATGTTAGTTTAAATAAATTATTGATATAATTTTTGTATTAAATATAATAATTTTAATAAAGTGTTATTTTTAATGTTTTTAGGTTTTATTTATGTCAAATAATTAATTTTGATTTGGGTATATAACAAACACATTATTAATTGATTATTTTAAAGAGTTTTGAACTTTTTGATTAAAAATTATATTTTTTATTAAATCCAAAAATAATTAATTATTTTACTTAATAATAAAATAGAAACAATTAATTATACCATCTATGCAATATTATTAAGACTTTTTGATAAATTATGTTTTAAAAATTAAAGTGATACTCTATTTTTGAATTTGATTATAATATCTAATATTTATATTTGAGATTTTTAATTTTGATTTTTATCTATGACCAAAGAAAATAAAATGGGTATATTTAGGTTGAAAATGAGTTTTGTTATCTTTTCAAATGACATTTGTAACTCTATATTAAGTAGTTTAAATGTGAATTGAGTGATTATCTAAAATTACGTATTTCATGGTCTAGAACAATTTGGTGAATTGTAAAATAATTAACGAAGATTTATGATCTATAAGAAATTAAGATTTTGTAAAACCTAAAAAGGAAAACTTTGAGACTAGAGTTAGAATTCAAATGACCATTTATTTAAGCATAATTACTTCAAAATTTGTTCTAAACATGATATTTATATATATTAATTGATATAGATATGAACTTTTATTTGTATGAATATATTTGAAAAAGATTAAGTCTATAAAGGTTTTCAAAATCTGGACAAGTTTAAAAGTTCAATATTTACTTTGCAACATGAATTTTAAAAGTATGTAGTTTATAACTTATACATGTAATATTGATACATAATGAAATATTTCTAAATATTGGTTTATAAAATATTATAAAGTTGTAGTATTTTATAATGTGTTTTACTATCTATGTACTTTGAAATCAATGTAGTAATAATAAAAGCAAGCATTTATCTTTGTACAATCCTAGGATACAAAACTACATCATGAGACACATGATCTATCCTAGGACACATAATAGTGATTATGTGTGTTATAGTCCTAGGACACGGGACTACTCATTCTAGGACACAAAATAAGGAATCAAAAATACGTGTATGTGTGTTTTTCATATTGGTTTTCATTGGTATTGTTTAACATAGAGATTTAACATTTATGTGGTGAAAAGTTTATTATTCCTACTTCATGAGTTATTTGGTTTACTTTTTAACTAGAATTTTACAGATTTTGATTATTTTACAAACTATTTGATATAAGTTAAATTTTAATATAACGTGCTCATATTTAAATATAAACATTTATGTAGTTAAATATATAATTATTTTAAGATTACTTACATATTTATGTGTTTGATTATATTAATTATAATGATTGTATAAATTATATGTCAAATTAACTCTACTAGGTGAAAGCTCATTCTTTATTTTTTATTTTTTTAGACGATGAACAATAGATAATTTGGAGGTTGATAAAATCGTTTGAACACAAGCATGAATATCATTTGTTTATAGTTAGTAGAAATTGAAAGATTGAAAAAGATAATTGGATGATCGTGTAATTATTATCGTTGTTTTGGAATATATTGAGATGATATGATATGTTTAAAATCATTAGAGAATTATACTTAGATTCTTGCATCGGACCTTACTTTGATTTTTTTTTATTTCTTTTTAATAGACTCGTTGATCTTGATTTTTATTTATATAATTTTTTTTCTCACGAGATCTTAAATTTACTCAAATATTAAGAACTCGGTTACCTCTCTCTTATTGATCTTTCACAAAAGAAACTCAAATATTAGCCTTATTTATACATGATTGTTCTCTTAAAACTTCC
The DNA here is from genome assembly GCA_037013495.1 of Hippophae tibetana. Classification (NCBI taxonomy): domain Eukaryota; kingdom Viridiplantae; phylum Streptophyta; class Magnoliopsida; order Rosales; family Elaeagnaceae; genus Hippophae; species Hippophae tibetana. The sequence continues at coordinate 2,731,962 of CM072801.1, forward strand.
TTGATTCTATAGGTTAATACATGATTTTGTTCTCTTAAAACTTCCTTGTTATTTAATCGAAATGATTTTGTAGTGTTTTATTTATATTTCTATTGCTCTAAGTCTTCGCTCATGTTTATGATTATCTAAATTTTATCTGATCTTATCATGTTTCTATACTATTAATCTTCATTAAATTTTCAAAATATGGAAATTTTAAGCAATAGATGAAGAAAAGGAAGAGAACATCTTCAACTTAAGAACACGAGTTTCAATGCAAAGGGTCACACACAATTCACAATCAAAGGAAGAAATGAGAAGAGGGGATACCAGTGAATCATTTCTTTCCTTGAAATAGTGCACACTATATGTGTGAGAAACAATGTATTGATACTAGTTGTCAAGTCACATAGTATTGTAACTGGCTTATAGAAAATATCTAATAAAGGAAAACATTAAAATAATGCTTAAAAACTTTCTTAACAAACTGCCATATCAACAAACACTAACAAACTTAACTCGACCATTTGCACCACAATCACTATCATTTGCTCCACTAGAATCAGTTAGAACATTGAGTTTGTGACATAAAGAAGCAAATTGAGTGTGAGACAATGGTTTAGTAAGTATTTCAGCCAGATGCTCAGAGGAATGAACAAAGTGTGTTATCAACTGTTTTGTTAAAACTTTCTCTCGAGCAAAATGCATATAAAGTTGAACATGCTTTGTCTGAGCATGTAAAATAGAATTAGCGGCCAAGAAAATGGTGCTGAGATTGTCACACCATAAAGTAAGAGGTGTAAGAAAAGGCAAGTCAAGCTTAATAAGAAAAGCTTGAACACACGTAACTGTTGGGAAATTACGCAAATTCCCGATAAGTCAGATTTATGAGAAAGCAAGAATAAAAATAACGCACAAATTTGATAACGGAGTTCGGCCAATCTTACTTAAGTCTCTAGACCTGCTGCAGATATTTTTACTGAAAGATGAGAAATTACACAAGGTGTTTACAACACTCACAACCCACAACCTAATTGCACCCAAGAAAATTACTCTCAATTTTCTCTCACAAAAGCTTTTCTCTCTAAGCTTTTCTCTCAATTGGAATGAACACTTTGGATGATTAATTCATTACAATTACACATATATTTATAGGAAAATTCACTCCTTGAATTACTTCTTAAATTAATGGTTCCTTGAATTGCTCCTTGAATTAAGCTCCATGTTTTGCTCCATGTCTTACTCCTTGTTTTGCTTCATGTTTTGCTCCATGTTTTACTCCTTGTTTTGCTTCATGTTTTGCTCCTTAATTTGCTCCTTAAATTAAGGAGCTTTATAACAATCTTCCACTTGAAGACTGATTTCAATCTGTCTTCACACCTCGATCAATGCAGTAGCTTTTCTAGTCTTTGTTACTCTAGCAGACCAATTGAAGTTGAGCACAACTTCATTTTGTCAATAGTCACCACCTTTGTTAACATATCTGTTGGATTTTTGCTTCCTAGAATCTTCTCCAGTATTAACACATCATCTTCCAATAGAGATCTGATAAAGTGTTAATGAAGTCCAATATGCTTGGTTCTAGAATGAAATGCTGAATTCTTCGCCAAGTGTATTGCACTTTGACTATCACTATGCAGAACATTCTTCTCCTGTTTGAATCCCAGCTCAGTTAACAAACCTTGAAGTCATATCATCTCTTTACTAGCTTCAGTTACTACTACATACTCTGCCTCTGTAGTGGATAGAGTGACAATTTTCTGTATTTGTGACATCCAACTAACAATTGTAGTTCCAACAGTAAATATATAACCGGTGGTGCTTCTTCGGTGATCAACTTCACCTCCAAAGTCTACATCTACGTACCCTTGTACTTTTAACTCTCCTTTACTAAAGTACAAGCACTTTTCTGTGGTGCCTTGCAGATACCTCAAAATCCACTTGACTGCTTCCCAATGAGTTTTCCATTGATTTGAAATAAATCTGCTAAAAACTCCCACTACATGGTCAATGTCTGGTCTCGTACAGACCATTGCGTACATCAAACTTCCAATGGCTGAGGCATAAGGAACCTTAGCCATGAATTCTCTCTCTTCCTTTGTCTGAGGGGATTGATCCTTGGATAGGCGAAAATGATTGGCCAAGGGTGTGCTAACTGGCTTGGCATCGCTCATGTTGAATCTCTGCAAAACACGATTGATGTACTCTGCTTGAGATAACTACAAGGATCTTTTCTTCTTATTTCTTGTGATTTGTATTCCAAGAATCTTCTTTGCTAGACACAAGTCTTTCATGTCAAACTCCTTTGACAATTACTACTTCAACCTTTTAATATCATCCATATCTGAACCTGCTACTAACATATCATCAACATAAAGTAGTAAAATGATATAACTTGACCTATATCTCTTGAAGTAGCAACAATTGTCAGCATTGCACTTCTGGAAACCTTGCTTGTGCATGAAGCTGTCAAAATTTATGTACCATTATCTCGGGGATTGTTTCAGGCCATACAAACTCTTCTTAAGTCTGCACACCATGTTCTTCTTCCCTCTTTTTGAGAAACCTTCTGGCTAGTACACGTATATCTCTTCATCTAAATCTCCATAAAGGAATGAAATCTTCACATCCAACTGTTCAAGATGAAGATCTTTAATGGCTACAATACTCAATACTGATCTGATAGTATTGAGCTTCACAACGGGAGCAAAAATGTCAGTGTAGTCAACTCCTTCCTTCTGTTGAAACCCTTTGACAACTAGGCGGGCTTTGTATCTCTTGGAACCATTATGCTCCTCTTTCACCCGGTACACCCATTTGTTGTGAAGTTCCTTCTTTCCTATAGGTAACTCAGCTAGTTCCCATGTCTGGTTGGAGATGAGAGATTTCATTTCTTCTTTCATACCAAGCTCCCACTTGTTGGAATCTCGAGTCTGACATGCTTCATCATAGCATTCAGGCTCCCCTCCATCAGTCAGCAACATATAGTTAATGTATCTTCTGTTAGGCACATGAGGTTGAGAAGATCTTCTCAATACAGGAGCTGGAGTAAGAGGTTGTGGTGTGTCGGAATGTTGTGTACTGTTTTGTCCAACAAATTCCTGTGGCTGAGGACTTGTTACAACAATTTCCTCCTGAGGTGGAAGTAACATTTGCCTCTGTCTTCACTTGTTTGTCCTTCGGTGCACTCTTGCACTGATTTTGTAGTGTCTGGTTCTTCCACAATTCCAACACTCGATAGTCTTTGAGCTATGGGAATAATTAGGATTCCTGGATTTGGACCTCCTGTCCTTTGATCTACCTCGATAGTCTGTTCTGCCACGTCCATTCCCTTTGGTTGAATTTCTTCCTCTTGACTCTGTATGTAAAACTAAAGAAGTTGACGATTCACCTGACTCTCTACGTCGGATCTCTTCATTGAGAACCATATCACGAACATCGTCAAATTTCAACTTATTGCTTCCTGACGAGCTACTCACAGCCGTGATAGTAGCATTCCAACTTTCTGGTAAAGAAGACAAAAGTATCAATGCTCGTACTTCTTCATCGAATTCAATTTCCACTGAACTCAACTGGGTTATGACTATGTTGAGTTCATTGAGATGTTGAGCTACCGATGCGCCTTCATTCATCCACAAATTGAACAAACGCCTCATCAAGTGCAATTTGTTTGAGGCTGATGGTTTCTCATACATATTGGAGAGAACTTTCATAAAACCCACTGTGGTCTTTTCCTTTGCTATGTTGAAAGCAACATTACGGGATAACGTCAATCGAATAACTCTGAGGGCTTGTCTGTCTAGAAGATTCCAATCTTCTTCCTTCATAGCCTTTGGCTTCTTCCCTGAGAGAGGTTGATATAGATTTCTTTGATACAGATAATCCTCTATCTGCATTTTCCAAAACTTGAAATCTGTGCCATCAAATTTCTTGAGTTTCACCCTTCCTTCATCTACAGTCATTGCTCCCACTCAAATCCGACTTCCTCCGGATCGTTTCTGACTATTTCTATAAACCACCGTATATTAGAACACCTCCGTCAACGAACAAATATCGTCGACAAAATGTCAATATTCACATAAATAGTAACCTTGCAGAAAATTGACAGAAATCACCACCAATAGCTTTGATACCAATTGTTGGGAAATTACGTAAATTCTCGATAAGCTAGATTTATGAGAAAGCAAGAATAAAAATAACACACAAATTTGATAACAGAGTTCGGCCAATTTTGTTTACGTCTCCGAACCTGCTGCAGATCTTTTTATTGAAAGAAGAGAAATTACACAAGGTGTTTACAACACTCACAACTCACAACCCACAACCCAATTGCACCTAAGAAAATTACTCTCAATTTTCTCTCACAAAAGTTTTTCTCTCAATTGGAATGAACATTTTGGATGATTAATTCATTACAATTACACATCTATTTATAGTAAAATTCACTCCTTGAATTAATGGTTCTTTGAATTACTTCTTGAATTAAGCTTCATGTTTTACTCCATGTTTTACTCCTTATTTTGCTTCATGTTTTGCTCCTTAATTTGTTCCTTAAATTAAGGAGCTTTATAACAATCTCCAACATTAACCTCAGAAGTGGCTATAGTAAGAGCACGATATTCAATATTCGTGCTTGAACGAAAAGCTATACGTTACTTCTTATAACACCACATAATAAGATTTTCACCGTAATAAAGAATATGCTAGTTGTGGAACGATGATTATCGACATAAGATACCTAATAAAATCCTTGAAGCAACAAATGAGAAGAAGGTTTATACACCATACCATGAAAAGAAGTACCTCTCAAGTACCTTAAAATATGTTAGGCTGCATGCCAATGAGACTACAAGCATTTAGCCATAAACTAACACTTTATTCACAGCAAAAGAACACTTCACCAGAAAAGGCTGAAAAAGAATCATTAGTGGATATTGGTGTGGTAATAGGAGGTGAGTAGTCTATCTTAGCTTTAAATAACAACTGCCTAATGTACTTACTTTGGTTCAACAATATATCCCTATTAGGTAGCTTATTAACCTTAATACCAAATAAAAAATTAAGTAAATCTTGAGGTTGATATATATAAACCTCCTCTGATAATGTGGGAAACAAACATCCTCAAAAACTTGAGGTTGATATATATAAACCTCCTTTGATAATGCTCCAATAAGAAAGGCATTATTTATATCCAATTGGTGAAACTTCCATCCTTTGCTTAAGGCCACTGTGATAATAATGTGGGAAAATATGTAATTATGTTTTCTTCAACAAAACAAATGCTCTTAATTCCTTATGTGAGAATATGGTTACCATTGGACATTGTTTTGGGTTAAATTTAGTTTTTACATTACATTCTTATTGGATCTCTCTAAATATAGAAAGAGATTTGCTATAATTCTTTGTTTTTCAAATCACTTTAATTTAGAGTGTTTATTTTTATTTATTTATATTTTTCTTTTTACTTTTTTTTCTTCTCTTTCTTCTGTGCTATGTTATTTTGTCATAATTAAATTATGTTTTAATCAATTTTAATTTACTCCAACAAGAGGTATTTGCGAAATATAGATCAAATCTTGATTTAAGTTTGTGATATATTTTCAAACCTGTGATATTAAGATAAGCACGTGGGATGTGATGGAATTTACCCAATACAATAAGCATCAAGTATCAAGGTACAACTAAGTAATCCAAGAACACAGAATTGCCAACTACTAGTACTCAACTAACACACCATTACATCGATAAAATCAAGAGCCAAGCAAAAAGAGTCATATGACATTGGCTGTTGGTACTTTCAACAAGCACAAAATGATCAATTGTTCTTGTCAATTTAAATATTTAATACAATACGAGTAAAAAATTCACGCAGGAGGGAAATTAATTAATTAATTAATAAAACAAAATGATTTGTGCTTTGTATGAATTATTAAAGCAGTAACTGGAAAAGTGAAGTTTAATTAGCTGATAACAATCATGAATTAGTAGTTGCCATTTTGCGTAGCTTGTTGATCTGGTTTGTTGAAAGAAAATGAAGAATCCAACCACCCTTCATTCTTGGCTTTTTCAACATATTGAGTGAATTGTTTCTTAGCATCAGGAACATCCAAAGCCAAGTCATCTATTGATTCTGCAATCCTCACGAAACCTTTCATCATTTGATTTGTTGTTATCAATCCTGAACCATAACAATCCCCTAACAAAACCCAAAGTCTTGCATTCTTTTTCTCCATAAGAGTCACTAAAGCTTTCTTAACAACCTCATGGTGAAAAAATGGCATCCCTAGTTCCTTTATGCAACGACAAGCCTCCCTAATGTCGCCTCCAGATTCGTACTCTTCTAGCAACTTACCAATCTTGTCTTTGACATCCTCAACTGCACATCCAAGTCTCCCGGTTCCTCCACCTCCCCAACACCTTAAAATTCGCTCCCCAGCAAGTCGAGCATTTAGCAATGACTTTGTCATTTGGTGTACTCTACCTCCTAGTGATTCTGGCCTTGAACACTGACTTCCAATCTCTTCTAAATGTTGTGGAGCTAAGACTTCATCCACTACAGATCTAGCTAAAAACATTGCAAGGTCTTCAACAACAAGAGGATTATCTAGGGCTGTGTCTTCTGCAGCTTCTATCAAGATTACGAAACCATTTACTACATCATCTGCTGGGAAACGTAATGATGATAACAGAACAGATGCCATCTCTTTTTCTCTATTTTTCCGGTCCATTGCTAGAGTTATTAGTCTCTTTATAAAGATAGCGTTCAATTCAGGCATACAAGTTCTATTTTCTGATTCTAGACAGCTAATTACCTCAGCAATGTCTCCAGACAAGAAATACTCTTGGATGATAGATTGTGCCTTTATCCTGAAAACTTTTGTAACACTGTCTTCTAAAGAGTGCTTTTCTGGATGTGATGAGAGTGGCTTCAAAGACGACGCACATAACCAACCCTCTGATGCTGCTTTGGATATTAATGTCTTCAATATCCCTCGTGCATTTGGTATGTCGAGTGATAAATCATCAACTGAATCAATCAACCGAGTAAACCCTTTTGTCATTTGACTTGAATTGATGAAACCTTCCTCTGAAGCTTCTTTCAAGAAATCTAGTAGCTGACCTTCAGCTTGTCTCCTCTCCATGGCCATTATAAGAGCCCTCTTTACAATTTCATGGTTGAAGAAAGGAAGTTTCAAATCCTTGATGCATCTACAAGCCTCTTTCTTGTCACCACTTACCACATACTCTATCAAAAAATTATTTATCTTAGCTTTGACATCCTCAACTGATTTAACTTTACTACTTCCCCATCGTCGCTCTACAATTTCTGCATGCAGGGGTGCTGCTAAATAGCCTTTCTCAGCTCTTTTCAAGACCTCCGCACCTTTTGACTCCTTCAATAAGGAACATCGTTTTTTGGTCAAGAATGCTGGAGGAAGTATGTCATCAACCACAGCTCTAGCTATGAATAGTGCAAGAACATCAACTGCATCGGGTATATCAACAACCAAATCATCAACGCATTCCACAAGTTTACTAAAGCCCTTGTAAACTTGAGGGGGATCGATGACATCAGCATAAAGTGCAGATAACAAAGTAGCAGCCATTTCTTTCTCTTTGTCATGCCTGTCCATAGCCATTGACACAAGCTTTTTAACAAAGTAATAGTTATACCCAGGCATGTCAACTTCTCTGAGTTCATTTGCAGCAGAGGGGACATCATCGGTAGCAAAGTATTCCTCCACTATAACTGTGGCCTTCTTCTTGTAGTTCTCGAAATCTTCCATCTCCTGTTTTGTCAATGGGTGATCACACTCCTGTGATCATAATATTTTTCGAGCCGCTTAATTTGCATCATTTAGTACAGTTCAAGCAATATATATCAAATTTATTGGAATACAGACATAAAATCTTTCCACCAACTCACCTCATCATGATTGAGATTGGGGTCATTAGGAGTATGAACGGAGTTGTCATCTGTATTGCCCAAACCACCTACAATTGTTTTTGTTAATCAAGAAGCCTAGAAACATTATCAAAATTATAAACATAAAATATCCAATTTAGCCCTGCCAATACCTGAAAAATGGGACTGAGGATATAATATTTTTAGCTTTAGAACTACATGTCAGAACACAAGACCTTTCAAATGCAATTCTATGGTTGTTATACATTGAACTGAAAAACTCTGCAAAATGTTGCAACGAGTTTCATAGCTTACCTTTTATTGGAGATCCATCTTTAATAGCATGTGAATGCTGATCAAGTTTTCTTGGGCTTTCTTTTTCACGTTTGCTTTGCCACCTTGGGGACTTGGGAGAAATCGATACAGGTAATGGATTTGCACTCTTCGAATTGGATCGCAGAAGCTCTTCTTGGTCCTTTGATACATTGCCATCACTGAACTCCATTGAACTCATATTCTGAACTTGGATTAATTACTCACTCAATGGTTCCAAAAGACAACAACAACAGGTAAAACCAGCAATTCTTGCCAGTAATTGGCACTTAGTAAAGTACCCAACAAGCCACTGGAATCCTCTATGCTACTCATCACAAACTCTGAAAGCCCTCCAACATGCTTATACACATCGTGTTTGGTTACTATGGAGAACCTTTGTTTCCAGTTGTTCCCCCTGCTCACAAGATCCTCATCAAAATGTCACTCAATTATTAACTGTTTCTATGCTTTTCTCTTATGTTCCTGTTCATGCCATGTCAGATCAACAATATCCATTGAGAAACTTTCCCTACTATATGAGCATTCCCAAAGTAAACCAGAATAAGATGTCAAAGTCAGGAAAGAAAAATCAGACGAAGTCACAACACACAAGCTCCCTTCAAATTGTGTGATTAATGAAAGAGATTCTCTTTCCCTTACGATGACTTGTTTCCTCAGATGAATAAGAAAATCTTAGTCAAAGTCACGAAAGAAAAATCAGACGAAGTCACAACACACAAGCTCCCTTCAAATTGGGTGATTAATGAAAGATTCTCTTTCCCTTACGATGATTTATTTCCGTAGATGAATAAGAAAATCTTAAATAGAAGTAACAAGGTTGAAGGCACATAAAGGACATTTGATTTCATTACAATACAAATCCAAAGTAGACTAACTTATGTGTTATCCAATGATTCAACAGAAAGGAAAATTTAATAGATGCTGTAGTCAATATTAAAATAAAATAAAAATCATGGAAATTCAAAACCATCATTCTTTAAATCTTGAACAATTCTCATTATACTTTCAATTTTAAACACATGCTTTGTGACTCATGAGATAATGTTTAGAACCAAATAAAAGCAGTTGTTTAATCATCAGCCGAGCAGTGTGTTAAAGACTTATATTATCGACGGAAATCCCCCAATTATTGTTTGGTCAAAAAGAAAAGGCAGTTGTTTAACCAAAGAGACACTAACAAAAAAAAATGATAAGTCATTTAACAGAAAAATAAATAAAAAGTCATAGAAAACCTGTAAGTTGTAAGTGTTAATAGATGTATACTTGATAATAGCATAAAAATGCATATTTAAAATATATAAACTAATTGATATTTATGATTTAAAGAGTTTAAAATTAATAATTATCTATATTCATTCAATAAATGTTAATTTCTATTAATTATGATTATTTTATACTTGCAGGATCAACAAAATCAGCAAAAAAATATCAAAAAAATTCAAAATTTGAATTTCGCAACATATCTTTACAAGATTTTATAAACAAGCTTCTTAATTTAGATCATAAATTTTGATTTTAATATCCAAATAAAATGATTTAAGTTGATATGGAAAGCTAAGAGATTCCATCTACAATTTCATATTTTACGAAAAATATCTAAATTGGATTATTTCAAGCCCAAAAATAAGCTTAAATCCGAAATATATGACATTTAAACGTCATTTAGTATTTTTTATATATCTTTTTGTATAAAGCTCTAAATTAGATAATTTTTTATCCTCATAAAAGATAAGAGATTTTTTTACAATTATTATTTTGAAAATATTTTTCAAATGAATTATCTTCAAGGATAACTTGATATTATCAAGATTCAACACATCTTACTACTCTAATATTATAAATAAAATGAGCATTCAACTCTTGGAAGCATCAAAAGTTTACAAAAAGTTCTTACTTTCTTTTCTCATTTTTACTCTTTAGAATTTATGGGAATGATTTATAAGTTAGGTTAAAATTAGAGCAAGACTAGAGAGGAACTTAATTGTATAGTTTTTCTATTACATTCTTTTATTTTTATAAGTGCTTTTTAGTTACAATTTTGTTTTGAGAAATTGTTTTATTCATTTTTTTCTATTCAATATATTATATTCTTCAATTTCATATAAATTCAATCAAATTTTATGTGTAACTTTTAGTTTATAATTATTATATTTATTTTATAAATTGATCTTTTACTAAGATATTATTGTTTTGATATATTATCAATATTGAATAACTTATAACAATAAATCTTGTTTTTTATTTCAAAAAATATTTTCTCAAAATAAATACATTAGTTTTTATTATTAATCCTTAATTTTATATCTTTCAGTTATTTGTTTGAGATGTGAAGCAAATAATTGAGTAATAAATAAGAATAAAAATTGATAATATTAAAACAAAACAATTAGGTGAATCTCAAAGCCTTATATTTAATATTGTTTTTCTCTTCTTTAAAATTTTTTTATTTAAATATTGTTATTTTTCTTGATTTCTCACTTATCATTTTTATTTACTATTCTGTAATAACCTTTTTTGTTAATTTATTTTGATTCCATGCAGAATCGATACCTAAAACTACACTACAATATTCCTTTTTTGCTAATTTATTTTGCCTCCCACAACCAAAACTACACTACAATATTGGTAATCAATCCATAAGCAACTAAGACGAAATAAAAGAAATTGAAGCAAAACAAAGTAAGTGGTAGAGTTTATTATAGAATTGTTTTCCGACATAAAATTGATCTTGAGAAACCAACCCTAATGATAGAGGTTAAGAAGTCCTTTTATGAAGTTTGCTTTTCGATTGTACGAAAATAGTCTTCAAGATTAAATGATTAACAAACATGTACCAGTCCAATTTAAATCTTCTAAAACTATAACTAAAAATTTGATAATAACCCTAGCATGCAAAATCTTACTCTCAAATCACAGCCTAGGGAATATGGATAGGAATTTCAAAAAGCAACAAGCACAATCTTCCAATAAATTATCTTTACCTTATCTTTCCATTTCATAATCATCAATAAAGTGAACACCGACCCAAATCATACATTAAAAAAGGGATTGATTAGAAAAACCAAAAAAATAAAATAATAATAAATAGCAAAACGAACCTGGAAATTGGGAATGGGGTTTAGCCGGAGTGACAAAGGCACACCGGCGTCCAGAGGATATGTTTGTAAACTCCAACTTGTGGGCTTTTTTATTTTGTATTTTTAACCTAATTGAGTAACTGATTCGTGAAATTCTAAACTTCTGAGACTTCAAGTTCTTGGAATATCATTTAAGAGTGGCAAACAAAAGTTTTAGTTTCCAAAGTAATAGGCCTATCAAGTATGAAGCGGTTGGAGTTGTAAGTTGATCCAACGGCCAGGATCACCTCATATTCTGCCTTTTGAAACGGATCTTAGCAAAACTCTTGGAAGGTTTGTGGGTAAAATTATCTGATATTTCGACTTCCATAAATTAAGTCCTTATCTCTCTCAAGTCTCTACGTGTAAAATCTTGTTACTTGTTTGTTGGTTTTAAATTTAGAGATCAATTACATAAACATTTTTCCTTTACAAATCACGTAACATAATATTTTATAACAATAATATAATATCCAATTATTGAGATTTAATAGTTAAAAGTTAAATATTAAACTAATTTAATTCATCGGTATTCAATTTAAATAATATTTATTGTTAAAATTTTAAATTAATATTTTTTTAATAAAAATAAATAAATTAAATATAATATTTTTATTTTATGATTATAAATTTTAAAAATTAACATAATTTTTTTAAAAAAATGGTAATTATATGATATGCATTTATTAATTTTTTTTAATTTCTAATTTTTGTCTATATAAAAAAAATTACTAATTTTAGATATGTATATATCACGAGTCTCCATTGTAATATAGTTGCATTATTAAAATTATTTAATTAAATGTGTAATTTAAAAATAATTTATTATTCAATTTTTATATTTGATTTAAACACACATTCACAAATAATTAATATTGAACAACATTTAATATGATAGTGATAAAAAAGCAAAAACATAAGATGTCAAATTGACAAAGCTTCGTTACATATTTTTTTAGAAAATAAATAAAAAGAGATGAAATATTTATAGAATTCATCCAACCTTATGCCTAATCTTTTCACGGGTCCTCATTGACTTCCATGCCACGATCTTGTTAAGGGGTGTGTCAAGGTTCCAAAAATGATATTTTTTTGTTTCAAAAATTACTGATTAATTTCATAAATACTTGTAATAGAATCGAGCAAAAAATACTAACTTTGTGGTATGTGTACACATGCTCACAGTCACAATGTTCCTAACTATATGTGCATGTGCATTAATGATCAAGAGTAATCAACTTTACACAAACATTGAATAAAATAAACATACTCTATATTTTACACATATGATGTCAACACACAAACACAAAGTACACACAGACTTATATTATTGTAATGTTATAGAATAATTTTTAACTATATCATTTAGAGTTATTAGTTTTAATACCCTATGGTTGTCATAACTCCATTTAACTTCTATTTTTTTAGTGAAATCTTTGTGAGTGATTCTACTAAATTCAATAATAGCTTTACTTGTTTTAGACTAGTTGTTATAAATTATAGACCACGTAAGTCTTTTTATATTCTTTTCTTCAATTCAATTGAGCTTTTTCTTTTTCTTTTTCATAAATGTTGCTCATTTTTTAACTGTTAGGTTCTTCTTTCTCATTTTGGATTCTTTTTTTTATAAGTTTTACCTTCCTTAGAATGAATCTCTGATGTAGATTATTTACTAGAATTTTAGAGTATGGTATTAACTTTGAACTGTTAAGTTCTTCATGTTTAATTCATGTCTCCAAAAGAGAATTCTCTATATATAAAAACTCAAGTTGTTTTTAAAGGATTCTTATCTCTTTTTCCTTTATCTTGATATCAAGATATTCTATTCTTATAACAATAATAGTTAATGGTTCAAATTCTTTTGTAAGGACATCTACTAAACTATTTTTATTTCTTGGAATATGTTCAAAATCGAGATGTAATGGTTAAATTATTATTGCTATCTAACTAATCTTTCTTGTTTATAATTACATGTAATATTAGTTCTTAAAAATAACCAAATTTTTTATTATTGGTTATAATAATAAATTTGAAACTTGTTACATATATTACAAATTTCTCAGCATTTATTTTACAACTAAGTATTTATTTTCATTATTGTGATAATTTAGTTTTGGACTATGAAAAGATCATGATGTATGCCTACATCTTTGTCGTCTACTTTTACTTTTAAAATTTCTCTTCAATATTTAAATGAAACATTTGTTTCAATCATCGTTTTATCATCTAGACCTAGATGGTATAAAATTAGTAAATTTTGTACATATACTTTTACCTTATTCAGATGATATTTATTTAATTCATTACTAAAAATTAAAATATTATCTATATAAACACAACAAAAAATTTGTAATTTCTTAAATATGTTGTCCATATACATTTGAAAGATACATATAGTTGTTTTTTTAATATAAATTTTACAACAATCTATTAGAATTGTCCTTGGGGTAATTAAATATTGTTGATTTTTTAGAATCCTCGTCCACTCTTATTTGTCATCTATTTTTGCAATCAAAGATTTAGAAGTATTTTTTTCATTTTATTAATGATAATAATCTTTTTTTCTTTGAAATAAAATATCCACCATCAATGATTTCTTTATTCAATACTTTAAAGTTTATTATCATTCTCTCTTCTTCAATTAAAAATGGTAGACTAAAGTAAGATAAATTACTTAGTATTATGATTTTTAATTTCAAAATTTATTGAATTTGTTTTTTAAATTCAATCTTGTATTCTAGCGTATAAATCTTAGGTTTACTTTAATGACTTTATTAGGGTCTCTTAGTTTTATGTTATCAAGCATTTTAGATTTATTTACTTTTAGATATAAAGAATTTTCTAAACTTACTTTTTTTAATAATTTTTTGATATTAGTTAAGGTTCTATCTTCCTAGATGTTATTAAGAAAAGAGTTTTGTTTCTTTTTTTTATATCTAATGAAATATTTTCTAAATAAAATTTTTGTTGATGTTTTGTATCTATCTAATCACGTTTTTGTTTCTTATACTATTGCGTAAAATTTGAGTTTGATACAGTCAATATTTTTTTATTTTTGACACATGAATAGTTTCAAAATCTAGTGTGCTTAAATTTATTCTGTATAAATATTATGTAAATAATAAACCAACTCATGTTTGTTTTTGATATATGGTATGAATATAAAATTTATCTCATCCTATCATTATATTTGTATCTTAAATACTTTATTAAGATTTATTATCGTATTGTTAGTAATTTTTATAATAAAATCTTTTGGTCGTTATTTTTAGAGTTCATCTAGGAATATATATTTACTAGTTACACACATACTAGCTTCTGTATCTCTATATACAAGTAGTTGGTAAGTTATGCAACTTTTAAATTTGAATCATACCTTAACATAAATACATTTTAGATAATAATAATATACAATTTATTCATCTTCTCACGAATAGTATTCATATTTTTTATATTCTGAGTCAGCTATTTCTTTTTTAGTTTTTTATAATAGATAAATATTATATGTATCATCTATATTCGACTCTTCTATTAATTTTAATTTCATCTTAAAAGCTTCTTTTAAGATTTTTTTTTCTTTCTATGAAAATTGTTTTTTATGATGAAGCTTGTTAGGGCAATCATTAGTGCAATGTCTTTCTTTATTGCAGATTCAACATTTGCATTTCTTTTTCCTGATGGATAATAATTTTAATTTTTGTTTTTCGGTGGTTTATACATTTTTCTCTTAAAATATATTTTTCTATAATGTTCTTTGTTATAACTTCTCTTATATTTTTGAAAATCATATTTCCTAAATTTATATATTTTTTATTTTTGTTTGTAAGATTTTATGTTACATATGTATTTTTCTAGTATTCTAAAATCTCTTATATTACAACAAAATTTATCATTTTTTTATTTGTTTATATTTGTATCTTTCTTGACATTTAATGATTATCCAATTTTTAAGACTTATTATTCTTCTTCATAAGGTGTCTTGTATAATTTCTCTATCTTTTTTATTCCACCGTTATGTTATGATTTTATGTAATGCTCTAGATAATTTTTGAAAAAATATTTCCTTATAAATTTCTTATATGTAGAATGGTACCTTATGATGATATATTTTATATCCACAAATAAAATAATCTATATAACATATGTTTTATATTTTCACATTTGTTAAATACCATTTGGATTCTTAAATTTCATTTTCACTGGATGTAGTGATATGTCTATCTCTGTATTCTCTAATAAATTCCTTGTGCATTTCATTTAATATAGTATTTAAGTATTCATTACCTATGATAGCATTTCTTTATATTGTTATGTTAAATCTGTAAAACAAAATTTAACTTTCATGTCATTTTATGAGTTATTAAAACTTTACAAGTTAAAAGTTTAATTAAATGGTTGGAGAAGTTTGTACAGTTACACTTATACTATTATTTATCTAAGGTTTTTTTTCCTTTCTCTTTTACAATCCAAGTCTAAAAAATCATATATATATTTTTTATGAAATTTGAATTATGGTGGAATAGTACCTCTAGTTTAATGTAATCCTTCTTCCATTTTTGGTTGTATAAAGTTTTTTATCGTAATGTTTTCCTAGTTTTTCATTTATTAGGGTTAACAAATTAACTAATTTTTTTATGTCCTTATTCTCAAGATTCATAGACATTTTTTCTAATTATTTTTTATATTTCATTAAATTAGGATTATAATTTAATCTTAATATTTAGGTTTTCCCTCATTCTTAGGCATTAATGCATTTGATTTTATAGATAATTATTCTTTTAATCCTACAAATGAATCAAACTTATAACCTATAATTTCATTGTCATTAGGTATGTTATTTACGTCATTTATTAATTCTTTATTTTTTTTATGCATATCTTATTGTAATTTCTTATTATAACTATATTATTTTATTTCTTTTATGAGTTCTTTTGTGTTTTATTTATGTCAAGTAAAGACTCTTGTACTATATTTATTTTTTCTACTAAAAGAATTCAAAATTTCATTATTATCATTTGGTTTTTTGAAATGTTTTAGGCTTCTATTTAAATATTATTTTTTATTTTTTATTTTATTATCTACGAGTGCTAACTTTATTAGTGTATTTATTCCTTTTCTAAAATGTGTTTTTGTTAATATTTGGATTCTTTCTAAATATGTATTCAAATTTTCTTTTATCATTTGAAGTTTTTGTTAGTTTATTGATAATGATTTCTTTATAAATTAATAATATGTTATATATATATATATTTGTATTTATAATATTAATACTTATTCTTTTATTACTTATTTTATAGTAAATTATATATTTTTTTAATCATTGAAATTTTTAGGCCTTACCCTTATGTATACAAATTTATTATTCAATTTTCTTAATTTCATCTCTATTAAATTTGAGAGTATTTATGATATTTTTAAAAACTTTAGAATTTTTGTGGTATTATTTCAAAACTTAAGAGTATTTTTGATATTTTTTCCAAACCTACTACATTACTCAAAAAAAGAAAGAAAGAAAAAAAGAAGTACAAACAATTAGAAAGCACAACTGAACCCCCACACCCAAGATCTTTATTATGCATGTATTCTAAATATTTCATGTTATTAAAAGGTTTCAACGTTTTAGTATTTTAATTCAAAAATTGGTACTCTTTCTATTATTTTTGAATAATAATCAAATCTTTTTACTCTAAATAATATAAAGGATTTTTTTTGGACAATTAAATAGAGTTAAAAAAGTGAAAAAATTTATTAGTTTTTTAAAGCTCTTTTTTCTAACTTATTAATAATACAAATATTTTTAATTAATTATTTATGAAAAATATTTTCAACGTTATTTTTGTTAATTAGTTATGAAAAATATTTCGATCGTGACCCAATAAAATTATTAGATTATTATTATTTTTATTATTTATTTTTTAAATGTAAAAATTTAATAATTTTTTTTAATTTTTAATAATAATTGTTGTACCTAATCTTTAACAAAAAAAAATCATTTTTTAATTCTAATTAATTTTTATTAAAAAGTAAAAAAAATTCGCTAAAAAGTAAAAAGTATATTTTTAGCCATTATTGTTAAAAAATAATAGAAAGAATAACAATAATTAAATTAAATATTAATTTTTTTAATAATATAGAATATTTAAGATAATAATGTATTAATTAAAATTGGTGCAAGTGAACCTTCCCGGCACATACTGTCTAAGATTTTCGCTCCTTTGACCTTTAATAGCGAAATCGAACTGACTAGCGCTGTTGCTGTGGAGCGAATAGCGACTATGTCGGAGGAGGTGGCTGATGATACAGACCTCATCACCAGTCTACAATCCCACATAGTCTCTCTGCAACACAGAGTTAAAGTACTTGCTTTTCTGTGTTAATTTTTCTCTCTCTTTTTATTCATAATTTGCTTCCATGTCTTTTGGTCTTTCATATTTTGGTAATCTGCGTTTGTTGATTCATTATGAAGAACTAGTTCAATTTTTTTTTCACTTAGCAGAAAAAATCCATTTGTTTTACCAGGTCTTCGTCAGAAAAATAAAATAAAATAAAATGATAAAACTGAAACGCTAAAAAATGGTGAATGTTAGGATTCCGTGGCAGAAGAGGAAAAAGAAATAATACTTAAACTTTGAATTAGTTGTTATTTTTATAGAATTTATGAGCATACATTAAACTAAACGGGATAGATATTGGCTGATTCTCAATCGGAAGGTAGCATCAATATTTTTAACTTTGTTTCTCTTATTTAGTTGATTAGGGTTTTATGTATTACGTTTTATTAATTTGGTTTTGGGATTTTACTTTGATTGCACCTTGATCAGGAATTGGAGGCTATCAATGCAAATCTATCTCTCCAGCTCGCAAATTGTACTTGTCATGAGGTTCCTTATTTGAATTTTCATTTTTTTATGAATTCTGTCTGTTCTCATGTAAATATATGCTCTAGGGGTGTAATGTGCCATTTTTTTCATTTCTCTAAGTTTGTTATTTGATGTAATACAGATTACAGAGGCTTTGTACTCAGTGATTTATTATTATTATGCTGCTCCCCATTAGATGTTTAGTCATTGTTTCATTTTAGTTATGTATCCCCCCCTCCTCCTCGGAAGGCTCAGGGGTAGTTGCATGTTTAAGGTTTCCTTTCCCATTTCCAGCTTTGTTCTTTCTTTTATCGTTGATAAATATTTTCCTCCGTTTTTTATATTATCTAATTATTCATATTGTTTTACATTTAACAACGCCCCTCAGAATTATGTTTTTATGTTGAAAGAGAACATATGTGCATGACATTTTTGAATACGCAAAAATCATGTTTTTTATGTTATATGGAAAAAAATATGTGCGTCACGTGGAGGGGGGTTAAAAATAAATTTCCATTTGTGAAGGAGGGTTAAAAATAAATTTCCATTTGTGAAGGAGGGTTATGTTATGCAATTAAACCTAAATTTTTTCGTTTCTTTTTTTATTGGAAAATGTTGTAGGGGTTTAACGACTTATTAATTGAGGAAAAAATGCAACAAAGGAAAATGAGATTCATTTTTTAGACATGTTACTTTTGATTTGAATTGTTTTATGCTATCATTGATGTGGCAACACTAGTATTATTGTAGATGAGTTATGAAAAGAAAGAGATGAACTATGCTATTTCATAATTTTGTCTTGAATTCTGTTATGCTAAGAACGATGGGCTTATACTTGATATATCAACCTGTGATGCAGAAAGAGACAAGACTTGGTTGTTCTTTCAAATCTTCGAGTAATTCTATTGAGAAAATTAGAGAATCAGAATCTGGTAATAGTAACACAACAAGGACAAAAGCAAAAGATAGAAGACAAGGTTTACCCTATAATTGTCTTTTTTCCTGATTATTAATGTGGTGATTGGCAAACAAATGGTCTATATTGATGTAGGACAATGACGATTATGCTAAACCTTTGCTTGATATGCCTTATGTATAGCCAATATAAATAGGAACTTTTTTCTTTCAGCTTTCCCCTCCGAACTTTATCACTTTTATGTATATAGATAGACATTGTTACATATTGTGTGGTTGCTTGTTTCATTAAGTTGTATCTGTAATTCTAATTTTACTTATCTTTATACTTAATATTTACTCAAGAGCCAAAAATTAGATTACACATTTGTTTTAGGAAACTCATCTTAAATTTAATTGTCTTTAAAAGTATTTGTTCTGCATTTTCTTCTTGGCAAAATTTGCATTTTCATGTAATGGCTTTTAATGATTTTCTTTTAATATTACTTCTTTATTTATGCGTACAGGTATTATGAGCATTAGTGATCGTCACAGCAAAAGATATATTGCTCTAAAAGTTATGTATTTTGGGAAGAGGTACATTGTTTGGCCTTTATTTTTCAGTTATTCCTTGAATTTTTTTCCCTCATGCCCAACAACATACTATGTTCTCTATAACTTGTTCCCGTCATGACATTGCCCCTGCTCCCCCAATCCCTGGTCTTGGTATCCCCTTTAATGACTAGTCAGTTACATGCAAATTAGTTTCAGAGACCTATAAAGCTATAACTTTCCAATAGTTTATTTCATTAGTATAATTGTTTTTCCTGAATTGGTTGCACTTTATTATGGGTGCATATTTGGTCTCGTTCTTTGCTATTGATGTATTTTACTTCCCCAGCTTTGAAAAGGTGCACTATGAGTCTTTTTATTGCTAAATTACTTCTAGGTACCTAAACTTTTAAATTTTAAAACATGTTCTAATTGGACAAGTTTGGTTACTTATGTGTTAACTTAGTCAAAGTTTGCATATCTTAGAGGTAGTTTAGCATTAAAAATACTCCATTGCCCTTCCCACACCTGTGTTACTCTTTTTTATCATCTTTTAAATACCAATTTTTTATAATGGTGCACCTTTTCAAAGCTCGGGACTAAAAAGTGTACAAATAGCAAAAGAAAGAGGCCAAATCTGCACCAAACCCCTGAATTATGATAGTAAAATGCTAAATTAGCTATACTACAGGTTTTATGGCTTTGCTGCAGAAGCACAAATGGATCCAACTATTGAGGTTTGGTCTATGCTTTATTCATCTTTTGCTTCTTTTTTCTCCATGTTGAAGTCCATGTCAACTTACATAGGATCAAGTGATATGAATCCATTGAGAGATTTTATGATAATTGATTGTTGATTATTTATTTCCATTCAAATTGTATTTCTTTAACATATTTCTGTAGCTGATATTTATGATTTTACTATCATCAAACTGATGTAATCTAATTTTGAAAAAAGAAAAAAAGAAAAAAAAGAACTGATGCCATTTGGTGGAAAATATACGGTAAATACCACTTTTCATATTTTTCTATTCCAATCTTGAAAAAGTTTTCCTTTTTTATCTGATGCTGTCCATCTTCAAACACTATTGATTTCTTTAACATGGTGCACCTGTTCTATCCATCTACCTAACTTTACATTATTCTTGTGAAATTAGAAATGAATTTGTTTGCTCATGAAAGAAAGAACACGAACTCACATGATTTCTATTCAAATATAGTTAAAGAGTTGAGCAAATTTTAAAGCCTTTTCTCCATGATGGAGTAATCTGATCATATAAACTAGTAGACCATGTAAAAAAAAAAAAAATCCCTGGGTCAAGCTGCATAAATACCCTTACATAACTGTAACACTTCGACAATTTTCCTCAAGCTAGGGCATGCATATGAAAAGGTATTTGTGTGTAAGGCAAAATATTTCCTTAATACACTGTCATAGTGGGAAGACAAATGATAATAAATATCTCCGAAATTCAAGGCAGATACTTATTTATGCTCTCAAGTATATGTTATATTCATAAAAAAATAAAAAAATAAAAAAATCATAACTTCACAAGTTATTTTTCTGTGAGATTCTTTTATATGTTATATTATCAACAGTCTTTTTTTAAAAATGCTTTTGAGCAGTCCGAAATATTTAGAGCACTTGAAAAGACAAGGCTCCTGGTAGGTGACAAGAAGGAATCACAATATTCAAGATGTGGTAGAACAGATAAAGGGGTATCCTCTTTCGGGCAAGTAAGTGCAAACAAAATGTATATTTAAATATGTATGATGGTAAATTTTGGGATTCCATCAATTGACATGCTTCGCTTGTATTGAGCTTAGTAGCTTCTTTTTTTCTTCAACTAATAGCAACAGAGCTCGACTCTGAGCTTGGAATTTCATATCTGTGGTGCTTCTGTCCCCAACTGAGTTTTCAGCTCTTGAGCTAACTTGCCTGGCAAAATACTTTATCTTGTTTATTTCCAGGCATATTTTTCTTCTGCAAAGGTTGGAGACATGAACATGAATATTATTTTTGTGGATCCTTAACATAAGTTTGTTCTGTCTATAGTCAACAGACTTATATTTTGTTCTTTATATCTTTCAACAGAAATATATTTGACTGGATGTTTTGACGGATGATTTAGATTTTCTGATAGCATCCTATATTAAGTCTGCAACTTCATTTTTGTACTGGATATTATAGCCAAAATAGAAGTACAATGAGCTGGAGTCGTGATATTACCTCTTGTGCTAAAGGGTCTCTATAGTTCTTAACCTGACTATGAGGACCTCTATTTGTTCTGCCTGAAAGTGCAAAATTTCTAGCCTTTGAGTGGATATGAAATGCTAAAACCATTGGTATGACAAATGGATTTGTTGACGTTGATCCTAGTAAGCAAATCTATATCCCAAAAAAGAAGTTTTAGGCTGAGCTGATTTAACTCTAATAGTTCTATCTTGGCTTTCTTTTAGAATTTAGAGAATAATGGAGGAAAAAAGATGAGAAAGTTGGACCTAAGTGCTGCCTGAACAGTTCTATCGAATATAGCGGCCAAGTAATGAAATTTCTAAATATCTTTAAGATCAGAGGATACATCATCACTCATCAGCTGCTGCTATGCATATGCTTTAGGATTTTCATGCTTGGTTTGGAATGCTGAATGATTATATTTTGAAACTTAAAATAACATGTCATGATGAATCACGCTCAATTAAGTCGCATTAAAAGATAACACCCAAACTAGATATTTCAGTTTAATAGTAATGTCTCTTGGCTTGAAATTGATTATACTAATGCTTTTCATTAATCTTTTCAAGCACAATTTAATTGAAATGTGATTATACCGAGTTATATTACTTGGGCTTTAGACGTCCGTAACATATACGAGTTGATAATGAAATATTTTTTTTTTAGTTTTTTTTTTCAAGTTTGAGATTCCAGCAAGTGAAAATTAATTGTTATAACTCATAGTCAACATATCATAGATACGTATTTGGTAGAAACAACATTTACCAATCATAATTGGCAGTACTGTAATATGGCTTGCCTTGGTGGGGGGGAGTATTTATAGTTGTAGTATCCAGTTTTGCTGAAAGATTGTTTCGTTTTAATTTTCCCTCATTCCAGTTAACAGAACATGGCCAACTAATTTATGCAGGTAATTGCTCTCTTCTTACGATCAAATATCAAGGATACTTGCCCCAGCCTCCAAAGTCCTACTCAAATGGTCTCCAACCAGCAGTACGGTTAGAGAAATAATTTTTTTGAGTAAACCCTATTTTATGTATTCCACTTTTTTCTGTCTAGAGGAGGATACCCTGAGATATGATTCAAAGTCTTTGTCTTCTCTAGTCTAATACATTCAGACTGGTTTTCTTTTAGTTTGTTTTTAATTTTTGACTGTCGCCCAATCATTGACTCTGATAAGTGACAACTGCTGAAGTCAACAAGGTGATAAGCAAATGACATGGTTTAACATTCTGACATCTCACAAAATTGCACATGCACACACAAGGACCAGAAGAAAATAGTCCCTTGTTTTTATCATAGCAAAGAAAATAGTCCCTTGTCTTTAAAGTGGTCATCTACCAATAAGTGCAAACAAGTTAATGTCTTCAAGGACCAGAAGCAGTGGACTCTTTTATCCTTTGCTATTTTATGTGTTTTTCTTATACCTAGCATAGTTGGAAAATATTTTAAAATAACTTGATTTTGGGGAGATTAGATAAGGGAAATGATAAAAATAAGCATTGTGCAAGCAATAAGAACAATACTTGAGAATCGTATTGGAAGATAACAACAAAGAATATATGAAATTGAGGAGAATAAAGCAACTCCAGAACATTGTTCTCAATAGATTGAAATTTTATCTTGTGACAAAAGACTGACTGCCAATTGATTTTCAGATATTTTTGTAGAATTTTACCATTTATTCATAAGTATAAGTTGCATCACATGGACGTTGCTTAATTTGACCAAGAAGTGAAATAAATTAATCCCATGAAAGCCCACTACCTTAACTAGATCTTAATACTAGTAAAATGAAATTCAAGGATTTTAGCAAAATAAAAAATAAAAAATGAATATCAATACCCCAAGGCCTGCGGTGATGACTCAATTATTTGTTCAATCTTTTTTCAGTAGGAGAAATTGATTATGTGAGGGTGCTGAATCGAGTCCTTCCAGATGATATTCGAGTTTTAGGTTGGTCTCCTGTCCCAGTTGGTTTCAGTGCGAGGTTAGTTCTTAACATGGAATTTTTCACTTTTTAATAATCACTCTGTATGGTTAATCGATTGCAAAGAGAAAGCACTTTTATAATGTGTTTTCAAAATGAAGTATATTTAACTTAAAGGCCCCTCTTGGGAGAACAGTTTGTCTGGGGATCGATTTTATATTTATTTGATAACGATTTTGATTATTAATTTTAATTTTTTTTTTCAAGTGATTTTTTAATCATGAATGTTTGATAAAGATTTTTTATTTTGATTTTCATATTTTTAAGGAATCACTACTAAAATATAAGGTGATTCATAAATTTTAAAAAGAAGAATTTTTTAGATTTTTTATTTTTTTCTTTCAATTTTTACCAAATATTTTTTTAGAGTAAATAAAGTTTTATGACTTTTGTATGTATATTAATAGAAAATAATTAAAAACTTAAATTTTTTAAATAATAACCAAAACATTTTTTAATTTTTTAAGTTTTTTTTTAAATCAAAAAACATAAAACGTTTCCAAACAATTTATAGGTGATTTATGATTTTTTTGTTTAAAACCACTAACAATTGTTATCAAACACATTGGTGATTATTTTTACAAAAGAATCAAAAATCACCAAATCAATTATTTAATCAAAAATCAAAAATCACAAATCAAAATAGTTATCAAATATGGACTTTGTAATTCTTGTTCTTCATGTTTAGTTATATAATCCATGAGGAAATGACTTGTACCAGTCAGGTCTCATCATTATCCTTACTTTTTTGAGTTCATTATTGATCTCAAGTTTTAGCACTTATGCTGCATTATAATGAAGTAAAAACATTCTTAAATGACAAATGAATTAATTAAGTATACATAAAAAAATATTAAACATATCATCAAATATATGGTTTAATTTTTTGCTACGTATTTATCAGTAAAAGTTTGATCTTTTTCTTCAAAATAAAAAAGGGAGTTGTCCATTGTCATGTACGAAGACTTTCTAGTTTGATTGACAACTTTTTTTTTAATACAAAGATTTAAGTTGCTTGGCAAATTATCTAATTTGTTACTAGTTTACAATAAATACTATGAGTTTTTTAAGTTCTTCAAGCACAAATTATTAGTTTTATTTTTAATTCTATACAGCTAATGGGACCTTCTTCTTTTTTAAAATACAAAGTTTTAAGTTGCTTGGCAAATTATCTAATTTATTACTGGTTTATAAAAAAGCATATTAAGTGTCCTATATGAGTTTTTAAGTTCTTCAAGCACAAACTATTAGTTTTATTTTTAATTCTCTGCAGCTAATGGGGTTGACTTAATGACTTAATTACAAATTTTCATTGTTCTAATCATTGTGATGATAATAATATGTTGATCATTTTGATGTTAATAATAATATTTCGGTTTTCGCTGTTTCAGATTTAGCTGCTTAAGCAGGGAGTACAAATATTTCTTTTGGGAGGAAAATCTAGATCTCTCGGTACCAAGAGTTCTTTCTCCCTCTTTTATGTTATACTCCTATTTAAGTGACTCGATAAATCAAATTTGTTATTTGATTTTTAACCAGACGATGGAGACTGCAGGCAAGAAATTAATAGGTGAACATGACTTCCGGAATTTTTGTAAGATGGATGCGCTAAATGTACATAACTACAGGCGATACATAACATCATTTGAAATCTCTCCTTGTGATGTGAGGTTGACATTGGTAGATAATTTTTCTGTTCTGTTGCTTTTTGGATTTAGTTGGTTCCCTTTTTTTTTCCTATTGTTGAGTGAAGAAACCAAGTTTTTCTTTCATTGTTGCTTATTCTAAGGCTTCATTTTGTAATGATTTTTTCTGGGTTTGATTGGCATTTTCAATTATCATGCAACAAAAACTTGTTTTTTTTCCTTAAAATCGTATCTGCAAAAAACTTGATCAACTGAGCTCACAAGAGTGTTATATAGCTAGAAGAATTTGTTAGGGTTATGTCTGGTAGAACTTCTTGGTTGCTGTTTAAAAGATTTCCTATGGTTTTCAGGTTTGAGGGAAACCAGCTTTGGACAATAATACTCAAGGGTAGTGCTTTCTTATGGCACCAAGTCCGTTGCATGGTCGCCATACTATTCATGGTTGGACAAGGCATTGAATCTCCAGATGTACGGATGTCATGTCTAAGTATTGGTTTGTTTATCAAATTCTTGTTTTTTGGTTCTATGGACAGTTGAGTTGTGTACAGAAGGGTAGCATTTGGAATAAGATAATAAACTAATAATTTGGAATAATATGATAAACTAATCTTTGTGTATCATGCTTCTGTAGTTAAATTTGACTTTTGAAATAAATATGATGGGGCCTACGTTGTTGATTTAGAACTGGAATCATTTTATCTGAATTTTTGGAATAGTTAAAGAAAGCATGAACCAGGAATGGCATTAACCCTCGTCGGAGAGTTCTGAATACAAACATTAAAAACATAATTCTAAATGACATGCCTTTAATTCTTACCTGTTTTGAATGTATGGATTTGTATTTTATAAGCAACTTGGGTTAAATGCAAATACATAGGTGATAGACGCACTACTCGATATTGTCAAGATGCCAAGGAAACCTCAGTACATCATGGCTTCAGAGCTTCCACTGGTCCTTCAATCATGTTATTTTGAAGATCTCAAGTTTTATTGTTCCCCAGGTACTGAAAATTCAACTTCTGCATGCAGTCCATTTTCTTATCGATGCATACCTGGTCATAATCTATCAGTGAACTTTATGAAGTTGTTATGCAACCATGGATTATGATGACCATTTATCAGTTAACTTTTCTCTATTTTCCTTGTTTCACATGCTATTGTAGTTTGACACTGTCATTTGTAGTCATTCACTATTTATTTTCTTTGTTGCTTTGAATTCTAGATGCTGGCCAAGCTCTGCGTGCTCACTTTGTAAAACAATGCCAAACTTACCAGCTTCAAGCTGCCATTTTCCAGGAAGCTCTGCTAAATTGTTTGCCTATAACAAGCGGTACTTAAAGCAAAAATGTTTTGCTAGAATTTTTCTGTTGATTGGACCATCCTTATTCTTTTATTTTTCTTAATCTCAGATCAGAGCCCCATAAGCAATGGAGAAAAAAAGAAGAAGTCTACCCATATACCCCTCTCATCACGGCCAACTGAACGTAAGCCGCTTTTATACTTTCTTATGCTGGCTCATTCACACATTATTAATTTATAGTAGCAGCATAGTCAAGCACGTCTGCGCATATCTTGCCATAGAGCTGGAAAAATAGATATATTCAAATTGACTATTCATATAATTTCAATGGCGTAGTGCTTATAAATTTAACAATGAACGGTATTTTAATATTTTAAGGTAGAAAAAGAACAATTTTTGTGGCATAGGTTTCTTTTTTATCCTCCCATGCATGCACATGTTTTTTGCATGTTCAAAAGTACGGTGTATATATTTCTTGATATAACGTAAGAAATATATGTTTTTTAGGGGTTAAAAATAAAACTATATGAATAATTGATCATGTAAAAACTGGAGGGTTTTATTATTCATATCATAAAACTATTGTGATTTTTTTTGCAACTTGCAACAAAAAAATATTGTGAATTTAATTTCACAAAATTTTGGCTTGTGATTTTCCTTATTTAACATTACAAGGATGGTAGGATGAAATTATATAAGAAACTATGTATCATGAATATATATAGGTACCTCAAAGTCTTCATTAATATATTTTAAATCTCTTGTTGCATGTTGTTACGTGAACATATATTTAACTTTACAAAATGGTAAAATCAAAACCGACACAGTTCAATAAATTTAATAAAAGGGTAACACACAAAATAAGTAATTAATTAATGATATAAATATAAAAAGTACAATAAGCCTGCAAATATGTAACATTGTATTAGAGTGGTAGCTCATGTGTTCAAGTTCATGCACCCATAATTGTTGAATTTCAAGTGTTATCTACTCACACTTGAGGGGAGTGTCAGATGTGTAAAATAATTGTTAGCTCATCTCTTAACAATTTACGCTTTTGGGACGAATAGTAAAACCAACATACTTCTAATAGAAAGCTTGATTTAATCTTGGTGTTCCTGCCTTGTTCTCTGCGATTCTCATTTGGTCATTTCCAGTAATTTATTTGCATTAACGACTTTATTTTTTGGGGGTCAAATAATTAGCAAACTTTCTTGGATAAGATATTTTAATAAGGCTAACTAACTTTTATTCTCGAACTATTTGTAGCATCGTATGCAGAGCGACATGCTAAACTAAACTCGAGAACATGAAGAGTTTCCGAAGCTCATAGTGGATTTACTGCAGACCAGGTTTCCTACTTTATTGTTTCATTGTATCGTAGGACAATTTCTATTTAGTATAACATGCATGGTTCATAGGAAATATTCCCTCAATTCTTCCATCAACGAAACCTATTATCTCCATAGCATGAGTTTTAAGATTGTTATAGAATAAGGTTCAATTATCAACACCGTCCCATTTCTGCTGCTATCATGTGGAGCAGGAGTGTCCGAACGAAATTTTTGGATGGAAACACAACCAATTCAAAGAAATAACACAAATTGAAAAGAGGGGGCCGGGGGAATAGCATATTTTCTGTAATTGACAGAGAATCGGATTATTATTTGGCATTATTGTACGAGGGAAGAATGTTTGTTTTGTTTATTCATGTTGTTCGTATGGGATATCAAAATTGTTCATTATTCAACTTTCAGTTCTTACTAGCTTTCTTGTAGTTTTCCCTACAATTTTAGCTTGTTCATGATTGCATCTCATACATAGTGTCACTCATCAATTAATCCATTACGGACCATATTTTTTTTAGCAAATGATACTTTGGCATGATAAGAACTTCTGATTTAAATTGGAAGAAATTTGTCTCCCAATTGTCATCAGTTCCCTAATTTTATCACAGCTTACTCATTATATATGGTTTGTTAAAGCAGCGGCTAAAACAAAGGAACATAAACAGTTGTATGTTAAAAGTGAAACTAGGTTCAACACTTCACCTTATTATTCTTAGTATAGCAAACTTTTATTTTGGGGGGTTATATAATGGAAGACACCTGTTTTGCTTACAAATAACAATTACCCACATGTTAGTTCTTAGTATAAAGTAAAAATAATACAAACCTTTTTTTTCTCTCTCTCTTCATTTTGTTTTAATGTTTCTTCTTCTTCCTTTTATTTTTCTTTAGTTCTTCCTTTGGTAGTATGTAGATTTCTTGGAGCTGAAAATTACATATCTTGGGGAGCACTTTGAAGTCTTTGATTTGTGCCCTTTATGTGTTTGATGAAACTACTAAGAGAGTATGATGTGTTGTTGTGCATGGTGTGTCATGTGTTGTTTGGGTGTTGCGTCTTTTATGCCGCCATTGTGTGGGAGATGCTTTGCTTAATCGAGTATGTGTAAAATTCTAAATTGGTCCCAGTGAGCTACAACAATGTTTAATCATTTAAAGATAGAGGTTTTTTTCTTTTTATATATTTTGTTTGCAAGGTTGTTATGTGTTGAGTATTATATTTTATCATCTTGAAGATATGAGGCTTGCTGTGCTATCATTTTACATCACTCATGTCTTATGTTGTTCATGATTGATCTCTCTTGTATTTTCAAGTATACTTGTTTGGACATTAATGAAATGGTTTTATTTTAGTAAAATATTCTCTCCTCACCCAAAAAGTAAAGAGCATTTTTTTGCAATAACTCGTAGAACAAGAACTAACGTGGTAGCTATCTATTAGTTAAGATAGTTGTTCCGTTTTTTTACTAACATATTATTACACAAGAAGTTATAAACAGACTTTTTTAAAAAGTAATGGTCTTAAATAGTACAACTTTACATGTTTAGACTGGGGAAAAGAAATGTGATCGGATTAGATCTAACTAGTAACTATACTGTTTTTTTGATTTTATTTTTGCCCTTTTGCCTCCCTCTTGGTAACAAATAGATAGTAACTAAACTGATTTTGATTAGGTAAAATTAGGAAGAACTTAAAATAAAATCTAAATATTATTAAGGTTTTGTGGGTTGGTAGATGTTAGGTAAAGTGGCCACCATTTTACTCATTCCTTATTTTACTTTTTAGACTCCGCGACGTGATGATCATAATGGAACGGTGGTGGTCTGTCCTTTTCTTACCAACCCATCTTGGATATAGGGAAAAAAAATATTTATCATAAAGTATGTTATTATCACAATTGATCTGATATTTAATGGTATGATAAAAAAATATATCAGATTTTAATTAATAATTGTTTGTCGCATAGTTGTATTATAACTTGCACTATTAAAAAAATTCTACTCGTCAAACCAATATTGTAACAATTGAGTCTACAAAATTCCTTGAGCCGTTTAGTTGAGTAAGTCAAGGAGATGCAGATATTAAAGAGGTTCTGAGTTTAAGCCCAGTCTAAGGCACAATTTTTAATTTATTCCATTTTTTTTTTAAAATAAAGTGATTTGGGTAGTGTTTTTATGAGGCAAAGTGTTGGATCAATTTTTGACATATAAGTCGTTAAGGTTGGTAAACTATTTCATCTTATTTTTTAGGTTCTTTCATAAAAAGTTTGTTGACAAGTGATAAGTCAAGCAGTGTTCTTTGAGTGTCACGTATTTTATTTTATAAAAATAAATAGTACTACTATTCTATCATAAAACAAGGTGTATATAGTTTAGGAAAAAAAGGGTATATATGTAATACTTTTTTAAATTGGACATCTTATTATTATATTTATGAATATTTTAATCATTTTAAGTAAATGTCAGTCATTAGATGGGTATGATTTAAACTTAGATCGATGATGAGAGAATTATAAGCAAATCCCTACCTCTTAGCTTAAGTTGTGTGAGTTGTTTGTAGTATGTAGATCACAGATTCACAGTATTAATAATTAACACAATTTTGATCCTAACAGAAAATTTAATATTTTAATTTAAAAATCATCGAAGTATATCAATAATCATCAGTACATTTTAATGATTAATTATTATTGATAGTGTGGCAATCCCAAATACACAATAGAGCTTTACATTTTGAATATTGATGTTTTGTTTTTTCCTCATTGAATCCGACGGCAGATAGTGATGCCATCACCAACGGGAAGCATGCAAATCTCGATCCTAGGGTCAGCAGCAAGAGCTTTATTGAGTTCAATCACAAAGTCTCTGTAGTACCTGATATACTTGCGCATAGGCGCATCAGGTGGTGCGACTACAGAGCCATTCCATAGGGTATTATCGTATCCGATTACTCCTCCCATCTTCACTAGCTCTATCAACCTCTTATGGTAGTTCAAGTAATTGTCTTTGTCGGCATCTACGAAGATAAAGTCATAGGCTCCATGGTTCTTTTCCTGCGCTCCACCATACACAAAATTGATAATTTATTAGTCATTTGCTTATACTTCAAAAACAAAAATAATTTTAATTGTGTTTGCTTCTACTTTTGTTTATGATTTCAATTTGAATTCAAATGTAACTCTTAAGTTTTTGAGACTGTAAAAGCGCATTTAACAACAAAAACTGGTTTCAAGACCAAAATAGAATTTTTGTCAAGAGTTTAGATATCACATTTTGTACTTACCCGACAAAAACACATGCATAATAATAAACCCTAAAACACTCTCTATAATAAAAAATTATTTATTAAAAGTTTACGATAAATTATAACATATTATTAGTAAATAAAATCGAGCTTATATAATTATATTCAATAAAGAACCGTTATATCTGTTGTAATTGTAATATAATTTTGATATTTAAAAATGTTTTAAAAAATACCTTATTCTTTTATCTTTTCTTAGAGTATTTTTTTTAAATGTTAATTGTATGTAGAAGCAAGAATGATTGTTGTTGAGGTTTGACTTAAAATATTCATTTGGTATTTTGAAGTTATATTTTCATTAAAAGTAATTTCACACTAAGTTATGATGAAAATATATTGAGAAAAGAAAAAAAATAGCAAATATACATTGTTATTAATAAATACAATTGAATTTATATAATTATATTTAATAAAAAAATTAATGCATGAATTGTAATCGTGATTATATGTAAAGTGCTCATTATAAAAAGGAAAATTCAAGGAAATTAGGAAGAGGGAATATATAAGATTACATCTGCAAGGAGTTGGTCAAGAACAGGAAGAGCAGGGCCTTCTCTGAAGTCAATTTTATGAGCAACACCAGCCTTTTTGATTATAGGCAGACCCAATTCATAGTTTTCTCTGTTCACGTCCATGGCTAATATCTGTTATTTATCACCAAACAAAATAATAAAGTTAATTAATACATACTTTTTTTAATTTGAATTTGAATTTGAATTAATTTATGATTAAAAAATACCTTTCCATCGTCAGGAATAGCAAGAGCAGTGGCAAGGAGGGAATAGCCAGTAAAGACACCAATCTCCATAGTGTTCTTAGCATTTATTAGCTTTAAAAGCATGTTCAAGAATTGTCCCTCATCTGCTGATGTTGTCATTATGTTCCTGAATTTAATTCAATCTTTTATTATACTATCCAAAAAAAAAAACCCATATAACAAAAACTAAAAATAGATAGATAAAAAAAGTAACCAACCATGGATGTTTAGTTGTTACTTCTCTGAGTTCCTTCATGGGTTCAGGTTCTCTTGGATAAACACTTGTCTCTAATATATACTGCATAACACCCATTATTCACATTGTATAAATAATTCAGTTATTTAATTAAATGTATTTTTAATTTTATTTTAAAAAATATATGTAAAAATATTTTTTTTCATGAGAGGGGTTAATTTTACCATATAATTAAACTTTATTAATTTAATTAATTATAAAATAACCAAAAATCAATAGATAAAGAAGTTGATGATGATAATATTAATTTTAATTAAGAAAAAGAAAGAAATACCTGATAAAGATCATCACTTTGCAAAAGGCTTTTGTGTCCAACCTCTTGATGTCTTCCTGCTTGGTTTTGCTGCTCTTCTGCCATTTTTTTCTTCTTCTATTATTTTCTGTTCAATAGAGATTAATTTCAATTTCTACTGAACCAAAAAGCTTAGGCAACTGAGATTGAAAAAGAATGAAAAGCAATATATATATAATGCGGTGTTGGGTATGTTGAACCGCCAAACAAGACCGGTTCGTGGTTGGTAAGGATGAGATTCACAATCGGTTTTGTGTGTTTTGACATTGACTCGTTAAGGGTCTTGATGCATAATTTGTTTATATTAATGTATTTGGTTATAAAATGATAATATTTTTTTTTATTATGTAAAAATTTAATACAAGTACCGTATTGAAAACTTTATTTCATTTGAAAATTTTAATTTTAAAATCATTTATATTGATTTTTTTCTTTTATTTCAAGTTAAAATAATTTTATTTTTATTTTTAAATCTAAAAAATAAATTTTGTAATGAAATTATTTTGATAGATAAGAAAATTATATATAAAAAATTAATATTATTTATTATTAATTTTATTTGATTATATTCTATAAATTATCATCATATATTATACCAAATAATTATAATATAATTATATTTAATATATTTAATAAGATAAAATATAACAATAGCTTCATTTTGCCCACCTACCATAATGAATAATTTTTGAGTTTTTTTCTTTCGGAGAGTAGAGTTGTTGACTTGTTTTTATTTTTAAACGTCACTTTGTAGTATAATGACGTTATTATATTTCTTTAACTTCAAATATTATTTTGGTATTATAGAATTTGTTTTGGTGTAGAGGTTGGTATTTTAGTTAATTATCAAATTTTAGTTCAAACTTAGGTTATCTATATAATCTTGGGTTTATTACTTTAGTTGTTTAGTTTATTATACTAATGGAAAAGGATACTAATGATATTATACCTTTATTAATTTAGTAAATTTTTATTAGGATATTTTAGTTTTATAATTTTAAAAAATATATTTTAATTTTAAAATTGTCCACTTTAATTTAGAAAAGTGCACAAATTCTTATAATTTTAAAATTTTAAGAATAAAATATATATTTTTTAAAATTATAAAACTAAAATACTCCAATTAAAAATAATAAAATTAAAATACTTATTTTATAAATATGATGTATCACTCACCCAATCTTAAATCACTTCAATTTTTAGTACTGAGTTTACAAGCATACAAATTTAATTTATAGGTATTTTTTATGTGTTTTGCGTTAAAATGGAAAATATTTTCGAATTAAGTTTTTTTTTCAAAGTAATTGGCAATTTACACATTTTAAAATGTATTTTTGTCTTCAATAGTTACTAAAATTATAATTAATAATAGATAATTATTAATTAAAATAATAAATTTATTTTTAATTTATAATTAATTAATATATTAAATATATATTTTTATAATCATTTTAAAATTCTAATAAATAATTTACCTTTGATCATATGATTATTCATTACCATCTTAATCTATTATTTAAAGTTTTTAAGGTAGGGTGGGTTTGTTAGTCAGGGACATCATAATTTTATTTTAGATATTTTTTCTCTTATTTTTTCATGTGATGTTTATATTTAATAAAATGTATTAATTTAATGTAATTTTTTATTTTATTGAATTTTTTTTATACATGTACAACACATGTTTGTTTAATGAATGATATTTTTCATACTTTTACTATTCTCTTGAAACATTAACAACTTATTTTTCATCATGTATAAATATTTAAATACATATTTTAATATGTTTTTATTCATTTTACATGATCTTTAATCTCTATTTTTTCCTATATCATTTAATAGCCCAATAATTTCACTTATAATTACATATTATTTATGGATATTCATTTAAATTTTATACAAGTATGTTTTGAATTTTGTATAAAAAGTAGGAAGAGAGTATGCAATTTGTAATTTTTGCAGTTTATATTAAAAAAAATGGATTGAAGTAATAGAAAAATAATTTATATGCATAATTCAATATATAATCATATATATCAAATTTGTAGGACTATTATTACAAACAATTTTAATATCACAAAGATTATTGAACGAATATTTTGTTTAGAACTTAAATAAATCTCAACTTTTTATCAATCTTAAAATCATCAACAATGACTATGAAGAAAAAAAATCTCAATTTAAACTGATTATTGAGCTCCTAGGTGATAGAAAAAAAAAGATATTGAAGAGTGTAAAATTAGTAAAAAGAAAATATTAAAACATGTATTTAAGAATTCAAAAATTACAAAAAATATATCAAAATGCATGTGTAAAAAATTTCCATAAAATGAAAAATTGAATCAAATTTGTAACTTTTATTAAATATGAATATCATTAAAGTATCAATTAAAAAATAAGGATAAAAAGATAACTAAAATAAAATTATAGTACAATTAAAATAACAAATCCATGGATGCTCTTCCTTGCTGGTTTTATGTTTTGTGTTAATGGTCTTTGTTAGCTTCTGTGTTTCGCTTTTGTTTTAGCTTTTCAATTTCTTTATGACTTCGGTTCTATTTTTGGATTAAAAGTTTGTGTCTTGTGATGTTGCCTGGTTGTGAGCCTTGTCCTTAGTACATGAACCTTATTCCATGTTACTTCTGATAAGAGCTAAATTATTGCATTTTTGTTATGATTTAAATGTTGATATTTGTGTGAAAATTGTGTTTATTTGATTATTTAATCCACAAATGTCATTTCACGGGTATTTCGTGTTTAAAGTGCAATTTCAGGTAAAATCATGATTTTGGAGAAGTTAGGGACAAAGTACAATGATCGGGATTGAATGAAAATAAAAAGAGAACAAAAATTTCAAAATTTGGAAATTCGCCGCCGGCGAGAGTATTCTCGCCGCCGGCGAAAACCTTACGGAAAAAAATGTTGAAAATCATGCAGGGAGTACGGATTATGGCCAAGTGAATCTCGACGCCGGCCAAAGTATTCTCGCCGCCGGCCAAAGCATCTCGCCGCCGGCTAAAATCTTGGCGAAAATCTTCCCGAGAGCACAAATTTTGGTAAACTAATCTCGCCGCCGGCCAAATAATTCTCGCCGCCGGCCAAAGCATCTCGCCGCCGGCCACATTATGTTGGTCGCCGGCCACATTATTTTGGCCGCCGACCAAAATCAAAAACCTAAATATTTAATTTTCCAGAAATCTCGCCGCGGCGAGAATAATGTCGCCACCGGCGAGTTTCGTCCAAAAATACATTTTTTATGTTGTTTTGTTCCAAAATTTCCCCCCAAACCCTAGATCTATATATACATTATGATGGAAAAGAGAGGGACGGCAGGGAGAGCAGATCTAAGTTATTTTTGGAGGAGAAAAGGAAATTTTGAGGAGAGAAAGGTTGGAGAAGCTTGAAGGATCATCACCATTGTTGCTACCAAGTCTTCATCTTCAAGAGTTCTTCATCTCTTCTCCTTAGCTTTTGTTTTCTGCATTTTATTCAGATTGTTTGTTCATGAATTCAATTGAGAATATGTTTGTTCTTAATTTCGTTATGAACTAATTCGTTTTTGCTAAGACTATGATGTAGTTAAATCAAGGAAATCTGATTTCTTTTGTTATTGTTATATGAATTCATTGTTTTCAAGTTGAGTATTTATTTCCATGTTTAATGCTTTTAAATTTCTGATCAAGATTTAGATGATTTGTTGCATTATATTGAGACCGAGAGGAGATGTGTAATGAATGCTTCTTGTGATAAATACCGTATGTTGAATGCGAGTTTGACACCTAATGCATGATGTATGTGGTTATTCTAGAAATTCCATAAATCGTAATGTGCTTATTTGTGATTAAATCTTCATAGAAATATAGTTGGTTTTCATAGATAAATAATTCTAATATAACTTGAGAAAGAGTATTAGATAAGTTTGGGTTTTTCAACCATCACTTTTAACTTTGAATCTCATATAACATGACTTGAAATCGGATTGAATTGATTTAGCGAAATCAAATGCCTTAGCGTTTTTTAATCATTTGTGAACAACATTAAATTTTGTTATTTGCGTTTGGTTTTATGTTAATTTGCTTTTAAAACAATTTCAACAATTCGGTTTTCAAATAAAATTAGGGTTAGTCAATTTCGGTACTTAGTAACGCCATTCCTTGTGGGTTCGATATCCGTACTTTTTGTACACTTTATTACTTAAACGATTCGTACACTTGCGAAAATAAGCATCAACTTCATTGGATAATACAGGTGACAATGGTCCGTGTTTGGAGAGATTTTGGTATATTAGGACATGAGATTCTAAAAAGAAATATAAAGTGTTAATAATAAATAGATCATTTATTTATCTCACTAGTGAGATATCTATAACATCTATTAAGTATGTGTCGAGATTACATTGATAAGCGCTTTATGTGAGCTGTTAGAGTACATTATAAAAATACTTTACCATATATGTACTACTTGAAGCTTTTATACAAAGAGGTGATCTAGACCATTAGTGTGGTATATCAGGTCGTTTACTTAGATTAAGTCTTGATCATCGGGTCTTAATCCACAGTCGATTTCTTCCAAAGATCAAGTCATTATGTACAAGCTGTTAAATAAGTGTTACTTTCATCACATGAGCGAGTTACTTTAAGTCACTATCATCGATGAGCGAGTTACTTCAAGTCACTAAGATCGATTACTTATTACTTAGATAATACTTAATTCATTATTAATTTTTTAATCTTATAATTTTTTAGTGTTATTTTATTAATCTCCTGAGTCTGCTTTGAGTAGATTTGATCAAGTTAAGTTTGTCACTATGATACATTACCTATTACTTAGATAATACCAAATAGTTAATTCATTATTAGTTTTTTAATCTTATAATTTTTGAGTGCTATTTTATTAATCTCCTACTTTGAGTAGATTTGATCAAGTTAAGTTTTGTCCTATTATTAGTTTTCAGTTTGGGTGTTTTCAAAATGTAATCATAAATCATAGTTGCATAGGAGTTATCTATTTTAATAGTAATATGTTTTTATTTTTAGTATTTTTTTTATTCATATTTTTAAGATGACATCTTAGTGGTATTTTTTTATAAAAAAATGTATTAATTTAATACAATTTATCATTTAATTGAAAAAAGTTTACATGTATAATAATAGACGTGATATATTTAAAAGTTATATTTGAATAATCAATTAATTGATTATATCAAAATATCCTCTTAATATCATTTATTTAATTTTTTTTATCTAAAAATGATTCGTGAACATCTCACATGTATTACTATACATGTAAAAAAATCTTTAATTAAATAATAAATTTTAAAAAATTGATACATTTTTTTTAAATGTGATACCACTAAGATATTATCTTAAAAATCTGGATAAAAAAGATACCAAAAATAAAATCATGTTTCTACTAGATAATGAACTTGTTTGAGAATATCAAATGTAAAATTTATTGTATTTATAGTGATATTTATATTATAAATCAATAAAGAGTTTAGAACAAGAGAGTGATGGCATATATATTATACTTATTTTAAAAATAATATTTAGTTCTTATATTTATTTTTTGTGATAATTTAATCTCATTGTTATAAAATAGTGATTTCATAAAGATAAATATTATTTTTTATTCGATTTTTTCAGTTATATTTTATTCAACTTAAAATAATCTCTATCTAAAAAAATCAAAAAATAAAATAAAAAAATTAATTTTATCCTTATAATATCAATTTTTAATGACAATCGAATTAAACTTTTAAAAAATAAATATAAGATTTAAATATTATTTTTATAATAAGGTTAAAATCTTGATAGTATTTATCTTTTTTTTCTATGGTAGGGTGATCATAGCCTCAACCCAATGGGGTTAGCCGTCCCTCGGTCTTTCTCTAGTTAGGAGGCAATCTGTAACCATTTTGATGTTTTGGTTCTAGTTCTCGAGAATATGGTAGGCTTGTACTGCTCTTTTATTGTTTGAATGAAATTTTCTCTTTCCCATTTTAATGAACTTTCACATTTTAGTTTTATTTTATTGAGCACAATTTTCTATGAACTCTTAAATCTGAACTAATTATGTATTTACGGAATAGCATATTTACTTGAAAAGTCTAAGTAATATATTTTTAATATAAATATTAAAATATTATTTTTAATATAAATATTAAAATATTATTTTTTTATTAATAATTTTAAATTATATGTATTGATTGATTACAACTCCGAGATATTCAAGCAGTTAAAAAAACAAGAAAACTTTGAAATAAGCAGAATAATTTTATCTAAAAAATTGCTTAGCCTTTCAACAAGTTTACGTAGGATGATGATCCAAATGTAATCAATCAATGACTAGTAATCACCTTCGATAATGACAGATCTAATCTGCATTGTATCAATAATTAAGGACATTACTCGTGATTAATACTCACTTGCATATAAAACTATTAGATATAAAATTAAAGAGTAATGTAATGAGTGATAACTTCTTAATTCAATAAGTAAATCAAAAACATTAATTCAAGAAATAAATTAAAGAATTATTATTCTTAATTTAAGAAGTAATTCAAGGAATAAAACAAAAAATTATTAATTCAATTAGTAAAACAAAGAATCTTTAATTCAATTAGTAAATTAAGTAATGTTTAATTCAAATAGTAAATCTCATTATATATAGTTATAGAATTGTAGTAAAAATAATGAAAGAAACAATACAACGTTAAGAGAGCTTGTTTTATTTGGCAAGACCTTTAAGGCTTGGTCTTTGGCCTAGGCATTTTCCAATACCATTCCTTAATTCAAAGAGTAACTTAAGGAATGTTTAATTCAAAGAGTAAATCTCATTATATATAGTTATAAAATTGTAATGAAAATAATGAAAGAAACAATACAACCTTAAGAGAACTTGTTTTATTTGATTAGGCCTTTAGGGCTTGGTCTTTGGCCTAGGCATTTTCCAACACCAATTTTCAACATGATTTCAGAGCAAGTCGATCTTCTTGAAAAAATATTGTTATTTCTCTCCTCAAAGTGCGTTTGACACTCTATCAGAGCGATTTCTTATTCTATTTGTTTTTTCAAACCAAATTTCTTGGCGATGATGGATTAATCTCTTCTGCAGCTCCTACCTGCCCGATGTGGAGAGGAAGTATTATGGTAAAAAGAAAGGTCCCACATTGAAACCAAGTTCTTGGCGATGATGGATTAAATTTCTCCTGCAATTTCTACCTACCTGATGTGAAGGAGGAGTATTGTGGTAAAAGGAAAGATCTCACATTGAAACCAAGCTCTTGGCGATGATGGATTAAATCTCTCTTGCAACTTCTACCGACTTGATGTGGAGGAGGAGTATTATGGTAAAAAGAAAGGTCCCAAATTGAAACCAAGCTCTTGGCGATGATGAATTAAATCTCTCCTGCAGCTTCTACCTACCTGATGTGGAGGATGAGTGTTGTGGTAAAAAGAAAGGTCCCACATTGAAACCAAACTCTTGGCGATGATGGATTAAATCTTTCCTACAGCTTCTACCTACCTGATGTGAAGGAGTAGTATTATGGTAAAAGGAAAGGTCTCGCATTGAAACCAAGCTCTTGGTGATGATGGATTAAATCTCTCTTGTAGCTCCTACATGCTCGATATGGAGGGAAAGTATTGTGGTAAAAGGAAAGGTCCCACATCGATAACAATAATTTTTTTTGCTATCGTAATCAACATTTTTTGTTAGTTTTACATTTGGTGACTTGACTTCTCATCAGTTTCAACGACTTCTGTGCAAACTTAGATCCATAAACCTTATGGATCCATCTTGAGGGGGAGTAAAATTAAGAAGCAATTTAATGAGTAATTTAAGGAGTAAATTAAGGAGGGTTAACTTCTTAATTCAATGAGTAAATCAAGAACCTTAATTCAATGAGTAAATTAAGAAATTGTCATCCTTAATTTATGGAGTAATTCAAGGAGTAATTCAAGGAATAAATTAAGGAATATTTAATTCAAAAGGTAAATCTCATTATATATAACTATAGAATTGTAATGAAAATAATGAAAGAAACAATACAACCTTAAGAGAGCTTGTTTTATTTGATTAGGCCTTTAGGGCTTGGTCTTTGGTCTAGGCATTTTCCAACACTAATTTTCAACAAAACCATCTTGTATTCCTTCAATAACTTTTAGCTTTTGGATAGTTTTTCTAAAGTTTGGAGCTTGGTTTTTGAAAATTAAATTATTATGATATCTTTATATTGCATTGAAGGTCAAAGTAATTATAGGCGTAAATTCCAACTTTTTTTGAAGCCTCTATCAACAAAGAATTGGGTGGATGTAACCAAGTTACAAAATATATGTTATATCATATATATCACTTTATATTCTTGATGGCAATGTATGTGTACGAGGTAACTGGTACAATTAGGCACACAATCGCATAAAAGGGAGAATAATCAGATATGAATATTCCCCAAATGCTTTATTAAGTGATCAT
This sequence comes from Hippophae tibetana, assembly GCA_037013495.1. Classification (NCBI taxonomy): domain Eukaryota; kingdom Viridiplantae; phylum Streptophyta; class Magnoliopsida; order Rosales; family Elaeagnaceae; genus Hippophae; species Hippophae tibetana. The sequence goes on from CM072801.1 coordinate 2,773,204, forward strand.
AACAAATGGATTAATTGGAGAGAGACATGCAAAAGGATCCAAATGTTTAAGGATTTATAGGGAAGTAAAGCACGAGTTTTGTACACATTCTACTAAATTTTAAAAGTACATTATAATATTAATGTATGGGCAAAAGAAGAAGAAAGAAAGATTATTGTTGTGTCTTTATTTAGCTTTGAATAATAGCTACTATAAATTTCGTTTGAATGAAATGAAATATAATTGAAATTGATTCTTTCTAATTTTATGTTTTGGTTATGTTAAAAAGTGAAAATACAATGAAATCAATTCTTAAAAGAGAAAGGAATGAGAAATCCTTCTTTCCCTTAGAAATCATGATTTTATTCTTTTCTCAATTTTTTGTACCAATTTTATCCCAACTCCAAATATAATCCTAAACCCTATACCTAATATCCTATACCCTAAAGCCTAAACCTTAAGCCTAAACCTTAAGGCTCAAAACCTTAAACCCTAAATCTTAACCCTCAGATATAAACCTAATCCCTAAAACCTAAACATTATACTATATACCCTAAACTCTAAACCTTAAATCTCTAAACCCTAAACCCTAAACTCTAAACCCTTTACCCTAAATCCTATTTAAAATAATAATAATTTTAATCCTAAATCCACAAATATAACCATAAACCCTAAATCCTAAACCTTAAACCCTAAACTCTAAGCCTTAAATCTTAAATCATATACCATAAACCCTAAATCCTAAACACCAAGCTTTAAATCACAAGCCCCAAACCCCAAACCTTAAAACCTATTTAGAAAAATAATAATTTTAATAATATATTTTATTTTTAAGTAATGCTTATTTAGAAAAATAATTTATTTTGTCTGACAAAAAAAAAACAATTAAATGATATTATTTAAACTTTAATGAATACAATGATATTAAGATAATATATAGTATTTTCTAATCCATTCAAATTATAAACCAAATAATGTAATAATGATTTATTCTTTGATTCCAATGATAAAAGTAAACAATATTATTTACTTTTTCATTTCATTTAATTTTTATTCTCATTTATATTCCTATTTTATTCTCATTCTCGTTCACATTCTCATTCCCAAAATATACACCTTAATTTTCGTAAAGAAACTACTATTAAAAATTGAAAGGTATTAAAGAAAAATGGGAAGAGAAAAACGTTTTAAACGTTATCATTTTTTCATTCATTTTCAAACCATATATATATATATTATAAGAATGGTTGAGCGAATATCACCTACCCACTAACAAATGTGTTATATATCCTTAATATAAGAGGTATTTACCATTATTGTATACTTTAATTTTATATCTTTTAAGTTATATATTTATATACCTATAATGAATCAAAATATACACCTTAATTTTCTACTTTTTAAGATATATATATCTATGTATTTTTAATTAATCAAAATGTATACTTTAATCTTATATTTTTTAAGATATATACATAGGTACTTGTAATTAATCAAAATATACAATTTATTCATTTATATTTTAAGTTATATATTTAAGTTACTCTAATTTCTTAAAAGTTTCAATGAACTCCATATAATTTTTTTTCTAAGGACAAATTCCGAATTTTTAAAAATAAAATTCAAAAAATAATATATTTTTTAAATATATATAACATTCTATTTTTAAAATGCAAAAAAAAAAACTTAGATTTGAAATGGAAAAAAAATCCTACTTTTTTTCAAAATGTACAAGTTAAAAAAAATCTGAAAAAACAGATAATTTAAAAAATATTAAAACACAAAAATTTATTTTTTTCATTCCAAATACAAATTAAATATGTTTTTATTTTATTTTTAGTGTTTTCCATTATTTTTTTATTAAATTTTGAAATTTTTGACTTATTTATTTTTTGGATATTATTTTTCAAAATTATAAATTTATTTTTAAACAAAAATACTATTTATGCTTGATTAAAACATCTAAAGAATTGCATAACTTTAAACTTATGTCATAAAAGATAGATAATTAAAGTGTATTTAAAAAAAAAACTACAAAATTCGTAGACTTTAACACTAACTATGTTTCCTTCATTGAGTCAAACAGCTTTATTCAATTGAATCTACTTATAAACTATTGAAATATGTGAAACGAAAAGAAATAAACAAAAACTACTTGAGCCTAAAAGCAAAATAAGGACAATAAGCACTCAATACAAAAAAATGATATACACTACTAATTGAAAATACACACAAATTTTTGGTATGTCACAAAAAGTTTTATTGGAGGTTGCACCTAAACCTGATGTTTTGGAAATCACTTTTTCTACCCACCAACCAAGGAAGGCACTAGGAAAAACAAGGAACAATAGTTTTCCTCTGAAGAGTTTGATAGGATGTTATGCTTGGATCTACAAAAAATATTTTAAATAAAATTGTAAAATAATATTTTGTCAACGGAAAACCTTGCAATTCAAATATAACTTTAAAAAAAAACTAAAGTAATTTCCTCAACAAACTATAAACAAATAGAAAAATTGTGGCAAAAATAAAAAAAAATGAAAATTTAAACAAAAAGAATATGACCCACAAAAACAAAAACAAAAAATAGTCGTATGAGGGACTTTATGTAAACCATCTAAGCTGTCAAGAGATGGATTAAAAGAGTCAGAGCGTGAAGGAAGGGGGAAAAAAACTGATTACCTTTCAAGGCAAAAACAGAACGAATTAAGCTCTCAGAAAATGAATCCTCCAATGGTTCACAAGATTTCAGAGTGCTTTGTGAAGCCAAAGTATTCTCCAGAAGAGTCCAAGCAACCCTTGTACTTGACACCATGGGATCTTGCTATGTTATCTGTACAATACATGCAAAGGGGTCTTTTCTTTGCCAAGCCACCTGAAGCAAAATCTCAAGAAAATTTCATGTCAAATTTGCTGAACAAACTTAAGCATTCACTGTCAATTGCCCTTGTTCATTTTTACCCACTCGCAGGCCGTTTTGTGACGGTAAAATCTGAAAACCCACCTTCATATTTGATTTATGTAGACTGTAATAAAGGTCCTGGAGCCAAATTTATATATGCAAATATAAACATGTCAGTGTCTGATATTGTATCATCAGTTGATGTTCCAGTTTCTGTTCAATCATTTTTTGATCATAATGAAGCTGTTAATTATGATGGTCATACAATGAGTTTGGTCTCAATTCAAGTAACTGAATTAGTAGATGGAGTATTTATAGGATGTTCCATGACTCATGCTATTGCTGATGGAACCTCCTATTGGAATTTCTTCAATACGTGGTCTGAAATCTTTAAAGAAAAAGAAAATACTTCTTCTTCAATAGCAAGACCACCTATCTTCAAGCCTTGGTTTCCTGATGGTCATAGCCCAATCATTAACCTCCCTTTTACTCACCGTGATGAGTTCATCAAGAAATATGAACCTCCAGTCATTAGAGATAGAATCTTTCACTTCTCATCAAAATCAATAGCAAAACTCAAAGCAAAGGCCAATGCAGAGTCAAATACTAATAAAGTATCTTCTCTGCAGTCCTTATCTGCTTTTGTTTGGAGGTGTGTGACGAGAGCTCGTAATCTACCATCTGATCAAATAACTAGTTGTAGATTGACAGCAAATAACAGAACAAAACTAAACCCACCATTATCTCAAGATTATTTTGGAAACATTATTTATCCACTAAGAGTAGATGCTACTGCAGGTGAGTTAGTTGGACATGGTTTTGAGTGGGCAGCTTGGAAATTGAATCAGGCTGTGGGTAATCACTCTGACAAAGCGATACGTGAATGGTATGAAGCTTGGGTGAAGTCTCCTGCCATATATCAGCTTAGTCAGTTTGATTCATTCAGTGTGATGATAGGAAACTCACCAAGATTCAATATGTATGGAAGTGAATTTGGAATGGGAAAAGCATTGGTAGTTCTCAGTGGTTATACAAACAAATTTGATGGGAGAATTTGGGCATTGCAAGGACGTGATGGAGATGGTAGCATTGATTTTGAGGTATGTATTTCCCCAAAAGCAATGTATGCTCTTGAATGTGATGAGGAATTTATGGAAGTTGCTTTTCCAACTTATTAGTTGGAATTGATTAGAAGAAATGCAATTTGCTAAGATTGAATAAATGTAAGTTCATTAACAGGTTACTGGGTCATATTGTAATAATTTAGTGGTTCCTACAAATCTATTTCTACTTTATGCATGTACTAAGATTCTTAAGCAGTAGCAGTTTGGAGTTATGGTTGTGACTTGTGAGTCCATAACAATTTCTGTGGCATTGAAGACTTAAAGGAAAATGCTTTATGCCACAACTGAAACACAAACTCAATCCATTTGTAACCAAGTAATTGGCCCCCGAGTTCCAGTTCTCTCATTTTGTCTTATCCATCAGAATTTTTTCCAATTAAAATTTGACAAGTGGGTTGAGATTCACGTCTCAATTGTGATGCATAGCATTACTCTATTTTAAATTGTCCTTTGTCTGTAAAGCCAAAGAGCTTTTTGGAACACAAGAAGCCAAGAAAGACTAAATTGGATATAGTCTCTAGATAAGCCTTTCAGTGGAAACAAAAGGTGGGATTCCCTATAACACTCACAAATATCCAAATGACAAGCAAAACGTATGAATAATATGACAGCAAAAACTCATACACACAATTAACCGCAGACGATACAAAGAAGAGATGTGACATTCATAGTATGCAATTTTATTTTTTTTAACACAAGATCAACAAGTTAATCTGGATAAATAAGAAAGAAGCTATAATTTTACCCAGCAAAAAGCGTTGTCGAGACTCGACCGAAGCACCAGCTTACTAGATGCAAAGATCAAGCAGCCATATGCATAATTGCTAAATCCATGTTGTAACTACGGTTCTGTCATATGTGGTACATTGTTGGGTCGGTCCGGTCCTATCTAGTCCGATTTTAGGGTAAAAAATTTAATCGGATTGGGTCGTTTGATTTATAAAACTGTTCGGTCTGATCCGATTTTTGATTTGTTTCGATTTTTTGACATCTTTAATGAAAAATAATATGAAAATTTTAATATATTATTAAATCGATTCGATCTGATTTGACCGATTTAAAAATTAATACAGACCGAACTAGATCGTTTGATTTATAAAACCATTTGATTAAGTCCGAATCGATTTATGAACACCCTTACACATTGTCATACGAATCTGTAATAAAAATACAAAAATAAACAAATCAACACTTTGAAATTTTGGAAATTACACAAGCATTTTATCAAAAGTTTGTTATGCATTGAATGTTTGAACAAAAAAAAATTTTGTGCTGAATTAAACTAAAAATATACCATAACTTATTCTCTCTTTGAGACGAGAAAGACACTTACTAGTATGGGTGTTCATAAATCAGTCCGGATTGGACCAACCCCAAATATCGGACCGAATTGGACTAGATCGAACGGTTTTATAAATCAAATGGTCTGATCTGATTTGTATTAATTTTTAAATCGATCGAACCGGATTGGACCGGTTTAATAATATTTTAAAATTTTCATATTATTTTTCATTAAAGATGTCCAAAAATTGAACCAAATCAGATTTAATCGAACGGTTTTATAAATCAAACGATCTGATCCGATCCAATCTAATCTAATCCAAATAATATAAACGATCTGATCCAGTTAAAAAAAATTCACAAAATCAGACCGGTAGACACCCTACTTACTAGGTGCAAAGGTGATCTTTTTATAATATATTTTACATTAATTATATTAATTTCACTCTTTTAAATATTAAATATTTATTTAATTTTAAAAAGATATATTTTTACTTTTTATTAACATCCCATATTTTAAATATAATCAATAATTTCTAATTCATAAAAGGTTTCCTAAGAAAGTCTTTGGTGTTTCACTTTAGCTGCAAGTGCGTCTGTGAATTGGGAGTTGGGAACATGATTTGCTGGCCAAATTATATATTATTGCTTGGGAAATACTTTTCATCGATTCATAATTACCGATAAAAAAAATATTTTCTTTCAATCTTGTGAAATGATAATTGGTGTTTTAAAATTTGAAATTTGAATGAAAGTTTAAAATATCTATTTAATTTTTATAAAAATATTATTATTTTTAACGAAAATTTTGAAAAATCATAAAAATAATGAAAATTCTATTAAAATATAATTTTTTACATACTTATATTTTAAATTAATTTTTATTTAATAATATATTTTTACATACTTAAAATACTTATATTAATTAATCAATTATTCAATTAATTAAAATATTGTATAATAAAATATATTTTTGTGTTATATAATATAAAATAAATAGTTAAAATATTTGAAAAAATTAAGTAGATTATTTAATTATATTAAATATTATAAATAGATAAATCTCGACAATATGAAAATAAATATTGATTATTTATTTTTAAAAGTAATCATAGTTAAGGGCATAATAAATCACCCTTCAATACAATCTACATATTCTAACATTAATATAAAACAATATAAAATAAAACTAACTATTTGAAAATTAGATTAGATACTAATGTTTCACTCGAGTGCTCACCAAACAGAATAATATATAATATAATTTTGTTTCCTTTTTTAACCTAATCATTTTATATGTATAACAAACATGTTATAAATAAGAAAAAAGATAATATATTCTTTTATTTAAAAGTGAGAAAAAAAATGAATTAAAATAATTACTCAAAAAAAATCAAGAATTAATATTTTTGATATTTTGTACACTATTTTAACGACATTTTAATGATAATATTTATAATATTTAGAAAATTTTATCCAAAAGATATATTTAAATGATACTTAAGAGACAATAATAATCAAGGTCGAGCTTTGGCTTCTAACCCTCTATTTTCAAGGATTCATCCCGAGTTCTGAGAAAGAGACTTAGTAAGTGAGCAATGTTTCCTAAAATTATGTCTGTCATGGTAGGAACATGAGTTGACGAAAGATTGAGACTAACAAGCGAAAAGGTAGCATCAACACATATCCACATCTTGTTAGCTCGAAATGAGGCTAGAGTGGAGACCGATCTCCATCAAGAGCTGACACGACAGCTTCTCGAACTAAAGATTTGGTGCCCTCAAGAGCACTACGCTCACAGTTAGGCCCGAGTGCCTTGAGGGTTGTGCCACTAATCTGGTTGATGGGATATAGTTGGATCACGTAGTGCCTAAGCCATCCTAGGGCGAGAATGCAACTAAGGATGACCCTCATCCTAGCTTGGCGGGGATCAATAATGAGTAATTGCTACAAGAGCAAAAAAATAGGATGCATGATTTCAGGTATTGGAAGAAGCAAATAGAAAAGCAAGACCAAACTCTTAAAATGACCCATGAAAGGCAAGACAAGGGTAAGACACACTATGATGTGGATAGGGATTGTGAGCAATTGTGTGTCTCCTCATTCTCTAATAAAATTGAGCACGATAAGCCTATGGCCAAATTTAGTGCACCCAAGTGCATAGACTACCAAGGAACGAAAGATTTGGTAACTCACGTGCGACACTTCAAGATGGTTATGGTCCCCGTGATCCTAACTCAAGGCAAGAGAGATGCCATGATGTATAAACTGTTTGCTGCCACCCTATGCGATGGCGCACAAAAGTGGTTTAATAACTTGGCACCTCGTACTATAACCTCATTCTCTCCCCTTGTCGGGTTGTTCTTCACAAATTATGTCTACAATAAGCCTCTAAGGAAATAATATCACCACCTCTTCTTGATCTCCTAAGAAAGGGATGAGTCTATTGAAGAATACATGAGAAGGTTCAGAAAGAAAAAGCTAAAGATATCAGATTGCCTTAGCTCTATTGTGATAGAGAACTTCAAATGTGGTTTGCTAAGGAATTTTGATTTATTCGTAAAGTTGACCAAAATAGTCCCCTAAAAGTTAGAGGAAACTTAAAGGGAAGCGAGAAAGTTCGTCAAATTAGAAAGGGAATCAAGGTTGGATAAGAGCATTAAAGTCTTTGTGGAAGTTATGCCAAAAAAGGAGAAAATAAGAAGAAGTCCAAACAGAACAAAAGGATTGACAAAAACATGTGCTTCACTTCAAATCATAGGACGGGTTACCAATGGTCCGGGGAATATGGGGCCTTGGAGAGGTCATTGTCTCCCTTTAGAGGTCCACCCTTGAGAGTGAATCTAGCTCAAATAATATTAAAAATAGAAGAGGAGTAAAATGTTAAATGACTACTGAAAATGAGAACCCACTTTAGGGACACATCTACTGAAAATAATTTATAAGAAATAATTTTATCTTTCTCATGTATTATTCTTCATTTCATTACCAAAATAATCACATATATCCTAACAACCACAATATTTACCTTCATCATCTTTTTTGTCGTATATTTGAAAACATTTTTTTCCCTATCAATCATCATTTAAGATTTATTGTAGAATAATTTAAAAATATAATTTTATTGAAATTAAAGTTACGCAACAACGAACTCATTTGAAAGCATCAACCAATGATAACGACTAGTATCAACTCATTTCCTCCTATCTTTTTTATCTTCTTATTCTTTTTTAACTATCTTGTGTACTTTAATCTTAAGTTTGATAGGATATAATATAATCGAAACTGATGAAGAGGTAAATAAGGTTAGAATAAATAAAATGATATTAGTAATAATAAATAACATAAATAGATTCTTTAAATGAATTATTGATAATCTAATTATATATTCAATAAAAAAATTAACTTTAATTTTTTTTATAATAAATAATAAAAAATTATTAATCAATAAAGAAATAAAACAATATTAACAATACGAAGATAAGTTATAATATTATGAGATATTTTTGTATTAAAATGATCATAAATAAATGAGTGAATATTCATAAAAATAAAATTATTTTTTTATAAAAATTAATTTTTTTTTTATGAAATGAGGATATTATTAAAATATTTTTTGATAATATAAATTTAAAGATATAATTTTTATTTAATAAGGGTAATACAAGGAGTCGTGGGAAGTGGTTCCAACGAGGGAAACTCGGATCGATAAAACAAAAGCCTTTTTACCTTCTCTTCAATTGTTCTGTTTGTTTGTTTTGTTTTTGCGTCGATCTCTCACACAGCATCAAGAAAAAGATTACAAGAGGAAGAAAATGCAGGCAATGGAGGGAGCGATGGGATTGATGAGGAGAATGCCTCCCAAGCACTCAGATACTGCACTCTCCGCACTTCTCAGTCTCTTACCCCAACACTCTTCCGATCTCCTCTCTCAAGTCGATCAACCCCTTCAGGTAGTCTCTCTCTCTCTCTCTATTTCTTCCATTCTAGTATTTTTTTTAAGTTCCCGTTACTTTCTTTAGGATTTTAGTTGCCATGTCTATTTACCTTGTATTTGGTTTCGAAGAATTTGAAGTGGCTAAACACAAAGCAATTAAATATGGTTTTTGTTTGCAATTTGGAGTTTTATTAGAATTATTTCCCAGTTTGGATATGTCATTTACGTGTGTAATGTAAAAAAAAATGTTTTTTTTCTTTTTCTTTTTCTTTTTTTCGATTTTCAATCTTTAATCAGAGTCAGATGTTCTGGAACCTTTTGGTTATTGGTAAAACGCTATTAATTTAAAGGAAGAACAAAAACTCAGCTTTTGACTGCCGTACTTGTTCCTTTTTTTTTAAAAGTACTTGTTCGTTTTCTTTCAGTATGAATTCAAGAAACAAACAAGTAAAGCAAATCTACTACATGCTGTAAATGTTTTGGTTACTGAAATTTTTTTCTTCCTGAAAAAAAAATGAAACAAAGTATTGTGTTTTTGATTTAGTTATTTCTAGATTAAGCTATTTCTTCAATATATGCTTTTGATTATATACTACATGGGCCTGTTACTCTCATTATCTGATCAATTTTTTAAACTGCCCCTTTCTGCAATTTTGTGTATCTCATGTTTGAGTGAGTCTTCCACAAGCTTTCATAATTTTTATGTATGAATTGCTTCTATTTGAAACAAATGCTCCAATTCCATAACCGAGTTTGACCGGTTTGATGTTTTATTCTAAAGCAGAATGCTTCATTCCTCTGTCCAACTATTTCTACTAAGTATTGGTATTTACTTCAGATAGATAATATTACAATGCTGCTACCTCTTAATTATGTTTAGAAATTTAGTGCTGTATCATTTCTTGCACATTATATTTCACTCTTGAACCGATTAAAAGAACATTAATTTTTCTGTTTAGCCCTTTGCAGAGTTCTCATTTTCTAGAGATGTGGAAGTTCACTTCTTTTCTTTATCAACTTTTCTTCCACTTTCTCTCTTATGACTGAGCTCTAGATAGCCTCATAACAAGTTACAACATTGTCATATGCATTTGTACAATGTGATTTTGTGAATCACATTCCCTTCTAAGTTTTGTGTTAATTGCATAAAATGTTCTCATAGAGCTCAGCAGATGCTCTGAACTGTGCCTTAATGTGAATAACTTTTGGACTGAGGAAAACAGGTATTATTTGATATGGACTGTGGGAAGGAGTTCATTTTGTGCGAATACAATAGAGATGCGGACTCTTACAGGTGACACTCGACTCTTTCTGCTTTACCAATCAAAAATATCATCTCTTAGCTTAATTTTAGCAACAAGCCTTCACTCTGAAGGAATTGACTCATTTCAATTGAAATTTAAAGTATATCTGCCAATATTGGTGGATCTGCATATTTAATTCATGTGACATGTCTGCTACTCTGCTTCATGGAATTATTTCCTTGCCAAGTTTCATAGAAAATGTGTTGTATGCATGGCTCTTTATATTAGATTAACTGTATTTGGGCACTTCATTTCTCAGTTTCTATCTTGGTACGACTTCAACCACTTGGAAACAATTAATTGATGAATAGCACACCTAAGATTGTTGTTTAAATATGTTAATGTAAATTTTCATGTTTCACTAAATTTTAGAGCCTGTTTTGTTATATACTTATTGACTTTAATAGTTCTTTAGGATGGGCCAAAATATTTTCTCCATGAGTTTATGCAGTTTGGCTACAAATAAGGATTTTCTTTGATTAGTCCAAGAAGAACTTGGAAGAACTTCTGATTGAATCCCTAGGGATACTATTATAGGTCTCATAGAAACACACAACAAAAATGTTTTTTGTTTGATATTCTTTGCCTTATTTTTTTTTACCTTTTCTCTGTCTCTCCCCTCCTGTGTAATCTTGCATTTATTTTTTTATCTTTTTCTCTCTGCCTTCGGAATTTGAATTTTCTAGTGAAAGTATAAAAATGAAGAGGATAACTGTTTTACATGTATAAAGCAAGTAAAGAGTGAAATTTGCAAAATCTGCACCCTCAGTAGCAATTTTCCTCATATCACTTAGTTTAAATGTGTAAAAACAACGTTCCATATTAACTTATTTGCAAAGTTAAACTTAAACTTCTAAACACAACCAAAATTTGTATCATGTAAAAATCAGCTGCATTAATGATAGTGATACAGTCTTTTCTATTGCTTCTATGCAGATCACCTTGGTCAAACAATTACCATCCACCATTGGAGGACGGTGCAGTACCTTCTTCTGAATTGAGGAAACTTGAGATCGAAGCAAATGATATATTTGCTATTTATCGTGACCAGTGAGGTCCTTTACTTACCTCGTTCTAGATTCTTTTTTCTTAATGTATAGTAAATAATCCCCTAACCTTTTGTGCATCTTCATAACATTTATCCAGTATTTCCGACACACATCCCTTAAAATTATATAATGTAATTGATGTTTAGATTCCTGAGATTTACCGGCTTAATTAACCATTAGCTTGTTAGGTATTACGAAGGTGGGATCTCATCAGTTTATATGTGGGAAGATGATAATGAAGGTTTTGTTGGATGCTTTTTGATAAAGAAAGGTAGTTTTATTACGATGATTCACTCTTAAACAGTTGCTTTGCTTCCTTCTTCCCCCTTTTTGTTAACCCTCTTTCTTAACTGAGTTACTGTGAACTATGATGAAGACGGTTCAAAGACAGGGCAAGGTAAAAGGGGTTATCTGCAGGAGGGAGCATGGGATGCCATACATGTCATAGAGGTAAGCTTCAATTGCACGCAAAAAAGAAAAGAGGAGAGGGGGGGAATTGTTATGGTAGGAAGGATGTAGAAATCTGTGAGATAGTAATTTACTTCTCAGCCTTTCTTGTTGCATGTGCCTCTTTCTATTTGGTAAGCATGCATTTTTCACCGATGCTTTGTGATTCTTCATAGGTGGGGCCAGAGGAGGAAGGGATGTGTCACTACCGTTTAACCAGTACCGTAATGCTGTCTTTAACAACAAACAACGAGTCATCAGGCACATTTAATTTGTCTGGGTCAATTAGACGAGAGGTACTTACAGTATTTAATAATTGAAACAGAATGTCTCTTTTTAAATTTGTTTTCTGGACTTTTGACGAAATGACGTAAGGGGAGTGTCTTAAATCATGGGAATTTCAATCGGGAAAACCATCTTCGTGCTTTCTTGATATGTATATTGTTTCTAAGATTTTACTGTTCTTATATACTCTCTTAATGAAAAAAGACTTATAAACTCTTAACCTTTTCCTCTCTCTTATGAATTGAAAGAGTTGTTGTATGTTGATCTGGATTGTCACTAAGGGTGTCAGAACTGCTTAACCTTTATTAAGCAGTCACATTTTTCCGTATACCTGTCTTTTTGGGGAACAGAAATGTTTTGAAATGCTCAAATTTTCAAAGAATGCTTGAGAAAAATGTTCTTCCATGCATCTTCATTCATAGAAGTTGTGTACATCTTCTGCTGCTCATATGAACCAAAATTTTGAGTTCTGCTTTAGCAATTGCCACCAATATTGACGATATTGTGATTGAGTGGTCTCTTTTCCTTATATACCTTTGCTATAGATGAATATGGACCTAGCAGTTGAAGAAGGCCATCTTTGTAACATGGGAAGAATGATAGAAGAAATGGAGGGTAAACTGAGGAATTCACTGGATCAGGTACTTCTATACATACAAGACTTGTACTTTTGAATACAGTTGTAATATGGTAGATACTAGATGTTTAGAAAGTTGTGTTTTTACACAAAATATAGTGACATCATTGCTATGCTGTGAAACTAAATAACGCATCGCATACTGTAGGTCTACTTTGGAAAGACAAAAGAGATGGTATGCACCTTGCGACCGCCTTCTGAAGTGGTCATGAAACTACCTGATTGTTCATAAAGCATTCTATGGTGTTTGAACAAAAACACTCTTTTTTCTTTAACTTGTATTTGCTTTGCGTGTTTTGTCTTTGATTTTTATTCTCCGCGTACTTGATGCGTTCTATGTAATATCCTATATGATATCATTTGTGGTTTTGTGCTGTATATTCAACACTAGGATTTGGATTTAATTTGTTTCCTATGTTGAGAAAGTGATGGGTTTTCTTGTATTTTTATTTTCTCTACCTCTTCTTCATATATTGCTCTGCTAGGCATGCATGTTTTGATGGCTGGTTAGACGCGAATATTAATAAGATATTGATAAAATTTATAAATATAATTTATCATTAATTTTTAAATTTATTTTATTTTATATTAATTAAAATATTTTATTGATATATAATATAAATTTAATAAAAAATGGTAAAATATATTTTCAAAGTTGATTAAAATGAGATATTAATTAAATGAAATAAAATAATATTATATTATGAATAAGAAACTAAACTAAAATAATTTCTTAGATTATCTCGCGAGCAAAACGGGAATGATGAACCGTATAAATTCATTTAATTTAAGAAATTGATTCCGTTGTTTGATCTGAAAATGTGGATTCGGAAATGCATACTGATAATGTATTAATTAGTATTATTATTATCATAAAAATATTTTATTAACAATAACATTAAAATATAATTATTATTATAAATAAAATAAATATTTTATATATTTTTATTATAATTATATCATTACTTAAAATAAATATTAAAATTAAATATAATTTTAATTAAAATCAAAATTATGTTCGACAGTTGGTCAATATTGTGTTGTACCTACAAATTTCCACCGTTATATGCATTTGTGACCTAAAAAGATGGATTTTTCTTTTCATATGTAATGTTGTCGACCGGTTAATTGAGTGGTTAATATTTTATAATTACGTTAATTGAGTTGCCCTATATAATACCGAGAAAGCTACTTAATTTATTATTATTAATTAAATTTAAAATAAAATACTTTTTTTGAACTCGAAAGTCAACATATTTTTTCTTCCCCACATGGTCGATGCGCTTCCTCTTGAAACCTTTTAACGACCAAAACAAAAAATTACGTAGCAATAATATTATACATACATACAAATAATATTATATAAAATTCAAAATATTTGAAATAAAATAATATATTAATTTTAATTTTTTTACAAAATCTAATTATATTAAACTACATTCAATATTTAAAATTAAAATAATATATCAAACTTAAAACTTTTATAGCTGCAAGTATTATTTGTATAGTTTTATAAAGAACTCAATTATTAATGTTCCCCGTAATGTATCCCTCATACACTAGGATGTAAATAGATATTCATCCAAATTCCAAACAGCGATTGTAATAGCGTGAGATTCAATATTTCACAGAACATCTACCAGCACAAAAATTCAACTCACATAATCCTCACTTTAGTAATCATAATAGTTACCTAACTGGCATATGAAGAACTTGCCACCGTAAGCATTTAATTGAAAACCCAAGATACCCTCCAAAACGCTTACTTCCTCCCTATAAACATAACCACAAACAAAGCTTAAGGTGTTTTCGTTCAAGCATCAGATATAACATTCAGTGCATGTAAAAACATGGCCGACCAAGCCATTCCAGACACTTCTGGAAGCAAACTTCAAGCTTTTGTCCCAGGCTGCTCGTCGCTGGAAGGTTTTGTTCCAGTGTCACCAGCTGCCGGTGCTGCTTTTGCGACGCTGTCATCTTCTTCCGAGTCACTGTCGTCATTTACTGCCAGGCATAATAGCAAGAAACGTTATATTTCATTAACTTAAAATATCATATCACACATATATCAAAAATAATACAAATAAAATATCAATTAGTTAAAAAGATCATATCTGCAGTTTTAAATATTAAGTTTCTTGCGACTTTTCATATTCATGATATGAGATGCCCACAGTGGACGAAGAAACTTACCATCATCGTTGTCATCAGCTGGACCAGCACCATAGTCTTCTCCCCCACCCATGTTGAGATTCTGACACGATAAGACAAAACAAAATTATTCAATTTAGATTGAGATGACATAATATATAAATTATTAAATCCAAAATAATATATTTTAAAACCTAAATCATACGTTTCAAAAAATTTAAAAATCTATATATAAATTAAATTAAAATTTAAAAACCAATAATTCACTTGGTTTATATAATGTGCAATGTGGCTACTTACAGAAAAGTCAAAGTCTCCATAGTCCATTGGAGGAGCTCCACCTGAACAACAAATTGAAAGATGATCCGAAAGTAAGAAGCTTGCCAAGACCAGTAAATATCATGAGAATATTCTGATATTCAAGATTTAACACTCACCTTTATCATCACCCTCCTCATCTTCATCAATCCATTTATTCCAATCGACTTTCAAAAACACAGGAGGCTTTCCACCTTGCTTTAATAATCGACTCCACCATTTGCTCTCAGCCTTTTTCACAAGATAACATATGTTTCTTGAAGTAATGCTAGCTTTGCTCTCCTACATAGAACAGATAACGATTACCAATTAGTCCATAAAATGTAGATAGAATTCAGTAAAAGTTATGACACTTGTAGTTTCATCTTACATTTGGATCGACCTTGTCATATAGATCAAGGTCAAATTCATAAGGCGTCTTTTCCGCTCCACTTGTGGCAGAGAAGATAAACTTCCCTTCAGGATCCAATTTAAGCTTTACATCCTGAGCATCTGGTAACTCAATAGTTATAAAGAGCTTGTCAGCCATCTGCGCCCATTTCACTGAAGGATGACGACTGAAAATGCATGTCAGAGTAGTCAGAGGTAATAGAAACAAATAAATAGAATAGACTTATTCACCATATAAAACAAGTAAAACATTTGTCCTGCATGCTTCTATCCATTTCATATAGTATCTCAGTCATAGGATCAAAAAACAATCTTTTGTTTCTCATGGCAGGTTCAGGCATTGTTCAACCTTAAATTCAACATTAAACTCTATGAATTATAGAACAGTACAATCCTTTGGTTTGTCTTAGAAACACGATATGTTCCAAACATTTAGCCACAAAAGCGGCATAAAATTCTCTGATGCAATCAACAATGATGATATAGAACGAAAAGCTAGTTTATGCCATATGTATTTTTCCTATTAAAAATGGCAGCCTAAAAATTTAACACTGAAAGCAAAATAATTACACTCGCTCGATGTTAAACACCAGCCAGTTAAACCCCACAACACCCAGAAAATAATTAAACGTGTAGGTTTTTGATAGCACCATTCACACCAAAACATAGAAACTTGGAATTGCAGTAAAGACTTCCATTCTCTTATCCAAACATAGGGGTAATGCACCACAAATGTTAAGGTCAAATTTAACAAAGTTCATAGGAAGCAATCACAGGTCAATAACCCATTAGTGATACATGTATATAAATATTGTTGAGGGAATTGGTTTCTGAACAAACTTAACAATTACGTAGTAAAATTGATGGAAACACAAAGAAAACAAGAGGAGTTTTCCAACTAAAATTAACATACAAATATGAAAAAAAATTAAAAAATACTGTCCCTTTTTGAACATTTCTAAAACCCCAGAAAAAAACTTTTATAACCTAGTTCGATAGAAGAATTAAACCGACCACGGACTGTAAAAGGAAACGAAGCTAATTTTCAATTTAGGATAATCATAACGCGTTTATAGTTTCTGGACAAGCCAAGGCCTTTGTATTTCTAATTTCTTTCACTTTCTAACTGACAACAGAAATATCAAAAAGAAAAAACAAGCAAAAATCTGTACGACTAACACAAATAACAAAATCAGAATATTTGATTAAAAATGTGAAATGAATGGGTTGAAGGCACGTACCTCATATTTACGGGTTGTGATTCACAGTAAGGAAACTCGAACAGTCGATGCTGAGAGTTCGCTAGAGGGGCAGGAGACGCAACTAAGGAATACGACAAGAAGAACTATATTTATAGAAGAAGAGGGTCATTGTGTAATTTTCAAGATATGTAGGGGTAAAAGGTAAACTTATGTTTGTAAGTTAGCATGGTTCTAGACTAGTCTAGACGCTTCCGCTTGCTTCTACAAGCAAGGGATATTTTTTTGAGACCTTTAATAGCTGCAATTCACTTTGCGGTACAAACCAACGCAATTCAAGTGAGGTTGTATCGGAGTGAGTTGAGATATTTATTAATTAATTTTGATTTAAACGTCTTTTAATCAAAAATTATAAAATAAATTTAACTTTTTTGAAACTTGATTTATATAAATAATTCCTTGAATCAAATTGGATTAGTTTTGTTGTATTTACCTGACATCAGGCTAAATGGTAAATTTTGATCAAGTTAATGTTAATTAATTTTAATTGATTCTTACCTTTATTTTTACAATTTATTAAATATATCTATTTATCGAATTTTGTAACGATTACGAGTATTAGTTATTTTTGTTAAAAAAATATTTATTTATAAACTTATTTTTAGGCATATTATTAAGTCTATCAAGAAAAATTGAACAAATGCTCGAGTTTTAGATAATCGTAATTTAGGTATATATTTTATAACTATTACACATATGATTACATTCATGCATTTAATAATATATATTTATAAATCTAGAATTTTTTTATTGCTAAAATATAGAATAAGATATATGCTAAAATGTTATATAAATATGCTCTAAATTATAGCTTAAAATATATTTTAAAATAATTTTTTTTAAATAAGAATTCTTATGATTAATGAGTCTATTTTAAAAGAAATCTTTTTTAATTAAGAGTGTTTATGATTAATGAGTATATTTTAAAAGAACTCTTATTTAAATAAGAGTTTTCATGATTAATAAGTTTAATTTAAAATAATTATTTTTTAAATAGAATTCTTCTTAATTAATGAGTATTATTAATCATATTTGTAATAGAAAATATATTTATCAATTATATACAAGTCTTCTTAATTAACCAGTATTACTAATCATATTTGTACTATAAAAGATATTTATCAATTATAGGATTATGAGTTTTAATTTTTCTCATAAATAAAATATATTGCTTATTCTTTCAATTAATCATACAAGAGTATTATTCTTTTCTTTTTAATTTATCTCTCTTATTTTGCAAATATAAAATCATAATTTATTAGGCTTCTTTAGTTAATTAATCTATCAAATGTTAATAGTTATATTTTATTCATTAATAAGCCTAATTAATTTATGATATTTTGATCATATGTTCTTATAGTTTCTTCTTTATTTTTGTTCTTGAATTGTTAGATCAAATAAGTGTGTTTGTCATATCATAATTATTTGATTTGATTATTAATATTTAAATAAGTTATTTTTATTGAACTTGTGCTTAATCTTTTTGCTATAAGATTTGTTAGTTGATTTGATTTTAAGTGACATATGTTTTGAATCATCTAGTTAGGATTATTCATTATAAAATTCATTCTAAAACACACACAGGCACTTGTGTTTTTTTTGCTAACCATTTTACAGTTAATTCAGAAATGTATCTGATTGTCAGGAAGTTTATTAGAACGTTGGTCTAGAAACCGTTCACGTTAATTTCAAAAAACTATGAAAACAAAGCAATGACTCGTAAGTAAGATACATTGGGGTAGTATCCTATAGAGGGTAGCATAAGACCGAATTTGTACTTGAACATTTGATTTTCATAATAAAAAATTAGGTGATTTGGTGTACTGGTTTTATTCTTAGACAATGGTTATAGCCTATGTTGTTTTCATCTAAAAAATTTGTGTGTTATTCTTTTATTTTTATACACGATTGCATATTTGACAGTTTTATTTAAATTATTAAATTATAAATTGATAAAAATTAAAAATAACGTATTCATTATTCTCTAGATTAATATCTTATAAACTTTCAAATTTAATGATATAAAATAGAGGTCCAAATTCTTCATTTTTACATAACTCACTTTATGATATCGTTTTACTATACGGTGTTTATAAATTTTATCCTCGCAAGGATTTTAGGGCTTTAGGCTACAGAACTTTGTACAATTGTTTTGCCTCTCTCTATCATCATTTCTCTCTCTGTCTTCCTCTATTATTTTATCATGGTTGTTGTTGGCTAACTAATGCAAAGTGTTACCAAATGAAGAATCAGATTTTACAATTTTCATTGGTAAATAAATTATTTACTTTTTGTACCCCTGTCTTCTTATTCACACCATCTCAACACCCTTGCATACCTCTCACTTTTTCTTTCATTTTGGGAAGAAATGATCATGTTCTCACAATGCTTCATTTCATCACCTATGAAACTCAATGCATAACATCTCATTAATATCTCTCTCAAAATCTGATTCATATCAATCTATTTCGTTTTATGTTAGATTTAAAAATAAAAACAAGATATGTACAATGTTATCTCATGAATTGTTCTTATTTAATTTATATTATTAAATCATACGAGTATTTTTTTAATATGAATGAAAAAAAAAGTTTATTAACGTTTGTTACATAATTGTTCTAATTTTATAAAAAGAATGAATTTTTTTATAAATATAGTTTGTGATTAACTATAAACCCTTACTTAAAAAAAAATGTAAACCCAGTCTTTTGCAACTAATGTTAAGATATTAGTTTTGTAGCATGTGAGGTGTCGCATTAGTCAAGTTATTTTTGTACTAAGGGCATAATGATTTGTCTTTTAAGACAGTTGACAAATTTGAAGGGCTCATCGACGAAAACAAAAGCAACATACCAAAGGCCTTACCTGTGTGATATCTCTTATGTAGCAATTGTGGATAGATAAATTATAAGTTCTTAAGGATACACTGGAATTTTACTAAAGGATAATGGTTAGCACTTTTAGTTTTTAAAAGGTTATGAAAATATTTCATGGAAACTTTATGAATGCGAGAAAGGGAATTTCCCAATGCATTCATGTATGGAATGAGGTCTTAAATATGATATCATTCTCTCCCATGTTTATATCACGTTTATAAATTAAAAAAATAATACAAAATAAAGAAAAATTCATATTTGAATTTAATTAATTTTAAAATAAATTATTTTCAGATTAAAAATATTAGAGAACGTGAATAATTTCATGTTTCAATGTTATTTAATAAGTTTACATAAATTTATGTTAAACAAAACTAAATTTTAATCTATTTTATATAAAATACATATATATTTTTCTGTACACAAAAATATCTAAATTTTTATTTGGTTTATAAATGAATCTTTTTCTAATTAAATTTTGTCATGTTAATTAATTAAGGTAACAACTAATTAAGTAACGTAATATATTTAATTAATATTAATTAATTGACATGATTAGTATTATTTTGTGTGATAAAATTTAATCATAAAAATAAAGTGTGTATAAAAGGGATAAGAATTTGGGTACCTTTTTCTAAACTAAAAAACAATCTATGTATATTTATGTAAAATAGATCAAAATTTAGGTATAAATTTTTCATGAACTTTATATTGGTTTTTTTTCACAAATGCAAGATAAAAAAATCTCTAAACTATCATATTAAACCATAAATGAATTTTGAAATAGATAATTTGTAAATTATAAGTATTAGTGAACAAAAATAATTTCAAATTTAAGGATTATTTTGTAATGATTAGGGTAATAAAAATCTTCTTATTTTTAAAATTTAATAGTTTAATCCCAAAAAATTAAAAAAATTCAAGTAAGACAGATTAGGTAGATTTGTGAATTCCTTGAATATCACAGTCTTTCAAAACAAAATAAAGTGTATTAATATATTTTTAATAGAACAACATTTATATTAAGTGTTCAAAAAGTTCACTATTACTAAAAAGATATTAAGGTTGAGTAAAATTAAGACACAATCGATATAACAAAAAAAATGTGATAAACTCATTAAATTCATTATAATAATTATCTTTTGAACCAATTAAATATTTATTTATATAAATTTATAATAATGATAAAAAAAAATGAATAAAAATAACATAATATTATGATAAAAAAAATTAAAAAATTATAATTAATCAATAATATATATGAATTACATTAACTTCAAGAGTTATAGGTAGTTACAATGATAGCATAGTCATCTAAAATAAAAATAATCTATGGATGAAAATTTAAGAAACATAGTAAATATATGTTAATATTTATGATAAATTTAAGGTAAATTTACAGTCATTTAATAAATAATAATATACAAAGTAAAAAAAATTATTATGATATATATATACATACGAATATAAATATATAAACAAAATTTATGCTTTTTAATATTTCTTTTAAATAAAATATTTTGGAAATAAAAAGATCAACCATGGGATACTTGAGACCATTAAGCCTTTTCCCAAGTCCCAACCAAGGTCCTTCCCTAACTTACGCAGTATTCGTCCATGAATCAAATTCAAGCTCTGCAATCAGGGTTTAGGGCTTGTACGAAAGGTCTGTCTCGCCCTTCTTATCAGCATTTATTTATTTATTTATTTTCACGCATTCCTTCTTTATCAAATTTTGTATAGATTCATTTTTTTTTATCTCCATGTGTTATGTATTTTGTAAACTTGTTGGGTTGATTATGCTGAGTTCTTACTCTTTAAAATTATATGCAATGTTAAATTTGGTTAAATATCTGCATCACTGAGAATATTATAGCTTTGCAGTAGCTCCTGACAATTTCAGAATTAGTGCATTGGTTTCGTTCAGAATAACTACCAGTTTATCGGATACTAGACGATCCATTTCGAGATCTTCCAAACAGGTGAGCTCAATGGTAAGGGACGGGAAAAAAGTGATGAAGTTGAAAGGATTAATGGGTTCAAATCCAAGTCATGAGAAGCTTATTTCCAAGGTTAATGTCTGCAATCAGGGTTTAGGGTGTGTTAACGTTTAATGGTCTTTTAAGCATTTTAGGTTTGTTCTTTGATTTATTGTTGATTAAAACATAGGAAAATGGTGTTGAGAGCTGTTCAATTAATATGGAGATTTTTAAGGATGACCCGGCAAGAATAGAGAAGTTGACAGTTCAGGAACTTAGGACAACGTTGAGGTAAAATGGAAGCCTTAGTTCTTTTGTAACAGTTGCTAAGCCTGTTAAATTCTTATTGTTGTTTGAATTTTTGAAACATTTTCGTAGTATTTGTTATTTATTTTGTGATCAGAGGGTGGGTTATTTTGTTTTTATTATTTAAATAAAACAGGTAGCAGCATTTAAGTTGATAGCTTTTAGCAATATGAAACTTTGAATTAACCTCTTGACTTGTATATCTAATGGCTATGTTTCGAGTATGTAGAAGTGTTGGAATTCCTGCCAAAGGTCGAAAAACTGACCTTGTATCTTCATTGAAGTTGTTTGTGTGCAACAAGTTAGACGGTATTCCTTAGCACTTTATCTGCTTCTTTTTTTCTCCTTTCTCATATATGTACGGTTTCATGTTATATCAATAAGATAGAACCTAAGATGAAGATTACTCAACTTTTGCCACCTAACTCTCCCTTCTTTTACCTTCTTCTCTAAAAAAATAGCAACTAGTGTTTCCTTTAAATTTGTAGGTGAAAGTTCTCTGATAGCAGAGTACCAAGCATCCCCCGTTTCTGCTCAAAGGTTATCTGTGTTAAAGGAAGCCAAAAATGAGATTGATGAAGACCAAACCCAAAATTTCAATGTTGTTTCTGAGGTTCATGTAGATAAAGTGACTAAGAGAAGTTCAAAAGAATTGGAAGTTGAGAGTAATGTTATTAAATTTGACTCTAAGGTTGCTGCAAGAAAACATAAGCTGTCAGTCAAATCAGATGAAGCTTCAGGTGACATAAAAAAATGTGGAAGTTTTTTTTGCAAAAGAACTCCCAGTCCGACTTAGTATATTTTTAGGTGGATTTTGTTGAATTAGCTAGGATAATCAATTGTACTGTGGTTGTTTGGCTAGGTAGGACGCTATCTCGGACAAAAAGAAAAGTGTTGTCAGAACTTGTTAGTTGCAATGTGAAAGTTGACATTAATAGTAATATGCCTGTTATGCATACCGAACCATGGACAATGCTTGCACACAAGAAACCTCAAAAACATTGGACTCCATATAATCCTAGAGCCATGAGACCACCACCTCTTACCAGTGAGACAAAGTCAATGAAGCTTATGTCTTGGAACGTGAATGGGTTAAGAGCATTATTGAAGTCAGAGGGGTTCTCTGCATTGCAGCTTGCTCAAAGAGAAGATTTTGATGTGTTGTGCTTTCAGGAAACCAAACTGCAGGCAAGTATTGGAACGCTTATGTTGCCTTTTCTTTTTTAGGAGCTTTTGTTTCTTCTTGAATGCTGACTTTTGTTGATCATTAGTTTTATCAATGTTCTTGATGCCAAGCCCTTTGTTCAATCAGTTAGTACTCAGATCTATCACGTGCAATTCCATATTTTCTTCAATTGTTGTCAAATATTGCTAACACGTGCTCTTATGATATCTTGTTCTCTCAAAACTCCACTTGAATATGTTGTTCATTGCGGAATGATTAGTTGAGAATTCTGAACTTACCTGAACATATTACCAAAAATTCTCCATTAGCATTTTATTCCCTTTTCTTTTGGGGAGGGAGAAGTAAAAAATCAATGCTCAATGATATTAACCAGGATAAATTATTATTATGTTACTTATTTGATAACTTTTAATTTCGTTACAGTTGTAATACATTCCGTCAGAGAATAAGATATTTTATATTTAGTTTCCTTTTTAGTTTAAGAATCATATTAGGAGTCCTCTTACAATTTAGATTTCACGATTGTATTGTTCCTGTAATACTACTGTACTCTTCTATTATCATTAATGGAGAATTAGAATCTCTGTTTATTTCTTGTTCTCCTCTCAACCTATTTCGATTTTTTAAAATTCTAGCTTCCACCTTCTCTCATATTTTTACCCATTTCGATTTCTAACCCATTCACTTACAAAAACTGCCATATTCTCTAATAGTAAAATTAGAATTATTTGTGTAACCACTCATTGCCATTGGAACTGATGTGCCTTTGTTTCTGCTGTATACTGTGCATCTAGTGTACTTTTTTTGTGGTTTACTATGCAGTGATGCCTCTATCGTTGATTTTCATTTTGTTGTGCTTCTTTACAAACCTGAACATCAAAGTTTGTTTTTACTAGTACTGTGAATTGAAATTATGTCTTCTATCGGGGCAGGGGAAATAGTTTCTTAAGTATTAAATTGATGTAAAGATTAGGATATCCCATCTTTAGATTTTTTTTGGAACGAAAGTTTCTTTTGAATGGATTGCTTGTCCACATTTTATACTTTTGTAACTATATATATATATATATTATGATATTTCCTATAAAAAAAACTGATGTACTACACTCCAAAAATGCAATCATAGTGCTAACTGTGAAACTCAAATTTCCTTATTGGTCTGATGTTAAAGCGAAGGGGCATGTCTCCTTAAAACATGATTAAGCCAAAAAGCTCTTGACCTGAGGAGACCTTCTAGCCTCGGCTATGCAAATGTTTCAGCCGCCTTTGCCAAATTTTTTAATGATATAGACTATACAGCCTTTTAGTACAAGTTATAGAAGTTTTATCCTTGACAATTTCTGGTCTTTGTTATTTTGTATAACTTTGGATTTATATATGTAGTTTGGAACAGGAGAAGGATGTTGAAGAAATCAAGCAGTATTTAGTAGAAGGCTATGAGGATAGCTTTTGGACATGTAGTGTTTCAAAGCTTGGTTATTCTGGAACTGCAATTATTTCACGGGTATGCTGATTCTCTTGACATGTTTACATTTTTTTTCATGCTTTTTGATATTGGGTTCATTTTCTACATGTTTCTAAATTAATACTTGGTATCTGACATTGATAAAATATGATGGCCATATTTTGGATGGGAAATAATACTAGTGAATTTGACACTTCTCGGGCAGATAAAGCCACTTACAGTCAGATATGGCCTTGGGATCTCAGATGACAGTGAGGGGCGGATGGTGACTGCAGAGTTTGATTCGTTTTATCTTATTAGTGTTTATGTTCCCAATTCAGGAGATGGCTTAAGAAGACTGGTATTTGATCTCAAGCATCTCCAATTGCATTACTAGCCTATTTTGTTCTGGATTATATACATTAAACATATTGCTGTTGTTTTCTTCGTGGGATTCTTCCTTGGGCTAACAGCTGTGGTTTCAATTTTCAGTCATACAGAATCACGCAGTGGGATCCTTCTCTCAGCAGTTACATAAAAGTAAATTTTCTCTTTAATTGAATCTCCCCCTTTCTCTAGTTGTGTTATTAACTTATTATTCATCTGTTATTTGGGTTTCATCACTTAGTAGTACCCTAATTTTATTTTTGATACCATTTTTTACCCTTAGATGGTGTTTTGTTCATAGAATGTAGAATGCAAACGTAACGGGAATAGGAATTGTAATAGGAATTAAAATTCAATTGGAACGATATTATATTATTATTACTATGTTTGGTTCGTAATATTGGGGTTCACTACCTTAGTAGTACCCTAATTCTATTTTTGGTATAATTTTTTACCTTTCGGTCTTGTTTGGTTCGTAAAATGTAAACGTAATGGAAATAGAAATGTTAATAGGAATTGAATTCAATGGAAACAATATTAAAATTTATAAAATTATAAATGAAATAAAATTAGAAAAAGCTTTTTTGATTTTTAAATGAGATAAAATGATAAAAATAATAAATAATTATATAAATGTGTGAGAAAAATATAGCATTCTAACGTATTCTTGAGGGATAGGAGGAACGATGATTCCTACTACTATTAGAACGTTTTACATTCCATTCTAGATTAACAATCAAACCACACACATAAATATCTTGAATCATACCCATTATCATTACTATTATTGTCTATCAAACATGACCTTATTTTTCAGATGGTATTTTAGTAACACCAATATTAAAAAAGAAAGATTTTTTTCAGTTTAGTGAGTACTAATTTAGTGCAATTTTCATCTTATTGGGAATTTTTCACATGTGACCATCAAATGCTCTTTTAATGGGGGGAATTTGTGATATTTTTGTCTCTTCCTCCCTTTGAAACATTAATAATTTTTTCCCCACTATTTTTTAGTTTTTAAATATATGTTTTAATGTTGCTTGACTCTTTTTACCTCCTCGTCAACCTCCCTTCTTCCTACTTATTTTGCCTCCTCTTGAATCTCCATTCTTAGTAATTTTACACTCACTTCAACCTCACTTCCTCACTTTTATTTTGTTTCAGAGATAAAAAGAAATTTCATCCATAGTCCTTTCCCAAACTGTTAGTGCTATTGGTACAGATGTCAATTATGATGTGTATTCAATAGCATATATTGTCATTGAAATAGAGAGTAGGGGTTATTTCTATCTTCAAAACAAAATAAAAGTGAGGAAATGAGGTTGAAGAGTGTAAAATGATCAGTAAGAAGAGATGTTGAAGAGAAGGTAATACGAGTCAAAAAGCATTAAAATGTGTATTAAGGACTCAAAAATGTATGAAAAAAAGATGTTATGTTTCAAGTCGGAAAGAGACGAAAAATACGACAAATACCCCCCATTAAAAGTGCATGTGTTGGTCACATGTAGAAGTTCTCAATAAAATGAAAAATTGCACCAAATTGATATCATTTTAAATGCATGTATAATTAAGATACTGCTTGAAAAATAAGGGTATTAAAAATGAAATTAAGATACTACTAAAGTAGCAAACCCTATTATATTTGTACTTCATATGTGATTCACCAGTCTAGAATTTTGAAAACTTGCAGATAACAAGCTCTGAGAACCTTTGATTTCTTTTTCTTTAATTTTCTTAATTAAAATCATACAAATGTTCCTTGAAATTGAGTTTTCTTTGTGCATCTCAAATATTTGGTTTGTGTTCTAGGAAAACATAATCAGTATGCTACTTTGTATTGTGTACTTATTGCTTATGTCACATTTCTTGCCTGATTTCAGGAGCTGGAGAAGTCAAAGCCTGTCATTTTGGCTGGTGACTTGAATTGTGCTCATGAAGAGATAGATATATATAACCCAGCTGTAAGTTATTTTCATTTTAATTATTTTATGCCGTGGATGAAATCCTTCGGATATAGCAAGGTGGGTGGTTTCTTAACCTTTATAAATATTGCCAAATGCATGAAGCTATTTAATACGCTAGTATAGCTGTTTTTTTTTTTTGGAATAATAGGTATGCTAGTGTAGCTTTCATCACCGAATTATTTCATATCAGTCTCCAGGCCTTACCTAATGTCACCAGTTAACACTATAAGTAGCCTAACATTGTGTTCTACTGTTATTCTTTTAAGGAGTGTTAAGGACACATTTGCACTAATTATGGTGTACCACGACTTTGGAAATGATGAAATTATTCATTTTTCAGAGAAAATTCTGTCAACTAGCACACCATAATTGGTGTGAATGCAAACGTGTATGCATTTAACATTTCTCTGTTCTTATAGTCAAAATCCTTAACATTTTATTTGTAATTTTTAATATCTTAGTTTTAAATAATGGCATTGCTGGCTGTTAAGGTGAATTTCCTTGATTTATGTTGAAATACAGGAGTTAAAAAAGTTGATTTCGGATCTTGAAATTGAAAAATTAGTAATGATTTTGAGGTAATATAACCTGAACATTGTGGAGGGAGCATAGTTTCTGATGAGTTCTATATTGTTTGTTCTAGTCGGTTGGATGAGTGCTACATGGCGTGCTTTAACATGAGCTTCACTGAAAAGGGGGTGGTTAATCTTAGTTTTAGTTTCATTTTTTCTTCTTATAGGGGAATAAAAGGTGCGCTGGATTTACGGATGAAGAAAGGCAATCATTTGGAGTGAACTTCTTATCCAAGGGATTTGTGGATACCTTTAGAAGACAACATCCCGGTGTTGTTGGCTATACATATTGGGCTTACAGGCGTCGTGAACGCAAAACTAATAAAGGTATATTTCAGCTTCTGTATCTGAGTTCTGAGTATTTGGTATTTCTCAGTTATCCAAATGTATACTTGAAAGTAGAGGTTTGCCTTGAAATTTTATAAAACTAAATCACTGCCAATACAATCCAGTTTTGCCACTCTTGCTTGGGAGGTTTTCGTAATTTGATCCATTGTGTACGTTTTTAATTCCCCTTTATTTTTGGACTAATACTCCTGTATTTTGTGAAACAGGTTGGCGACTTGACTACTTCCTGCTCTCTGAGTCTATAGCTGACAAAGTGCACGACTCTTACATTCTTTCGGATATCAATGGCAGTGACCATTGCCCTATTGGTCTTGTATTGAGGCTGTAGCTAAGGGTGGCAGTGGTAGCATTAATGCTTGTAATGTAGGCATTAACTGCTTTAACATTATGCTGCCAAAACAGCAAAAAGGTGGTTTTTGTTGACTACACTGCTAGTGCTCGACATGATGTAGGTTTTTGTGCTCAAGCTTTGATGGAATGGAAATCCTGGGTGATGAAATGGAAAAGGCATAGGAAATTTTCTTCTTTTTGAAAACTTAACGCTGCGAAGTTGTCCGATAATGAAGATGTGAGTTAATGTAGCTGAGGCATTTTCATTCCAGTGTTGATGCCATGTCAAGAATACAAAATTGATTTAATGTGATGTGCATGAAAATTGTTTGGGGCATTTCATCCCATCCATCAGCAGGAATGAGGAAAAGATCTGGAATGACTTATTTTCGTGTATAAGTTGGTTTATTTAGGGTCGAGATTGAAGAGAGAAAGATATAGATAGAAATAGCAGTAGAAAGGTGTTGCTGCAATTTATAAACATCAAACTCTTAGCAACAATTGAGGCTCACATCCAACCACATACAGGGTCAAATTTGAAGTATTTTCATCAAGTCAAAGAAAGGTCATGTGACGTGAAATTTGAAGTTGGACATGTGACCGTGTTCATTTAGCTTTTTGAAACAAAATGAAAAACATCTCGTATTTCATTATTCATGTTTCTGAAATTGGAAGCCATATTTTCGAGGAACATTTTCGAAAACTGATGATGCATAAAAATTGTATTAGACTTCCTAACACAAAAATATGAAACCATTTTTTACATTATCTCCACTTTTGTCTAGTCATTAATAGTCTCAATTTTGCTAATAGAGCAATCATGTTTCAAATTGGATGAAGGTAGTTCAAGTTAGTTATATTTGAAGAAAATATACTTTAGATTTGTATCTATTATATGTGATATTATAAATTTTTTTTTACAAGATCGTATAACTTGTATTGTCTTACTTTTTTAAAAAAAAAGTGGAGTGTCATAAGTCAATTATATTTATAAAATTGACTTGTGTTGTCCTAGGTAAGTATTGAATTACAGTGAATTTTTATTAAAGATATCGTAATTAACTTACTCTTTTTGTTTTTTTAAATTTAACCTTTAGATTCTATCGTATGTTAATATAAATACATCTAAATATCAAATGTATCTCAATATGGAAATGGGGTTAACAAAAGACCTTCAAGATCTTTCTGGGCACATTTCTCCTGAGCTGTAATAGTTATGAAAAGTTACTATTGGTCGAAAAATTAAGACGTTACAAATACCAATATGAAAACGTCAGGTCTAAATTTTGCTTATTGCAATCAAAATCTCCCAAGCGCACACATGATCAAGTAATATGAGACTGTTATGCTACATTAGAAATGTGAGAGCGCCTCCAAAAGTATCGAGCAAAAGACCCTCTAATGGATGGTTATAGAGGGCGCCAATTGCGAAGATATTGAGTCTGGATAAATGGTCGGAGAAGGATTGGACATTTCCATTGATCAGCGGTCGAGTTTGATCATAGAAAAGATTCTCTTCAAACGTCTCCTAAGGGTACTCACAAAAGGTCTTGCTGCTCGAGAATCATAAGGGACCACCAGTCTGTGGTGCTGGGAGTGGACATGGCGGTACAAAAACTTGTTTTGGTGCATATAATGATGCACAAAGTACTGCCAAGTATCCATGACAAACGTTGCAACGATGATTTGCAGAATCTGAATAGGTACAGAATGAGGAGATTAAATGCTATGTGTAAAACATGTTAAAATACTGAGATGATTCCTGGCATCAGACGTAATTCAGGGCCTTCCATTCATTTTATTCCTTTGATCAAGAATGGAAATAATCGGAGCAATTTCTAAGTTCAATGAGACAAATTTGACAATAAAATAGCATTTTTTCATAAAACAAAAAGAAACAGGTCATTGCAAAATGGAGCAAAATCTCACTGAAATATATTACTAGCCTTTTTACAGTAGTACAATGGAGCAAAAGATGAAGAGGCTAGTAATGGATTCATGGCCATAATACAAGTCATTGCAAAATCTCACTCAAACACAATACTGGGGTCCTGAAGTGGTTAAGTAAAATGGGAGGCTAATGGTTTAATTTGCCTGTGGCATTTTACAGTAGGTGTATTCTTTCTTCATTTAAATGCATAACATAAATTGAAACTTGGATAATTTTTCAATTTGACAAACTAGTGGGTGCTTCCCTTTTACTTTCTCAACCAACTTCCATTCATAGAATAGGACATAGTTCGTCCTTTTTTAATCTCTAAACAAGAGAATTACAGCCAAGAAGTAGTTAAATGAATCCTTTCTTTCTTTCTTTTTTTGTTCCATGGAGAATGAAAAGCCCTCATACTCAATGAAATTGTAAGGATCAGAATACAAAAACCCTATGCTCTCTCTGGCAAAGAATAGGAAATAAAGTTCCAAAATTCATCACACTCCATCAACCACATCTATCAGCAGGAGTCCTACCACTCTATCAACCCCATCCATCTCCTTTACCTCTCCAACCACCCATCCACCACTCCGTTAGCCCTTTTATAGATATTGCAAGCTTCCTTCGAGTATTCCTTTGAAGGTGAAATCTCCCGTAGAGTTTTCTAGTGGTCTTGTTTTCTCCTTACAAATTTTTTAGTTAACTTGCTTCCTTTGTATTGTGTATCTTTCTGGTTGCTGTCATGGATGTAGATAATGGAAACGATTCTGATGGGGATGATGATTAGAGTATTTTGTAGGGATTGCAACACCCCAATGATAATGATTCTAGCTTACACTTATGTTTTAGTTTGTTTTTGTTTGTTTTTTTGTTTTTTCTCCTGTCTATTGTATTGTAGTTTGAGATAATGGATATAATGTTTTAGAACGCCAGCAAAACTGCCAACAATATTTAACCTATAACAAAAATATCCCAACGTTTAGTTTTGTATAACATTTATGTCTTTTTTATCATTTTTGCTTAAAAAATTATGGTTAACATGATAAAAATAACTTTGTTAACAGAAATGACCAAAATGATATAAATATTAATAAAACTAAATATTAGGGACATTTATGAAACAAGTTAAACTTTGAAAGTATTTTTGTTACCGTCCATATACATTAGGGATATAAAACATATTTAAGTTTTAAAATATTAATTATATAATCAATTTTTTTAATAATAATAATAATACTATAGTTTTAATTAAAATAGAGTTTAGTAGTCATTATTTTTTTAATTTTAATAAATTACATGCAATGCACATGTTTATGACTAGTATCATCAAAAATTTAATCCAAAAATAAATAAGCATAAGGTAGGTTTATGTTTTTTTAGTATTCAACTAGAAAAAAAAAATCCAAAAAAAAAAAAAACATGAGGTAGACTTGATGCCTTTGCAACGATTTAATTCGACACAAGCATCCAACTCTTATCCAAAACCAACACCACTCGCAGTAATGCAATCAGTCAACAACGATCAATAACGAGAACTTAAATGTAAACTACCAAACATGATAAATACACTTAATCACGTGCCACCAAATCTAAACGTGAAAAACACATTCAATTTCGTACCACCAAATCCAAATGTGGAAATTACACTTAACCATGTACCACTAAATCCAAACGAGGGAATGCATTCAACCACATATTACTAAAAACCATTGATTCGGATTCTCAATTGATATTATTTACTAGGAAACACATTCTCGAGTACTTAACACTCAAAAGCATGGTTTTGCTCACTCAATTATAACTCGCTAACTCAAGATAATAGTGATCTAAACTTAAAAAATGAGATGTCAATTTAACAAAATTTCGTTACAATTTTCTCATTAAGAAACACAAAGAGAGTGGTGTTTATAAAAATCAACCAAACTCACAAGACACCTCACCGGGGGTTGATGAATGTGAGAGACCCACGAGGTGGTACGACGAAGCCCTTGTTGAGTCACACCAAAAATCCATTTTTTATTCAAAAAATTATCGAATAATTTTCATAAATATTCGTACATGCAACTCAACAACAACAACGTCAGCTCGTTCATCAAAAACTACAATGCTAAACCTAGCATATATAATGTATCTAACTATGTGTGGGTATGCATTAAACATAGAAATAAAATATATTAAAAACATTACACAGAGGAGGAAAATACATTAATAAAATAAACAAACTCTTTTTTGCACAAAATAAGCTAACAAAACATAAAAGGCTATAGGATTTACAACATTTAATTTGTTTTGATCATTTTTGTTAAAAAATACAATTAACTTTGTTAGCAAAAATGACCAAAATGACATAAATGTTAATATAACTAAATATTAGGGATATTTTTTTATATCAAGTTAAACTTTGAGAGTATTTTTATTACAGATAATATACATTAGAGATATAAAACATATTTAAATCTTAAAATATTAGCTGGATAATCAATTTTTTAAGTAATAATAATATAATTTTAATTAAAATAAAATTTAAGAGTATTTATTTTTACAATTTTATAATTAACATAAAAAAAATTCTAAAAATAAATATTTATTAAGGGTCAACCCAAAAGTTTTGTAGTGTAATACCATAAAAACCTTAAACTAAGAATAAAGATTTATTAGAAGTCAGCCCCAAGCATTGTGAGTAAATAAAGAGTGTTTTTTTTTATAAAAATAAAAACTTAATAAACATGAGATAGGTTTATTTTGTTGTTTTAGTGTTCGACTATAAAAAAATAAAAATAGAAAAGAAAATTTAAAACTGAAATACCTTAACTACCCCAACTAAAAAGGAGAGAGAGAAAACCAAATCCATTTTAGATATAAGAAGAACACAAGTCTCATAATAATTATTATAAAAATAATATTTAAATTTTATATGAGTTTTTTATAATAATTTAATTTTATTATTATAATAAATGATCGATTTTACCCTTACGTTATATTGTACACTGAATGAGAAAGTAATCAAACGGAATGGCCTCATTCAAAACCTTGTTACAGAAATGCAGTTCTCTCTCGCAGATCAAACAACTCCAAGCCTACCTCCTAATCTCTGGTCAATTCCGATTTTACCCCTCTCGCACTACCAAGCTTCTCGAGTTCTGCGCAGTGTCTCCCTCCGGCGATCTCTCATACGCATCCAATCTCTTCCGGAGAATCCAAACGCCTTCAACTAATGACTGGAACGCTGTCATTCGAGGCTTTGCTCGGAGCCCCGAACCCACCAAAGCCATCCATCGGTACAACGACATGTTTCATGCCCCTAAAAAGGTCGATGCCCTCACTTGCTCTTTCGTTCTGATGGCTTGCGCACGCGCATTGGCTCTTTCTGAAGCAACCCAGATTCATTCTCAGGTTGTACGATTTGGGTTGATAGCGGATGTGTTGCTGCAAACAACTTTGCTTGATGTGTATGCCAAAGTGGGTGATCTTAAATGTGCGCAACAGGTGTTTGATGAAATGTCTAGCAAAGATATTGCCTCGTGGAACGCTTTGATTGCTGGGTTGGCACAGGGTAGTCGACCCACTGAGGCCATATCTTTATATGACAGAATGATAGAGGAATCGGGTATGAAGCCTAATGAAGTTACTGTTCTAGGAGCTCTATCTGCTTGTTGTCAATTGGGTGCACTGAAAAAGGGTGAAAAGATTCATGAGTACATAATGGATGAAAAGTTGGACATGAACGTGATAGTTTGCAATGCCGTTATTGACATGTTTGCAAAATGCGGATACGTGGATAAAGCATATTGGGTGTTTGAAAATATGAAATGTGGGAAGCATCTTATAACTTGGAATAGTATGATAATGGCATTTGCTATGGATGGGGATGCTGATAAAGCTCTCTGGCTTTTTGAGCAAATGAGCAAAGCTGGGGTGAAGCCAGATGCAGTGTCGTATCTTGGGGCGCTTTGTGCATGTAACCATGCAGGATTCGTGGAAGATGGTCTTAGGCTTTTCAATTCAATGAAAGATTGTGGATTTGCTCCTAATGTTAAGCACTATGGGAGTGTTGTTGATTTATTAGGTCGGGCTGGGAGGCTCAAAGAGGCATATGACATTATCAATTCTATGCCTATGTTCCCAGATGTTGTACTTTGGCAGAGTTTGCTTGGAGCTTGCAAAACCTATGGGAATGTAGAAATGGCTGAAATTGCATCAAGGAAATTAGTAGAAATGGGGTCTAACAGTTGTGGAGATTTTGTATTGCTATCAAATGTTTATGCATCTTACAAGAGATGGGATGATGTAGGAAGGGTGAGGGAGGCAATGAGGAGAAGGGATGTAAAGAAGATACCCGGTTTTAGTTATACAGAGGTAGAAGGCCTGATACACAAATTTTTGAATGGTGATCAAAGCCATGAAAAATGGCATCAGATTTATGTAAAACTAGACGAGATTAGGTTGAAGATTAGAGATTATGGATATACTTCCATGACAAACATTGTATTGCATGATATAGGAGAGGAGGACAAGGAAAATGCATTGTATTATCACAGTGAGAAGTTAGCTGTGGCCTATGGCTTGATTAGTACAGGTGAGGGTACCCCAATTCAAGTGATTAAGAACCTAAGAATTTGTGGGGATTGTCATGTTGTGATTAAACTTATATCAAAGATTTATCAGCGTGAAATTATCGTAAGAGATAGAGCTCGATTTCATAGGTTTAAAGACGGTCTTTGTTCTTGCAAAGATTATTGGTAAGGGATATTGGAACTATACTATGATCACAAGCACAACTGATATTTGTTCTTGCAATAAGAACAGAAATTATTTGTAGAGGATCATCTTTCCCTCAGTTATGTGATTTAGGCACTATTGGAACTACCACTCTGGGTACTCAAATCAACAAATTTTTCCATCTAAATTGTGGAATAAACTGTAAATTTCCGACTGTATTTAAAATGGTAAAGGAGTTTCCCAAAGGAAGCAACAAACAACTACTTTTTACCTACTTGGGGTAACTTTGGTGAGAAGAATCATGCAAGACCTTTTGGGTAACATCTGCTTGTGGAGTATGCATGATCTGAGACTCTGAATTGTGAAGTAGCTTGCTGCTTAGGCACGATTACTATTTGGTAAATAAAACGATACAGTAAAAAAAATTTGTTAGAATACAATGATAAACCCGCATTTGATAAGCATCAGAGCAGAAGACAATGGCTTTCTCCTACTTTCTCTGAGCCTTTCGGCTTACAATGTTGGCCACGGGATTGACAGTTATTGCATTCGACATGGCCACTTATGCAGCATTATTTAAAGTAAGTGTGCCCTATTGTAATAGGCTTGCCTTTTTTCCTCTTATTTTATGACGTTGGTTGCATTAGCTAAAAGCCTCTTCCACACTGACTGAAAGTTCAATTATGGACCAACTAAGCCTAGAGAGGTGATTAGGTGTCCGTAGCGAATGACAAGCAATTAAATATAGTATATAGCACTAAACATAAATTAAAAATCACTCAAGTGAAAGCAAGAAAAATAAACTAGTTATTAAATTGATATAATTTATCACTTTTTAATTTTAATTTTTTTTTTATTAAATTTAAACTTCATTATTATTATTTGAATTTTATTTCAGATATAAAATTTTAGAAGCATATAAGATTTATTCAAATCCAATTTAAATTAATATATATATATATATATATAAAAGAAAAAGGAACGAAAACAGTGGGTCAGGGTTTTTATATATATATAAATCACAGAGAGGACGGGCGCGGCAAAAAAGAAAAAGAAAAAGGAGAAGACAGAGAAAAAAAAGTAGCGGCAACGAGGTTGCGAAAAAAAGAGAAGAAAATACGCAGATCAGAGAAGAAAAATTCTGGAGCAGCGAAAGTAGATTTTGTTGTGATTCAATTTCTTTCAATTCTTTAAAAAAATTACTGCAAATTCGTTTATATTTAATTTAATTTTTTTTATTAAAAAAGAAGATATAATTTAATATACTTGATTTTTTATATTAATTTAAATTATTTTTCTTTCTGATTTATTCTGAATTTATTGTTTTTAATTAATTGAGCATTAATTAGATAATTTTAGTCTTATCATTTATTATAATTATTTTAATGAATTTTATAGTATATTATAAATTTTGATGATCACGTAAAACTTTGTGTATAGTTTTTAATAACATTATTTTAGAATATTATTATATATTATTTTTAAACCATTAAACAAGTATTATTCCTACAGATTTAGCGATAATATAATAATTAATTAATAGGTTTCTATTTGTGCGTGGATAACTGGTATACATATAATTAATATTTTTTTTTCTGTGTCTGCAAGGAACACTATACACGTATGACTATTTTCAGTAGTGAATTTAGAATTTACATCCAGTGACATCATATACACTGAAAAATAGCCTGAGTTATTTTTCAATTACTATTTATTTTTGATTAAAAATATGTTTATATATCTTATTTTAATAAAAATATATTCAAATTATTAAGATTTTTTGTGATATTAAGTGTTAAAAATTTAAAATTCAAATGAAATATAGTTCTATTTTATTCATATAATTGATCTATTAATTTATAAATATTATACCTAAATTTTATCAGTCTAGAATTTAGATGGAGTACGTGCCTCTCTTCGAGTATGTAGAGATCTATCCTTGACCAACTTTCTCCGTTGTGTAAGTTTGGTGAAGTTTTTTTATTAATAAATTATTACATAAAAACTACTTATAATTGTTTTACATGCATAAATCCATTTCAAATTATAGATTAAATAAATATCTTCTATAATTGTTATTTTTCTAAACTTGTTCACTCATTGAATATTTTTACTCATTTCATTTCATTTTCTTTTAATTTTTTCCCGTTGGGCAACAGTAGTTTTTGATTAAAGGTTTCAATATCATCTTAAAAAGAGACTAAAATTAGTTACTGATTTTATTTTATATAATTTCTCTTTCTTTTAGAGTTATTAGGAGTTTATTCAATTACTGGTAACTTAGTTATATTATAAACTGTTGTGTAAACATTTAAAGACAATAAATTGTATGAATGGTGGATTTTAGATGCTATGAAACAAATAGATATCATGTTCTATTTTATACAAATTGGTTTAGCGTAGAAAAACAAGAGAAACGATGCCAAGTTTTTTTATATTTTAAAATATAACAGAAATTCCTTAAACACTAGTAAACTTGGGGCAAGTTCGGACAAGAATGCTCTTTCCATTGCTTCAGCTAATGAAAAGGGTAAGTGGAGTAAGGTGATCCTCAAAGTAACACTTAATATATTATTTCATGTTCTTTTGAAATGCCCGTTTATCCTATAATGTATAATAGCCTCTTCACATTAAAAATTTCCATATATGCTGCAGAATTTTATTATACATCTCCTGAAAGAGAAATGCTTACAAATAATGTTGGCCAAGCAAGGAGGGGAAGACAAGGAAGGGATTTTGTTTAAAAATTGGATTGATAAGGCCAAAG
The DNA here is from genome assembly GCA_037013495.1 of Hippophae tibetana. NCBI lineage: Eukaryota > Viridiplantae > Streptophyta > Magnoliopsida > Rosales > Elaeagnaceae > Hippophae > Hippophae tibetana. The sequence continues at coordinate 2,811,075 of CM072801.1, forward strand.
AGGCTATTCTATTAGTAGCTGCACTCACTGCAACTTTAACATTCACAGCAGGGTTTACTATGCCAGGTGGTTATGTGAATGATGAAGTTCCTGAACAAGGCACTGCAATTTTAAGAAGAAATGTGGCATTCCAAACCTTCATAATAGCATATGTTATGGCAATGGTGCTCTCTAGTTCCGCATCTTCATCCACCTTTTCTTGGCATTAGGACTCCAAAAGAAAAGGGATGTTTCTTATTTTCTCACAGCCTTTTTGTCTCACCATGTTAGCAATGGCAGGAATGGTGATTGCTTTTGTGACGGGGACTTACGCAGCATTGGGAAATTTCATTGCCCTTACTATTTCTACTCTTGTCGGTGGCTTGTCTTTCTTCCTCTTCTTTTATGGGATGATGGTTGCATTCATTGAAAGCTGTTATTTATTATTGGCCCAAAAATAGTTTTTCCAGCACAAAGCCCAAAACTCATTTGCTCTTAAACCCTCAGCTCTCTTCTATATATATATATATATATATATATATATATATATATATATTGCGAGAAGGTGAACTGCCGCTGGGAAAAAAAGAAGAGAACAGAACAGTAGCTGCTAGATGCTAAATCCAAAAGAAAAAAGGGTGAGAAGTTGCCGACAAGAAGCAAAGCAGAGAATTGCCATTTTTGCTAAGTCATAAGAGCTGAAAACAAAGCATGAAAAATCAGCAACAGCTGCGTGAATAAGGAAAATTAACCCATAAGAAAGCTATCATTAATGCTTTCATAGTGAAATTGTGATAATATTTGATTTAATAATAAGTTTGTTTATCTTGCTATATATTACCAATAAATTGTGATAATATTTGATTTAATAATAAGTTTGTTTATTTTGTTATATATTACCAATAAATTAAAGTAAGTTATTTTGTGAGTATATTTTAGATATGATATATTTTGTGAAACTATTTAAAAATTGGTATTTATATTTACATTTGATTATTAGTGAATTTTTTTTGGTGTGTAATCGTCAGTAGAGTATACTTTTTACATTAAAAAGTTGAACTATTTAAATAATTGTATGTTATTTAATTTTTTTATTATTTATTATTTTACTGTTATTAATTATTATATATATTTGTGTAACTAAAATTAGACCTAATCTAATGTTAATTTATAAGAAAAATATATATGGTAAACTAACTTTCATTAGTGTTTTGAAGATAAGAACTCCTAAAATTATTTATGTTATTTATTATTGTAAAACATATCCGACTTTTCTTTCATAAAACTTAATTAAGTTATATATTTAAATTATAGAACTTTAAAATCATGTAATATATATAAAGCTAATCATTTTTTTTATTTTTTATTGATTTGAAAATTTGGTTTCATAAATTTTTTATCACAACCTAATTTTTTTCATTTATAAAAAAATAAACCAATAAAAATTTAAAAATATTATTTAAAATATCAATAATATTTTCTATTCTTTGTCACTTTGTGTCACGAAAGAAATATTAAGTCAAGGGACATATTTTAAATTAATATGAGTATAAATTTATATTCATATATTATATGATATAATTTTTTAAAAAATATAATTTTTAAATTTTTAAATTTTTTTATCATATATTATTTATATTATTATTATTAGTGTGGATGTAATTTTATATAATTTTAACATTCTTCTTAAATAAATATAAATTCAAACAATATTTAAATTTATTCTCATCTAATAATAATATAGGAAGAAATAAAAAAAATTATTTAATTTAAAAAAAATTGTGACATATGTACACAAAATTATATGTTTTTATTATTTCTCTTAAATAAAATATTTTGAAACTAAAAAAATCAAATATGTAGATATTTGAGACCATTGAGTCTTTTTTCAAATAAATGAGATGGTACTACTTATATTATATTATCTTCCGTAACTTGCCTTAAAAAAATTTAGTTAAAGGGATTGATTACAGTCTGAATGACTTATATAATTTGTAATGTCATAATTTAACACATGATAAAATATTGTTTTTAGACTCGTATATTTTTACTTTGTTTTTTCACCCAATAAGTTTCATATAATTTAAGATATAATTCATAAATATAAATTATTACAATCATATTTTCTTAAAAAGTAGAAAATTGCATAATTTATTATATATTATGGAAATATAAGAAATTTTAGCTCAATTAATTATCACAATTACCCGTTAAACTTATAAAAAATAACACTTACCATAAGTTTTTAAAAATTACATGGTAGTTTTCACCCTACATCTCAGTTCGTGGTAGCAAAAGAGGTAGATTACTCACCCACATAGGGATGGCACAAGGACGGGTGGGGACAGATTTAAATATAACCATTTCCGAACCGAATTATAAAATTTGTTTCCGAAACTGCCCAAAAATCGTTGCAGTTTGAGGATAATTGTTTACCCGCGGTTAACAGTTCGGGACAATTATTAAAAAAAACCGAAAAAAATCATTTTTCAAAATCCTATTCAATTAAGCTCTTTTTAGCAATGCAATCCACCTAAAACAAATGGTTGATATTGAACTTAATATTTCAATTTGTTATTTAAATTTGTTATTTTGAGTTTATGATTAAAAATTTAACATTTAATAATATATATTTTTATGAATCTAGATAAGATTAAATACATATCAACAAAAAATACAAGATATAAATAAAATATTACAAACTAATACAAATATTGAAAATTAAATAAATAAATTTAAGAAAACTTCAATTACAATAAATCAAAACTTCTTTCTTCTAATTATTCATCAAATGCATGCGTATCTTACAAAAATCAAACATATAAAATTAATTTTATAAACGAAAATAATAAATTGATTAATTAATAATGTAAATTTTTTACCTTAACATCATCTTCTGCAATATTAATAGTGGAAACGAATTAACCATGAGATAACATATCTGAATAAATTATAAAATATTTGAATACATAATTAAATAATTAATATATAATACATAAAACAAGTGTTAATAAAATATAATATGTACAAGTATTAAATATATAGGCTTATACCTTGTTTATGAATATTAGCCCATAATCAATCTTGAGTACACATTAAAGCTTCCAATGTCTTTTCTTTGAGTCTACTACGATGTTTGCTCACTACTCTACCACTTGTGCTAAATGCAGATTCTGAAGCAACTGTGGTGATCGGAATAGCCAAGATATCTCTAGCCATATCATGCATTATTTGATATTTATGTTTATTACACTTCCACCAAGACAATATATCAAACTCTTCATCCGAAATTTCTACATCAGCCTCATCTAAATAAGAGTCTAACTCAGATTTCAAAGATCCAACTTTATTTTGCATTAATTTACATTGTTTATACTCATTTATACCAATAGGATTAAGAACACTAGTACATTTTGAACTTTGAGATGTATTAGAACGTGTTGAAAATTTCATTTGTCGACTCTCTTCTAAAATTCGTTTATTTCGGTACATATTTATCAAATCATAACACTTTGTTCTCACCTTTTCAATTTCAAAAATGACATTCTCTCCATATATTCTTGGAAAATAGAATTCGAGATAATTCATCTTAAATCTAGGATCCAAAACAACTTCTATAGCCATGACAATATTAACTTCTTGCCAATATTTATCAAATTTTACAAGCATGTTTGATGTTATTCCCTTGATCAAATCATCCTCATCATTAATCCAATTATATAATGACAATTTGATGTCACAAATATGAGGAAATAACATGTTTATGGTGGGATAGTTGGAACCATAAATCAATTCAGTAACCTTGTAAAATACTTCTAACTTATCACAAATTGTACTTGCCATTTTCCAATCCAATACATCAGGAAGACTATTGTAATTCTTATCCAATTGTTTTAAACGAGGAAACACTTTCTCATAAAACAATGCATTTTTAAGCATTAAAAAAGTAGAATTACAACGAGTTTGACAATCAAGAGATAAATTCTTACAAGAAGACTTTATCTCTTGAGATGCAATTTTTTTAAATTTTTCCTCCCTCTCTTTATGTTGCTGTCCAATATGCAACACTATCTCTAAATTTAACAATGCATTGAGAAATTAGATTTAACTCATCTTTTCACTACCAAGTTTAATATGTGAGCAACACAACGCATGTGAAAAATATCTCCATACAATAACATTGAAATTCTATCTAATGAATCTAACAGATCGGGTAGCATTGAATCATTAGTAGAACAATTATCTAAAGTTAAGGTTAAAATCTTACGATCAATGTTCCAATCCAAAAAGTAACTCATTAATTATTGACCAATAATTGCACCATTGTGTGGAGCATGAACATATATAAACCTACAAAAAATTATATAGTAATAATAAAATTGTTATATACAATCATTTAATATATCAAATCTCTAAAAAAATATTTAATAGAAATTGTATAAATTTCAACAATAAACTTAAAAATTACCTTATTATTTTACTATGCAAATACCAATTGTCATCAATGAAATGACAAGTTACAGTCATGAATCCTTTGTTCTGATTTCCAGACTTCCACATATCACTCATGATTGCAACACGACTTTTGTTATTCTCCAACATATCCATCATTTTTTTTTCTCAACATCATAAATCTTTATAATGTCTCTCTTAACTGCCGTCCGAGAAATAGGCTTCCATATTGGTTGTAATGCATGTGAATACTCCCTAAATCCACGATGCTCAACAATACTAAGAGGATACTCGTGTAGAATTATCATTTTTGCACATTTATCATGAGAAACTTGAGAATCAAAATTCCAATGTCCTAATTCAATTCTATCTCTTTTCTTGTTAGGATTTAACAATGATTGACCAATACCTTTTTCTTGCCGTTTGAATGGACAACCTTTTGTATGTGCTTTCAAATGAGATGTCTCATTCCTTGTATCACCTTCTAACCGTTTTCCACAATAATTACATATTGCCTTTCATATCCCATTAATTTTTTTTCCTATCAAAATGAACCCATGCTTCAAACTTTAATTTAGCATTTCCATCTTCTTCCTCACTACATTCATTTGATGGTTTACTTTGTGTATTTTAAGGTGAAGAGGTTGATGTAAGGAGATGAACATTTGTATGTTGATCGTCACTTGAAGTTCCACCACTTGTTACCTCCATATTAAGTTCAATGTCATTTACTCCTTGAGATGATTGTGGTGAAAAATTATGAAAAAATAACTTTCAAAATTTAAATTCATATATAAAAAAATATACATATACTTTCTATTATCTCACGTTACCTTTTCAACATATTCACTTGTTATGATATTTAAAGTCTTTGTCTTCTTCACAAATCTCTAACTCTACAAGACATGATAAAAATTTATCATCATACTATATTCCATATTCAATATGAATTGATAATAAGATTTTACTATATATACTATGAATCGATAAAAGATCATGCTACTTTACATACAGAAAATCAAAAAAGAATATTTGCTACACAAGATATTCAAATCTTAAAATCATAGGTAAAAGTAGGACTATAAAACCTTGTTCAAAGTAAAAGCATAGGTAAAAGCAGAAAAAAACTATAAAACCTTGTTCAAAGGAATCTGCACAAGATTCCAATCTTAAAATCATAGGTAAAAATATCAAAAATCAATGAACCAGAATAAGGTCAACAACATAGTTACTGAGCAGCGCCAATATGCTAACCCACCCTACAGATAGTAAAAGATCATGCAGGAAACTACATATTGTCAATACTTGAAAACCTATTACTTATGAAGACTTTACTACACTAGTTTTCAAGTGTCGTCATTGGATAGCCTATGATCCTGCATGATTGGATCATAATCATAACCAAACCAAATCATAAGGAGCAGGACTATAAAACCTTGTTCAAAGTAATATGTACAAGATTTCAATCTTAAAATCATAGGTAAAAGCAGCAAAAACCAATGAACCAGAATAACGTCAACAACATAGTTACTGAGCAACGCCAATATGCTAACCCACCCCACAGATAGTAAAAGATCATGCAGGAAACTACATATTGTCAAGACATGAAAACCTATTACTCATGAAGATTTTACTACACTAGTTTTCACTTTCCAACATGCTTAACAAATGATAGAGTCATGAGGATTTTCTTTCCAAGTAGTTCGTTTTCCAGTAAGATGGATGCACATAATAATGGTTCAATAAATACAGCACCATAGTTACAATGATCAAGGTTTCATAAATGAAGTAGTCCAATATAACACTTTAGTGATAGTTTCATTATTTTTGAAAATTAACAGTTTAATAGAGTAATACATTGTCCAGTTTTGCTCAAGAAATAGAGTAGCAAAAATATCATAGCAAGACAGCTTACAATGATCAAGGTTTCATAAATGAAGTAGTCCAATATAACATTTTAGTGATAGTTTCATTATTTTTGAAAATTAAGAGTTTAATAGAGTAATACATTGTCCAGTTTTGCTCAAGAAACAGAGTAGCAAAAATATCATAGCAAGACGGCTTACAATGATCAAGGTTTCATAAATGAAATAGTCCAATATAACACTTTAGTGATAGTTTCATTATTTTTGAAAATTAACAGTTTAATAGAGTAATACATTGTCCAATTTTGCTCAAGAAACATAGTAGTAAAAATATCATAGCAAGACAACCACCAATAGATCTGCTTCATACGAGAAAAAAATTACCTAATGAGACCACGAAGAAGAAGGGATAACAAGCTGGTAACAAGCGTACAACCGAGAGTTGTGACTGGCGATGATGCGGCGTTGTGAATGGCGACGAGACGGAGGGAACTGGCGACGACACGGTGCAGGAACTGGCGACTGACGAAGACCGAAGAAGATGCAACGACTGGAGACAACCGAAGAAGACGCAGCGACTGGTAACGATTGGCGAAGACGCAGCGACTGGCGAAGACGCAACGACTGGCGATTGTGGCTACGACTGGCGACGAGGCGACGCTGTGAGAGAAGACAGATCCGCAGATGGAAGAAAAATGAGAGAAAGTGAGGCACAAAGAGAGTTAGGTTAGGATTTAGGAATCTGATAAATTAGGTTTATATATTAGGTATGTAGGTTAAAAATAAATAAATCTTAATTAATATATAATTTATTTAAATATAATTAATTAATTTTGGGTACGAACGGATACGGTTTTAAATATAACCATAATTGAACCGTACTCGCTCCTTTATGTTCGGTTTTTACCAAAAACCGAACCTGTCCCCGAAATTAAACGGTGAAAAATCGAACCACCAGAACGGTTATCCGCGGATAACCGAACCCACGGTTATTTTGCCAATCCTTAAGCCCATATGTGTTCCAAAACCACTAAGTAGGACATTTTTTATATCTCAAAATATTTTAATATAGCGAATAAGGGAAAAATATTTTAAATTTTTCTCTATTTTGTAATATTATTATTTCAATTAGATATATTTTTTTCCTTTTTCTTTTAGAAAAGAAAAATTTATATTAATTCATTGGAGTTGTAGTACTTTATAAAATTCAATTATAAGACATAAATAAATATTTATTTATTTATAAATATTTTTCATCGTTTATGTGATAGTATCTTTTATAGGTTTTTATTTATTTTCCTTGATTATTCTTAACAATAAGAAAATGCCAAAAATTAGTCAAATATATGCAAAAAATAATTGTACTAGAATAAGTATATCCTATAAATAAATCCACTTATATTAAGATTCAAGCAAAAATATACTATAAAAAAGCAATAAAATTTACCCAAGAGCAAACTCTTAAGAAAAGAGAGCTTTCTTTGGTTAATATAGATAGAAAAAAATTTCAAAACAAAACAACATAGAAAAAGATGATAGAAATTGGTAGGATTTTGGAAACTCTAAACTATACTAAATTGATAAATCATGTTTAAGTTTACGATAGTTTTATCTAAAAATTTATGTGCATTAAATCTAAACATCTAGTTACGTATTATATATGTTGGGTAGGTTAAAAAAAATTCAAATAAAAATTAATGAAAGAAATTGTATAAGATATTTAAAAGTTTAGAGTTGTGGATGTATCCTAAATTATAAGTTTAGATCTAAATTTATTTAACACAACCTTGTCAACTTTTTTTTTACAAGATAAAAATCTAAAGTGATTTTTCAATAGAAGATAAAATTAGAGATAATAAAATATAAAAAAATTCATATTTTAATAAAATTATCAGAGATGAAAATAATATTTTACTTTTCATCCCATTTTTTTGAAATTATATATTTTACTTTAATAAATATATAAATTTATTAATACCTTTTAATTTATAGATATAATAACTTACAAAGTTATGAAAAGTTATATTTCTTGAGTAACTTTTGATAATGTTATAGTAATATTTTTATTTTTAAAAATATTAAAACTTTAAATTATTAGGTAAATTTTAAATTATTTTATTATTAATATTTTTTTTTTAAAATAACCCCTATAATTATTTATGTTTTTCATTATTTTTAATCATATCCGACTTTTCTTTTATAAAGCTTAAATTAAGTTATATATTTAAATTATAAAACTTTAAAATCATGTAATATATATATGCTTGAAAATTTGGTTTCATACAAATTTTATCACTGCCTTCGTTTTTTTTCCTATATAATAAAAATAAACCATTAAAAGATTTTAAATAATAGTATTTCTCATTCTTTTGCTTCGCGAAGTTACCTATATTTATATTCTTATGTAATTAACATCGCGAAGTAAGGAATAAGAAATATTATTGATATTTTAAGTATTATTATTTAAAATCTTTTAATGGTTTATTTTTATTATACAGGGAAAAAAAACAAAGGCAGTGATAAAATTTGTATGAAACCAAATTTTCAAGCATATATATAATATAATTTATTAAAAATTAAAAAAAATATTATTTTTAAAATTATTTATAACATAATGTACACATAATTTTGTATTTTTATAACCTTCTTCTTAAATAAAAATAAATATAAAATATTTATAACTTTACACTTGATATTATGATATACGTGGTGACAAAATAATTTTAAAATAAAAAGTGAATGAATTTTTTTTTAAAAAAATTTGTGAGTATATACGTGAGTGTAAATATGTATACATAATCATATGATTTTAATATTTCTCTTAAATAAAATATTTTGAAAATAAAGAGATCAACCATGGGGATATTTGAGAACATCAAGCCTTTTCCCAAGTCCCAACTACGTCCTTCCCTAACTTACGCAGTATTCGTCCATGAATCAAATTCAAGCTCTGCAATCAGGGTTTAGGGCTTGTACGAAAGGTCTTTCTTGCCCTTCTTATCAATATTTCTCTATTTATTTATTTTTACGCATTCCTTCTTTATCAAATTTTGTATAGATTCATTTTTTTTATCTCCTTGTGTTGTGTATTTTGTTAACTTGTTGGGTTGATTAAGCTGAGTTCTTACTCTTTAAAATTATTTGCAATGTTAAACTTGGTTAAATATCTTAATCCCTGAGAATATTATAGCTTTGCAGTATCTCCTGACAATTTCAGAATTAGTGCATTGGTTTCATTCAGAATAACTACCAGTTTATCGGGTATTAGACGACCCATTTCGAGTTCTTCCAAACCGGTGACCTCAATGGTAAGGGACGGGAAAAAAGATACGAAGTTGAAAGGATTAATGGGTACAAACCCAAATCCTGAGAAGCCTATTTACAAGGTCAATGTCATGCTAGCGTGTTAACGTTTAATGGTCCTTTAAGCATTTTGGATTTGTTCTTTGATTTATTGTTGATTAAAACATAGGAAAATGGTGTGGAGAGCTGTTCAATTGATATGAAGACTTTTAAGGATGACCCGGCAAAAATAGAGAAGTTGACAGTTCAGGAACTTAGGACAACGTTGAGGTAAAATGAAGCCATGGTTCTTTTGTCACAGTTGCTAAGCTTGTTAAATTCTTATTGTTGTTTGTATTTTTGAAATATTCTCTTAGTATTTGTTATTTACTTTGTGATCAGAGGGTAGTTTATTTTATTTTTATTATTTAAATCAAATAGGTAGCAGCATTTAAGTTGATAGCTTTTAGCAATATGAAACTTTGAATTAACCTCTTCACTTGTATATCTAATGGCTATGTTTGAGTGTCCAGGAGTGTTGGAATTCCTCCCAAAGGTCGAAAAACTGATCTTGTATCTTCGTTGACGTTGTTTCTGTGCAACAAGTTAGATGGTATTCCTTACCACTTTATCTGCTTAAATTTTTTTTGCTTTCTCAGATATGTACGGTTTCATGTTTATATCAATAAGATGGAACCAAAGACAAAGATTACTCAACTTTTTCCTCCAAGCTCTCTTCTTTTACCTTCTCTTAAAAATAGCAATTAATGTTTCCTCTAAATTTGTAGCTGAAAGTTCTTTGATAGCAGAACACCAAGCATCCCCCGTTTCTGCTCAAAGGTTATCTGCGGTAAAGGATGCCAAAAATGAGAATGATGAAGACCAAACCCAAAATTTCAATGTTGTTTCTGAGGTTCATGTAGATAAAGTGATTAAGAGAAGTTCAAAAGAATTGGAAGTTGAGAGTAATGTTATTAAACTTGACTCTAAGGTTGCTGTAAGAAAACATAAGCTGTCAGTCAAATCAGATGAAGCTTCAGGTGACGGGAAAAATGTGAAAGTTTTTTGGCAAAACAACCCCCATTGTGACATAATATATTTTTAGATGGATTTAGTTGATTTAGCTAGGATAATCAATTGTACTGTGGTTGTTGCTAGGTAGGACGCTATCTCAGACAAAAAGGAAAGTGTCGTCAGAACTTGTTAGATGCAATGTTAAAGTTGACATTAATAGTAACATGCCCGTTATGCATACCGAACCATGGACAATGCTTGCGCACAAGAAACCTCAAAAACATTGGACTCCATATATTCCTAGAGCCATGAGACCACCACCTCTTACCAGTGAGACAAAGTCTGTGAAGCTTATGTCTTGGAACGTTAATGGATTAAGAGCATTATTGAAGTTAGAGGGGTTCTCTGCATTGCAGCTTGCCCGAAGAGAAGATTTTGATGTGTTGTGCTTTCAGGAAACCAAACTGCAGGCGAGTATTTGAAATGCATATGTTGCCTGGTTGCCTTTTCTTTATAAGGAGCTTTTGTTTCTTCTTGAATGGTGACTTTTGTTGATCATTAGTTTTATCAATGTTCTTGATGTCAAGCCCTTTGATCAATCGGTTAGCACTTAAATATATCACGTGCAATCCCATATTTTCTTTAATTGTTTTCAAATATTGCTAACAGGTGCCCTTATGATATCTTGTTCTCTCAGAACTCTACTTCAATATGCTGTTCATTGTGGAATGCTTAGTTGAGAATTCTGAACTTACCTGAACATATTACCGAAAATTCTCCACTAGCATTCTATTCCCTTTTCTTTTGGGGAGGGAGAAGTAAAAATCTATGCTCAATGATATTAACCAGGATAAATTATTATTCTGTTATTTATTTGATAACTTTTAATTTCGGTACAGTTGTAATATATTCCGTCAGAGAATAAGATATTTTATATTTAGTTTCCTTTTTAGTTTAGGAATCATATTAGGAGTCCTCTTAGAATTAAGATTTCATGATTGTATTGTTCCTGCAATACTACTGTACTCTTCTATTATCATTAATGGAGAATTGGAATGTCTTTATTTATTTTCTTGTTCTCCTCTCAACCTATTTCGATTCTCTAAAATTCTAGCTTCCACCTTCGCTCGTATCTTTACCCATTTCGGTTTCTAACCAATTCACTTACAAAAACTGTCATGTTCTCTAATAGTAAAGTTGGAATTGCTTGTGTAACCGCTCATTGCCATTGGATCTAGTGTGCCTTTGTTACTATGCAGTGATGCCTCTATAGTTGATTTTCATTTTGTTGTGCTTCTTTACAACCCTGAACATCAAAGTTTGTTTTTATTGGTACTGTGAATTGAAGTTATGTCTTGTATCGGGCTGGGGAAATAATTTCTTAAGCATTAAAGTGATGTAAAGAATAGGATATCTTGTAGTTAGATTTTCTTTTGAGTGGATTTTTTTTTTTTTGGGGAACGAAAGTTTCTTTTAAATGGATTGCATATCCACATTTTTTACTTTTTGTAACTATTTATATATATTAATATATTATGATGTTTCCTATAAAAAAACTGATGTACTACGCTCCAAAAATGCAATCATAGTGCTAACTGTGGAACTCAAATTTCCTTATTGGTCTGATGTTAAAGCGAATGGGCATATCTGCTTAAAACATGATTAAGCTAAAAAGCTCTTGACATGAGGCCTTCTAGCCTTGGCTATGCAAATGTTTCAGCCTCTTTTGCCAAATCTTTTAATGATGCAGACAATACTTCCTTTTAGTACAAGTTATAGAAGTTTTATCCTTGACAATTTCTAGTCATTTGTATTTGTATAACTTTTGATTTATATATATAGTTTGGAGCAGGAGAAGGATGTTGAAGAAATCAAGCAGTATTTAATAGAAGGCTACGAGGATAGCTTTTGGACATGTAGTATTTCGAAGCTTGGCTATTCTGGAACTGCAATTATTTCACGGGTATGCTTATTTTCTTGCCATGTTTACATTTTTTTTCATGCTTTTTGATATTGGGTTCATTTTCTACATGTTTCTAAATTAATACTTGGTATCTGACATTGATAAAATATGATGGCCATATTTTGGATGGGAAATAATACTAGTGAATTTGACACTTCTCTGGCAGATAAAACCACTTTCAGTCAGATATGGCCTTGGGATATCAGATCATGACAGTGAGGGGCGGATGGTGACAGCAGAATTTGATTCGTTTTATCTTATTAGTGTTTATGTTCCCAATTCAGGAGATGGCTTAAGAAGACTGGTATTTGATCTCAAGCATCTCCAATTGTATTACTAGCCTATTTCTTCTGGATTATATACATTAAACATATCTTTTGTTTTCTTCATGGGATTCTTCCTTGGGCTAACAGCTGTAGTTTCAATTTTCAGTCATACAGAATCACTCAGTGGGATCCATCTCTCAGCAGTTACATAAAAGTAAATTCTCTTTAATTGAATCTCGCCTTTCTCTAATTGTGTTATTGACTTATTATTCATCTATTATGTGGGTTTCACTAACTTTGTAGTACCCTAATTCTATTTTTGGGACTCTTTTTTATCTTTGGGTCGTTTTTGGTTCGTAAAATACAAACGTAATGGGAACAAGAATATTAATAGAAATTGTAATAGGAATTGAATTCAATGAAAACAATATTATTATTATTATGTATTTTTGAATAGTGTAATCAAAAGAGTGATATATATTAAAATAAAATTTATAAAATTATAAATGAAGGAAAATTAGAAAGAAATTTTTTTTATTTTGAAATGAGATAAAATGATAAAAATAATAATAACTAATTATCTTGAGGAGTGTAAGGAATGAGAATTTCTACTATTATTAAAATTATTTATATTTCATTCCAGATTAACAATGAAACCAAATACTTGAATATTTTAATCAAACCAAATACTTAATATTCTCAACCAAACATAACCTTATTTTTCAGGTGGTATTTTAGTGATACCAACATTTAAAAAGAGAGTACCAATTTAGTCCAATTTTTCATTTTATTGGAAATTTTCTACTCATAACCATCAAATGCTCTTTTTAATGGAGGACATTTGTGATATTTTTGTCTCTTCATGCGTTTGGAACATAAAAAAAATTTCTCCCACTACTTTTGAATACTTAAATACATGTTTTAATGATTTTTGATTTATTTTTAGGTCCTTTTCAACCTCTCTTCTTCTTAGTCATTTTACACTCTTCAATCTTAGTCCTCACTTTTATTTTGTTTTGAAGATGAAAAGATATTTCGTTCATAATCCTTTCCTAAACTATTAGTGCTATGGGTACATATGCCAATTATGTAGTCACTAAAGAAGAGAGTGATAATAATCGGAAACAGTTTGTTTCATTGTTGAAACAAGAACTGGGCGAGGTTTATTTCCATCTTAAAAAAAAAAAATTGAGGTTGAGTGTAAATGACTAGAAAGAAGAGATGTTGAAGAGAAGATAATATGAGTCAAGAAGCATTAAAACTATGGAAAAATGACTCAAAAATGGATGAAATAAGATGTTATGTTTCAGGGGCGGGAAGAGACAAAAATGCCACAAATGCCCCCATTAAAAGTACATGTGTTAGTCACATGTAAAAATTCTAAATAAAATGAAAAATTGTACCAAATTGGTACCTTTTTTAAATACAGATATAATTAAGATACCATTTGAAAAATAAGGGTACTAAGATACTACTAAAGTAGCATACCCTATTATACTTGTACTTCATATTTTCTTTTTTTACCATTTTGAAAACTTGTAGATAACTATCTCTGAGAACCTTTGATTAAATTTTTCTTGCATTTCTCTTTGTGCATCTCTAATATTTGGTTTGTGTTCTAGGAAAACATAATCAGTATGATACTTTGTATTTTGTACTTATTGCTTATGTCACATTTCTTGCCTGATTGCAGGAGCTGGAGAAGTCAAAGCCTGTCATTTTGACTGGTGACTTGAATTGTGCTCATGAAGAGATAGATATATATAACCCAGCTGTAAGTTATTTTCAGGAAAAATATCATTGATGCCCCTTACTTTTAGCATATCTTTATGTATATCCTTGTCTTTTGTAAAAAGAGCTTCAGTGCCCTCGATTTTTAAATTAATATCATTAATCCCCTTAGAAAGGTAACTGCATTAACTTTCCATATTCTTTCTTATGACTCTGATATCAAATAATTTTTTGATTTAACATATTTTTAACAAATAGATATTGATTAATTTTCTGGTTTTTGAATTCTTGACAAATAAATATTATCTTTTACAAACGAAATCTAGAGGTATTTAATCTTGTTTTAATGAATATGGGTCCACCTTCTTTTGCTACTTCTTATTTGATATTTAGTTATCTTGTTAGAAACCTCACCTTCTTGACTATGAACTTTCTTCAACCAAGAATAGAATCTGTACTTCTATTTAAGATATAAGAAAGATACTGGATTTTGGTGAAAAGAGAATTTTTATTCATTAAGGAAATAAGATTATTAAAACCCTAATTTCTTGCTAATTTATTCCATAGGAGTTTGCCTAGATGTTATCTAAAAAGAGTGGGATGTTTGGATTCTATAGTTAAAATTTGCTCCGCCTTTCTTTATTAAACAACAGCCCTTATATAGACACAAGAGTAATTATTTTACATATACACAAGAGTAATTATTTTACATATATATTCTAAAGACACGTGGAAGAATAATGGCTTTTCCTAAAAAAATTTATTGGCTTTTTTAAATTTTTTAGAAAAATAGTTTAATTCCATTAAATCGTTACTTGGGTGCATATTTTCAATCAATCTACAATAAAATAATTAGTAAACAAGCTTTGAATTTGCTCTTTCAATAATATCGAATCTGTTGCATGTGATTGGTTTTCTTTCTAATGTATGAATTTTTATGTTATGAAAAATTTCATGGTTTCAAGTTGATCTTTTCTTAGTTTTCTTGTTAAATTATAAAGATTTAGCCATTGGTCTGGGTTTATGTTTCTTTGTCTTTTATTTTCTTCCTCAGGGATAAGAAATGCATAATCTGTTTTCTTAAAGATTATTGATCTTGATATCTTTCCTAGCATTTTCATTTTTCCTTTTGCAATTGTTTGGTTTAGTGCTCGTGCATAGTTTCCTTCTAAGTTGACTATATCATTAGGTCTGAGTTTTCTTGTTAAATTATAAAGATTTAGCCTTTGGTTTGGGTTTATGTTTCTTTGTCTTTCATTTTCTTCCTCAGAAATAAGAAATGTATCATTTATTTTCTTAAAGATTATTGATTTTGATATCTTTCCTAGCATTATCATTTTTCCTCCTTGTAAGTTGACTACATCACTGGGTCTGAAAAGCTTAAGGGTTTTGTAATTAGCAAAACTTCTTTCTGCTTATTTCCTATTAATGGATGCTTTATGTATTACATTGGGGTATCAAGTTATTGCTCCAATTGTTATACTTTTTTTTTCTTCTTGATTTTTTTTCTGAGCTTTTCTTCATCTGTTATATCAAACCATAAAGCTTTTGAGTAGTTACCCTTTTCTCTTTTGATTAATTCTGAAGTTTTATCTTCTTCCAATCTCTTTTTTTGTTAGAGTGTTAAACTCTCTTTTATTTCCTTTTCTTTGATCTTGATCTTGATTTTTATGTTAATATTGTATATATTTCGTGCAATTGTAAAAATTGTTAACGAGGCTAATTTTCTAGTTAAAGCATTAGGTAAACTATTTTTTTCTGGTAGATATTAAAAATCAAATTTGTAATGATTAAATCATTGTTGCTATCTGAATAATTTTCCTTGTTTATATTCACTTGTAATAATAGTTCTCAAGAAATATCTAAAAAAATTATTGTTTTTTCTAACAATAAATCTTGAGGATATTACATATATAACAAATTTTTTATTGTATTTTTTACAACTAAATATGTTTTTTTATTATTGTGGTAGTTTAATTCAGTTCCTTGAAAAGCTATTGAAGTAAACATACCCAAATATTCATTTTTATCTACTCTTGCTTTCAATATAGCTCTCTAATATTCATGTGAAATATCTATTTTTATTATCATTTTATCATACCTATGTTTTTACATTTTTCATGTATTGAGTATCTTGATTAATCTATTTCTAGATAGAATCCTTAAGTTTTCCTTGTAAAGGTTTTGTCATTTTTGCTAATTTTCTAATATTTACTTCCGCATATATCAAATATCCTAAAAATCTTTGTAATTGATTTTTATTAGTGATGATATTGGAAAAATCATTGTATATTATTTAGCACATAAGGTTGAAGGTGGTATTTTTCATCTTCTATTTTAAGTCATAAATACTTGATTTTTTATTATTCTAATATTGTCTTTTTTTTCAAACAATATTATT
Source organism: Hippophae tibetana (assembly GCA_037013495.1). Taxonomy (NCBI): domain Eukaryota; kingdom Viridiplantae; phylum Streptophyta; class Magnoliopsida; order Rosales; family Elaeagnaceae; genus Hippophae; species Hippophae tibetana. The sequence goes on from CM072801.1 coordinate 2,828,028, forward strand.
CCTTTTTTCTTATATTTTGTTAAGATTTTTAATATGTCTAGATAATGTTGGTTGATATTATCACTAAAGAATGATATATCATCAATATAGACATAACAAAAGAGGTGATATTTTTTAAAAATGTTGGTTTAAAGACTAATATATCGTCCATATATCTTTGAAATATTCCTAATGCTTGTTTTAATCCAAATGGTATAACGGTCCATTGGAATTGTCCCTGTGGATAAGTAAAGACTGTTAATAGTTGAGATTATTTATCTAATCTAATTTACCACAATTCACTCTTGCAATCAAAACTAGAAAAATATATTTCTTTTTGTCAAGGTTAATAACTCTTTCTTTTTAGCAATAAAATATACATTATCTATTTCTTTATTTAGTGATTTTAAATTTATCATTATTTTTTTTCTTTCCTATCTTTTTTTAGTTTCTTTTTCTTTCATAAATGATGGGCTTCAGTGTGGATTCATGTTTGGTTCAATTACTTTTAGTTTCAAAGAGTTCTTGAATTTGTTTACTAAATTCTTCTTGATCTTCTAAAGTGTAGACCATAAGTTTTACTTTTATAACCTTGTTAGTATTCAAGCTTATTAATATTTGAATTTAATGATTTTCTAAGCTTACCGTCTTAAGTAATTTCTTTATTTTTAGTAACCTCTTATCTTCTTTTGTTTCTTCTAAGAATGGATTTTCTTGATTATTAAATTTTAAATCATCTTCATCTTGTAATTTTGTTATATTTCTAAATGTGTTTTTTGTTTTTGATACATCTCAACACGTTTTCATTCTTTATGCTGCTCAATAAACTTTTCTGATGACATACTCTTGGCATTTTTAATCTTTGAAATATATCTTGTTTTTTCTTCTAATGTTATACTTATCTTAATTATATGTCGTGTAAATAGCTATAAGTTTAAGAAGTTATTTCTTATAAATCAACTCCTATTTTTTGTTGATATATAATAGAGATGAAACTCTTCTACTCCTATTATAATATCAATATATTTTTTAATATTGTTAAGGTTAATTGTTTTATTATTTACTATTCTTATTATCAAGTCCTTTGAGGTTGCAGTCCAAAGTTCTTGTTGAATTCATATTTGCTTGCTACACATGTACTGGCTCTAGTATATGTGTAAGCATGTAAATAGTATATATTATATACTTTGAATTTGCACTCTATTTATTTTTATGTAAGTACTATTAGGATTAGTTATGCTATATAGATCATTTATCCCTATATGTTTCCTTTGAATTTGTTTCTTATTTAGTTTCACTCATTAAGTAATTGATTCTGTTTCTACAATGTTTAATTCTTTTATGGTTCTAATTCCATTTTATAGGCTTGTTATAGTATTTTTAAGTTCTTATATTATTTTTTATGGGTTAACCTATTAGGGTATTCATATTTCCTTCAAGCAAAGAAATTATGACACTTCATTGTTTCTTCGGAAATCAGACATGGATATTGTTTTCCTTTTGGTTTATGTTGATGATATTGTGATCACTAGTTCTGATTCTACTTTATTTGTTCAACTCAAGACCCATCTCTCAAAATCCTTTCATATGAAAAATCTTGGGTCTCTTGCGTATTTTCTTGGTCTTGAGGTGCATCATAGTCCCTCTGGTATTTCACTAAATTAACATAAGTATGTTAGTGATTTGATGACTACAGTTGGACTATAAGATAGGAAGCTACCTTTGTCGATACTCCCATAGAATTAAATGTTATTTTCTTTGCAAGAGGAGGGTGACTTGTTGATCCCAGTTTATATCAAAAATTGGTGGTAATCTTATCTATCTTACTATCACTAGACCAGATATTTCTTTTACTGTACAACAAGTTAACCAATTTTTTCAGACTTCATGCCATCTTCATTTTACTACTTTTCGTAGAATCATATGCTATGTTCAGGGCATTTCTACCCGTGGTTTATTCTTTCCTTTAGGCAATTCTCTTCATCTTGTTGCTTATAACAATGTTAATTGGGCTGGATGTACTGATACACGTCGCTTCATCATTCTTTGGTATATGTTCTTAGGTGATGCATTGATCTCCTGGAAGAGTAAGAAGCAAGATAGAGTTTCTAAGTCATCTATAGAATCTGAGTACTGAGCAATATCTCTTGGTTGTTCTGAAATTATTTGGCTTTGAGGTTTTCTTACTGAGTTAAACTTTTGATACTGATCCTATACCTCTACACGTTGATAATACAAGTGCTATTTAGATCACAGTCAAACCTGTTTACCATGAGCGCACAAAACATATTGAAGTTGACTGTCACTCTATCCATAAAGCTTTTAAAGCTCGTGTTATCACTCTTTAACACATTTCCACTGAATTACAAATTGATGATATCTTGTACATGTAATGTTTTATATACACGAGGATCTCATAAGAGATCCATACATTTCCAAAAACAATTGACTTCTCTCTAGTTTCTCTTTGCAAATCCGACCAATTCCAACAGTTCCCATTCTTGTTTGCTTATTTTTGTTTGATCGTTTGTAAATTCTATTCGTGGTATATTATTTTTTTTAATATCTATGTTCCACTCTTCAAATATTTCAAAATTTGTTAATATTTTTGGTTTTATTGTTTGTTCAATTTCTTGAATTTTTTTATCTATTTCTATGAATTTATTTTGTCCATATGTTGAATTATTATAACTGATTTGTTAACGAATATCTTACTATATAATGTAATGAAAATTGATGATTTCTTTCTTTCATTAAATTTCTTCTTTCAAATTTATTAGCTAAACTTAATATTTAGTTAAAGTTTTTATCATTAATGTTAATGACAAACTTAGGGTATACTATTTAGTTTAATTTTTGGTATCTTAAGTTTTTATAGATCATTCCTAATAAGACATCTTTACTATTTATTATTATATTATTTAAGAGTGTTAATTCTATTGGTATATTTATTTTTTCTTTAAAATATGTTTTTATTAATAATTGAATTCTTTCTAAGTGAATGTATCCAATTTTTCTTTTATCTTTTTTTGAGGGTTTTAGATAATTTATTCATAATGGTTTATTTGTTAATTGATGGTATGTTATACTTTTCTTTTGCAACTATAATATTAATGCTCATTTTTTTATTTCTTATTTTATAATAAACCATATCTTGGTTGAAATACTTTTTCATCCCCGAAGTATTATTTCATATTGGTCTCCAGGCATTACCTAATGTCACCAGTTAACACTCTAGGTAGCCTAACATTGTGTTCTACTGTTATTCTTTTAAGTAGCACTAAAGACTCATTTGCACTCACATCAATTATGACGTGTCACCACTTTGAAAATGATGAAGATATTTATTTTTTAAGGAAAATTCTACCACCTGACACACCATAAATGCAAATGTGTATGCATTTAACATTTCTCTTTTCTTATAGTCAAAATCCTTAACATTTTATTTGTAATTTTCAATATCTCGGTTTTAAATAATATTGCTGGCTGTTAAGGTGAATTTCCTTCATTTATGTTGAAATACAGATGACAGCGTAAAAAAAAATTGATTTCAGATTTTGAAATTGAAAAATTACTAATGATTTTGAGGTAATATAACCTGAGCATTGTGGAGGGAGCATAGTTTCTGATGAGCTCTATACTGTTTGTTCTAATCGGTTGGATGAGTGGTAGATGGCATGCTTTAACACAAGCTTCACTGAAAAGGGGGTGTAATCTTAGCTTTAGTTTCGATTTTTTTTTCGTATAGGGGAATAAAAGGAGTGCTGGATTTACGGATGAGGAAAGGCAATCATTTGGAGCGAACTTCTTATCCAAGGGATTTGTGGATACCTTTAGAAGACAACATCCTGGTGTTGTTGGCTATACATATTGGGGTTACAGGCATGGTGAACGCAAAACTAATAAAGGTATATTTCAGCTACTGTATATGAGTTCTGAGCGTTTGGTATTTCTCAGTTTTTCCAAATGACCCATTCTTGAGAATAGAAGTTTGCCTTGAAATTTTATAAAACTAAACCACTGCCAATACGATCCAGTTTTTCCACTCTTCCTTGGGAGGTTTTCCTAATTTGATCCATTGTGTATGTTTTTTATTCCCCTTTATTTTCAGACTAATACTCTTGTATGCTGAAACAGGTTGGCGACTCGACTACTTCCTGGTCTCAGAGTCTATAGCTGACAAAGTGCACGACTCTTACATTCTTCCGGATATCATTGGCAGTGACCATTGCCCTATTGGTCTTGTACTGAAGCTGTAGCTAAGGGTGGCAGTGGCAGCATTAATGCTTGTACATGTAGGCATTAACTGCTTTAATAGTATGCTGCCAAAACAGCAAAAAGGTAGTTTTTGTTGACTACACTGCTAGTGATCACATGCTTTTTGTGCTCAAGCTTTGATGGACATGAAATCCTGGGTGATGAAATGTAAAAGCATTGGAAATTTTCTTCTTTTTGAAAACTTAACCCTGCTAAGTTGTCCGGTAATGGAGATTGTGAGTTAATGTAGCTGGGGCATTTTTCATTCCAGTGTTGATGTCATATCAAGAATGCGAAATGGATTTCATGTAATGTGCATGCAAATTGTTTGGGGCATTTCATCCCTTCCATCAGCAGGAATGAGAAAAAGATGTTGAATGACTTATTTTCGTGTATAAATCGGTGGGTTATTTGTGGTCGAGATTGAAAGAGAGAAAAATATAGATTGAAAGAGTAACAAGGTTTTGCTGCAGTTTACAAACATCAAACTCTTAGCAACAAATGTAGTTTCATCCAACCAAATAGAGGTTCAAATTTGAAGTATTCTCAGTAAGTAAAAGAAAGGCCAAGTGACGTTAAATTTGAAGTTGTACGTGTGGTCGTGTTCATTTAGCTTTTTGAAACAAAATGAAAAACGTATCGTATTTAATTATTCATGTTTCTTAAATTGGAAACCATATTTTTGAAGAATATTTTCAAAAACACATGATGAATAATTTGTTAGAAAAAAGTATTAGATTTCCAAACACAAAAATATGAAACAATTTTTTTTACATAATCTCCAGTTTTGTCCAGTTATTAATAATCTCCAATTTTGCTTATATAACAATCATACTTTAAATTAAATAAATATTCCTTTAATTCCGTTATCTTTAACGAATGAATATTTTATATTCGTATTTATTAAGGTATCACAAGTATTTTACTTTTATAAGAATGTTAAAGAAATTCATTTTATAAAAATAGTGGATTTTTGTTCTATTTTTTTTTTACTAAAAAAATACATCATAAATACATTATCTTTACAAAATAAATTTTTAACTTTTATTTAATATGTAAAGAGTTAAAATACATTTTGACTTACTTTTTATTCTCTCATATCTCTATAAGTATATCTCAAATAAAATAAATATCAACTATATCTCAATATTGAAATGGGGTAAACAAAAGACCTTCATGATTCCTGCGCACATTTCTCCCAAGCTGTAATAGTTTTGACAGTTCAGAGATGAGTTTCGAATTTGGTGCTTAGTGTAATTATTTTGAAAAGTCCTTCAAGATCTCAAAATAACTTGCAAGAATATATTGGGAAAAATAAAACAATAATCTACGTGAAAAAAAAATGCAATTTTTTATCGAGTATTTGAAGCTCAAAGCATCAAGCAACCAAAATTGTAACCAATAATTCAGTGGTTTGCAGCCAAAAACATAAGGGTTAATTACATTTTAATTTTACAATGTATGCATAATTTACAAAAATATTCAAAATATTTATTTTATTATAATTATACTCATAATGTATAAATAATGATAAATATATATCTAATAACACTCATTTTTAAAATTACAATTATAACTACAAATCACAACGTATGAATAATGATATAATTATGTCCAAAATCGAATATGTTTTTATTGTTATACATACGTTATAGATATAATTACAATAAAATAAATAGTTTAAATATTTTTGTAAATTGTCTCATACTTTACTGACATAAAATCTAATTAATCCAAAAAATAATATAAAATTCACAGTTCAGCAAAATCTAAAGTAACTTTAGGATTCTCAAATTACAAAATTGTCATTACGTTGAAACAATAAGGTAACCAATTGAGTGGGTTCTCATTTGCAATTTGTACACTTGATAACCAATAAGATTATTAAAAAAATGAAAAGTACAAAAGCTACTATTGGTCGAAAAATTAAGACATTACAAATACGAATATGAAAACGTCAGTTCTAAATTTTGCTGATTGCAATCAAAATCTCCCAAGCACACACATGGCCAAGTAATATGAGACTATTATGCTACATTATAGACAATACATAGAAACACAAGTACAATGCATACAAAACATTGTAAAGCAGTCGGACCCTTTAAGTGATGAATCCCACTTCTGGTTCTTCATGAGTGATACTGCTCAAGATTGAAAAACGCGCAGAAGAAATTGTGGTTATGCAATTAGTCTTTCTTTGCTCTTGCTTCAAAACCTCCTTCTGATCTCTTTACAAGATTGTACGGCATGTGTGTTTTGAGTAATTTATCCCATATCGGAAAAAATGGCTGAGAATAGTTGTATTTCAATCCATGTAACTGATGATGAATGTCATGATAAGCAGTGTTATTCTGGAAGATTATATGAAAGATATTACCAGGCAACCAAAGTCCACAGTGATCATCAACAGTTTTAATCACAGCAAAACAGAAGAAATAAACGGCTGTTCTTGCCGTCATTCCCGATATTAGAAATGAGAGAGCACCTCCAAAAGTATCGAGCAAAAGACCCTCTAATGGATGGTTATAGAGGGCGCCAATAGCATAAGGGACCACCAGTCTGTGGTGCTGGGAGTGGACATGGCGGTACAAAAACTTGTTTTGGTGCATAAAACGATGCACAAAGTACTGCCAAGTATCCATAACAAACATTGCAACGATGATCTGCAGAATCTGAACAGGTACAGATGACTGATCCGTGACTCCTGATGCATTGACCTTAGATGTCAACTGCAGAAAAGAATAACCGAGTTAGAAATGGGAATGAGGTGAAAAACACTACATAATTCTTAATTTCTTAGAAAGAGTAATGTTATTATATTCCAACTCTCTGGGGTCCGTAAAGCAATATAAAAAACCAAACCACCTCCAACATTAAGCTTTGCAATCCCAAAGGAAATCGACAGTAGAATAATGTGCAGAGAAATGAAACAGATAAGATGCTCCAACGATCACAGGAAATGGAGTTGAGAATTTGGTTACAATATATGGTATTTGAAAAATGAGATCTCGTTGTATGACTATTTAGAAGGAATTCACTGGTTTTGGCCAAATAGGGAATCCAATTACTCTTCAATGTGGTCTTCATGAATCTCTGATTGTACTTAGTAATGAAATGATAAATTTCAGTTTCTTAGTACTATTATTATGGGATTTAGTTTACTATCAATAATGTGTATTTTTAAGGCTTAGTATGTAATAAGAAAAGAGTGGAATTCATTTGATTACAAACCTTGTGTTTGAACTGGGAGGTGCTAATCACTCGAGGTGCAGAAATTATTATTTAATTTCTATAGTTTTGCTATTTGTTTTTTTGTGAGTTATTGGTACTATAACATTTGGTATCAGAGATGGACATGGAGTTAGAACAACGTGAATTCTTTGGAAAAATCTGTTGAGCCCATACTTGGTATTGTACATGAACTCCATAACCAGTTCTCTGGTATGCATGAGAAAGGTGAACATAACAGGGCAAAAAGGTTCCTAGTAATGGAGCAACGGTTTGAGCACATTGAAGAGACCATACAATCTTTAATTATTTATCAAATCTGATAAGTTGTTTGATACGTTGGAAGTAAAATTATCCCAAAATTATGATGAGTTAGCTTTAATGTCCGCACAAGATATTCAAGATTATTATAACTCAAGTTTGCAGCAACAATAAGTAACACAATGTAAGATTAATAACTTCTAATATTAAAGTCTTATTTTGCAAGCCAATAAAAAAGAGAACTATTGCGAAATTGGGTAAGAAAATAAAGAAAAGAGCTATTATCAAACATGAACATAAACACCATGATGGAAGATGTTCTCAAATTGGAGATGATTCGAGTTGAATCAAAGGAAGACCTTCAAGAAATGTTCATTTTATTTTTGTATTTAATAAAAAATTATAAGTGGAGGAAAAAGTGAAGAAAATATAAATTTCTCATAAATCCACCCTTGAAAACAAGGATGTTTTAAAGGGTGAGGGAATGTTATGACTATTATTATTTTTAATTTTATTATTTAGTTTAAAGTAAGAGTTAGTTAAATTATGGCTTTTAGTTAAATAATATATATTTATTTTAGCAATTAGTGTGTTAGTGTTAGTGGTAGTGGAAGTGTGGCAAAAGACTTGTTCAAGCCCATTATCTTTATTTTATCTTTTCCTTGATTTAATAACCGTTGTTATTGTGCTGGTCCCTCGAAGTGCCAGAAATTATTCTTTAATTTTTATAGTTTTCCTACTTGTTTTTTTGTGAGTTATTGGTAATGTAACAGAATACTGTGAGAGGTCAGAGGATTTGTGGCATCACACATAATTCCTGGGCCTACCATTCATTTTACTCCTTTGATCAAGAATGGAAATAATCAGAGCAGTTTCTAAGTTCAATGAGACAAATTTGGCAATAAAACAGCATTTTTTTCATAAAACAAAAGAAACGGGTCATTGCAAAATGGAGCAAATCTCACTGAAATCTATTTACAGTAGTACAATGGAGAGATGAAGAGGCTAGTAATGGATTCGTGGCCATAATACAAACCATTGCAAAATCTCACAGAAACACAATACTGGGATCATGAAGTGGTTACACTTGGCAAAATGGGAGGTTAATGGTTTAATTTGCCTGTGGCCTTCTACAGCAGGTGTATTCCTCCCTTCATTTAAATGCATAACATATATATGCACTATAAATTATAGTTTATAGGGTGAATTCTACAAATGGGTCCAATATTTTTATACATTCTACACCTTGCCCCTTCATTATTTTTTCTTATGCATCCCTTTATTTTTTAATTTTCATACTTTGGTCCCTAACTTTTTTCCTTATACCTTTACTTCTTAATTTGGTCACTTTATTCTTTTGAGGTTGAATTACACAAATAATCCATATATTTTTTCTATATTCTATAGTTTAGTCTCAATATTTTTTTATTTGGTCACTTTATTTTGTTAATTTTCACTTTAGTACCCTTACTTTTATTTTTATACAAATTTGAGACCAATTTGAGATTAGCCTTTAAAAGTATATAAAAAAAATAGGAGGATCAAAGTGTAAAAACTAAAAAATAAAACCGCAAAGGGAGCAAATCATAAGAATCAAAATGTACAATATATAGAAATATATGGACTATTTGTGTAGTTCACCCAAATTTATATATACAAAGTATAAATTGAAACTTCGATATTTTTCCAATTCGACAAATGAGTGGGTGGTTTCCTTTTTCTTTCTCAACCAACTTCCATTCACAGAATAGGACATGACTCTTCCTTTTTTAACCCCTGAACCATAGAATTAAAACAAAAAAGGGCATATAAAGTGGTGAAATGAATCATTTCTTTCTTTTCTTTTTTTCATGCAGAATGAAAAGCCCTCATACTCAATGAAATTGTAAGAATCAGAATACAAAAACTGGATTCAAAACTCTACGCTCTCTCTTGCAAAGAATAGGAAAAAGAATTCCCAAAGCCGTCACACTCCATCAGCAGAAGTCCCACCACTCCATCAATCCCATCCATCTCTTCCACTTCTCCGACCACCCATCCACCACTCTATCAGCCCTTCTGTAGATATTGCAAGCTTCCTTTGAGTATCCCTATGAAGGTGAAATCCCCCCTAGAGTTTTCTAGTGAACTTTCTTCCTTTATATTGAATATCTTTGTGGTTGCTTTCATGGATGAGGAGATAATGGAGACGATTCTAATGGGAATGATGATTAGAGTATTTTGTCAGGATTGCAACACCCCAATGACTCTTCCACTTATTTGTTTAGTTTGTTTTTGTTTCTTTTTTCGTTTTTTCTCCTATGTATTGTATTGTGGTTGTTGAGATAGTGGTGTTTTTCTTTATTCATGGACTGGTATGATGATAGATGGATGGATGACCCTTGTTTATATGTCAAAATTACTATTTTTTATCATGTGGACACGTGAATTACTAAAGAGTGATGATGTTTTGGTTTAGTAATCCTCTCGCAAACATTACTGAGGTGTTTTGGTGTAGAGAATTAGGTCTGGATTGGAAAAACAATCTTCACATGTTAGATTGTCAAGTGCTTAGTTTCTAGTTTTGGGATTCGAGAATAGAGGTGATGTTTTAATGAAATTGTCTCTCATTTGATAAAAAAGGAAAGAATTCCTTTCTTTTTGCTTATTTTCAGTTGCCTCCCATCTTGACATAGATTGTAGAAAGAAACTGATATAGCTTGGTAAGTGAAGGGGAGAAAGAATAGATGAAAGGACAATAATAGACAAATAAGGATTAGAAATTTGAGGATAATAGAGAGATTTGGGAGAAGCTGGAGTCTTGTCTAATACAATACTAAAATGGCCTCTTTATAGGCTTCACTAAATCAGTAAATCTTAATATGTAAATAATTAAATAACATTTGAATTCAATATACCAAAATCTCTATAAATAATTATCCATATTAAAATTCCTAGATAACATATCCATTATTATTATATTTTTTATAATTATCCTATTCCTATATTGCATTAAAAAATAAAAATCCAAATTAACAGGAAAAAGCACCATGACTTGGAGGTTGCTTATTCCTTTGCCTCAAATGACAGTTCAACACTTCTTTGATTCTGTTTTAGCAACAAGTTTGAACACACTCAATTTACCAAGGCAAAGGAAATTGCAACCTCTCAGATAAGGTACTGAGAGTTATAAATGCATATCAAAGAGTCTATTAACTCTCTTTTTCTTTCATCGCTTTTTGTTTTAAAACTTGCTAAATCAGAAGAAGCTGAATTTCACAATTTAATTATAAAAAATGCAGACAAACATAAAACTACTATTTTTTTGGTACCAAACAGATTGAACTTAAATTTCAGGTAATGTCTAGCTTATCCTGTTCCTTCTTTACATTAAACTTTGTTTCCCTTCCACCTCAGTTTTGCTAGCATAATCTATTTTAAAACTTTCTTTTGGTTGACTTCAAACTTCAACTGCCCAAATACTAACCAGGCTAGTTCACATAAGTGAAGCATACTCTTAGAAGATTCAAGAAAGGTACATAGCTCTAAAACAATTATAACAGGGAAAATTAATCTGTTTTTCGTAGGTCTGCAACCTTAATCAGTTATAAGAACAAGAAAACACATTCAAGTCAAAATCATTTGAGCAATCCACAAGTTATGTCCACTAAAGTGTAATCTTTTCAATGGCATTTTGGAACCATTTTCAATTTCTACATGTTGCATAATATGGCCTTTCTCGACAATTTGCAATTTAGCCAGGTTAATAGAAGTCATAAATGGTTCTGAAAATAGACTTACCAAGAAAAGCCCTTGAGCAACCGTAGCTTGGACAACTTGTTGAAGCAAAACACCCTTAACCACAGAAGCTAGAGGCACTGAGTTCTTCTCCTCCTCCTCTCTTTTTGTATGTAAACGATAATTATCTAAAGGCGGCAATAACTGGTAAAAGCCTGCATAAACCCAGTAGAGCACAATGGGGGCAAATGTCCCCATTGACTCGTCGCTCGCATACCCTTCCCAGCACACCATTTTGGAGATCCTATATTCCAAAACAATGAATTCAAGCTGAACTCAGCACAAATATCCAAACTCTCAACTTGCATTTTGAGATCTACGATTCCAATTCTTGGCCAAAAAAAATCACAATTCCAATGTCCATTTTTTAAAACCTCAAAAAGAAAATAAAAATCAAAGAAAAAAGAAGAAGAATAAGGAGCACCAAACGTTTTGTTTTATTATTAACTCGTTCCCTAGAAAACAAGGTCACTGAAACCAACAGAAGCTCACAATTTTAAAAATGCAAACCAGAGACCAATGGTTCTGTCCATTTCCTACCTTTTTCCTTTTTACTTTCTCAGAAAACAAACGGAACGGAAGAAGATAAAATGAGTTTAAGAAAACAACTCAAGCTTAACTCTAAAAAGTTCAAATCTCAACATACGTTAAGTCTAAGATCCAGAATTACAATGTGAATTCTGTAAGTCCTAAAAAACAAAGAAAATCGAAAGAGAAACGTAATGAATACGTTGTTTCCGCTTGTTCCTGAGAAAACACATGAAAAGGAGCAAAATCACGGAACAAAGAGATGTTCTCGAATTCGCCAAAATAGAAACAAAAAAAATTAAAACTTTACGATTTTCCTCTTCTTTTTCTAGGGAACGAAACGGAACGAAACGAATTTTGATCAGTAAGAGAAACAAATCAGAGAAAAAAAAATGGAAGAAAAAATTCAGTAAAAAGAAAATACCGACTTACAGAGAGAGGATGTCAATTTTATTGTCAAGATCTAAAAAGCGCTGTCTCAATCGACATATGAAAAGTGACAGTTGTTTAAAAGGCCAAATTTTAATTTTAATTTAAAATACCGATCTCGTTTGGCAGACAAGAAAATGAATGATTGAAATTGAAGAGCTTTCCTCTCACTTTCTTTCTCATCTATTGTCCATCCTTCTTCTGTTTTTCTAAACTAATATTTATATATATATATATACTTCATTTTTAAAATTTATAGCAACATCCATGAAACTTTAATTAAATTAAACCAAATTTATTTAAAAAATATTTAATATTAAATACATCTAAATAACCATAATTAAATTTAAATATCAAACAATAATTAAAATAATATAATATTAAAAAATCTAATATTAAAAATATGGGTGAAAGACTTTAAACTCCTTATAACTTTCAATAAAAATACATAAAAAATTTATAATTATTAAATGATATACGAAAATATTATAATTTTTAAAAATGTTTACATTAGTCCTGAGTTACCTATTGAATTTTTTATCTTTATTAAATTTAGAAAATAGTTTATTTTTTTATTAATTTGTAATTACAAAATACTCCTTAAAATATAATCATGTGTTTGACATATGATTATTTTCAAATGATGAATTTTTAATTTAATATTAATGTGTATATTTTTTAAAAATTAAAAAAAAAATTGTTATACTACTTAAAAACCATAGGACTTTTATATACATTCTTTAAAAATTATTAACTTTTAAAAAAAATTTATAGAATCCCTTCTTCTTAAAAATATATAAATTAAATATAAAAGATATTATTTATATGTTTAAATCTTTTAAATGCATTATTTTATTTCCTTCTAATTTATATTTCTAATTTCTCCTAAACATAATAGTACACTGTGTTTATATATTAGTTAACTAAAATGTGTTTATATATTAGTTAACGAAAATAACATATTTTCAAAGTATCAAATTTGTTCAAATGTATTATTGTTTTGTTTCCTTCTTAATTTGAACTCCTTGTTCAAAAGTTTTACAATTAAGTTTTACAAAAGTTAACTAACGCTTATTTAATTTAAATAGTACAAGAGTTCATTGGAATTTTCCTTAGAAACAATTAAATAACGTTAGTTTTTGAGATTTCTCATTCAATCTTATTTGTCATAATCCACTTTTGCAATCTTGAGAAATATATTTTTTTTATTAATGATACTAATTCTTTTTTCTTTGAAATAAATTATCTATCATCAATTTTTTTATTCTCTTATTTCCTCTTCTTTTTACTAAAAATGCTAGGCTAGAGCGTGACAAATTAATTAATATTATGACTTTTAGTTCTAAAAATTCTTGAATTTATTTGTCAAACTAAATACTATCTTTTAGAGTATAAATTATAGGTTTTACTCTAACAATTTTGTTAGAATCTCTTAGTTTTATGTTAGCAATTATTTTAAATTTATTTACTTTTGGATCTAAAAGATATTTTGAACTTTCTATTTTTTTATAATTTTTTGATATTTGATAGGGCTCTATCTTTCTAGATTTCATTAAGAACAAAGTTTTATTTATCTTTTATATCTAATGAGATGTTTTATAAATAAGATTTTTGTTTATACTTTGAGTCTATCTCAACATATTTTTGTTTTTTATGTTGTTGCATGAAAATTGGGTATGATATAATCAATATTTTTCTTATTTTTAACACATACATGGTTATTTTGTTTAAATATTGTATAAATTGTTGATATAAGTCTAGAAAATTATTTCTTATTAATAAATCAATTTCTGTTTCTTGTTGATATATAGTAGAAATATAAAATTTCATCTTTTAAGACTTTACTAATATTTATTATAATATTGTTAGCAATTATTATAATTAAATCTTTTGTTGTTTGTTTTCAAAGTTACTCGTGGAATACATATTTAATAGTTATACACATATTAGCTCTTATATCTACACATACTTATAAATGTTAACTTGTGTAAGCTTTAAATTTCAATTCTACCTTAATATAAGTATTGTTTGGATTTATAATATTATACAAATTATTCTATCTTAGTATAAGTATTGTTTGGATTTATAACATTATACAAATAATTCATCTTTTGATGAAGAATATTCATATTTTGAGTTATTTATTTATTCCTCAATTTTTTCTAATGAATAAATACTACAAGTATCGTCTATATCTGATTTCTCTATTGGTTCTAATTTCATCTTAAAAGATTTTTCCAAGATTTTTGTTTTCTATGGAAATTCCTTTTTTGAATTTTTTTTATGTTGAAACATGTTAAAGCATTCATTAACATAATGTTCTTCCTTATTATAGATACAACATTTGCAAGTTGAAGGGTTTGATTGTGTGGTTGGAAAAATTTGTATGAATATACTTTTACCATAAGACCATTCATTGAAGTCTTTTTTCTTATATCTTATACAATCTAAATCTAAAAGATCAAATTTATAATTTTTATGAAATTTGAATTTTGGTGGTATACTACATCTAATTTCCTTATGTAATTTTTCTTCCATTTTGGGTTATTGTGTTTTATATAAGAAATGTCACGTTCTTATTACCATTTTATATTTCTTTATTCTCTATGTAGGTCAGATGTTTCTTCTTT
This sequence comes from Hippophae tibetana, assembly GCA_037013495.1. Classification (NCBI taxonomy): domain Eukaryota; kingdom Viridiplantae; phylum Streptophyta; class Magnoliopsida; order Rosales; family Elaeagnaceae; genus Hippophae; species Hippophae tibetana. The sequence goes on from CM072801.1 coordinate 2,843,117, forward strand.
ATAAGGTACTAGTAATGAAATTAATTTTATATGATTTTTGGGATCATATTTTCTAGTTCAAAATAAGTTTTACTTATTATTGTCATATCATGTTCCTTTTTGTTTGTACAAAGTTTTTCATTATAATGTCTTTCTAGTTATTCATCTCCTAGGGTTAACAAACCAACTAGTTATTTTATATTCCTATTCTCAAGATCCATAAACTATTTTTCTTATTCTTTTTTATATTCCATTAAATTGAGATTATAGCTTATTTTTTTATCTTTAAGTTTTCTTCATTCATTCTTTTCTCATTCCTAGGTATCAATAACTCTGATCTTCTAAATGATTTTTCTTTTAATCTTATAAATAGATCCAACTTATAACTTATAATTTCATTATTTTTAGGTATATTATTTATATAATTTCTTAATTCTATAAATTCTTTATATATATCTTGTTGTAGTTTTTTTTATTATAACTATTCTTTTATTTCATTTAAAAGTTATTTTTGTGTTTCGTTTATGTCTTGTAAGGATTTAATGTTTGATTTTTGTGTTATATTCATTTCTTTTACTAAAAGAATTAAAGTTTTCATTGTTGTTATTTGATTTTTTGATATGCATGCTAGGCTTACATTAAAATTTAGTTCTATATATTGTAATTTATTTTTGAACATTATTGGGATAATAATTATATTATTGCTAATGCTTTCATTATTTTAACTTCTTATTTTATATTTGTAATCTCTTTTTCTTTGTTAAAAGTTTCTTCTTCATAATCTATAAACGTAACCTTGATATTTTATTAATTCTTCTACGTTACTTTTTCTTCTTAGTATTAGAGGTTTTTTTTAACACATAAGTTTTATTCTTCTAGTATTTTAAAGTCTGTTAATATTTATGATTTTATTATTTGTCAAATTTTTAGAAAAAAATATTTATTCCTATGAATTCATTTTGTTTGCATGTCAAATTATTATGACTATTTGTTAATAAATACTATGCTATGTAATATATTGAAAATTAATGATTTTCTTCTTTCAAATTGATTGGATAAACTTAATACTTTATTTATGTTCTTATCAATAATATTAATGGTAATATGCTGTGAATTTTAATTTATGGTATCCTGGGTTTACATAAAACATTCCTAATGAAACATCTTTCTTTTTTATTTTTCTATTATTTAGCAGTGTTAGTTTTATTGGTGTATCAATTCATTTTTTAAAATATGTTTTTATTAATATTTGAATTCTTTCTAAATATATGTATCTAATTTTTCCTTTATCATTCTGAAAGATTTTTGATAATTTTTCATAATAATTTCTTTGTTCGTTAATAGTACATTATACATTTTTTAATATATATAATATTAATACATATTCTATAATAAATTATGTATTTTTTTGAAAATATTTTCCTTATTATTGAAGATGAATCTTTAAATCTATATTTTTCATTAAGATTTAATTTTACCTTTTGTATTTCTTTAGATTTCGTTTTACTAATTACCATCTCTTTTAAGAAATATTTTGAGATGTTTTGTGTTTCTATTTTTATTATTTTTTAATTTCTTATTATTTTATCATTTTTATGTATAAAATATTACTATTAATTTTCGTTAAATTTATGAGTATTTATGATATTTTTAAAACCTTAAAAATGTAATATTACTCCAAATCTTGGATCTATTGTTAATATTATTTTCAAAAATATTTAATGGCCGAACCTGTGGATTTATAATACGAATTAATTTACATAATTGTACTCCTATTTACAGCACTTTCAATTGAGTTAGAATCAATTGTTTGTTTGTGATTGCAGTTTTTCATTATGAAGTATAAGGTTATATATTGTTGCAGAAAAAGTCCTATAAAAACTTAATTTTTTTTTTGAAAAACTATTAAAGAACTCTCTCAGTTTTTTTTAAACCCATAAATTTTAAGAAATAGGTATTCATATATCTTAAAAATTGTTTTATTGTAAAATTCTCTCCTAAATTTTATGACTTTTATTGATTTTTTTACAAATATTTTTTTTTGAAAAAATTTAAAATAATGACAAAAAAAATGTGATTGTTATTTTTCAAATAGGTAGGGTTTTTATGTTGTTTCATGAAACCTAGGAGAAGGTATTTGTAATATATCCTATTTTTTCAATTTATTTGCTAATATAATAAGAAGATGATGACCACCAAACGAACAACAAAATTTGGGTACTAAAATTGTTAGTTCTTATGCATTACTATTCAAGGTAAGTTATCTTCCATGAAGAAATGAGAAAAAAGAGGAGAAGGAAATACAAGATTCCATAACGAGGAAACAAGTTTATTAGGGCATAAAACGTAAATAAATTAAAAATATAAATGTAATCGGTAATTCAAGTACCCAATTCCTCTTAAAATAGATTCAATCACTGAGATATTTAAGGATAATAATTATATTATGTGTAAGTTAGAATGTGAGTTTTTCTTTCTTTCTTTCGATTACACGTATATTTAGATATACTGTTATAATATATTTACTTAAACTTAACTTATATTAACCATATAAATGTTTTATTATCTAAATTTAGATTTAGTGTTATTATTTAGAGTTTCTTACCAATCCAAAAGTTGAATAACTTAATCATAAAAAAATAAATTTTATTAGATATTTATCCTATTGTTAATTTAAAAAATAAACTTACATAAATATAAAAAAATAAAAAATAATATTTGAAAAAATTTATTCATTAGATTATAGATTTGTTGTCATGGGTATTACCATAATTATTTGATAATTTAATATTTTATTTTTATTTTTTATTTTATTGATGCAATTTTCTTTAAATGAAATTTGAAAAAGAAGAAGGAGAATAAATAGTAGTTAGAATGGTCCAAAACAATTATATTTTCATAACATAAAATGTTAAATGTGTTTTATGTTCATAATATTAACATTTTTGATAGGCAATAAAAATACTCCAATATTTAACTTGTTATAAAAATAGAGTTAATTTTTTAGTATTATGCTTAACAGTAGTTTTTAAAGTAAATGATGAAAAAAACATAAATATTGATGGAATTAATTGTTGAAGATATTTTTACTACTAAATTAAAATATTAAGAATATAAAATATATTTAAGTCAGACATAAAATTTAAAGGTTACAATAAATAATTTTTTCAAAAAGAGTTAAAATAAATAATTTAAAAAAAAGTTAAAATAATTTTTTTTAATAGCAATGTATTTACCTAAATTGTATTTTTTAATTTTTAATGAATTAGTATTTTATTTTTAAATATGAGTAATTATTGTATTTCCTAAATCATTTTGTTAAATTGAAAAGATGTATCTTTCTGTCATTGCGACTTGTTATTATTAAGTTTATTATTTATGTTTAATATATAATTTTTTTATATATAAAATTTTATTTTTAAAGAAAAATATATATTCATATTTATTGTAACATAAATACATAAATGTTTTTTAACGAAAATAAATATATATTTTTATTAAAAAATTAAAATAAAATATGTTAAATGATTAAATTATATATATATATATATATATATATAAATTTTAGCTTACAGGAATCATATCCTTATTATATAAAAAATAAATAATTATAATAGAGTAATGTCATAAAAAAATCATGAGTTATTTTGTATTGTTATTAAAATTATTATCAACAAAAATTATTAAATTATTATTATAATAATAACAAATATTGATGTAATAAAAGAAATCAAAATACGCAATAAAAGTTAATGTAATAATCAATCACGATAATATATTAAATTATTATTACATAATAATTAATCATTAAAATAATAATTGTTTTAAATTATAATTATCTATCATATTATAACTTTATATGTATAATGAATTATTGTATAAAGACTTTTCAACCTCAAAGAGATGCTTATCTTCTACATCTAGTCAAACTTTTAAACCAATTAGAAGTATTATTCACTAATCTACCAAATTACTATAAAAAAATGGTAAATATGATATAATATATAATTAATTTTTTTTAATGTATTATACAATAATTAATATAAGTTAATTTACTCAAAAATGTATTTAATGTAAAGTCACTGCTTCTAGGAAACTTCTTCTCAGCTCATAAGACTAAGCCCAGCCCACCACTCTTCTTCTTTGACCACGGGGACGTTATCTCACTCTGCCCTCCAAAGCCAAAGCCAAAGCCATGGCCATCATTTATTATTTTCTCGTGATCCTTTTCTCATCGTCAGCCTAGGTTACCAAATCCTCTCGAATTCGATCGGATCATGTAGTTGATCTCTCTGGTCTGATCAGAGTTTATCAGACCCTTTTTAACCCGGGCGAAAAAGGGAGCTTTTTTGGTGGTATTTGGTCTTCTTTTTGGGGATTTAAGTTTTGGAGGGCTTTTCGGTCAATGGTCTCTTCGGGCGTTTCGGCTAATGGTCTCGGTGACGGCAACGTGTGGCCGCCGGGGTTTCGTTTCCATCCCACCGATGAAGAACTTGTTCTGTTCTATTTGAAGAGGAAGATTTGTCTTAAGAAGTTGAAGCCGGATATTATCACCGAGACTGATGTGTATAAGTGGGAACCGGAGGAATTACCTGGTATGGATTGTTGATAATTCTTATAAAAATTCATTTGTTTTTGAAATCCTTTTGGCATTTGGGCATCTGATTGTTTTCTTTAAATTTTGGGTTTTTTTTGTGGTTAGTTATGCTGATTGGTTTTTAATGTTATTGGGTTTTGGGAACTTAAGGGCTGATTTAATTCAAAGGTAAGTTGGGTTTTATTTTATATTATTATTAGTATTTTTTTTTTGTGTTTGTTGGATTGATTTAGATTTTGGTCAACGTGATCTTCTCTTTTTGCTAAGCGTTCGAATCATTTGGGCGTTCGGATTTGATTCTGTTTAGTTGCTTGGTATGCGTTGATGATAGTTCATTTTCGGGTTCTTTTTTTTGGGATTGTTTTTGGCATTTGACCATTTGATTTAAGTCATTATTTGGATTTTGTGCTTAATTGCTCTGATTGGTTTTGCTATTGTTGTGTTTTACCGAGTTAGTTTGAAGGTTATTGGATCCATTTTTATTTAATTGGGTTCATTTTGATATTAGTCGACAGTCACTTTGTTCTTTACTAACTTCAAAGCGTTTGACTCTCGTTTTTTGTTTTCCGGATCTAGCTTTCAGTCTATATAAAACGTAGTTAGGCCCGGCCCGGCTCGTGTCGTGTCGTTCCAACAACCGGCGGCCTTAATCCGGGTCAGACTATCACACACGAGTTTAATTGAATGTTTGAATTTGATTTTTTTATTGTCTCAACTTTTCCTACTCTAATTATTTTAGGTTGTACACCATTGGTGAGTCTAGACTTCTTAATGTTAGGTTTCAATCTGGATTTCACACTTCATTAAGTGGTCTCTTTGCCTTTTTGTATCTGAACTTTTTCATGTCTATTTAGTTTCAAGCGAACCAGTTAATTTGAATGGACGACTTGTTCTAAGTTGATCTAATTAGTTTGTATTAGTAGGCATTACAATTTACACGACATATTTATTTATAAATAATGAGACCTAAATCCAAATCTACAGCGTAGAGGATTTATTTGACAGAATTAATTTTTGCATGAAGCCATTTTTATTTTTTCATGTACTGGTATTCTAATCTTCAGTGTGTTGATTGATTTTACTAATGGGAAGTTGCTTTTGATTAAAATACAATCATCTAGTGATCTAATATACAAAAACCTTTTTTGTCTTTGCCATAATGTATTGAGACCCCAGATTTCTGTTTTTGAGTTGTAGTACTTTGTATTTTGTGGCTTGATTGGAACCTGTTATAAAATCGTACAATATAGACTTTTTTTCTAAGCAATCAGATCTGCAAATTTCTTATTGATCCCACATTGTAGCTTTTAGCTATTTATATGCGGTACAAAATATTTCATTGTGTGTAAACTTACATGCAAAAATGTTGTGAACTTGAGCTTTTTAGTTTTTTGATTTGCTGGCTTGTTCTCTTCTGACAATCAAAAGTTAAATTGATTCTCAGGTCTGTCCATTTTGAAAACTGGAGATAGGCAATGGTTCTTTTTCTGTCCTAGAGATAGGAAGTATCCTAATGGGGCAAGGTCAAACAGAGGAACCAGACATGGGTACTGGAAAGTAACAGGAAAAGATCGAGCTATTACATGTAATTCTCGAAATGTTGGAGTGAAGAAGACTCTTGTTTTTTACAAAGGACGTGCACCTAATGGCGAGCGCACTGACTGGATAATGCATGAATATACTTTGGATGAGGAGGAGCTTAAAAAATGCCAGAATGTAAAGGTATCGACTCTTGGGTAATTTCTATGTTATTACTTATTTTTGTATGCTCATTTATTAAAATCTCTTTTTACTGTTATCCTCTATGTTCAGGAATATTATGCACTTTACAAGTTCTACAAGAAAAGTGGACCTGGTCCAAAAAATGGTGAGCAATATGGGGCGCCATTCAGGGAAGAGGATTGGGCAGATGATGAATGTCCAGATTTTAACAGTCCTGTCGCAGAAGGCCAGGTGAAAATTGGTAATGAGGTGGATGGTCACATGAAAGTTAGCTATGAATTCCAATCTTCACACAACGATATTGAAGAGTTCATGAGACAACTTGCAGAGCCTGTGCTTGAACTGACACCAGTAGACAATAATACCCACACTGTTTCACAGGTTTTCAAATCCACCTAAAGTTTAACTTTAATGCTATTTTAATTAACTGAATCTGATTATGGGGAAGTAGTATGATCAATAATGTAGAACTATTTTAACCATCTTTACTTTATTAGTTTTTTTTTGTGGTTGGTACTATCTTCATGTTGCTAATTTCCATTGGCTATCTAGAAGCGTTGATTTATTCATACAAATTTTACTTTTGTAGGTTGTGAGTGAAGAAGCACACAGTACTCTAATTAATTCATCATCCAGTGAGGTTGTGGTTTCAGAACCTCTCAATTGGTCACAATCTTGGAGTCAACAATGTAATGTACAAGCCAACTTTGGGCTTACTCATTCAGCTATTTCCCCGTTACAATCACTCGAGGGACTCGAGGTCACATCTCCCAACATCAGCAAACAGGAGGTTCAAGTATCACTGCCTCATGCACTATCTGGAGAGGATTTCCTGGAAATTGATGATCTCCTTGGTCCTGAACCTACTCTTACAAACATGGATGACACTCTGAATAACATGCAGTTTGAAAATGGATTGAGTGAGCTCGATTTGTTTCATGATGCAGCCATGTTTCTGCAGGATATGGGGCCTATTGATCAGGCAGTAATTTCTCATCCATACAGTAACTCCCTTGAGCATAATGGAGCAAACTATTTTGGTTATCAGACACAGTATAATCAAGATGATGCATGTCTGGTTAATGACCATCTATATTCTGGGGTTGGAGACACGACTAACAATCAGCTGTATCGACAGACTAATCAAGTGAATCGTCAGTTGTATTCAGGTGGTGCAGCTGAGATTAGCAATCAGCTGTATCCGCAGACCACTAATGAAGTGAACAATCAGTTATATTTAGGTGGTGCAGCTCAGATTAACAATCAGTTGTATCCACATACCTCTAATGAAGTGAACAATCACTTATATTCGGGTGGTGCAGCTCAGATTAACAATCAGCCGTCTTCGGATTTTCAAGAATGGAATGGCTTCAATTCAGTAGGATTTGATCATGATTCTGCCTACAATACACCTTCAGGTACATAATCCTGTGCACAAGTGCATTGGCTACAAACAAAAATGTATTTAGTTTTCCTATCATTTTGAGTCAGACATTGATGCTGACTTGCCCACTATTTTGCCCAACTGTATGGAGGTTGGCATAGTACAAGGGCAGGAAGCCTCTGTGGAATGGAAATTATGAGCCAGATTTATCAGGTCTTCTGAAATGATTAATCGTTCTTTATGTACCTGTGATATCAGCATTTTCGTGCTACATTTATACTCATATCAGATTCCTTTATTTAAATCTGGAATCATCCTTAGGAGTTATTATTTAAGAACAGACAGTTGCTAACTGTTAGTCTTTTTTGTTTTCATGTTTAGGTGTAGTAAGTGATCCTCCTAATTTACAAACAGGATCTAATGAGAACCAAAGTGGAAGTAACGGTAATGGTTCTACAAGCCGGTTGTCTTCTGCTTTGTGGGCCTTTTTGGAGGCTATACCTACTACTCCTGCATCTGCTGCTTCAGAAAGTGCATTGGTTAATCGAGCTCTTGTAAGATTGTCTAGCTTTAGCAGGACAAGAGCAAATGCTAGGAACATTAATAATGTAGCTGCAGGTACTAATATTGAGACAACAAGGAGGGGGGAAGGCAGAAAAAGTAGTTTTGTCTTCTTCTCAATTGTTGTGGCAGTATGTGCCATTTTGTGGGTTATACTTAGAAGTGTTAGACAATGGGGAATATCCATTTCCTCACGAACAGATGATATCTAAGCGGTAAAAGTTTTGCTGTGATCATTCTCGATCTCGCCAAATCTTTAGTAACGTGGTTGGTCTTATCAGTATTTATTTGTTTCTATAGTGAATTTGATTGATTGTAAAGGATGAAGCTATCTCTACGTATATATATTGGCTAAAAGATCAGTATAAAATGTGTTTACTTTTGCACTAATATTTTAATGCGACCCAATGCTAATTTTTCTACATTGAAAAGTAGTAGGTCTGTTTTTTTTGTGAGACAACGGTTGATAGGAATGAGAATAATAATATGAATGATTTAGGATTTTTTATGTTTGGTTTGAAGGTTAATCATGAGTGAAATTAAAAAAAGTATTTTAATAATTACATGAATATTTATTCTTCTTACATTCTTCTAACATGTTTTAAATATTGTTTCCATTGAATTCCATTCATATTATCATTCTTATTTCTATTAAAAATCTTTTTATTTTATTTATAAATTTATCATTATCATTATTTTGGTTTTATTGTTTAATAGGAATAAGAACAATAATATGAATGGAATTCAATTATTATGTTTGATTGAATAGTAGAATCAAAATAATATAAATTTTAAAGTAATTTTTTTAAAAAATTATACACAAAGTAAAATTAAAAATATAATTTTTTTAATTTTTTAAATGAGAAAAATTAATAGAGAGTTTGGTACGTGGTATTTTATTTTATTTTTATTTTTAAAGTATTTTAATTTAATATTCTCGTTTTAATATTGTAATTTATCAACAGCCAAAAGTAATTGAATTATAAATTTATGTACTTCTTGGTCATTTGATACTTAATTAAAAGGTATTTTTTTCAAACCAAAATTCTTATGCAATTCAAGGTGATCTTTGACGAGTTTACCAGAGCACTTGTATTGGAATCGTTGGTAAGAATCAGAAAGGTTTCAAACAACATTAGCTCGATAGTTTCTTGAGCCCTCAACCCACTCATAGATAGTAAGTGTCTTCGACATTTGAAGGGCATCATCACGGTTTAGTTGGTCTTGATAAATCTACTACCTTGTAGAGGACAAGGCTTAAAACCAACATACTACGTGCCTTGTAATATCGAGCTCTCGTTCGACTTCTATCCCGACGTGAAGAAGCTCTCAAGGAGATAAATTCTATAAATACAAGTTAATTTAAATTTTATGGAAAAAGTTCATGCCTTTATTCTCATTAATCTCTCCCTTTTTATACATTTTTTTATAACCAAAACAAATCTCTACTTACTAAGAAAATGCAGAATTAAAGCTAAAAAAATGGAAAATGTGACCTTTCAACAAGACCATTACTAAAAACACAAACATGGTCTCAAAATATGGCCACAACATCAAAATACATGGTCCATAACAAATTGAATTTGAAAGAATCAACAAAACAAAATAAATATGTTGAATTTAGGAGATGATACGTAACAATCTATCCTCCTTAAAAATGACCTTATCCACAAGGCTATTAAGGAGTAGTGTTGATTTCGTCCAATTCTTTCGGTATAATCTTCGCCACTTTTGAGTGATTTTTGAGTTGTTTCTTGATTAGTGAGACACACATCACAGGATGAACTTTACTTCCTTCAAGTAAAAGCAATTTATATGCCACATGTCTGATGCACTTAATAATTTAGTAGGGTACATAGTATTTAGCAGATAATTTGTGGCTTCAATTACCTGTCATCGAGTGTTGTTGATAAGGTTTTAGTTTAAGTTAGATCCAATCGTCTACTTCACATTAATGATCATTCTTTCCTTTGTCATATGTTGTTCATCCTTTCTTTGATTTTGGAGAGTTGTTGTAGTCGATGGAGAACTTGATCCCTTAGTTATAGCTTTTGCTCCACTTTGACCTCTCGAGCATATCATGACTCGTAATATGTTAAGATTGATGATCAACATTCATATACCACTTCAAATGGTATGAATATGATGGAAGAGTGCCAATTAATATTATAGTAAAACTCTATCCACGACAACCAATGGATACATTGTTTGGGGTGTCTTATTTTAAAACAACGTAAATACATTTTTAAAATGTAAAAACAATTGAATAGGAAATTTATGTACTTTTTTGATCATATGATACCCAATTGAAAGGTATTTTTGTCGAACCAAGATTCTTATGCAATTCAAGACGATCTTTGTGAAGTTTGCAAGAGAGCTTGTATTGGAATTGTTGGTAAGAATCAGAAAGGTTTCTAACAACAGTAGCTCGATAGCTTCCTGTGCCCTCAATTCCGTCCTCAGCCCACTCATACATAGAAAGTGTCTTCAACATCTCAAGGGCAACATCACAGATTGGTTGGTCTTGATGGATCTACTACCTTGCAGAGGACAAGACTCAAAACCAGCATACTGGATCATTGGTTATTGAACTGGATCTTTCCTGTACCAACCAATAAATATATCAGATGCACAACTTACGAACTAAATTGATTTTATTGAGATGGTATTCATGTTTTGGGACTTCTTTCTTTTTGACAAATATTTGATTTTGGTCGACCAAAATCAAAGTTAACTCCGATTAATGAAACATAATAATATTATTGCCACATTTTAAAAAAATAAAAGTAATATGAGATTATTTAAGCATATATAACACAATATTTTCATATATTTATAAGTTTTCTTTTCTTTTCCTTTCCATATAATAATATTTAATTTAGGGGCTGCTCTATGAGTTTCTTTATAGAGTTAATTATTTTTTTTAAAAGTAATTACATTAACCACTTATTCTTAACTCATTAATTTGAGTTAAGTCACTAACTGATTAATTATTATGTTCAATTATTTTTAAAAAACTTCTTGTTTTATTCTCTTAACTTGAATTCGTCAAATTGGTACAAAAAAAATTTATTTATTAATAAATTTTGTTCCACATCACCACAATTATAATATGATTGGCATAATTTAATGTCAAAGTTGTTCGTTATCATCTAATTGATTGTAAATAGCAGTTTGATGTTGAACTTTGTAATTAAATTTAATACTTTTTTTTGGTTTTGTTCTAAAAATAATTATAGTATTGTAACGATAAGTAACCAAATTAACTTATTTAATATTTTGTCTTAACTATCGTATAGTTTACTTTTATAACGTCGGATGAATATTTTAACTATGAATAATTAAAACTGTATTTTTTCATAAAAAATTGATGATTTTTCTTCGAAAATAACCATAATCGATTAGGTATGCAATGAAAATAATTATTGTAATACCGAAATTATGGTTAAACGAAATCAAATATATATTAATATTATTATTTTATATACATATAATTACATAGAAAATATAATTTTAATAAAAACACACAATATTTTATATAATTAGATTTATTTTTACATTATATTTTTTATGTACTTAAAAAAATGTGTTAAATAGTAAAAAAAATAAAAATTAATGTCAATATTTTAAACAATATAATAACATAACAATTAAGTTGACATTTATTTTTTTTAAGTTAAATCTATTTTTACATAAATGTTAAAAAATAAAAAATAATAATATTAATTCATAACCGATTGTTATTAAACGAATTTACTTGAAATTTGTATGTAATGGTTATGATTATTAGTATAATTTTCTAGGGTCGTCACACACATATTTATATCCGCAATCTTACTATTATTTTTTTACTTAAATATAAAAATAGGATAAATTTTTATAAATATTGTATTAATTTAAAGAATAATTTAATTATTAGTAATTGAATAATTGAAATTGTATGCCTGTATCTTTAGTTAAAAAAAATATAAAGATAATAAGCACATAGTTTTTCTATGAAATAAAGAAAAATTTATAATTTATGAGGTATTTAAATTTTTTAAATAACTTTTATAAGGGTTCGTTATTTTTAGAGGATAAGTATAAATTTATAGAAATGTTTAAAGTGATAGTATAATTAATTTTTTTGTTAGAGTAGTGGTTGTCAAAGATTGAATGTCTAATTCCTCCCAGTTTTCTTAACTTGGTCGAGTTAATCTTTACAAATTAATTTGATAAATTTAGTATACTAATTTTTTTTTTATTTTGATTAATATTTGATAATCCAAATATTTCAATATGACAAATTTGATCTCAATCAATTTGATAGATCTAGATAGTTTTGGAAATATTAAATTGGTAAAATTTAAAAAAAATTAAGATTTAAAATTGTAAAAATTCAGTACCAAATTAGTCAAATTAATACCTGAAAATAACTCAATCATGAAAATTGTTGTACTAAATTAAACATTCAGCCTAATTAAAAGCATTATTTTATAAATTTTTAAGCTATGATTAGTATTTAGTACTAAGTTTTTTTTCCTCAAATAATGTAACGGAAATACAGCACCTCCTGGCCTCTAAAATAAGTCAACCATTTATTTAATTTAAATTTGAAGACATGTGAATATTATTATGATTTAAATTAAATTAGTTTAATACATTTTTTTATTTTATTTTTATCGTAATTTAGTGATTTTTTTAGGAAAAATGATAATAAAAAATACAAATGAGCAAAGTTTTCATATTTATTTTTTATTTTTGTTCACATTTTTAAATTGATGTTAACATATGAATTACATATAGTTTCTTCATCATGGACAACAACTATAAATTTAATAAAAAATAAAAAATTATTATTTATCATAATAAAATGAATAAATTATTATAAAAATAATAAAGAAATCAAACTAACTAAATTATAACAAAAATAAACCAAATTCTTTAATGATGCATTTCCCCCTCTATTTTCCAATTCACAGACTACAATATTTGCCTTCGTAATTATTTGATATTGGGAATTTAATTTATGGTAATTATTTCAAATTATTTTTTACGAATATTCACTCTCTGCCAAAAAATAATCATTGAAAAGTCTAAAAATTTAAAAAAAAATATAGATTTAATGACTATTAGATATATATTAAAAATTATAAAATACAATTAATAGTATCTTTCAAAATAAAGTTTATCTTTTTTTATAAAAAGAAAATATACTTATTTATTTATGAATAGTGTAATAATTTATATTGTGAATTTTATTTAATAATAATATTAAAATATAATTAATAAAATAAATAAATATTTTATATATTAGTATTGTTATAGTATTATTAATTTTATTTAAAAGAAGGGGACCGTATAGGTCTTGGTATTGTAAAGTTAGTGTAGTTTATTCTTTTAAATTTTAAAAAATATTTTATAATTTTTAACTTTAAGAGAAGACATCAATTAATAATATTTTAATTATAAAATGATTAAAATATTATGTTTTATTCTAAAGTAATAGAAAAATGATAAAATATGTGACATTAATAAATAAATAAATAAAATTTAATATGAAATATATTTTATTTTTTTAAAACAAAAAATATTAAAATAAAATATTATTAATAATAAAATATTAAAACATATATTTTGTGATTTTTTTCATATTAACTATCATTTTAATATTGTTAAATGATAGAATATTAATCTCATTTTAATTATTTGATAAGAAAGAATATTATTTAATAAAAAATTAATTAATCAATTTTTTTAAAATTAAAAAATATATTTTTTGAATTAAAAATATGTATCATACTTTTCTCTTAAATAAAGTTTTCTAAAAGAAAATAATCAGATATAAAGGAGGTGTTTATACTAGATAAAGGTTTTAAAAGGTATGAATTAATTTACTTCATTTATTTATGAGTTATTTAATTTAATCTCTTAATTCATACAAATATTAATTTTAAGATTAAAGTATATTATTTTAAATAATTATAAAATAAAATGCATAATGATAGAATTTATATTAAGTAACAGGAATAAGTTAGACCCCATTCTCCACCTTCTCTTAATTAAGCGTGGCTCGATTGGACAAAACGGATCGAAAAGTCGAAATTCTTTGTTGGGTCTGCTTTCGTTTCTTGATACAGCGGGTGGATCCATTGCCTCGTAGATTTGTAGATTTATTATCGAACTTGCTTTTTCATACATAATAAATATTTCAAAGATTCATAGTCAAAAGTCTCATAGAGCAGAGGTTTTGCAACTGTTACAAAGTAGGGATTTCAAAGAGGAGGAAGATGAAGCAGTGCTTCACCTTCTTCTATTCTTGATTCATGGCTACTTCTCAGCACCGCTGCGTTTTTGGTACTCCCTCTCTATCCCTTTCTCTTCCTATCGATTTATGCTTTGTTTGGTTGATTTTAAAATCTTATAAAACGCAAAAAGTTGAAATCTTTGGAACCTTATGCCGACATTTGTAGTTCTAACTTATTCTGGCTAAATTAAAATTTCAATTGGGAAGAAGTTGTTTTTTCAGTTGGAAGGATGGTGAAGGTCATAATTTTTGTGTGTGTGTGTATTTTTCCCTTAAATGTTTTCTGTTGGTTTAGGTTTTGAGATTACTGGTTGCTAATTGAATTTGTGTTGCAGTGGGGAACATACCTTATGATGCAACTGAGGAGCAGCTAATAGAAATCTGTCAGGAGGTTGGTCCTGTTGTGTCATTTAGGTCAGTTTTCGTTTGTGAAAAACACTATAGTTCTTATAGTTAGAATATTGTTTGACTGATGAGCAGTAGTTTGCACAATTGAAAATATTGTTCAAGTTAGGGAATATTTTTGTGCTGGATTTGAATCAATATTCTAGTTTCTAGTTGTGGATTTGGTTAACATTTGTTTAAAGACCATTTGTCTATTGCTGCAGATAATTGACGAAGAGAGACGAAAAACCTATAGGCTAATTAAATTATGGTTTGAATTTAACACACTCTCCTTCTGTGGCAGATTAGTTATTGATAGAGAGACTGGAAAACCAAAAGGATATGGATTTTGTGAATACAAGGATGAAGAGACAGCACTAAGTGCTAGGCGGAATCTTCAAGGTTATGAGATCAATGGTCGGCAGTTGCGAGTTGATTTTGCTGAAAATGATAAAGGTGCCGACAGAAGTCGTGATCAGGTAAATTGTTTAAATTATTTTTATACGATATCTTGGTCTCTTTCATTTTTTTAGTTTCCCCTTATTATTAAAGTTAAGTGGCGTATTTTTTCTGTTCACTTTTGGTTTACCTGGATTATCACTTGTACCAAATATATCTTGACCAAGCTGCACAGATGGTATCTATGTTGCTTATTTTTTGCGTATCTAGTTTGGCATGTATATTGCATTCTACAGCTTATATGACTATTAAATGCCTTTTGATTCTAAACCTGAAACAAATACCTTTCCCTACGTTTCAGGGTCGCGGTGGGCCTGGCTTGGCTGCTAATGTTGGTTTGTTCATCCACTGTTTTAACCTTTTCTATTATTTTCTTTGAGTTATACTGACCATATGAGAAGTTCTGAAACTATTTTTTTATGCATACATCAAAGACCTTCAAAAACAATTGGGTGGCCCAGCAATTCAAGTGGATTCTGCTCAGCATCAGCCAATTGGTCTCCATATAGCTATTACTGCAGCTTCTGTCATGGCTGGAGCTCTGGGTGGTCCTCAGGCTGGCACACATGCAAACCAATTACAGGGGCAGTCAGCTCCAGCCAATGATCCACTAACTCTTCATCTTGCCAGAATGTCTAGGAATCAACTGAATGAAATTATATCTGCACTCAAGGTTGGAAGATTAGTTAAGTTTATATGTTATATCTCGATATTTGTACACATTTGTTAATTGTCCATGACTCTGTGTATGGTACTTTCTCTGTCGATAGATAATGGCTACGCAAAATAAACAGCTAGCTCGGGAGCTCTTGCTTGCAAAGCCAGAGCTGGCAAAGGCTCTCTTTCAGGTACTTCTCCATTTTTTTTTGTATCAGTCCAAGGTTGTAGTAATTTTGATGCAGGACAAGTTGGAGCGTCGTGGGTAGTTTGGAATTAGGGGAGAAATAAATAGTATATTAAGGGATAGATAATTAGATATACTTGCATTACACAAGCCATCACATGCTCTTCTTCTATTCCTTTGTAATCGAACTGTCCAAAGAAATGCAATAACTACCCTTCTCTGCAGTAGTTTCCCGTAAACATATTATAAAATTTTGAAGAATGTCAAGTCTTGAATTCCCTCAAAAGCCCATGGAATTTCTAAATCACCACTTGCTCTTCTTCTACTCCTTTCTAACCAAACTATCCAAAGCAATGCAATAACTGCCCTTCTCTCCAGTAGTTTCCCGAGACATATTTTGAAACTTTGAAGAATGTCAAGTCTTGAATTCCCTCAAAAGCCCATGAAATTTCCAAATCACCACTTGCTCTTCTTCTCCTCCTTTTCTAACCAAACTGTCCAAAGCATTGCAATGACTGCCCTTCTCTGCAGTAATTCCCTTTATTATACCTTTCAAAGGCTTCAAAATCTATTTTGAATTGGTTTGAGGCTGAAGTGTGTAAAGCTTGAGAAGCACTTCTAGGAATTCAGGCTGACAAAGCAAGCAGCTGTTTATATTCTTTTTGACCACTGGCACCTCTGTCAGGAATTGGCTTTCTTCTCTCGTAGGATTATCTGCAAAACCTTATGGTACTCATTTTCTCTGCTGATCATAAGCTTTTATTTGCAAGTTGTCATGATTGCTAGTGGTTCTTGTTTGAGTTGTAAAGTCACAATTTAGGCATCTCAAAACTTTATATAGGTTAAAACTTGTGGGACTATTTCAAAGAACATTATCATTTACTCCATGGTCTTTACTAGAACTAAAAATATATGTTCCATGTGTTGAAGATGCTTATTCTGTTTTGTGCAAGGACCGTTTACCTCTATCGACTCAGGAGAAACTAATATGCTAGTATTATGGACATACACTTGAAATTTGGGTAGTGTCGACTTAATAACTACTTGTTTGCCCCTTCTTTTTGGAATTATTTGTTAATTGCCTAAATGGGTACTGACTTTTCCTGATAGATTTTTTGCTTCTTCTGTATCAAAGGATTACTGTAGAAGTTGCTTTCTTTGTGTGCTTTTTCTATGTAATATTTTCTATATCTTTAATCCAGATAAATGTTTTCTGGGTTTGCAGGCACAGATCATGCTTGGAATGGTGACACCGCAATTGGTGTGTTTTTTTGGCCTCCTAGGATCCTATATTGCCTTGCTATTTTCCACTCACATTTGCAATCCTTTCTAATAGAAACACTTCTCCTAATTGCAGTTACAGATGTCAAGCATTAGGCAAGGTTCAAATCAACCCTTGCAGCCTTCATTCCTTGAAGTCCAGCCAAGTCAGCAGCAAGCAGTTCAATCTCTTCCAGGTCTACCCCCCGTATCACAGGTTCAGTCTGGTTTGGTTCCCAAAGTCGAAGATGGTCAAGTTTCTTTGCCTCAAAATTCTTTGATTCAGAGCCAGTTTTCTGCAAGGCCACACCCTGTTTTACGGCCTCTGGGTCCTCCACAACATGCAAACCCCCGTGCTTTGCAGCAGGTGACATTGCCTGGGCAACTTGGAGTTTCATCTCTTCCTTCTGTTCAGCCACAGCCTTCAAACAGTTTTTCCATTGGTCAACAAGTTCATGCTACAAACCTCCCTTTTTTGAACCAGCAGCATATGCAGCCCTCTATTATTAGAAACCCAGGGATGATTGGAACTATAAATTTAGGGCATAGTGGTCAGATGGTTCAAATGAGTACTGCCCTGCAGCCCGATCTTATGCATCGTTCTTCTTTATCAGATGCAGGATATCAGGTACTTTCTTGCTATCTATAATTAGGAAAGGATGAAGTTTTACAGTTGTTAGTTGCTTTTCTTGCTAGGGCATCTGTTTGGGAACTTTCACTGTGTACCTCGAGCTTAAGAAGGAAAATAAAATGACAAATATGATCTTTACATGGATGGATAGGAGGGAAGAATTACTTAACCTGAGTGGAAACGTTCATTAGTTGTTTGCTGCTGCACATTTATTGGCCTACTTTGTTTAAACACTTAAAAAACAAAAAAATTAGTGTTGAAAGGTTAAAAAGCTTTCTGTTGAGAAAAGTACGAAACAGTGGAGTCGGGGAGCTACTTACCCCTGCATTCCCTTGTTTTTTTTTGTTATTCTTTTATTTATATTTTTGTTGGCATAAAGTGTGAGCTAACTTTTTTTTCTTTTTTCTCCCCAATACAGCTTGGACCTTCAATATCATCAGATATATCCCAGCCAATTAACAACAATGCTGATAGGCCTGTCCTTGTTGCTGAGAAAACAAGCAGAGTTTCTGCTCCCTTAGAATCAGTTAGTCGCCCTCCAAAAATGATAAAACTTGATGATCAAAGGGGATCGTCTTTATCAGAAGCGAATTTGAATGTGTCTAATTCACGTGGATCTGCACCAACACAAGTTCTGGGTGGAAATACTGTTTCCAAGTTAGAGGAAGTGCAGTATTCTGAGAAACAACCATCTCAGGTAGTGCATTCAATTAAATTACGAAAGGCTTAATTTTATTTGTTAACCTCAATGGGTATTTATTACATTTTTAAGTCCTAATGGAAGGACAATAGCACCTAAGTATACTCAGAATAAGAATAAAACAAAGAATGAAGAATATTCCTAAAATAAGTAGGAATACTATACAAATAATATTTCACACTTTAACTCATTCTCATTGATTATATTAATTGATTAAAAAAATGTGTCTTTGGGAATGTAAAAACACAATTGTCGTCTGTTAAATTGTACTGGTTGGTGTGCAAGATGAGTTCAAGCATGCAAATGTTGCTTTTCCAGTGGGATCAGGAAACAAAAATTATATGAGCTTTTAAAATATATCCAATGGGTTTGCTTTCCCAGCAAATCATGTCCACGTTGCATTCTTATTGTCTAAACATTGTAAAAAGTTTGATGCGCGCGCAGGGGGTGCAGAAGGCCAAAAGTAATCTGCTGATAGGAACATATATTTCTAGTTTTTCTCCCAGAAGAAAAACAGCACAGCAGGTCCCATAACTTTTACAAAAGGAGTGCTGTAGTCCTGTAGCTTTGAACTGAAACACTTTAGTTTATAATTTTGAAAAAAAGTGTACTTTTGTATCAAAAAACAAGAAAAAAGAGAGACTAAAGTGTGCCTTTTTCAAAGTTGTGATTATATGATTAAAGCACTTAAGTTGAAAGCTAGGGGACTAAAGCATTCTTTTTCCTCAAGCTATGGACTGCCAGCTCCCTTTTCCCAAGGAAGAAAGAACGATATTTTTATAGTTCTCTGATATTTGAGATAATGCCACTTTTGTTCCTTGGATCAGAAAATATTGTTATGCAAGATGATGATCTTATTTCATTTCTTTTACAGCAGCCGCTTCCGTCTGAGGTGGAGTCTGGACTGCTACAACAAGTTCTAAGTCTGAGCCCTGAGCAATTAAGCTCATTGCCACCAGAACAGCAGCAACAAGTAATCCAGCTCCAACAAATGCTTCGCCGTGAACAAATTTTGCCATCTTAGCATATAGGCAGAAACTTGCATCAGTAATTCATTTAACGAGCATCGACGATGGCAGTTTATTCTGCAATTTGTACACTGGAAGAGAAAAGATTGCCAGAACTCAAACACATTCCCATCGGCTAAAATTAGTTGCATCAGATTATCTAGGTGAGGACATAAAATGCAGTAGCAGCATACCATTCATTAATTGTTTGAGTTTTTGAGTACTATAGCTGGATCTTAGAGAATATATAAAATTTTGTTGAATTTCTGGTTGTCATACCTTGAAATTGAATTTGTTTTGTTTTGACTCCACTTTGTCAGACTATTTATTTGTAGACTCCAGAGTTCCAAATGCTATATTATTCACCTGAAATAACGTCAAGGGAACAAGATCTTGCTGGCTTCTTTCTCTCTCGTGCCACCATTTCATGTTGGCACTAACAATCTAAGGAATTTTTTTAGGCGAGCTCACACCGGGAGTACTTGACCCTATCTGAGGTGGTTTAGTTTGGATCCTATCAGTTCAGGTTGAATTTTATCCATTTTAACATTTTTCTTTTTGAATACTTTTATATTTTTATAACTAAAATAGTATTGAAAATGGGTCAATGATTATAGTCACTGACCGCGAGTATCTCAAACCTAATCAAACTCGAAAACATTAAAAATATTTTAGTTCAATTCGATTTAGTTTGGTTATGATACAAACCGATCCATTATTATCATCCTTATTAGGAGTATCAAACCTAAAAATAACATGATTGAAACACTTATTCTCACATAATAACCAACACTGGGATTTTTTTTTTCTTCTTCCTTTTGTTCAATTTATTATCCTAATTCAAAAATGTTTCCAATTTCATCAACTTATAATTTTTATTTTAAAACTTTATTCATTATCATATAAACACGAATCGGTCGTTAAAGTGGGTTTAGTAAAAAAAACTTAAGCTTATGATTTAGGGTTGAATCCAAGAAGGTTTTCTGTTTAAAAAAGGGGGGAAACAACAATTAATAGGAGGGAGTGAAAAAAAAAACTATACCATTGTGTCCTTTGTGACAACCGTCATTCTATGTATTTATGTTATTAATGCAATAATAAAACAAAACATAAACAATAAAATTTTCGATTCTAGAAAATAAGTTTGAAAAATAAAAAATAAAAAAAAACAATTAAAATATATAATCATAAAAATAGCACATCTTATAATTAATACATATATTTTATTATTAAAATAAATCTAACGTATAATTTTCAATTTTCTTTAAATTAAATTATTATTATTTAAACATATTAAATATTAAATACCAACTAATTATACAACTTTAAAATTATCATATTACTATTTTTGTTATAAATTATTAGTGTTTTTTTTAATTTTCTAAAATAGTTCTTTTAGTCAGGCCAAAAAATATAACATCAATAAAAGAAAGAATAAAGCAGAAAAGTCCTCTCTTGCTGTCCTGTAATTACCACTAACTTTTTTCTTTATATTTCCTTCTTTGTCCGAAGCAATATGCCAAATAACATTTCCCTTTCTCTTCTTTTCTTTAATAATAACAACAAATTATTTATAAAATTAATCATAATTATATATAAAAAAAATTAATCATGGGATTCCCCGTCACCCCACATATTCAAAAGATAATTAAGGCATTTGCTACAACAAGTGGCATTTACAAACAATTGATCAAAGCTTGCCCTTTTGGTTGTTTTGGACATAGAAGAAGATCCTTTAAAGTTCTCTGTAACTCTAGGCTTTAAATTGTGCCTGTATTCAACTGCAATTTGCTCAAACACTTCAACCTCAAACATATTCAATTTCAATTTTGGGGTCATAAGATCTCTCACATATGCAAAAGCTAGTTGATCTCTTGGGTTAAAAGCTTCCAATTCATTAAACAATAAGCATGAGAAAAGGTTGCTTTCCAATCCATGTTTCCTTAGAATAACAGCACTGTCTGGTACATCTGCCAATTACACAGTTTTCATAATATTGTACTTATTGTATCATGTGTATGTAACCATGTAACCACAAAATTAAGGATTGCAGAGCTCTTTGAATATAAAATTCATCAATATTTCAACTATTTAAAGCAAAAGTATACAATAAGAGCGCTATTATACACCATAAATTTATAATAAATGCATACAATGTCAATTTTTAATTAAAAGTTACTATAGATCTAAATATATGAATGTCTTAATTTTTTATTTAATATAGTTATGATTTTACTCATTATAGAATCCACTACATTTAAAAATACCTATAAACGTTTTATTTTTTGATTAAATAGTTTTTTCCCTATCAATTTCATAATTTATGTATTCAATTTTATATTAATTAAATATTTTAATTAATATTTACGTTAAATTTAAACGAAATAAGTTACGAGATTATCACATGTGATCAACCTGTCTTTTTTTCGATGAAAAATTTATACTCTTAATTCAATTGATCGAACTGACTTATTCCATCAAGATATAATGTAAATATCAAATAAAAGTATCTAATTCGTATAAAAATGATAAAAAAGAATATCAAATTAATAGAAAAATAAGATAATAAATTGAAAATATGTTAAAACTTAAAATATATAATATTGTTTTATGTCTTTTAATATCTATTAAATTTGTGATAGATATTTTGTCTAATAAAACTTTTACTTGTGCACGTAAACACACCCACCTCAATAAAATGTTAGTTTTATGTGTTGTTGGTGTATACAATGTCCTATATCAATTGTACGTGTGTAATAAACTCTTGCAGACCTTTCACGCATTTCAGTTTTAATTGATTTATTAGATCAATTCAAATTGGGGTTTCTTAAAAAATAAATAAAAAATAAAAAAAAGTGATACTTTAAACTATGACTTTTAAACGCCAAGTAGGTTCAATTAAAAATGGCCACCTGCCAGACTTTGGAATGTGAGGCTCAAGCGTTATTAATGCCTGTTAGAAATTTTATTTTCTTAGGATGATAAATTATTTTTGAAATATTTGATAATATGGTATTTTATTTTAATAAAAAAAATATGAAAAAATAAATTAATTTAATTGATGAAAAATATATTTTAAAATTAATAAATAATAATATAAAACATTGTTTATCACCACATATCTATGATAAGATATGAACTTATGTGTCAAAATTTAATAAAATTTTGTATCTTAATTTATAAAATTATATGAATTAAAATATGTGAGATTATTTGTGGTTGTGAAGTAATGAAGTGAGGTAAGACAAGGAAATAAGAAATTGAAAGCAAATAAACAAGGATACATCTCAACTCAAATGTCAAATTTTTGTAGGTGTTAATCCCATAACCAATATAATGCTAACAAGTCAATTGAGATTTATCAATATGAGACGTATAGTATTGCTCAAGCACAAGTAACTAAAAGTTATGTTATATGGATTTTTTTTTTTAAAATATCAAGATTTATAATTTTTTATGTACATATTCAATCTCATACCTAATAACTTTTTTTAATTTTTATGTGTAAATTTACACTATATAAGTACCAACGTAAGTATCCCCTTGAATTTTTATTTTTAAACATTTATCTTTAAAAAAATTATTATATATCCACTAATTTAAATATGTTTATACTCAAATAATAAGATATATTTAATATTTTTTTTATTAAATAAAAAATAAAACATATATAATTATATTACCTCTTTATTATTAATATAATTATGAAATTGAAGATTATAAAAAATAAGAAGCAAAACAATATTTTATTTTTTATATTTTACCACTTCTGAGTTAACACCGGACACTCAATAAAAGTCTAAACAATATAAGTGCTTTGGCAACTGTTTTGATTACTTCACCAAAATGCTTTTGATTTGATGTCAGAGAATTATCAAATCCCAATTAAAATTACTTCTTTAAAATGTTTTGGATTCTTGTAGTAACTTTGTCTTTGCTCAATTTCCAAAGAACAGGTGACCATTATACCTTCCCTCCCTTTAGTGCATATGATGAGATGGGCCATTACTCATCTTAAAAGCTCCACCTCATGCTTTTTGCTTTTTAGTTCTTTTTAAGTTTATTCATATTGTCAATATGAAGGTATCATACAATTATTGTAATAAAAAATAACTTGAGGAAGATTTATCCTAATTAAAAAAATCTAGTCATCACCTCCCAATTTATTTGTATTAATACAGATTGAGTAAACGACAAGAGATCCTAAACCTTGGAAAATCAAACCGAACTTTATATTTTCTTTATGTAAATGTTACTCATCCATATTAGGTATTTAGAAAAATAAATATGTTAATACATACTAAAGGTGAGGTGATTCCAATTCCCAACTTGAGCGTTTAAACACCATTGAACACAACACTTTTTTAAGGGATACAATCTGTTAACTACACTGGAACATGATATAAGATAATTTTTTTAATCATAATTAATTACTAATTATTTTATATTTTACCTGATATTCATAACTATAATAAACAGATAATTAAAAAGAAGTTTAGTTGTTTTTTTCAAACATCAACTAACATTCTAATTTGACCCAATAACAAGACGTAAACACATTGCTAAACACTATTTGCCACACCTTTTATCCTAACAAAACATCATAATTTGTTTAGGTACTTTTCACCTAAAAAGTAGTTTCAGATATTTATTCAGATCTTGATCTCAGTTGTCCTACTGTAACATCAGGCCAACCTTCCAAACAATGGCAATGAATTAATAAAACTAAATAATAATACATGTATGAAGTTATTATATACATAAAGTAATATATTAATATTAAATTTTATGTTAGTAAGAAGTTGAGATATTGAAATAACTCTTGTATCATGATGTGTATGCATGCATTGAGTAGTCATAAAAAATAAAAAAATAAAAAAAATCTATAAACTAACCTGATAATATGTTCAAAATCAAGTATGTCAAAAATAACCATTAATTCACATTAAATTTATTTTTTTTCCTTACCTGAGGGATAAGGAAGCTTGTTGGAAGTCCATGGTTGCAACCCATAATCACAATAAGTCTCCATCTGTTCCTTCAAAGCATCAACATCCCACCATTTTTTCCACCTAGCA
Source organism: Hippophae tibetana (assembly GCA_037013495.1). Classification (NCBI taxonomy): domain Eukaryota; kingdom Viridiplantae; phylum Streptophyta; class Magnoliopsida; order Rosales; family Elaeagnaceae; genus Hippophae; species Hippophae tibetana. Next base: position 2,868,009 of record CM072801.1, read on the forward strand.
GTTGCCATTGCTTCTTCCATAGTATGAATATAATAAGGATGTTTTGATATTGCCATATCTACCTTCTCAGAAATAACCAATGAATGAATCAACAACAATGGATCAACCATTAATTGCAACTTAGCATCTATCCAAATACTGAATTTGGAATTTGGAAAAAGTCTATGAACTAAGTATTTTGGTATAACGCCATTCATAGCTGGATTGTTGTACAAATCTTGGCTTGAAACTTTAACAATTCTCCAAGCACCTATTTTGTATTCATTTGATTTTCTAGAAATTAATTTGTGGTATTCAAGTCCTTTGAGTGTGATATCATCAATAAACATATAGAAACAAACATTGTCAAGTGTGTTATATCCAAGACCTTTTGGTTGTCTTATCTTATCATGGTCATTGAAGATTGCTGACACCACAACCATTCCATCACATTTCTCCATAGCCATTCGATCTGAATCACAAATATATAAGAAAAGATAATCTATTTCAAATAAAATGCTTCATATCAAATTTTGAGGTAAATTGTTGCAGAAATTCCCAGATTCAAGAGGTTCATTCATGTTTTGTTTAATCTACTAGTTGGATAGCAATTTAACTTAACAGATTAGGTAAATTAGTCACATTATTTTATATTGATATACTGTAATCACCTTAGTGTGCACCGTTAGAAACTTCAGTAATTTTCCGTCATTTTTGGGGACAAAATTAGGTAAAATAATACAAATTGGTTTAATTTATAGAAGTAGAGTGAGTGAGTTGTTTATCCTTTTTAATTATCTTCATTTTCTATATCAATGCATGTTAGGAACTCAAATTCAATACATTATACACAGAAATATAAGAGGAAAATTGACTAACCCAAATTACTGATGGGAAAATCCTTTAAGAATCCACAAGGAATTTCTCTGGCATTATTTTGATGATTAAAATATGAAAATCTCTCTTTCGTACTGAAATTTCCAGAAAAACTTCTAGCCTTTCCTTGCATGAACTTCAAAACCGAAGAAGAAGAAGAAGAAGAATTTATACGGAAATTCTGAATCTCCTTCAAAACCTCCCAATAATCTAACACCAAAATCAAAATCCCATAAAAGGAAAGTCACAATTAAGACCATAAAGCAAAAGAATTCGACGATAAACAGGCTTATAAAAAAAAACAAATACAAAGGGTACCTGAGAAATAAACAGGAGAAGAACAAGTGGAACGAAGAGTTGAGATTGCATACTTGTGCTCTCCATATGAAGAAGGGTAAGAGAAAAGAGGGGTTTGAATAGGATCAAAAGGAGAAGATCTAAATAGACATTTGGTTTGGGAAAGAGAGGTGTATACAGCAAGAAACAGAGAAGAGAAAAGGTATAACAAAGAAAAACAGAGGATTTTTGATTGAAATAACAGAGGTTTGGACATTGTTGATTTTCTCATAATTTTCAATAAAGAGAGACTAATAAGGCCATAGTATAATCACTATCATCACATGGAATCAAGATTTAAAAACGAGATGTAACTGAAAGGTACATGAAATGACAAACCAATACAGATCAAAACGACGAATATAAAGTTTTAAAAAAAATCACGGAAACGACAATTCAGAAACTTTGGGAAGTTTCAGGTCTTGATTTGCTAAATCATCCAATGAACACATTGAAAGTGAGATGAAGGATTAAAGGGTATCGTAAAGTCAAATGGAGTTTGGTTCAGAACCAGAATTGTGGTTTATCATTTATGGGACTTAGTTTGTTCACGGCGAACGCAATGCTTGGCATGGAACCGTATAGGCTTGAACCTATGATCCCTTAACACGTAATTTCTCTTCTTCTTCTTTTGTTTTCTTTTATCTTTAAAAATTAAGTGCGGCTATAAACCATTAGAACAAGCTTTTTAGGAATGAAACAAAAACAAACAGATAATAAAACAACATTTTTAAAAGAATATATTTGTTAATCTCAAATAAAGCGCAAGATTATATTTTACTACAAAAACTATATTTAAATTAATTATAATTATATTTTAATAAAATATTATTATATTAATTACGATCATATTTATGATATTAATAGCGTTTTTTATACAACTTTTAAATTTTTTAATAACGTTTTTTATACAACTTTTTAATTTTTTTTGTTTACAAAATTAACATCTCATATATTTTTATAACTTTTGGCTATTTATGATAAATTTATTAATTTTTTCAATCTAACAATAATTTATATAAAAACTCATAATTTTATATTAAATTATTCAATAAATAGTCAAAAATATTCTTATTTTATAGTTTTAATAAAATGAGATTATTATAAGATCTTATCATATTTTCGACCATCTCATCAAAGCTTTGGTAATCCTACCAACAATCTCATCGTAGCTCTAATAATATCGTAAAAAATAGATGTAACATATTACATTTAAATGTAAAGTTAGATATAATATATTATATTTTTATCAGATAAATGTAACATATTGCATTTAAATGTTAGAAGTAAATATAACAAGTTATATATAAATATAAAATTGAATTTATAAATTGTAAAGTGAAGTTTAATCGACTAATTTATAAATGTTGATGTAATATGTACAAAGGTTCAGATAAATATAACATGCTACAAATAAAAATACATATTAATATAATAAGTTACATCTAGTAGGTCACTCGTGATGATTGTTGAAAATCTTATGAGTTATCAGAACTCTGGTAGATGAGATCTTGTAGAATTTAATCTTATTTTTGTTTTATTGAATATATATAACAAATATATTTTAATATTTATGTGTATAAAATTATGAGTTTTAAATTAAATTTTTACTAATTTAAAAAAATGACATTGGAATAAAAAATATGCAAAATATTCTCTATATTTTTATTATAAACAAAAAACTCAACCAAAATATTACATATTAAATGCTAGTTAATTGAATGTATTTTTTTATTCCATAGTAATATGAGTAATTTAATTCAAAATTATTATCACTAGAAGTTAATTCTCATACTATTTATAAATATTACATTAATATATTTTTTTAATCAATGTAATAAATTTTTTATATACTAACATTTTTCTCAAAATGCCAATCATTTGATTCAACACTTCATATTTTAACTTACTTTTATTATATTGTAATTATATTTGGGTTAATTGTTTTTTTAAAGTCCATATATTTTTTTAAGAGATCCATTATTATTTTTATTTATTAATCGATTAAATATCTGATACCAAATAAATTTTATATAATTTATAAGTAATATTAGCTATCAAATTTTAAAATATTAACTTCAATTATTACTTATAAATACTATATTAATACTCAATCATATTTGGAATTAATGCAATCACAAACCTATTATAAATAAAGGCAAAGAAATTGCATGATGATACTATGAACCCTAATGGATCCAAGAAGTTTTTTAACTTAACATTTTATATTTTAATATATTTTATTATATTCTTATTTTATTTAAAAACACTTAATTTTTTTTAACTTCATTGTGTTTTTAACTAGAAATTTGTGTTTTTTTTAGCCCAGATCAATTGAACCTTTTATACCATATAAACTTTATATAGTTAATACATAACATGAGATATCCGATCATAAATAATTAATTTCAGAATGTAATTTTTATATTATTTATAAATACTACATTAACATATTTTTTATTTAATATATAATACTCTTTTCTACATTAACAAATGACATTCAATGATATATTACCTTGATTATTTTTATGATATATATTTTATTATTAATTTTTTTAATAATATTATATTATTTAATTTTTCAAATCGATATGGTTTTCCCTACTGTATGTATGTATTGATAGAAAAATCATATTATTAAATAGTTTACTTTAATTTACTTAATAACGAGAAGTTACTTTGTAAGTAGCCAATATGAATTTGAATATTATACCCAATTATTCCAAAAAAAAATTAATTAATTAAATATTATTAATAATTTGTTAACAATTTACACTAATTAATTTAATAAATTAAGAGTAACAATATTATCATAATTAATATTTAATAATAATAAATTTATATAACAATAATATAATAAAAATTAATTAATTATATCATAATATATTATTTTTATCCAAAAATTAATTTAAATCAGGATAATATCTATATCATAGACTTATTAAATTAATTAGTATAAATTATTTATATTTCATTATTTTCATTAAAATTTTTTTTATAAGATGCCCTCTAAACCTTGGGCCTAGGTGAATTCTCAAAGTAAACAGGGAAACATATTTTTCGGTTGGCACTTGGCAGTATAGAATGCTCTCGTAATATTGTGACATTTTTTGTTTAAAAAAGAAAGAAAGAAAAAATACTCTTACCAAGAGCTAGTTTCTCTCTAGAACACTCTCTCTCTTTTGAGATTCCTTTATCTTACTTTTCCTTGATTTCGTGACTGTTTTCTTTTCTTTATTCTCTTTTGAATCTGGTGTTCTATTGAGTGTGTGCAATTTTTTGTAGTTTCTGGTTGTGATTT